>OY728162.1:1443700807-1444950807 GCA_963277665.1 Viscum album | reverse complement strand
AATATATCTCCCAGTCTTAGTGGGATGTCCACCTGGGTGCAACAAAGATGTATTATGATATTTGTCAGTAGTTTTGGTGTCCTGGTATGAGGCAGGACATAGTGGACTTTGTTTCTAGATGCTACACATGCCAGTAGGTGATATCATAGCACCAAAGGCCCTCTAGTTTGCACCAACAACTACCCATTATAACCTAGAAGTCGGACGAGGTCACCATGGACTCTACTGTTGGCTTACCTCGTCCAAATCAAGGTATGAATTCCATTTGGGTGGTTATTGATCATCTAACCAAATCATCCAACTTCATTCCTATAAAATATACAACTAAAGTGGATGAATTGGGCCATTTTTATCTTCAGGAAATGGTGGGACTCCATGGATTACCATCAGTAGTTGTCTAAGATAGAGACCCCTTATTCACTTCTTGATTTTGGGAAGGCCTTTAGAAGGCCTTGGGGTCTCATATTAATATGATCACGACATACCACCCTCAGACGGATGGTCGGACAGAGTGGGCAAATCATATTTTGGAGGACATGCTTCGTGCGTGTGTCCTAGACTTTGGAGGTTATTGGGATTTCCATATGGGATTGGATGATTTTTCTTTTAATAATAGTTACCAATACTTGATTCAAATGGCCCCTTTTGAGGCACTCTATAGTGGGCCATATTGGTCCCCCCCCCTATGTTGGGCTGAGGTAGGAGAGACCTCACTGTTTGGGCTAAGCCTTATGCCGGAGAATTTTGAGAAGGTAAATTTGATCAGGCAGTGCTTTTAGAAAGATCAGAGTCTTTATAAATATTATGTTGACCGGAGGAGTCGAGACGTAGAGTTTTCTATGGGTGATAGGGTATTCTTTAATGTGGACCCTCATCTAGGCCATCGTCGATTGGGGAAGGAAGGTAAGCTGATGTCGCGGTATGTCGGGCCCTTTGAGATCACCGAGCGTATTTGCAAGGTGGAATACAGGTTGGCGTTACCTTCTCACCTGACACCCATCCATGATTTCTTCCATGTCTCCCAGTTAAAGAAATACAACCCCAATCTATCCCATGTGTTTAGTTGGGAAGAACTGAAGATAAAGCCTGGCTAGTCTACTATTGAGCGGTCGATGCAAATAGTATACTCCCAAGAGAAGGTACTTAGAGAGAATTCCATTTTTTTGGTCTGGATTCGTTGGTAGCATGGTATTGATACACATGAGACATCGGGTCGGAAGTCATGGGTTGAGGAAGTGTATTCGTTCCAGTTTTCTGATCAAGCTTCAGGTTGACTTTACCGGACGGAAAGCTTTCATGGTTTGGAGAATTTTCACATACATGAAATATTATAATGTTATATTTCATTTAATTTACCTTCATGATTTTTTTTGGGGTTTCCCAAGGTTTATGGAGGAATAGGTGATTTTTATGAATTGGGCCAAACCGTGAACCCAATTCCAGATTTAAAAATAAATTTTGTTTCTTTTATAAAATTTTCATTTTATATATTGTTCACTCCTAATAATAACTAAATTTTCTCCCCTGACATATTAACACCAAAATTGAAATTTGGAACCTTTATAAATCCATAAACATGGTGTATTTAGGTTTTTATTTACGGGATTGGGCCTGCAGGAAGCCCGTGTCCAGTTTTAAAAATAAATTTTAATTATTTAATAAGATATTCAATATTAAGTATTTTGTGGTGATTTCAAGTCTCAAACGAGCCCATTGAACCCATATGCTTGAACAATCTCTTTCCCCCATATTTGGAGCTCGTAAGAATCACTATTTAGGGATGAAAGTCATAGGGTTTTTTCAAATCGGCCAGATTTGAGGAGTAAGTTCTTTCCATCATAACTCTTTCAATTCTTACTCATTCTCACCCCTTTCCGTGAAGTTTCTTCTCATTTTCTGGAATTAAATAAATTCCATAGGGAAGGGTTTCGATCCTAGGGTTCATCCTAGGGTTTTCTGGGTCAGTTCTTGTGGTTTTAGGATTGATCTCGGTCCCTCTGGGTGCGGTGGTGGTGTGATTTGATTTTCGCACAAAGGATTCATGTTTTTTACTAATTTGGTAGGTGATTCTAATTTTTACGAAATTCTTGTGACATTGATATTGTGATTATTATATTTTCACGTTTTATCCATTTATTTGGTCCGGTAAAAATTGGTTTTAGTGGTGTTTTTAATGCAAGTGAATATTAAGTGCCAATTTCATGTGAAATTTTTGTTTTTTCATATAATTGTTTTATTGGTTGATTAAGGGTGGACTTTTAATTATTTAGTTGACCTTATTGAACTGTTTTAGAGATTTGAATTAAGGTTAAAATGTTATTATTCCTCATTTTTTGCTACAAAATTCGTTTAGGGTTACGTTTGTAATGAAACTGGGTTTTGAGTACCAATTTGGCGTTGAATTGGTTGTTTTACATGGGTATTCTATGCGATGGTTACTAGGATTGTTTTATAACACATGTAACGAGTTTAAAAAAATTTTAGGGTGTGTTGGATTATGTTTTGAAAAATATGAGTATGAATATGGTGTTCAAGTGGTCTTTTCAATGATTTTTGGCTGCAAATCAAGGAATGATTTGGAGAAGTTGTTTTATTAAAGCTCAATGTTTTTTGTTGTGTGTTTTAAATGATAAAAAATGTGTGTATCTACTTTACTGATTGTATGTTAATAGTATTGGTGTTTTATATGAAAATGGATATATGTAACATTCTTAATTTTGTTTCACAAAGGGGGAAGCCCGGGTACCTAGGTGGGGCAGATGTGTACTAGTACGACTGGTGGACCAGATGGGTTTTGGCCCTGTTTCACCTAGAATTTGGATAAATACAACTCTAAATGAACAATGTTGAAGATTATTGGGGAACACTATGTTATATTAATGTTTCCTACTAGTTTTTAATTTAGAAAAATGGATTTTACTACGGTTACATTACACCGAGTTATTAGGTACATGGGGCCTAAGACTATCATGAGCCTTGGGGTGTTCTCGATTTTGTTACTCTTTGTGTTTGTGGTAGTTTCTGATGTGTTGGGGTGTTTCTGGAAGTAATTTATAGTATCTAAAATGTCTATTTAAATGTGTTAACATTTATAAAACCTTATCCTGAAAACTGTTTTCAATTGAATGTTTCATTTCATGGATTTTATCTCTCCTTTTCTTTGCGTATTAAAACTGTTTTCTTATAAAAATTGTATTTCATGCTCTTTGGAATCATTGGATGGTATCCTATTGGGCTTAAAATCGCACCCTACATACACCCCATGGGTGTATGTATCCTTGGTTATGTTTGACTCAGTTGAAGGAAATGCTAAGGGTGATGGCAGTTGAGGGTGTTATTCCCCATCCTTGGGGAAAAGTTGTTGAGATAGATTGGCGTTGATGACCCCTGGCCATGTGGAGTCCTTGTGGCTATTTTTTTCATTGTGTCCTTGGACCTTTTTTATTGCATTTGAACTTATGTTTTCAGTTCTGGATTTTTGTATAAACCATGTTGGTATGAATTTTTCAGAATCATTTTATCAAATATTCTTGATGTTTATTGTATTCATATTCGGGTAAATCATTCCCAAACCAAGATAAATGATACCCGGGAACTTGTGACAGCCCGTGGGGATAGGGAACGACCTTCAGGCCTTGTAATGTGCTAGGTTTGGATCTTGTATTGGTGGAGACCAAATTCGGTTCGTGAAAAATAGTATTTTCGAAATAATAATTTTAAAATTAGAAATTTTTTATTATCCATAATTTTATAAGATGGCAGATTTTGTGTGTCAAAATTATATTTTTTATAAATATATTGTATGTATGATGACATCATAAAAAATATAATTTATGTATTAAATAATATTAAGATATTTTATTATAAAAATTATATTTCCTTATTAAAATTATTTTTATTAAGTTATTAGATTATTTTTGATATCACTTAATGAATCTTCTTAAATAATTATTATAATTTATTATATTAAATTAGATTCTTTATAAAAATTAAACACATACACATCACCAATTTTACTAATTTAATGTTTTTGGATCTTTTCCTTATATCACATTTAGGACCAGTTATATTTGGTTGGAACCATACATAATGAAAATGAGGATATTTATGGTTTTTCTTACTTTACTGTATATAATCCAAAACCTATGTTTGGATATTAATAAAAACATTCCCCACTCTTTTTCTATATAAAAACAACTAATATCTAATTCCTATTCTAAAAAAAAATTATGGAGCATCATGTTACTCTTATATTCCATCACTATATGCCCCAAGGTTCCACCAAGATCTTAAGAAGCTCCTCGAAAAATTTTAGAATCCCACTCTCAATGTAAGAGTTCCACTCCTTCGTCCCATTATTTAAAAACAATTTCAATATCATTCATTTATATTTCAAATTGTTTTTGTAGGGATATATTTTTACCCATACCTATTATTATAGTAATGATTTAAATTTAATTTTATACCCCTTTCTATCCCATTAGTCCCTTCCATGATCCATTATGTTCCCCATTTATTCTACCAAAATTATACGATTATCTTTCATACCAATGAACTAAATAGTTAATACCCTTCCCCATTTTTACGAAATATAATTCACCATGATATTATAATACATAATGTATTCAGGATTTACATGTATTTATATTTCAATCCATAACTATTATTTCAAAAATGAATCCTAATGATTGTTTGATCTATGTGGCACACTTATGCATGTACATGATATAAAAGTGACAGTTGGGCCCAGAATCATATTTCCCTACAATGCATTGGATACAATTTTTAACATCTGATATTACATGTATAGTGAATAGGAAGTTATCATAATAAAACTATGTTGTGTTTTATTTTTTTATCATTGAATATGTTTATGATGACATATTTAATATTGATGTCACATTCCTATGATTCTATTATGTTATGATTCTATATCATGAATCATTGTTAAAGACTATGATTCTCACCCATAATATGTTACCCTGATATGACTCTTGGCTCACATGTACTACAATATCTTATTCTATAATATGTTTTTTCTATTACTAGGATACAGATCTCACCACTTTCTTGTTTTCTTCTCTAGGTTATCCTACTGAATTTAAGAATAACCTATGAAAATAAAAGATTATTTTATATTTTACAATTAATGGTATTGTATATATATTGAAATTCTTTAATTCATAAAACTAATATAAAAAATAAACTATATCTCATGATCTTCATGGGTTTTATTAAAATTACCATTATATAATATTTCATGAGAAATGGTTTAATACAATTTTGGGCTGTCATAGTTTGTATTTGAGAAACGTGAAGTTATTTTTTTGAATTAAACTAATAAAACTATAGTTATATCCATAGTGATAAGAATGAACTAATGAAAACATCCCTAAATGTTTAATAATGTAAGGAGTAAGTGGAATCCTGGTAAATACATCATAGTATCGATATTACAAGAAGATGTGGCTCTGCAAAATAGATGTATCTAGTCATTATAACATTGAAAAAGGTTGGTTGAGAAGGACATGATCGTCACCTGGTCCCTGAAAACATGCCTTACTATACAACAATTCTGATACACTCATATGATACGCTATGATAAATTCACAATATCCTTTTGATACATTATTAAGGTACTGAAAATTACTATAATTTTCTATATTAGGTAATAGATTATGGAAATCAATTATTAAAACTCAGAAATTCATAAATTAAATATTATTTCTAATTTATTAGTTATCCATTTAGTTTTCATAATTTACCACTTATTTTTTTAATAGTTTATGAATACTAAAACCTAATTCTCCCTTAATTTTTTTCATATATTTAAATTGAACAAATCACTCCAAAAAGCAATGTGAGGGAAAGTGTGATGATTTACCAAATTATATATCCCGTCCAATGGGGTAAGAATCATGAAAATTGTGAGAGTGAATTCAGAATTGACTCATACCATGTATAGAAACTTGATTCAATGATTACAACTAATCCTCCTATGAAAGGAAAATATGAAATTTAAGCCTTTAGGTGATGAAGGCCTCTCACTTTAAATGGATATTCTAATCAACTTATCCATAAAATTTAGACTAATTGTATTTAAAATATCTTCTCTAGTGATTAATGTTTTATTAATGAGATATTTTTATGTTTCATGTTTATCATTTTTTAGGTAATGATAATTAATGGATGCAATCTTTCAAAATTATGGAGCCCTAGGTGGAGATTTAATAAATAGAGTTGAAGGAATTCAAAAAATTAGTTTTTGTAAAATATTTTTCTCGAACTCATTGAATAAAAAATCAAAAAATTACATATAATTATATAAAAATACAACAAATACATTGCATAGTATGAGAAACTTTTACAAGAATTTCATGATATAACTATGTATGATTCATTTTCCATTAAATTAAAAATTACTACTTCTTTATTGTGATAACGATGATTCTTTAGTGATCATTGTTAATTAAATAAATTTATAGTATTGATAAAATTTTCAGATATATCCTTAAAGTAGATATTGAGATCAGAAAATATATGGGATCTCATCTGTATAAAGATATTAAGTAAATAAATGAATTTAATATTATAATAAAAATAGAGATATAAAATGGGGAAAATATTTTACAACACTAAAATGGTAAAATGAGTAGGAGAAAGGATCCCTGAAATATCATAAATGGGAAATGGAAAAGCTTTAGGAATGGAAACAAATGAAAACATTCTAGCAATTTCAGACTAGATAAAACTACCTATGTGATAGAATTAAAAAATTTTTGTTCATCCCTCAATGTTTCTTAAAAAATATATATCTTTAATAAACTTGGAAATTATTTTAATCAATTCACTAATCCAAGGATTGTCTAAGATAACTATTTAAAAAACCTTTAATGTCCTATAATTCAAGGGAGACTATATTCAATCAAAATTTCCGAGTTAGATCCCCAAAGTGAAGTTGTGAAACATTTTCTAGTTATTAATTAAAGGGTGGTGAACATAGTAATGATTATAGATATATGTGTTCATTCATTTCATGCCATTTTACTATAAAAATTCATACACCACCTGCACATAAAGATGTTGAGTTATCAATGAATATGGAAAATGTGTCAATTATTGCATCCCAATAATATAACTCATCCCTAATAAATATTTTTGGGGTGAATATACCTTTATACATTTCCATACACACATTGTTTTTTATTTTATGATATTCAAGGAATGGATTGACTTTCAATGTATACATCCAACAAACAATTCTAAAAGAAGTAAGTCACCCATCATAACACTATTACCCCGCCCCCTAATTATATAGAATTGAAATGAGGAGAATGAATCATCATTATTAGAAAAATTTTAACAATGGGTATTTTTTCATGGAGATAAGATACATCATTATAAAATTATGGAGACTAAAAAATGTATCATCCTTCTAGATATTCCCATTTTAAGGGAACTCACTGTTGTATTTCTCAATCAATCGTCTGATTTTCCTTTTTAAAAAATGGTAATGATATAAATTTATCTTATACCTGGACCAAGTAACATTCTTATGTAATTATAATCTAAAATAAGGATATATATATATATATCTATAAAAAATGGAAATTAAAGGATGGAACAGACCAATATCTATGATAGAAATATGAAGATTCCATGGAGTGGTTGGATACTATCATATATTTTTTATAAAATAATCATTATTTTCATTACTACTAATTGAGATAAATATTATGGATCTAATGTTTTATTATAGTTAATAGTGGTAATATATTTTTAAATAGTTTTACAAGTGGATAGTCATTGTAACAATGCACACATTACCCACTATTGGTTAAGGGTTTTTATCTATAGTAATATTTCTAAAAGGGTTAGGGTTTGTAATCATACATGCTAGGAAAATGTACCATATGCTTTTATCCAATTAATGATTCATTAGAACAACTATATAATGTTTGATATCAAATTCAGTAAAGTTATCATCACGTTTATAGTTCGGAAACATAAAATCTAGGGGTAGGATAGATCTATATAAATATCGTCATACCCTCAATTAAATATGCACAGAGAAGAAGATCATTATGTTCCAAAAATATGATTATATATGAGCATGGATTGTGATTTTTTAATCAATTACTATATTGTGAATAAAAAAATGTATAAATTTCTTTGTGTATAAATAATCCAGACACTCTAACCATGATGAGGATTACAAGGGATCCAATTAATTTTGGCTTGAAAAGGATTGATATGGGTATAATTAAATGATATTCATCATAACTTATTTAAATAATTAATCAACCTTATATTATTAAAATACTATTAGTGGCTCAAAATGATGATGTGGTGCTATAGAAAAGGTAGAAAATATTCTAGAGTAAAAATATTTTTGAAGATTTAGTTATAAGGTTTGTAACATTGAAAAATTTCCCCTTAAAACCTTTACTCATGATAGATCATCTGGAGGATTCACATGGCTCATCCTTCTCTATTTATCCAAAAATAAATTTGATGTGTATATATTTGATGATAAAAATATTAAAAGATAACCTAAAGAGAGATATTTTGGATTTTTTATCTTGATGCATGGTATGTGAAAAACTCAATGAATAATGACAGATGAATAAGGGTACGATGCAACTATTTCGTATAATAGCATGTATATAAGAATACATAACCATGAATTTCATCTTTGGACTCACCATGATTCCAATCATAATTAACACTATCGTGGAGGTAGTCGATCTCCTTACAAATATAGTTCATTCTATAGTTAACAAGGAACTCTTTTATCTTGACTAAATTAATAAGATATACATATAAGAAGTTGTAATACTTCAAAGATTTCAACGATATATTGTACCTAATTGATATATGTGGTTCACCTTGTGGTTCTCGAGAGGCCATTAGAAATAATTGGAAATAAAACAAATATCCAACAATATTTATCACCCTCCAATGAATGTCTAGTCTCAAAGAAGTAATAATATTAAAAAGGATATGTTGAGAACTAATTCAATGGATTTGAAATGATTTCTGGAGAAATGTGTTCCCCTATTGGAGTTCTCAAATAAAAATATTTTAGTTTCTAGATTTCATATGGATCCTTATGTGGATCTAACTAGGAGGAGGCTTCAAACTCAAATATGATAAGAAGATATGGAGATTGGGCACTATTGACACATTATCTTGTCCAATAGATGGCAATGATTGTTCAAAACATTCAACAACATGTGAAATATTTAAAATGTTGATGGAAAATATTTAGAGATATTCGTTGATGTTACCAATATTTTGAATTAATATATAATCTTTTCCTTTTTATATCATAATAGATGAGAGTGAACTGGTTTGGGAATAATGAAAATCATTGTCCAAGATACTTCGACCCCTTTTACAAACATGATCACATTAGGGTGTTGGCCTATTGAATAGAACAACCACCAAACCTATCACAATAATATGATTTATTACATGTATCCATCTTAAGAAATTCCATAACATACCCCTCATATGCATTGATTCCACACATTGTACAATTTAAAAATTATCTTATATAGAAGGAGTAGCTGATGAGGATTTCACATAATTAAGACAATGTTCTACAAAAAAAATTACAAACCCGATCAAAATATTATTCCAAAACCAACATATTGAAAATGTGCTATAGGAACCATAAAAAATTTCAAATAGATGTACCCTCATCTATATCAGTTCATGAAATGAAAATTTGAATGAAAAATTATGAATGGGGGTAGAGTGTAATGGAATTTAAATTTCAAAATTGAATTCTCATTATAGATGAATAAATGTGTTATTATATAATGATGTTATGGAAAATATATGCACTAGTTTTTTATTAGGGAACATTATGTGGTCTATTTTATTTACAAGAATGATATGAATATTATCAATTCAAAATACATCCATTTAATAGTGACATGAAATATTATATTATAATGGGTTTTGATAATGTCCAATTATCACTGAGAGAGAAAATTTTATTCCTAACTAGTTTGATCATGCACCATGAATCCCATTTTTCATAGATTCCAAGGGAGTTATAATAACTGGAATTATCCCATTACTAATCCTAGACTAAGATTCGATAACTACAACACGAGCTAACCCATTTATTGGTTAATTTAAAGTTCATCAAGATCACTTCATAAACATTGTTCATAGAAACACCCCAATGAAAACTCTCCAGCACCCACCATAACTATAGAGACTTTTTTGTTGTAATAAATAAATATATATGTAGACAGTAATAGAATGAATTTTTATATGTTTGTTGTATTAAAAAATGATAATATTTATCATTTTTTAAATATTAAATATGAAATTGTTAGGTAGTGGGGTTGAAAAAACATTATTTTTTCTGACACAAAAATTGTATTTTTGGGAAATATATTGTCTCAAAAAAGAAAATCAAATTTTAGTAATTCATGAATTTATGAAATAAATTATATTTTAATAAAATGTTTTTATTATCTAATATAAATTAAATATAAATGATAATATATTGTAACTGTGTGAAACATATTTTTTTAGGGTAATGAAAATGTAACTATAAATAATTTTTATTTTGTTCCAACAAATGTATAATGTTAATGAAAATTGTAGATTATCATAAATAATGAACTATTAATACTTTTTAAATTTTATTTTCGAAATTAGTATGTTCAAATTATCCTTCACGGAATAGTTTCTTATTTTCTGAACATAGTCAAATTATTAGGTCATAGTTGAATATTGTATAAATATATAGTATTTATTATGAAATACTAAAATCTATAAAGTTATGTAGAAAATAATATAATTCATATCCATAACTAAAATTATGTAACCCTTTTAAAATAAATTTATGTTATTTGAGTAATTTTATAAACCGTTAATGATTCCTCGAAAACTATTATTACATTTTATGGTTTAGAAAAATTATTTATAAAAATGGATCACTTACTCATCCCTAATGGTATTATTTTAATTTTTTTATTACATACCATTAATGAATGTTTAAATCCACACTTATATGGTAGAACATGTTCAAAAATAACATGTTAAGTTTTTTGGTTTTGATGAATATATCATACGGAGTCCAAAAATAATGTTTGAAAATTAAAACATAATTCCCCACTCTTATTCTATATTAACAAACAAACCCCAATTATTCATCAATAAAACCCTTTTTTTGAATATTATCTACCCTATCCTCTTTATATACCTCCTACGGTTCCTAAAACCTCTTAAGAATCTCCAACCACGATTTTAGTACCACCATATCATGGTGAGGGGTCTTCTCTTTATCATATTTCTTCAAGAAACATCTTGGTATCGTGCCATCTGATTACCAATTTTTCATTCTATAATATTTTTTACCCATAACACATACTATAATTATGAATTCCATGTTATTAGAGACAACATTCACACTAATTAATCCCTTCCATAAATCTTAACATACCCCAATTATGCTGCCAAAATTATCATGTATTTTTTATTCCAAATAATTATTTTGTGAATACCAATTTCAATATCTACTAAATATTATTAACCTAGATGTACCTATCTTTAATTGATATTTTTTCATGTATGTTTCCTTCAATCATTAATTTTGGGATTTGAATTGATGAAACAAGTCTTTATCATGGATTGATTAGCATTTCACTCTAATTGTTGTATATGATATGAAAGTTATAGGTGGGACTATAATCATGTGAAATTCCAATGAATTAGGAAATATTTATATATCTAGGTATTCCATATATGATTTAAGGGGTGTTATCCTTACCAAAAAATATTAGGTCCTCTTGAAGTGTTCCCATATCTTAGGTTTATGATTTCATGTTCTATATTTTTTCCACATTAATATGTTTCATTCATGTTGTAATGTTATATAATGCCTCATTATTCTATATTATGATTCTCACCCCGCTTATATTACCATGATATGCCTCTTTGATCTCAGGTAATAATTTAAATTATACTTTTCATTTTTTATTCACATAATGGTCTTAAAAAATCAAGACATTATTATGTATATCCCCATGTTATTTGGTAAAGTTTATGAAGATCAATCTAATGAAATGGAATGACTTAGGTTTTAAAATTAATGATAAAGCATTTTTTAAATATATTATGCAATATTATTAATTTCATAATGACACTATGTATCATGTTATTATAATGATGAACTATTTCTACCATTAAGTAATATATAAAGAAAAAGTTGTAATGAAATATTGGGTTCTCATTATTTCCATAAAAATGGGTCATAGGAAATGTAATTCTTTATCTTTCTCCCTTTCAACATAGTATCTATATATTAAATCTAAGAGGGGTGTGTGATGCAAAAAAACATCACCCATTCAAAACACAATGGGATGATATCATAAATAATGTACAAGTTCTTATTGAGGATGGCTTTAAGAATTTGTGATTTATTATATGATTAAAAATTGAGGTAAATGAAGATGTGGCTAATATTGTATAAAATTAAATTTCTCACCCATCCATTATAATAAATTCTGATATCAAACTCTTGATGTATATGTATCAGACAAATATGGTATGGTTTGACATCATGATTATTAAACATTTAGTTAATGTGATTATGGTCAAGATACAAGACTAAATCATACCCAAAAAGAATATAATGAAATTTACCTATTAAAAACACTACCAAATGTAATGATTTTTAGTAATAATATAGTTCTTTTATATTTGGTCAATAGTTTTAGATGTGTATGTTAAACAAATAGAGGCTTGGATAACAAAATTGGAATTGACATCCCCAATAAAATATTTAGAGGAATCAAAGATGACATTAATGGGAAAATTTCAGCTATATGGTTAGATGATTTATGGTGAATTTTCAATATAATTTTGTTCATAAAATTCCATTTTACAATGTTCAGTAAACAAATTCACATCTTTTGGGACAATTTAGGCAATAGAACTATTTAATTACTAAAGTACTTCATAAATTGTTGATAAAAAGAATAATGTTCCAAAAATGAAGGTGAAAACCAGACACAAATTGGGAACATTAATTAATAAATAACATATCCTTTTAACTTATCAGGCCGGAAAACCTCACAAGAAACAACATGACATAAAAAATTACAGTTTCACCCATAAAATGATATTTTTTATTATTAAAATAATTGTTTTTTCAATGCTTACATGATGTATATAATGGAGAATTAATAATCATTCATTATTAGAGGAACTAAAATGTTGAGACTGATATTTTCCATGTATTATTTGGGAATATTATATGGATTATATTCGACACCATGTGATGACATGGCATGTGATCTTGATACCCAATATTCAAAAAATAAAATTTTAAAATATATTAAATATAACGTTTGTACAATTCCTTTGAAAGATATAATAACTTTGATATAGTGGTACAACTCATAAATTTGATGGCACTGTTGTGTTCAAGGAATGGGTTTTAACATAGATTCAATATAACCTATATTTACATAGGGTGTTTTTAAAAACTTCAATAGGGCATAAAATGAATAAAACAATTGAATAAATTATTTTATTTATATTCATTGAAATGAATACCACTGTTTCCTTTGCGTATATTATTATAATAAAACTATTGGGTTAACCGCCTAATCTTGGAACTATTAGAGATATTGTTGAATGATCTATCTCAAACAAAAAGTTTTCTGAACATAGATTGATTATCAATGTCAAATAGGATTTTGGGATCTCTCCAATGACAAGGATACAACTTCATTATTAATCGGTAATTAATCTTAATCGAGGTAGGAAATTTTTCTTATTTTTATTTAATCCTTTTTTATGATTGATATAATGAGCATGAATCATTATAAAAATGAATTAATTCTAAGATTTTGGTATGGCATATATGGGATAGATTCATCCGATAATTGGGTAGTTACATTTTGATTATATATTTATGCCTTCATTAATAATTCTAAATAATATAATTGAGGCAAAAAAACACATTTTACGATGTCCATTCCTCATTTATTTTTTTATTTTCATCCTAATTTATTCATTCATTATTGGTAGTCTATAGGACCGTGGTTCAAAGAATATTTTCAAATCGTACATTTCACATAGGTTTCATGGTGGAATGATTTGATATCATAGATCGGAGATCGGTATGACATGGTTATCGTGAAACAATGGATGTTATTACATTTCATATAGTTTTGGTTACCTGGGTTAATTTTCTTCAACGTACGATGTTGGGTGACACATATATATTATTTTTGAGAAATTTTGGATTTCAAAATGTAGTTCTTAGTGATGTAATATTTCATCCCTGGTATATATAACTTTTGTAGTGTGTTCTCATAGTAAAATGTTAGCAGGATCCTTCATGAATGAATCCTCGGATGCAATTATAGTTGTGAATTACCTTGAGACTGGGTGTCTTTGTTGATTATATCTGGATATTTTCATTATATGTGTTAATGATATATATCTATGAAGATCTAACTATTATTATATGTTATATGATTTATTTTTTTGGGAATCCTAACAGGTATTGTTATACTCACTCATGCGTGGGATTTTAAAACGTATTTTGTAACTAGTGTAAAAGATCAACCTTTTGACAGGGTCCTGGTGGGATAAGTAGTAGTCGGTTTTTATTAAGGCAGATAGACTGAGGACTATTCCAATAGTTATCTTGATAATAGTTCCCATCATTACTCTAAGGATTGTATGATTTTCTCAATCTTTATAATGGGCATGTATTTTTCCCTATAAACATTTAAATAATTATTTTTCTACTCTAGATAAGGGATTATATGTATACTTACTTTTTTTGATTAATTATTAATAAATTTAATCACTATATAGGTTTGAAGATGTGGGTGTTTGAATACGTACTTTAGGATTAGACCTCCAATGTTAATGATATGCCTAAATAGATCTAGTCTCCATCCCCGAGCCTATTTGATGTCGGATTGGGGAGTTATGTCAGAGCCCCCATTATGATGGGTCTTGATTGAGTGGTATAATAGGAATTAGTTCTACCATAGGATGTGATTATATGTGATTGGTTTGGGGATACTATTTTATGCGTTCCAGGTTCATTTTTCAATACAGGGACTCTAGTGTTGTGTGGCTGCAAACATATCCATACATCATGACTCTGTTCTCCTTCTTTTAGACTTAATACATGAGGTCACTATTTATATAGAAACAATTGTGCATGCATCACATGAAAATTGGTTTTGGTTCCCCTGTCTTTCATCATTCACCTATCCAGATACAATAATTGACTATGGTATGTCTTGATTATTTCGAGAAGCCAGCACGATGTATAAAATCTTTGATTTATATCAGTATTCGGATGGTGGACACCCTCTGTAATGAGGTATCAATCCAAGGACTAGTACTACAGGATTTACCTCTAGATGTTGCACCATATATACCACAACCAGTAGAGATGTAGATACTACCTGCATTACTAGTGGATGAAATTGAACGTTTGATCATTCTTCATAATATTCTGTTGGGGTAACCCATCGAGTTCTAATGTGAGGCTGACAGCAAGAGGGTAAATAATGGAATGGGATGGTTACATTAGTTTTTATCACCTCTAGAAGACAGAATATAATATGGTTGTCCTAGCAGTGAGCTTTATACAGGGATACATAGGATGATTGGTAGGTTAGTTGTAACAACCAAGATCTTCTTTTCAGGTAGGTTTTTTTCCGCTGTTTTCTAAAAAAAAGAGGATTTCCTGGAAATTTATGAAGTACACACCGTGTACTTTGTGAGTACACTCTGTGTACTACGTTTCCGTAGGAGTCCGTGTGCGGGCCATGTCAAGGCCACACACACGGTCGTGTGTGGTGACCTAGAGGCCGACTAATGTGGTGTACAAAAAGAAAAAGTACTTTTTGTGTACTACAAAAGTATATTCCATGTATTTTGGTTTTTATTAAATGCACTGGAGACGCGTATGACGGAAAGAACAAAATTCGTTTAGGTCTCATTCATCCGAAGGAGTCTATACGACTGCAGATCTTCGACGACCCCCCCGAGTCTCCATCCGTCCTCCGAATCGAACACCGTCTATTGTGTTGGAATCACATCAGTGTGTTCTCTCTTCTGCTGGAGCCTTGTTTTATGATTTCTATTCTTTCCCATGTTATCATGGGTTGAACGTTTTATATGTTTTTGTATATCTTCAATGTTTTAAAGAGATTCTAGATTCGAGGTTCACTTATTGCAATCTTATAACCCTGAGGTAGGTCATTTGTGACTTTTTGTTGAATGTATTTAATTTTATGTGTAAATTTTCTCAATACCCATGAACGAGGTATTTTGTGTTTATAGTTCTAGCCCTATTGTTTCTCTGCTATGCTGGTATGCATGAGTAGATGATTATTTATTGTGAATAGGGTGATTTTTTGTTCTTTGGATGTATTACAATGCATGTATTTTCCTATTTTGACCTTTGGGTCATGTTTTCCTGTTAGGACACTGTTACTTTCCTATGACTATTATTGAAGGATGGTGTGACTATTGTTCTATTATGTTGGTATGTTGTAGAATGCTATCCAAGTAGTTCATGAGGTTTACCTTGGCTGTAACAGGCTGCTACTCTTGCTTGACTTACACAGGTATGTGAGAACATTGTGTATAGACCATAGGGAGAATTGATGTTGAGGGCTGCTCCAGAGTATCTTTTATAATATTATTATGCGAGACCACAGGGGGAATTGACATTGAGTAATTCCGTATAGTTTCTGTAGTTCCTCGACTCGGGACATAGGGGGAATTGACATTGTGTGCTTCCCAATATCACTATTAGTACGACACTAGACTATCGGGGGAATTTAGGTTAGTGTTTCCTCATGGAGTATATACTTTAGCTAAACCAGATGGGTGAGATTGTTTGTGCTTCCCAGAGGGTTACCTATGGTGTTTAGCTACATAATTAGCTGCGTCTTGACTTTGAAACTATGGATTATATTTATCTATTGAGTACTTCATGTTTACTACTTTTTGTACTTTTTCTGCCATATATTCACTGAATGATTGGAACAAATATTATGGTCATTGCCTACTAGAATTTTTCTCACACCCTGTTTGGGAAATTCTTTTGTGCTCAAATAGATTATATTATTGCAGGTATAAACACCGGCCAACACCCATCTACTTCGGGTACTTGGCTTTCTGGGGAGTTGGAGAGTATGGGACCAATTTTCGTCTTGTGATGCGGAAGAGATGATTATCTATTTATTTTTTTACTTTGGTTTTGTATTGTTTGTATTCAGCATTGTGACCTGTTTGGATGTTTTCCAAAACATTTGTACCATGCATCATTTTAAATATATGCGGATCAATTTTTTAATTACTCAGTCTTATGCTATTTACTATTGTTGGATATTTACTTCTTTTGATATTGTATGTATAGTTTATATTTGGAGTGTTACTCTGAAAATGAGGGAATATATTCTCCACTATCACACCCATGACCCTTGCTTCTAGTTAGGGGCCTCTGGATTTGGGGAAATGCGCTTGAGGCCATGTGACCAACCGGGTACGGGGTGCCTCAGGGTGGCTTCTGAAACCTGGACATTACAAAGTGGTATCCGAGGAATTCATTTCTCTTGACTAACTATTTGGAGCCTATAGTAAAGGATAGGATAGAATAGGTACTTGGTAATAAGGAGTGCCCCAGGAGTAGCTAACCCGTGTACATGGAAAATCCAATCTACCACATTTATTGCATTTTTTCCCGGTTTGTGATTTACAGTTGATTTTATTTTCACCGGAAGGTGACTCAAATGTATTGTGCTGTTATCATTGATATTATTGAGGATCTATTTCTGTCGCAAACCGAGTAAATGAGGGTATTCCATCTCATGCATCATATAGGCACTTGCTATAATTTACATTTCATGTGTTGTTTACATGCCATGTAGGACGAATTAGAAATTTCATTTTGTTATGATAGATTCTAGGTAGAATAACGATGTTGTTGTGATAGATTCCTAGATGCAAATACTTTTTGTTTGATATGGTATTGTTTTTTAGGGTTTTTCTTGAATGGACACCAAACATTGGTTCTTGAGGTGTTATGGGACCTCATGAACCAAAATTTGGTGGTTCATTGCCTTGTTTGCTTTGATATAGCAAGTAAAAGATTCAAAACTTTGATCTGTAGAGAGTATGGGCCCTCAAAAATCGAAATTTGTCACCTTTAATGATTAATTTCAGTGTTATTCTAGGTTTTGGAGTAGTTTCTGAGTCTTACTATCTGAAAAAACCCAGAATACACACAATGTAGTTTTGACTGCACGCCATGTGTTCTTCTATTCAGGAAGAAACTATTTTTCATAAGTACACACCATGTACCTTATGTACAAGCCATGTATTTTCTAACCATGTTACAGGCCGTGTGGGTAGAGACATGGGATGGGGAATTTATTACAGGAACACACCATTTGTTTGGGGTGTTACACAACCAGTTTAGGCAGGAGTACACAACCATGTAAATGACATAAGGGAACACGTTGTGTGGGTAATATACACGCCGTGTAGTCATGTTTTGTAAAAATGAATTGTTTCATTATCTTGATCCCATATTATGATTCTAGTATTCATTCATTGATGATAATGATATAAGTTCTGTGCTTGACCATGTAGATTCATGCCACCAAGACGCCCTTCAGTTGTACAACAGTTTCCAAGTAGTGATTAGACACCGTACATGGTCGAGCAGGGACTTGTCATAGATCCCCATATTGTGATGGTCTTGGCACCAATAGTTACACCTGATACCGGTGCTAATGCACAGCTCATGAAAGGATTTATGAGGATGATGCAGACCTTTTTCGGGGGCATCGCCTCCTACCCCGTCGATGGACGATCTGATGCAGTTCTTCCAGCAGCCGCATCCTCCCACTTTCTCTGAGAATGGAGGCCCTCAGGCTGCAGAGTCATGACTAGAAGCCTTGCTGTTGATCTTTTTGCATCTGGAGATTCCTCAGAGATGAGGGTCAAGCTCACTACCCACATGCTTTGGGACACTTCCAAGAGGTGGTGGGATCTGATCTCCCAGGCGGGACGCCAACAAGTAATGGCGTGGGATGAGTTTCAGTGCATCTTCTATGACTACTTCTATCCAGAGACCATGAGGACCAATCAAGCACAAGATTTTATGAGTCTGGAGAAGGGTACACTTTCTATTATGGATTATTCCTCCCGCTTCACTGAGATTCAGCGTTCCACACCCTTCCTAAGAGGATATGGTTTATTCCTATCATGGAAGTTCAAGGATGGCCTCAGAAAAGACATTTTCTCCCAAGTCAATATCGTCTGGTTGACTTCTATCACATATATCTTCTACAAGGAATTGATCACAGAATGCAATCTGAGGAATTTCAGAGTTATGGGACTGGGAATCTGGGTATCTAGAGTTAGAATCCATCTTTTAAACAGTAGGAAGCACCGTAGGGAGTATTCGCGCAGTGATCCAAGGAGTTGAGAGACACCATCAGGTATCCAAGTGGTATGATAACAATTTGGAAGGGTTAGACATACGAGTCCATAGTTCCAGAGAGACCCAGTGGATTTCTGATCTTGTGGAATGATAGTTCATCTTCAGCTTTTTTATCAGATCGTCTCACCAGCAGCTGCTGACTAGAGTTCTTCTATGACTCTGCGTTCGGGAGTAGCACCATCAGTATCTCACCTATCAGGGAACTGGAGTTTTTTCGGTGGTTCAAGATGAGGTGGAGGTCGTGGTCATGGTAGTCAGTCGCCAGTCATTCAGTGATAGTAGAGTGGATCAACTTAGTGTGGTCTGACATAGTCAAAGGGCTGTGGATCAGGCTAGACCTTTGATATGAGGAAGACCCAGCAGGAGAAGGATCTTGGGCCTTCTACATTTCATGATACGATCCTAGTTTTCTTAGTTTTATCTTTATCTCTTTTCGATATAGGGGATTCTCATAGCTTTATATATGTTTCTGTCGTTGGGATCCTCAGGCTCTACATATTTTATTCTGCTGACATTTTGACAGTGGACACTACATTGGGGACTAGAACAGCCAGTGTACGTCAGTGCAGGGAGTGCTCCCTAGAGTTTGGTGGGTTTCACTTCTTATGGGATCTCTATGTCCTAGAGATGACAGGCTATGATGTCATTCACAGAATGGACTGGCTAGTTCCCATCCCGAATGTCGTCGACTCCTACTGCAGAAGGGTGAGTTTCATATCACCTGAGGGTGGATAATTTTTTCATAAGGGACAATAGGATGTCCAAGTGAGCTGAGCGGGTCCAGAGCATAATTGGTTGGGAGGAGTCACAGTCCTGATTGCTAGTATATATCTGGATGATTTGGGGACATTACAGTTAGACATTCCTGCAGTGGCGGATCCTTTCAGAGATATCTTCCCAGAGGAATTTTTGGGTTTGCCTCCGGAGTGTGAGATAGACATTTCTATTGAACGTGTGCCAGGAGAGGCACCAGGGTCCATTCTTCCATATCGGATGGGTACAATAGAGTTTTAGGAGCCCAAGAAACTGTTTGGGGAGTTGCAGGAAAAGGGTTTGTCTGACCCAGTACTTCTCATTGGGGTTCGCCTGTCTTATTTTCAAAGAAGGCGGACAGAACTCTTAGGCTATGCATGTATTATCTAATGTTTAACCAATTGACGGTCAAGAATGGTTATCCCTTTCCCTTGATTGAGGATATCTTTGTACAGCTTCGAGTAGCTCAGGTGTTCTCGAAGATTGACTTGAGGTCTGGTTATTATCAGTTGCACGTTAGACCATCATATATACCTCTTATAGCTATTCGGAGGAGGTATGGTTTATATGAGTATATGGTTATGTATTTTGGTCTCACAAATGTGCCAACAGTTTTAATGGCACTGATGAACCGAGTGTTCCATACATACTTGGATTCCTTCGTGGTGGTCTTTGTGGACGATATTCTGGTGTACTCTCAAACTCAGTATTACTATGCTACACATCTTGAGATCATTTTGTGTACACAGATAGAGAATCAGTTATATGTTATGCTCTCAAAATATCAATTTTGGATGGATTGGTTTCTCTTCTGGGGTCCTGTTATCTCAGAGAGAGGGGTGTCAGTCGACCCAGAGAAAGTGAGAGCTGTAGTTTCCTGGGAGCAGCCAAAGATCATCTTTGAGGTGCAGAGATATTTAGGGCCAGCATGAAACTACAGTCGTTTTATATATGACTTCTCATGCTTAGAAGCACCACTGACGAGTTTGACAAAGAAGGGTGTGATGTTCATATGGTCAGATTCTTGTGAGTCATCCTTTCATGAGCTGAAAGGGGGGTTGACATCAGGACCGATACTCATATTTCTAGAGCCAGGAAAGAGTTATACCATTTACTGTGATGCTTCAACTATTGGGCTGGGAGTTGTGCTTATGTAGGGAGATGGATTCATTGCATACGGGTCTCGGTAGTTGAGGCCACACAAGAGGAATTACCTGACGCACGATATGGAGTTGGAAGCTGTTGTTCATGCCTTACAATGTTGGGGATATTATCTTCAGGGAGAGAATTTTGTGGTTTTCACCAACCACAGAAGTATCAAATACATCTTAACTCAGTGTGATGTGAATTTGAGATAGCGACGGTGGGTTGAGTACCTTCAGTCTTTTGACATAGAGCTTTCCTACACGGCTGGGAAATGTAATGCAGTGGCTAATGCGTTGAGCAGGAGGACTCAGATACAGGCAGTTCAGGAGGCCAGTAGTGAGTTGCATCATATGGATCTATTCTTAGAGATGCATTTGGAGGTGCATGACAGACATGGGAAAACATTTATTTCTTCTGTAGTCGTTACCTATACCTATCTTGATAGAGAATGAATGAGGAAGCTATTATATTCTGACACCTAGTCCTATGGGAATGTGTGTCAGGAAAGGACCCTATTCCTGGATGTACCATAGGCGAGGATGAGATCTGTCATTTCCAGGGACAAGAATGGGTGCCAGCTAATATATGCGAGGAGATGATGCAGGGTTTTTATTCCTCAGTTTGGGTGGTTCGTCCTTGTTTCACCAAGATGTATCATGATCGACACCATCAGTATTGGTGGCCAGGTATAAAGAGGGATGTTTCTGGTTTTTTCATGAGGTGTTCCAATTCTCAGCAGGTGAAGGTGGAGCATCAGTGACCACCATTCCTTCTACAGCAGTTACCTATTCCTGAGTGGATGTGGAATGACATCACGATGGGTTTCGTGACAGGGTTTCTGAGGTCGCCTTGTGGGAATGATGTAGTATGGGTTGTCATTGAAAAACTCACGAAGGTCTCTCACTTTTTGCCAATAAAGGAGACCTTCGTGTTGATGAGCTGGAACAGTTGTACATCTGAGAGATTGTACGTCTTCAGGGAGTTCCATACTCCATTGTATGAGACATATATGCATGTTTTACTTCTCTAGTCGGGAAGGGTCGTTAGAAGGATTTGGGTACACATGTATTTTTCGAGTACAACATACCATCCCCAGACAGATGGACAGTCTGATCATACGATTCATGTGCTTGAGGACATGCTCCGAGCATGCATCTTTGATTTTAGAGGTTCTTGGGAGAAGCATATATCTCTTGTGGAGTTGTCCTACAACAATAGTTTTCAAGAAACTATTCAGATGGAGCCTTATGAGGCTTTTTATGGTAGGTCATGCTGATCACCATTATATTGGCTAGAGGCTGGAGAGGCAGCTTTGTTGGGACCTCATCTAGTGTAGGAGACCACAGAGTAGATAGAGTTTATTCGGAAGAGGATGGATATTGAGTAGTCTCAACAGAAGTATTATGTTTATTAGTGGAGACGACCTCTCGAGTTTGAGGTTGGGGATCAGTTTTTTCTTGCATGTCACACCGAGGTTGAGACACAAGAGGATTAGGAGATGGTGTAAGCTTTCGCTGATTTACGTCGGGACGTTTGAGGTGTTAGAGAGAGTTGGGCCAGTTGCCTATCAGTTGAAGTTACCTAAGAGGTACTGAGCTATGCATGACCTCTTCCTCGTTTCTCAGCTTAGACATTACTTTTTAGACCCATCACATTTCTTTCTACCCGAGGAGGTTGAGCTCTAAGTGGCTGTGTTGTTTGAGGAGCATTCTATCCGGATTAGGGATCGTAGTACAAAGGTTCTCTGTGGACAGTTTGTTCCCTTGGTATGTGTTCTATGGCTGCATGGATAGGAGCTGGATGAGACTTGGCAGAGGGAGGTCGATATTCAATCAAAGTGGCCAGAGTTTTTCAGGGATTCTTCTTCTACGCCGCCTTTCTAGGGTAATTCGGGCACACATTTCATTAAAAAGGCACGTTTTTAAGAACGCTAAACTTCTTTTCATAGAAGTTTTTCTTTTCTCTAGAGTTTTTGAGAAAAGGGGAGTTTCTGGAAATTTTTTAAGTACATTCCATGTACTGTGTTGCTATAGGAGGATGCGTGTTGGTCGTGTCATATCCACACACACGGTCATGTGGGGTGACCTGGAGGCCACCTAATGCAGAGTACAGAAATAACAAGTACATGTCGTGTACTCCAAATGTATACTCCGTGTATTTTGTTTTTTTTCATTAAATGCATCAGGGTCATGTATGAAGGATAGAACAACCTTTTTTATGTCTCATTTTTCTGAAGCAGTCCATATGGATGTAGATATTTGATGAACCCATGAGCCTCTATCCTTCTTCTGAATAAAACACTTTCGGTAGCGTTGGAATCACATTGGCAAGCTCTCTCTTCTGCTAGAGCCTCGTTTCATGATTCCTCTTATTTTCCATGTTATCATGGGTTGAATGTTTTAGACATTTTATAAGAAGTTCGATGATCTATAGAGATTAAAGGTTAGAGTTTCACTTATAGTAATGTCCTAACCCCGAGGTAGGTGGTTTGTGCCTTTCTATTGAATGTCTTTTGAGTTTTATTTGCAAATGTTCCCAATACCCATGAATGGGGTATTGCGCTTTTACCGTTCTAGCCCTATTGTTTCTCTGATATGCTGGTATTCCTGAGTATATTATTATTTATTGTGAATATATTAAATTATTGTGATTTAGATGTATTACCATGCATGTTTTTCCTGTTTTGGCCTTTGGTTCATGTTGGCCTATTAGGCCACTGTTACCTTCCCATTCCTAGTATTGTAGGATGGTGTGACTATTTTTCTGTTATGCTGATATGCAGTAGAATTCTAGACAAGTAGCTCATGAGTTTTACATTGGCCATTACGCGCTACTACACTTTCTTGACTTACACAGGGCCGTAAGATCCTGGTTTATAGACCATAGGGAGAATTGACATTGAGGGCTTCTCCAGAGTTCCTTTTATAATTTTACGATGATAGACCACATGGGGAATTTACGTTGAGTGCTTCCCAAGAGTTTTTGTAGTTCCTTGACCCATGACACATGGGTAATTGAAGTTAAGTGCTTCCCCAGAGCACATTTATTATGATGCGATACTATATGGGGAATTGATGGTGAGTGATTCCCCATAGAGTATATACATTATCTGAACCAGAAGGATGATACTGTGTCTGCTTCCCAGATGGTTACCAGTTGTGTTTAGCTACATACATAGCTACTGTGTGACTTTGAAACAATGGATTATATTTTTCTGCTGAGTAGTTTATGTTTACTTCTTTCTATACTTTTTCCTGCCATATATTCACTAACTTTTAGGCACATCTCTTGTGGTGGTTGCCTATTGGGATTCATCTCAAACCATGTTTGGGATATTCTTTTTGGCCCAAATAGATTATATTATTGTAGGTATATACAAGGTCAAGCACTCTTCTACATCAGGCACTTGACTTGTTGTGGAGATGGATAACATGGGACAAATCTTAGGCTTGCTATGATAAGGAGTTGTCTATATGGTTCTTTTTGTACATTGGTTTAGTACTAGTTGTGTTCATCATTGTGACTTGTTTGGATTTTTTCTTAGACATATTTTCCTTGCATCATTTTATATATATGTGCTTCATTTAATTAATATCTCATTTTACATTTGTTTACAGTTGTTGGATATTTACTACTTCTGTTATTTTATATATTGTTTCTCTTCCACTATCTTACTCTGCCAATGATGTCATAGTTTCCCCGCTATCACACCCAAGGCCCTCGCTGCTAGTCGCCAGCCTCTAGCGTTCAGGAAAATGCGCTTAGGGGAATGTGACCAACCAGGTTTGGGGCGCCTCTGAGGGGCTTCCGGAACTAGGATATTTCATTAGTGAACCAGTCATATGATCATGTGACACTATCATGCAATGATTTTGAGGTACTTTATAGAGAGAAGATCTCTCTATCTATATTTATAACTATATCAATCTATGATAAAATATAGCTTCATTAGTACAACATGATGGTACCTATGTATTAATCGAGGTTCACTAAACTCTCAATGTATTCGATGGATATTGTTCATGATAAGTTCATCCTATATTAGAACTCCAAGATAGTTATTCATAGAGACTTGTGAGCTAGTTTCATACAACTATTAAATCTAACCATGTCTGGGGTTCTTTCGTGAGCTGTGGTGGTTGAGAGTTTCTTAGCTAGGAAAATGCAGACACTGGTTGCTGACAGTGGCCAAGCAGGGGTAGATACTTTGGTTTCAGGGATATGACATTAGAACCAGTGATATGGTTGTGTGAGACATTTAAAAAGGAGGTCCGAAAATAGAGGTTCTATAAAATATGCCATGATGTATGGGTCTTCTCAACCTAGGGATATGTGGTTATACTCATGTGATAGAAGCAGACATGTTGCAAACGTTTTCCTGACCCATCGTATGAAAACATGGGAGACCATTAATGGGCCACTAGGGTATTGGTAGAATTAAGATAATATAGGTTTTTAGGATTGGGGTTGTGGAAGTGGACAGAGGAAAGAAACTATATGTGGAATACTCTTTGACACATTACTACTACCACCCCTCGGGTGTCTACTAGAGGCTGTTAGAGATAGAGGAAAGGTTCTAGGTCTACTGCAGGTGGTTATGTGATATGGACAAGAGGCACTATGGGGGATATGATGTATAATCATCTTCTTCACTACATTATCTATAGTACATATTGACAAATTCTCTAGTCATTCATTTATTTATACATAACTGGTTTAATATATAGATATTATGGTTAGTCCTTTAGCTCAACCCTTACACATGGAGTCTCCAATTGGATAAGACTCAGTGGTCACACACAAGTGTTTATAATGTGACATAACTCGTGGAGGTGATAGTTTATATTTGGGTATCTTTGTAATAGTGATGTTGTCATAGGATGTCATTTTAGGTATCGACTTGTTATCTTCATTTTATTCCAATATTGAATTACTCAGGTGGAGGATGTGGTCTTTCAAAATAAATTGTACTTGGGTTTTCTTTATGGGTGAAAAGAAAACCTATACAGTGCTTGATAGACTCATAAATATGATGGTTTTGTAGATTACTTATCATGTGGATAGCATGACCCTTAGTGTAGATTTTTTTACTAGTATCCAATTTTTTATATTTATGGAAGAGTATGAGGACATCATTCATGAGGATGTTCCTGGATTACCTCCCCTTTATGAGTTGTACATTCACATTGATGTATATCCCTTACTGTCCCCTATATATATATATGACATCATATGATATGGATCATGCAAGAACTATATGAGATGAGGGTACGGTTAGAGGAACTTTAGAGGAAGGAAATTGTTAAACCAATTATTTCACCCTGGGCATCCCATGTTTCAATTTCCACGATGGGGGATAAGAGAATAAGGAAATGTTAAGACTAATGTTTCTTGATCTATGTGACCATATAGATTAAGTTTCCACTACCAAGGATTTTGAGAGGAGAATGATACTTCTTGAATTTTTTCCTTAGGTTAGTTATCACATGTTATGTGTATGGGATGAATATATATTGAATACAACACACATATATTTCTACAGACTTAATGAGTACATGGTGATTCCCTTTAGAGTGAAAAACACACCATTGGAGTTTGTGGGACTCCTAAACCAGTTCATTCAGCACATCATAGACTTTTTCATGGTATTCATCATCAATGATATCCTAGTGCACTCATTTTAAATTGAGAATTACCTGAGAAACAAGGGTATGGTTTTAGAAATAACACAAGATCACCAAATTTATGAGAATATATCTATGTTGTTGTTCTAGATTTAGGATTTCCACTATTTGGGAATTGTTATCCCATGAAATGTTGTGGAACTGGACCTGGAGAAGTTTGACACTGTGTTAGCTTGGTATCCACCCAATATAATGAGAGAAGTGTGGACCTTACTTGGGTTGGTATGATATTTCTTTTGATTCATACATTACATCTACGTGATACCATCCCCCATGTCATATTTGACAAAAATGGGGAATCATTTCATATCCTCGGATAGGTTCCACTAAGAATTTCATGAGTTGATGATTAGATTTACATTTTCCCCCAATCTTGAGATTACTAGAGGAGGGTATCGAGAACATAATTCCCCAATACATCAAGAATTAGGATTGGATTTGTACTGATGTATAAGATGGCGGATATTTCTTGTGATTCAGTTCAAGTGAATTTTCATAAGAAGAACTACATAGCACATAATCTAGAGTTAGCATCAATAGTTCTCATAGTAAACATATACAGACACTACATAATTGGAGAGAAATTTATCATCATTTAAGATAACAATATCTCCAATATATATTCTCTCAAAAGTATCTTAACATGATATATAGGATAAATCTTGAGTTGATCCATGGTTAGAAAATTGATATTTTCTATACTCATTGGAAGGGTAATGTGGTAGAAGATACTCTTAGCAAGATGTATTTTTAACAGTTTCCTAATGATGTGTCAGATAAGTTGGAATGGTTGTATTTAGCCTAAATGGATGGAGATGGAGGAACTTATCACCATTCAATTATTATTACACATATTCTTTTACAGTGATTTATAAAGTCACAACAATGGTATGATGAATGTGAGGCCCTACATACTAAATTTTCCACTAGACACACTCTTGATGGATTTTCTAAATGTGGTGATCATGTTGTTCTTTTAAAAGGATGCATGATGGAAACAATGAAATTTTTGGAGGAGGGTATAATAAAGTTTATCACATATCCATTAGTGGTATATCTATGTGAGGAAGAGATGTACTATGACCTTAGATGTTGGTTTTGGTGGCTAGTGAAAATGAAGAGGGTTTCAGATTTTGTCTCTTGACACCTTAATTGTCAGCAAGTGATGGATAATCACAAAGGTATATCAGGTTTATCTCAACCCCCTCAGGTTCTAGAGTTATTGTGGGATTATATATCCATTGAATTCATGATGTTATTACCACACACATCCAGGGGACATGAATCCACAAGGTTGTCATAGACAGACTCACCATGTTGTCCCACTTCAAAGATATCCAATACATGATTTTAGTAGACTACATGGGATTCCTCGACATTCATGAAATAGTATTATCTATTTATTTCCCTAAATTTTTATTTATCACTATGATTTTCAATTCACATATCAATTATAGAAGGGATTACAAGATGTTTTTGGGACTCAGTTTCAATTGGGGATGTATTTTCACCCCTAGACTTATGACAAAACTATGTAGACCATTTAGGTTTTATAATACAAGTTATAGTCTTCCCTGTTGTAATTTGGTTCTATTTTTATGAATCATATGTCATTGGTGGATTTTTTATAAAAAAAATCAATCATTAAACAATTGGAATGGAACAATTTGAGGCCCTCTAAGGGTGACCCTACCGGTCACAACATTGCTAAATTGAACAAGGAGATTCAATATTTATGGGACTATTATTGGTATTAGAAACTACTGAGATGCTTCATATCATCTGAGAGAAGAAGAGGACTATATGTACATATCAAAATTCTAATATTTACCAATGATTATGGTCATCGGAGTTTATGGAGGGTGGCCATGTGTCCCTATGGGTTTCATCATGATTTGGATTACAAAGATTTGGTTGGGGTAGAAAGTTCTATCAGACATTCATTGGCCCTTTTCATGTACTATATAGAGTTGCGGAGGTGTCATTACTCTTAGAAACTCTATCTTAGTTAGAGCGAGTGCATGAATTATTCATTTTTTTATAGCAAAGGATGTACATACATGACCCATCACACATTATCAACTGGGGATAGTTGGATATTGATGATGGAGATATATTTCTTGAGTACCATGTACAGATCAAGGGTTGATAGGAGATGATAGTTAAAGGGAATTTTATTTCATTAGAGGTTGTTCGGTGGAAGAAATAGAATCTTTAATAGATAACATGGGCATGGGAGGATCATAGGAATTCTAAATAACCACATCTTTTTTATGTGGCCACATATTTTGGATTATTGTGATATAAATCTCCATGGTGGGGAAACTGTTCGTTACGCTAATTTTTAATATATTAATTTTTTTATTGTATGAATTATATTCAAGAAAAATTTATTTGATAGTCTGTTATTTTGAGGACCAGTGTTCTCAAAATAAAATGATTGAAACATATTAAACATATTAAATTCCATGAACAAGGGTTTTTCTTAAGAATGTGGAATAAATTCTAAAGAGATTCCAATATAAAAGATATAAGTATTTCGATAAAGTCAGATATTGAGTTTTACTATAGGTGTGACAGTAACTGTGTTATGTTGGTTAGTTTTTGAAAAACTCATTATGGTAATAAAATGTATGAAATAATATAATAAATTATTTTATTTTAATTTGTGGATGTTGTGATTGACAATGTATTCAAGTATAATATTAAGATGAAATTATAGGTCCAGCCACAGAATCTTGAATCTGTTGGAGATAAAATTTGACAATCTCTCTTAGATAAAAATCTATCATATCATGTGAAGGTGATTAACATCCAATGTGATTCTAGGATCTCGCAGATGAAAAGGATGAAGCATTATTCATCATCTGTTGTTCTCCAAATTGAGGTGGGGATTTGATTGTTTGGATTTATTTATTTTTAACATTCTTATGATGAACATGAATCATTAAACTAACCAATAAATTCAGGGATTTTTCATATTATGGTTATGATATACATTCATCGTGGAACTGGGAAATTTCATTGGGATTATATTTTTATCTTTTTGTTCATCCTTATTAACGAAAAAATCAATGTCAACATGATCAAATTCATTATTAAATTCCTCATTTTTGTGGATTTTCATTTATTCTCCAAATCTATGATCATCATGGGAAAAACATTGGCCCATATTTTGACAAATACAAGGTAATAAAATGTTGTTCCCCTCTTTTTTGGTCTAATGATTTGATAACATGCATTTTGGATCAGTATAATGTGGTGATCATGCATCAATAAACATGGAATGTGATTAGATGATTTTGGTTTGAACAATAGTGGGACATGAATGTGTATTATTTCCATGAAATTTATATTTTTGGAATATAGTGATTGTAGATGAACACGTTTAGTTGGGTACGATCGGTGGTTTTTGATGAGATCATTGTGGGTATCTAAGATAGAAGAGGCATGAGAGAACATAGAAAAATAAACATGTATTTCTAGAAAATCTTGATCAATATGGTGTCTAATATAGAGCGACACATGGTGTGTGGATCAGAAATAAGTGAATTTGGTTTTGGGTTAATGTTACAGATCACATGGCATGTGAACCTAACACATGTTGTGTGAACCTTTCTAGTTGGCTCAGTCTGAACCTTATAGGGTACACAAACAAAAACAAGAGTACACTTTCATAGGCATGTCATGTAATCCTACAAAAACATGGCTAGGACTGTTGTACATTGTCATTGATGTGTACTGGTACATGGGGATAATTACATGTGCATTAGAATTTTGTGTACATTAAAACAGACACAAGAACGGTCCATTTACATAGGAAGGAACTGGTGCTGAAGAGTCACATTTTTTATAACTAGTAACTAATGTTTAATCATTCAAAGCTTTCTTGGATCCATTTCCATATTTATATTAGATTATTTTTGGTTTGGGTGTGTTCCATATATAAATTCCATGATGGATACCATAGAACCACAACCTACACATAGAATTGTGACACATTTAGTAGTACATCTTAGGTAGTGTTGTGGGAGTCCTTCAGTGAAGCGCGAAGTGATCTCCTCTTTCATCATCACATCCAAGGTCAAGTAATTTTTATCTTAATCCCCAAACCTATATGTGAACTGATACTCTATGTAATAGGTTATTCCATATTGAGTTGTAGATTTACCCTAAGGGCTTGGTTGTGATCCTCATATGTGTGTCATATCTATTCAAACATAAAGTTTATACTTCATATAGTGATACCAACTGAGCATGACATATCAGACACCATTTTTAGTGTTATCTGACCATTGTAATGTGATATCCATGATAGGTGTTTCATGGAAACGTTTTAAAAGAATAATATGTTGGTTTTATGATTGTTAAATACATTCAGACTGGGTTTCATTATTGATTATATCTGGATATTCATGTTATGTGTTTTGTAGACATATACTTATGCAGAAGAAACTATTATTATTTTTTATATGCATTGTGGTTTTGTGTGGTCTTATTGGGTATTTTTATATTCACTCATGCACCAGATTTTCCCATAAATTTCATGTTTTGTTGAAAACTATTGACCTTTTGATAGAGTACTACAAAGAATATGACAATGTGGTTCTTAGTGGGCCAGATAGATCATGGTGTCTTCCAACAGTTATCTTGATATTAGTGCCCATCATTACTTTTATGATACAATTATTAAAACTCTTTATGGTAGGATTTAATTTCGCCATGTTTAGTTTGAATTAAATTTTTATATTCTCTCATTGTGGTATTAGATGTATGGATGCATTTTTTCATTCAGTTGGTTTTTCATTTCAGCATTCTATAGGCTTGGAGATGTGTGCATTTGTATAGGTACTTTATTATATGGCCTCTAATGTTAGTGATATGCATACTTGGTGCCAGTAAACATCCCCTAGCCTATATGGGTTGGGAATAGGAAGCTTAATAATGGGCCCATTCGGGATTCATTGTGATAGAAAATTATGAATTTTACAAAATTAGCGGCATGCACTAATCTGGGTAATTAGATAAAATTTAAACAAAGAAATAATGAAATTTACCCGATTCAATAAATATTTAGAAAGAAATCCTAAAATTTTTAATTATAAACAATATACATGTAAACATCTTCTATTCTATATCCATCGAGGCTACATGAACTTGATGGTATCTGCGGAATCAAGCATTATAACATAAATTGTTCTTACCCACTAATATTTCAAAAATTATGTCACTGATAGATAATGGTAAATTGAATCCTGAAGTGAAAGGATTAGTCTTATATTCATATATTTAGACTCTTGTTATTTTCTGTCTTATGGGATCCAATTTCTATTTCTCGTTATGAAAAATCATAAAACAATTATTTTTAGGAAAACATTTAAATTGGGCTTGCACATTTACTATCAGATATAGGGTAGTTGATCTCAACTGATAGTAGTTTTCTTACCTTATTTTTTTACAATTTCAAATATTTTATGGTGTAGTCAATTTATTTAATTACATTCTAGATTTTCTTTATCTTATTGAAAAATTTTATGCATGGATATATATGGTTTAATACTATGGAAATTTTCTAATTTTGACCAATTTCTTATTTCAACTCTCTCAAAAGAAAATGACCCATTATTTGATGCCTTTATGAGAATTTATTAGAAATAATAACTGAAAATTTTTCTACATCCTTAGTAAATTTATATTTTATGGTAATATGAACTGGTTTCATTTTTGTCAATGGTTGGATGAGTGTTAAAGGAAATGGTTTTGTGGAAATAATAACATATATACCATATATGTTGTAATTTCTTCTCTTTTTAGTGGGATAATAAATATCAATAGTCCTTATTGAATCATAGATGGTTTCCAAAAAACCGTGATTTATGAAATAATAAGTATACTTACCTTTGTGTAATTTTTATATACTATTATAACAATCAAAACATGATTCCATTCTTATAATTTATATCAAAATTGAAAACTCATTACAAGGTTCATATGAATGAGGTATTATTTTTATGTGTAAATGGATAATATTACATATGTTAAATAATGGGTAGAAATGATAAATCCGGGGTTATTCATTACATCATTTACATTTAATTGGAAAATATGTCCACATTAAAAAATAAAATATACCATTGGGTATAATAATTATAGATTTAGTGGTCTTCATCAATGGTCTCTGAAATATAATTGGGGAATGACCACTCACTCTATCTCCTTAACAATTATGTGTATAACAATTATATGGATATATTATGATTTTAACACTATCAAAAACATAATATACCACATTAGTGGGGTGTATAGTAATTTTATAGCTAATTTAAAGAATGTTTATATGGGATGTAGTTCACCGACATATAATTAATTGAAATGGAATGGGCCATTTCATTTATTGAAATAATAAAACTGAAAATAGATTAAAAAAATAAATACACCATCATTTTCAAAGAAATTTTAATTTTATAGGATCATTACATTTGTTTTGATGTGATTTCTTGATCATTATTGAGCTTTTCTAAAACAGGAACACATTTTCATCACCTTAAAGTCTCATATAGTGTGTACAAATCATTCACGAGAAAATGGTGTGTCATAAATTTTTTTCAATCGAATAATCAAGGTAATGTTTCCTTGAAATTATTTGAATGTGTTTAAATCTTACTTTTAATATTTATTTTTTTATTTCCATTTCTGGTCAGACCGTTGTGGGAGTCGGAGAGGATCCAATTGTTATTTAGTCAAAACAACCCAATATTACAACTTTAATTCTCAAGCCATTTGGTTATGAAATAAAACTATTTTCATTGAATATTATAAATAAAATATGTTAAATGAACATTAATTATTGGATTAGACAAAAAAATGTTTCAAAAACATATTACACTAAACAAGTAGAAATAATGTTCTCGAACTACCTCTTAAAATGTGCATACCTCCATTGTAATTACTGAGTTGTGTTTATCTATCTATTAAAATGTGGTGGAGGTGTGGGTGGTTCTTTAACATCATTTTTTTATTGTTATAATGATATTTATCTATAAAACCTCCTTTGTGATTGGAGGATTCCTTTGAACCCTTAAATCTTTCAAAATAACCATTTTTTCTTACATAAAAATTGGACTATTATGTTTCCTATAAATAGTAATTTTTTGAAGATGGATTAGGGAACCCATAATTTTTAAATACATATTGAATGATTTTTTGTTAAATAAACAATAATATCAAAATTGTTTAAAAAAACTGTATTTTACCCACCAATTTCTTATATATAATGACCCTACTTTTATTTCACAATTAAACATAATTTATTATAATGAATTTCACTTAATAAAATATAGAAAATCGATATTTATAGTTTCTTTTCATATTAGGATCATTACATACCAACTTAAAACATGAAATACAATATCATTATTGAAAACATACTTTGCATGACCCCAACATTCCTTCGTACTTAACATTGCATGGGATAAACTGAGGACATACATAAGAAAGGGGTAAGCTATAAAGCCAAATAAGGGAATAAACATGACATAAAATGAGGAATAAAATACATTCTATAGAATATGCATATCAATGGAGAACAAGATAAACATGAACATAATGGCTTGATAAAGCATGATAATCATAACATAAAGATGTGGAAACAACACATAACATAGAATTAGCATGAGCCAATGCTCATTACACATAGATCATGAGTAAACCCTCATTGCACATAATTCACAAGTAAACCCTAATTGAAATTGAATAATAATGATTCAACACTCATTTCACATGACGTATCATGATACAATACTTTACCCATTGCATTTGAGTGCAATTAAGGTGCACCATTCATAATCATTTCAGTTCATGCATAAGTGTGCCACATTGATCATACATGGATTCATAAGCATCATTATTCATTCCATGAATAAGAGAAGACGAATAAAAAAATTTAAGTCCAAAATCAACAAGTACATGTTCATAATGGTGAATACAATTGATAGAGGAGTGAGTGTGGTATTCAATACACAATGATTTTAGCAAGGAAATTTTGGTGTAATTTCGGCAGCATAACAATGTCAAATATAAATTCATAAAATGGCTTAATGGGAGGTAATAAGGTATCTATTCATTTATAAATTAAATTTAAATTAAGGAGATCATGGGACATAATATAACAACATATGGAATGGAACTGTTATGCATAATATAAAAGAGTTTATTGAATGTAAATGGGGAGAATAAAATTCCTTACAGAATTTTAGCATGGTAGCAGATGTACATGGGGGAATTAATGAGAAATAAAGGGTCCATTTATCATTCAAACAAAAAGGGTTAAGTATGGGGGAGGTACGAAATCATACCCAACATTTATAAAGGAAAATAATATGGCATAACAATATAATGTAACTTGGAAATAAAAAAGGTAAGTGAGAATCCCTTACAGGAAGTGTCATCTCAAAGGCTTGGGAGGGGCTTGAGAGAATCTTATTGGTTTAATGGGGTTAATGGGATGATTCAGGAGGGAGTATGGAAGAATTTGTATGAACTCTAAAGGATATATGTGAAGAGGAAGTGGGAGATTGGGTTGGTTTATATATGAAAGGAGAGAGAATTATTTATTTTATAGGTTTGGGACAACAAAAATTAAACTCATCAAACCACACACATGAACATGGTTTTTTCCCATGGTTTTTGAAAATGGGGAGTGGAAATAATATTTTATATTTCCAATGGACTAATATATTAAAATAATTGGGTTTCTTATGTGGAGGTGAGTCACACTCTCCAGGAAATCAATTTAAAATTTTAATATGTTTTATAAGTCTTGAAGGGTCCACTAATGCATTCTAAAATAAATCAAACAAATCTAAAATTAAATTATTTTGAGTATAAAATATATTTTCTACAAAAATATCATTTATTGTATTTTATTACATCACTGTTGGGTCATTATGATGTTAGTAAACACAATATATATTTAAACAGTATTTAATTTTTAGCCAAAAATTTGATTGTCTCAGAAAATAATGAAAAATAAAATTTCTGAAAAGTTTGACATCATGATTCCCAAAATAATAATCATTTTATCTAAAAAAATTCTAAATAACAATGTTTTCACATTTAAAATAAAAAATGACATGTATAAAAAAATCATCGGTTTTTGACAAAAACAGCTTTCAAACCATAATAAAAATTACAATTGGATTCATTAAATATTATGAAATTTAAGATTTAATAATAAGTAATTTAATAATAATATTAATTTTTTTAAATATTATATAATTCAAAAGAAAATCCATTGATTTACAAAAATAGATTCCTTAGTTTAATATTAACTAAAAAACCTATTTTTTCTTTAAAAACTATTTACAAAGTAAAAATAATAATATGATGGTGTATTATATATTATAAAAAAAATAATTCACATAATCCTAGTTCGATGGTCTTGTTAAATGAACCCTTATAACACATGTATGTGACCGAAGGGTAAGTAGTGTGATGGTGACAGACTCTTGGGTTGGCTCGGATAACATCACTTGGGTGATAATCTCAATCAACTTCTACTTCTCCCGTAGGTGGTTCTGTTAGATCTTAAAATGTTGAAGCATTTCTTGGGATTAGAAAAGTGTAAATACCAATGATTCCACTTCCTTTCTGAGATCTGACAAATGGGCTTCATACAGGTCAAGTCTACTGAATGAGGTCAAAAAATTACTCTGTCTAAGTAAATTGGATTTTTTTAATCCCTATCATTATACTAATCATATGATCATAGTTCAACTACTTTATTAGAAGTGTAAAAAATTCATAACAGTATTTTAAAATCCAAAAACATAATATAAAGGAAGTGCATGTGTTATATAGTCATCTTACATAATAAGACATTTAATTGGATCAAGAGGAATTTTCATTAAAAAATGTTTGGGTCATTACAATCTTCCCCCCTTAAAAAATTTCACCCTCGATATATCATTTCCCACACTAATACAGCTGTGGGTAACTCTACTTCATTACTTCCCCTTATTCTCATGTTTCTTCTTCAAACATATTCTTGTGCCACAATACCTTGATGAGGGGCATTGTCTAATTACGAAGAACGTTTTCTCTATTATCTAAGATCTTCACCGATTTCTCCTCCTAAGAAATATCATCCACTAACTTTACTACCTCTGAAGAGAGTATATGTGAAGGGTATGGTATGATTTTCCTTAATACGGATACATGAATTACATCATGTACTTTTCAATGATAGGTGGAAGTTCTATTCAATAGTCCATAGACCCGACACGATCATGTATCTCGAAGGGGATGATGTACTTAGGACTTAACATCCCTTTCGTTCAAGACCTCATGACCTTCTTCCATAGAGATATTCATAGAATTACCATGTCACTAACTTTTAATTCTAGGTCTCATAAAAAGTTGTCTGTATAACCCTTCTATCAACTTTGGGCTCCCTTGATAGGCTGTAGAATGGTTTCCACATTTCCCCCTATTTTTTGACCATTTCATGTTCTAGCATCTTACGCTCACTGACTTCATACCAACAAGAATGTGTTATGAACCTTTACCCATAAAGGGATTCAAATGGAACCATTCCGATGCTCGAGTGGAAACTATTATTTTAGGAGAAGTCAACTGGTGGAAGATGTTGGTCCCATCCTCTTTGGAAATCCATATAACATGATCATAACATATCTTCCAGTGTTTGAACAGTTTGGTCTGATATGGAATCAGTTTGAGGATGATAGGTCGTACTGAAGTTCAGTTCAGTGCTTAGAGAATGTTGGAGACTTTTCCATAACTTCGAGGTAAATCTCTGATCCCGATCGGATACAATAGATAGTGGTAGTCCATTCAACCTTACCACTTATTTGATGTATATTTGTGAAACTATATCCAATGAGATGTCCTCTTGAATCATGATAATGTGAGTTGTCTTCATATGACGATCCACAACGACCCATATAGCATTGTTTCCTATGGAAGTCCTTGGAAGTCCAGTGACAAATTCCATGGTAATGTTGTCCCACTTCCATGTTTGTATAGGTAGTGGTTTCATCACCCCCTTAGACATTTTCCACTCATCCTTCACTTTCTAACATTCTAAGCACATTGATGTATATTCAACAATCTCCCTTTTCATATTGCTCCACGAAAAGATTTCTTGGATAACTCGATGCATCTTTTTTCTCCCCAGGTGAACAGAGAATGTTGATCAATGTGTGTCATTTATAAGATCCTTCATTATATCTGAATAATATGGTATACATTATTGTGACCCAAATCCCGCCATTCCATCCTTTTCGACCACGAACTATGAGGATTTCCCATTTCTTATAACTTCCACACTTTTTAGAACTTTTGCATCATTTCATTGAGAATCCTCTATTTTCTCTATGAGGGATGGTTGAGCAATCATATGTGATAGGATTTATGATGTTCCCTTCTTTATTATTCCCATGTCCATCTTCATCAAATCTATGAAAATTGGATCCTTCTGAAATCACATTAATGACTTAATTGTTGTATCCTTTCTACTTAGAGAATTTTCCACATTGTACGCTTTCCCAGTGTGGTAATGGATTGATAAGTCATAATCTTTGATCATCTCTCACTGTCTTCATTGGCACATATTCAACACTTCTTGTGTGAATATATACTTGTGGATTTTATGATCTATGTATATTTCACACCTATCCCCAAAGTGGTAATGCTGTCAAATTTTTAAATTGAAGATCACCATAGGAAACTCTATATCATGTGATGGCTAATTATGCTCATGAACATTCAATTTCCTTGAAGCATAGGCAATGAATTTGTCATTTTTCATCAACACACAACCCAGGCCCTTCTTCGTAGCATCACTAAATACCAAAAAAAGTTCTCCACGTGTGGGTAATGTGATCATGGCTGTAGTGATAAGCCTCATTTTCTACTTATGGATACTTTATTCACATACATCACTCCATGGAAACTTTACTCCCTTCCGATTTATCTTGGTAAGAGGGTTGCACAATCATGAGAACTTTCACTCAAATCATCGATAATATCATGTTAACACCAAGATGCTACAGATATAAATTACTAATGTTGGCCATATCCTTCCCACAATTGAAGCTATCCTAGAGGTATCCACAGATATCCCACTGCTTGTGATGATGTGACCCAATAATGATTCCTCATTCAACCATAAATCACATTTGTTGTAAATTTCATTGAGCTTCTCCTTTCCCAATGTATTTAGTACAGTTCTTAGATGCTTCTCATGATCCTCCATGGTTTTTTAGTATATTAGAATATCATCTATAAAGAAGACATCAATTTTTTAAGGTAATATCTAAACACTATATTCATCAATTCCATAAATATTTTTGGGCATTAATGATTCCCAATGGAATTACCATGAATTCATAATTCCTGGTTCATGTATGAAAATTTTTCTTGGGGATATCTTCCTTTTTCACCTATACTTAATAATATCCCGACTGCAAGTCCACCATGGAGAAGTATTTTTCTCCATGCAGCTGATCGAACAAGTCATCAATTCATGGCAGAGGATACTTGTTCTTTATGAATATTTTCTTGAGCATCGAATAATCAATTAAAATTCACATTGAACCATCCTTCTTCTTGGTGAAGAGGATGGGTTCACCCCATGGTGACACACATGAGTGTATAAAACCTTTATATAGATTATCATGTAGTTTTTTTTTCATTTTCTCAATTGCCACAACAACCATTCTATACTGAGTCTTGGATATTGGAAACACACCTGGTATAAGGTAAATTGAGAATTCAACATCTATTCTAGGATGAAGACCATGTAATTTCTCGAGAAAAACTTCAGAGAGTTCCCTTGCAATAGGCATGTCTTCAAGGACGGTTTCTTCCTTAGACTCAAGCATCTGACCCAAACACGCATGATCATGGGGAAATAATATCCATAGTTGAGAGGAAGGTTCTAAAGAAGATTCATCTTCCTCCTTCCACTTGTACAGAATCGGGGGTTGATTCTCCATATGGAGAGTGATTTCCCTATCACAAAAATTTATGTTGTCTCTATATAGGGAAATCCAATCCATGATAATAATTGCATCAAATTACACCATAGAGAGTATGAAGAGGTTCATCGGGTAGTTAAATCCAAAAAACATAACAAGTAAGAAGTTATATTCATGGGATGAAATGAATTCCCCATTTTCCATACTCACTGACATCTTCACTTCAATGATTTTTGGTGGTGTTGGAATTGTTCTACTTAACATATGGGATATAAAATAATGTATAGAAGAAGAATCAAAAAGTAGGTTCGCTATTATGGAATGTATAACTAGCGTACGTGTCACCACTTCATTTTCGGGGTACACTTCAATGGTAGTGATGAAAAAAATCTCTCCCTTGCTGCCTTGGAGGTTGTTGGTTGCCTCAAAAAATCCTTGGTTTAGGGAACTATTTTTTAAGGTGCCCTGGTTTTTTGCAGTTGAAGCAATGAAATATGTGTTGATAATTGAATGGAGATTTCCTTTCCTCTGTCGCAGCTGTAGGTTTTTCTTATCGGTATTTAATGGCAAGGTTCATTTCTCTTCCACACCTAAATCATTTCCTCATCCCCTTCAAGAAATTTCTAGAATTCTTCTTTCCACATATTTTGCGAGTGGGGTGTGTTATTTTCCAAGCACCATTGGATTTATCCATCAGACAACCAGAATTGAATACCAACATATGCATCTTATCCCTATGACACCCTTGATATTCTCTGATCTCCATTTCTACCTTGAGGTCACGTTGGAAAATTTCCTCTTAGATATCAAATACATGGATCACCCGGACTATACATGGGCTAGGTTTCAGCCCACAAAAGATGCAGTCAACCTTGCATTGGGGGGTAACGACAAAGTCGGAGGTGTATCGTGCAATCCTTGTGATGTTTCCCTTATACAGTAGGATATATTCATCATCTTTTTTTCTTGAGATCAAGGAAGTCCAATTCCAGCTTAAGTCGGAGGGTGTGAGGAAACTATTTATTGAAAAAAATCTGGAAATCAATCCATTCCAACACCTCAATTGCCTCATATGGCTTTTTATTTTTTTTTTCAATGTCCCCCATTGATCGGCTTCACCCTCCATATGATAAGCATCCAATAGTACCATTATTATTCGGAACATTAATGGAAGGAGAATATCTTTTCAATGGAGTTTTTCTTTGTTCGAAGATTGGGGGATTATATGATTCATTAAAATTAAGAGACCTTTGTCTCGTGAAGCTCTCGATAGTGACTTGTTTATTCTAGGGAGGAGGGGAGGTAAATGTTCCTCTTGACCAATATTTCTTTTCAAATATTGACTTAACTGAGAGGGTATCATGACAGTGTTTGTGATTCTTTCTACCATCTGATTGGGTATCACATTAGAAAAGGCATCACATTGATGTTCACATCTGTTTTTATCCGGAGTCCTCCAATTACCATCAATTTTCTAGAATTAAAGGAATGATAGGGGTGACACCTAAAGGGTAATCCATGGAAAAAACAATTGAATTATAAATAGATTTTATTTCCTTAACTTATGAATCTATATGATTCAATATATGTTACCCATTATCCACTTTCTAACATTATTTCTTAGGGGAAATTTTTTAATTCCATTAATAATGGTTCATACTAAGCATGTGAATTTACCGAAGCATATACCCTGAGTTTTTCATAACCAAGAGTGCAGCAAGGCCCATTGTCATGTTCCAGGATACCCCGAGTCAAGCTCAAAACTTATTTTCTGAGTTTTCACTCCTAGTTACATATGTTCTAGAGCCGCCTCTACCTGCTCTTATCCATACAGGGATGTATTTTCTTGATTAAAAAAAATCCCAATACTCACCAAAACATATTAATGTTTTTATTATACTTAGTCTAATATGAAAAAATTTCACTAGGGTTTTATATTCCTAATCCCAAAAATAACAAAACCTATCCCTTGATAATAACCATAAAAACCCAGATTTTATTTCACACATAAACATAATTTATTACAGGAAATTTCACTTAATATAACATAGAAGATTGGGAGGTTTAGTGTATTTGGGGCTTACGATCATTACATAACAACTTAAAACATGAAATACAACATATTTATTGAAAATATCTTTTACAAGACCTCGATATTCCTTTGTACTTAACATTTCACGTGAAAACCTGACGACATACATAAGAAATGGGTGAGCTATAAAGCCCAATATTGGAATAAACATGGAATATCATGAGGAATAAAATACATGGTAGACAATATGAATATCAATGGAGGACAAGAAAAAAATGAAAATAAAGTCATGATAATGTATGATAATCGTAACATGGAGATGTGGCAATAACACTTAACATGGAATTAGCATGAGCTAAGGCTTATTTCACATGTAGAATGAGAAAAACCCCATTGACCATGAATAAAAAGTAAACCCTCCTTGAACTTGAATTATCATGAGTCAAAACTCATTTCACATGATGTATCATGATACTATACTTTACCCAATGCATCGGAGTGCTATTAGGGTTCACCCTTCACAATCATTTCATTTCATGCATAAGTGTTCCAAATAGATAATACAACATGTATTAATTAACATAATAATTAAATCCAAAAATAAAATATGTGGAATACAGAAATATAAGTCATCAATCAACATGTACATGTAAATAAAGGTGAATAACCTTGATAAAGGACTGGGTATGGTATTCACTACACAAAGATTTGGGCATTGAAATTTCTGTGTAATTTTGGTTGCGTAACGACCTCAAATAAAATTTTGTAAAATAGATTAATGAGAGTAAATGGGGACTCTCATAATTTATACATTAAATTAACAGTAATGGTATCATGGGACATAATATACCAACATATGTAATGGAATTTTGATGCATAATATAAAATAATTGCTTGAATGGAAATTAGGAGAGAGAAATTCCTTACAAAATTTCGGCATGGTAATGAGTATACAAGGGATGAATTAATGAGAGATAAAGGGGTATCTAATCATTAAAACATATAGGGGGATGTATGTTGGAGTTGTGAAATCATACCCCCAATATTTATAATTTAAAATAAAAGGGAATAACAATATAAGTAAACATGTACATAAATAAGGTATGTGGGAATCCCTTGCTTGGATGTGTGATCCCAAAGGCATTGGAGGGCCAGGAGAGAAGATTTTTGAGAGCTTGGGGTGCCTTGGAAGGATTAAAGAAAAAGGTGTGATGAAGTTGGATGAACTCCAAAGTATTTATGTGAATATAAAGTGGGATATTGACTGGGTTTATATAGGCAAAGAGAGGAAATTCTTTATTATTTAAGTTTGGGATACCATAAATTAAACTAATCAAAACCAAAAAACAAGGCCAAGGTTTTTTCCCATTGTTTTTGACAAAGGGTATTGGAAAACAATATTTTATATAGCCAATAGACGAACTTCTTAAAATAATAGTGTTTTTTAGGTGGTGGTGAGTCACACTATCAAGGAAATCAATATAAAAAGCTAAAATGTTTTATAAGTATTAAAGGGTCCACTAAAGCTTTTTATAATAAATCAAACAAATAAAAAATAACAATAAATTAAGGATAAAACATATATTTTCCGAACATATTATATATTTTATTTTATTACATACTATTAGTCCATTATGATGTCATAAAACACTTTATATATTTAAATAGTATTTAATTTTTACCCAAAACATTGATTGTCTCAGAAAATTATGAAATGTTTACAATTGGAAAATTTCGATGTCCTGCTTCAAAAAATAATATTCATTTTATCTAAATTATTTTCTTTATATGTTATTTTTCACTTTTAAAAAACCATCAATTATTGAAAAATCATGGTTTTTATGTCCAAAACAGCTTTCAATCCTTAATTAAAATTATAATTGCATTCGTAAAATTATATGATCATTTATATTTAATAAGAAGTACTTTAATTATAATAATAATTATTTATTAAAATATTATATAATTCACAAATATCCATTAATTTACCAAAATAGATTCCTTAGTTGAATATTATCTAAGAATACTACTTTTTCTTTAAAAAATCATTACAAAGTATCCATAAAAATATGAATGTATATTCTATATTATACACAAAAATACTTCACATAATCCTATTTCTATGGTCATATTACATAACCCCTTATAACAGCGGCTTAGGAAAGAAGGGTAAGTTGTACGATGGTGACCGAATCTTGGGATTTCTCAGATAACATCGCTCGGGTGGTAATCTCTATAAACTCCCACTTCTCATGTGGGTAGTTCTGTTATAGATTTATATGTGGAAGCTCGTCTTGGGATTGGTCAAGAGTAAAGACCAATGATGCCACCACCTTTCCAAGCACTGATAAATGGGCTTTATACGGGGCAAGTCTACTGGATGAGGCCATCACATACTTTGTCTGAGTTAATAGGATATGTTAAAGCACTATATTTATACTAATCATGTGATCACTATTCAACAGATATATTCGCAACAACCAAAATTCATAACGATATTTTAAAGTACAAATACATAAAACCAAGAAGTGTATATTTTATATAATCATCTTACATAATAATACATTTAAGTGGATCAAGAAGAATTTTCATTAACAAAATGTTAGGGTAGTTACACTATAACTATTTAATACATGTTGGTGTTTGGAGCTCTATATATCATGATTTTTTAAAACTACATAAATTAAATGAAGACTATGAATATTGAGTATTCTCTTTTTTGATGGTTTGTTATTTATTAAAATGTTGAATTTGGATCTATGGATTTATATATGATCAAATTTCAATATCACTGATGAATGTCCCATGATTCTTAATTTAATATATTATATGTATTGGTGGTTGGATCATAATTCCACCATTAAAATTTTATTTAAAATCTTCAATATGTATTTTTACATTCCTATCGATATTCTTTAGGTGGATGTGGTTCTATCACAACTAAACCTTGGGATAGTATCCCCAGAATGTGTATTTAAGAAATAATCTGAGCATTATATTATTCAATTTCTACTGAATAATATAACTCAACAAGTTAACATTTATTTAAGTAATAAAAACTAATATGATGGAACATTGGGAAATATGTCAAAGATATCCCTATTTGGTATAATTTCATTTAATGGGTTTTAATTTTTTCTATGTAATGCTTTTAGTAATTTCTATATTTTCAAAGTATGAATATTTTTAGGATTACTTAGATTATTTCATATAGGTATTTATGAAATATGTCACTATTTTTTATTCATCCTTTGAATAATTATTATATTATATCCATTATATGATTCATCAATGGAATGGAAAAAAATAAAGTACAAAAAATGTCATTTTTTAATGGAATTGTTAATTTTTATTGTCATCTTTTTCAAAGGGTGAAAATTACATTTCACAAGTAAATAATTCATGTTATTTATACATTACATAAGATAAACTATGATCATGATGGTAATTAATTTTTAGGACATTTTGTTTTATTTTTTTAATTTATTATATATATATTTAAAATTTCACTCCCATTATCAAGATTTTCCCAATGGTTATATCCTTTAATTTTTAAATTATAAATTAAAATTTTAAAAAAATATATCACATCACCATTGATAATCACAGCACCTTGGTGGGATATACCCATTGAAACATATATTATTCCTCTAACTACATTTTAATGGATTGCCTTTAATAGTGGTTAGATTGAACCTATCATGTTTCTGGATACACATCTCACAATTTAAACCCTCCATAATAAAAATTAAAAAACAACTAAAAATTAATTCTTAACATACTATTATCATTGGATAACTTTCACTTGTATGTCCTAGGGTATAATGTAGTGGTGATTTATTACCATTCATACATTACTAATTTATTATTTAATGTTGATGCAAAAATATTCCTTGTTAGTTAGTTTCCCCTTTATTTGGATTTTTATATTACAATTAGGGAAACATAAGAAGTATAAAATCCAGTTTTTTAACTTATTAATCATATACCCAATGAACTCGACATATGATTATCTTATGAATACATTATTTAGTAATTCTTCCTCGATGAGAACTCATATATTTTTCATGATACCATCCCTTGTTTTTTTTGAATTCGTCAACTTTTTTGTTTCAATTAAGAGACCTACTAAATTTCATGATATCCATCGTAATACACATATGAGTGATTTTAGAAACTATATTTTACAATAATTTTATTTTTTAAAATTCCATAGTATAAAATTAATAATATGATATGTAACTAACAAAAATGTCACATAATTCCTCACATTATAACAAAACTCTTAATTATAGGGAATAAATTGTTACACATAGAACATCATGGAATGTCATTAAGTAAAGTTATTTATACATAATTAATTAATATATGATAATAAAATTTATAATACGTGATATTGAATCAAATTAATAGAAAATGTTTCAATCAATAATGATATATCCCAAAAAATTCATTCACTTCGATGAGATATTTGATGTTTGATGTATTGGCTCCAGGGGAATTTTCCATGTTCTTTTTGGTTTCTATTTATACTTCATGAAATTCATTATCTCTAAAAATGGTTGGAGGAAAAGGAAACATAAAATGATGACACTTGAGTGGTTTTTGAATTAATTATATTACATTTTTTTAAGGTTTTGTTTTTAATGATTTTCATTTCCAATATGGGATCTTATTTCAGTTATCACCATATAAAACTCTTTATCCATTAATAAGGGGTTATTAATAACATATGAAATAAATATCCCTTAAAAAATAAAATATAATCAAAATTTAAACTCATTATATAATTAATAATCATGAAAAAATTATTTAACCAAAACAAATATTTGTGACATCACAGAAATGACTCACTATTGGTATATCATATAGCTTTTAAAACATCAATTATTAATTCACCATAAAAGATAATAGTATTAAAAAAAATATCCTCTTAGTAAATGTAGATCACACTATATATTCAGATATTAAAAAATTCAATATTAGTCACTCGATTTTATCTATGAAAAGGAAGTTAATGAGTCTGGAGATTAAGAAAATTTGAACAGACTCAAATGAGAAATCCTGAAATTATAATGAGAGAAGTAAGGTAGACCATAACAACCTCATCATTTATTATATACTACACATTGGTAATACGGTCCTCCTCCACAATCAAATGATGAATTATTACTTGATTTTTTATCATTACAACTAGGTTTAACTAAGTATAATGACTAATATTTATCCTTTAGGATTCCCCATTAGTGTAACTACACCTTCCTAAAGAGATATATCTTTTATAATTACTAGCTTTATCAATACATTATATCTTATCATTAATTATAAGGTAGAAACTTAAAACTTTATGTGTGGGGTATATATATATTCCATTGTAGGGATATTTTTTTAAAATCGTCTCATTTATCTATTTGTCTAACTATATGTTATTTTTACATTATCTCTCCGGTTATTTAGTTATTCCATTTTTACCACAATTATCATTTTAAATCCCCATATAATCATGAAAATTAGTGACAATTATTTCAAAATTTCCCTATTTCATTATGTCTTAACATTTAATGAAATGTGATTTCCCAAATGGAATGTGATATGGAAAAATAATTTAACATTAACCGTTTGTTTATTAATATCTATATATATGTAAATGATATGATTGGTTGTATCATTATAAAACCATTTTATGTAGATAGCCATTTTTTACTAGAATATATAAATTCACCAATGCTAAAAAATCATAAATAATACAATGATTACATGGTTTTATTATCACATCATTAAATATTATCAAATTTTAAGGGCCAAAAGGTTTACTATATTTGGGATTAGAAACACAAGAACACTTATTTCAAATACATTGATATTATCCCTATAAACTGAATCTATTGAATGAAATTCCATTAGAGATAATCATATTCAAATCCTTTGGAAGGTAGAAATTAAAAATGGCGTGAGATCAAATTCCTAGTAAGGGATAACCTTTAACATACCATGATGGTTGGATAATAAATATATGAAAGATCCTGAATAAGGTAAAATATCTTATTTAAAAGTACATAAAACCAAATGAGTAGACCATAATAATGAAATTTAGTCATTATATCCATAATGATAAAAACAAATCCAAAAAATAAAATATCATAATGAATCAAAAAAGGGTTAATAAAATAGGAAATAAATGTCAATCATTATAAACATATGATTTATTACATTTGTGAACCTGGAAATCCACCAACATGTTCACTCATAATGTTGTGATATGAGATAAAGGCAATCACACTCACCTTTTGTAAATGTGTCCACTTTCAATCCCATTCATAAAACATTTCAATATAATGTGATATAATACTTTAAGAATTTCATTGGAAGGATATATAAATCCCAACTATATCAAAATACATACATTTTTGTGTCTCTAAATAAAAACAATAATCATATCATATAATAACACATATAAAGAAAAATGGGTTTCATGACATTTCCAAATCATCAAATAAGGATCCTTTGAAAAAAAATATTGGTTTCAAAATTTATATAAATTCATCTAATTGAAATTCTGTATTAAACACCTCATATATTATAATATTCATGAAATTTCCAAATAAAATCATAAATTGGGTAACTTGATTCCAAAAATGTAATCACCCAAAACCATCACATAATAAAAGAGTTTAAAAGGGCGAAATATGAAACATAACTATAATATAAGAAGATCTATTTTCAATATATGTGATATAAAACCACAAATATTTCACTTTAGAAACATTATATATTAAACATTGTAAAAGTAATCGTTATGAGCCTCCTTTCAGAAAGATTACATAGTTTTTAAGAAAAATGTAATGAAATATTTTTATAGAAATTTAAATTTATTGAAAAAAATCCTAGAAGTAAAAAAGAGAACATAAATTAGAAGTGAATGTCTTGGAGAATGAAGTTCAAATAATAAGTTGTAAAACTTAATGAAAGGAGTATTAATATCCATGTTTGTTTCCTATATCGTAAATTTCCATGAACGTTATTTAACCTCATCCATCATTATGAAAATATCATGGTTACACATTAAATAACCTTACTAATATACATTTTAATTAATAATCATCACTAAGAGCAATTATCATCATTTTTAAGATTATTGTATTCTATTTTCACCATCTGGTATTGTTAATAATGACAATTTTGACCTAGTTTTATAGATATGGTACAGATCATCCATTTTCCTTAAAATATAATTATTTAAAAAAAGTTAATAAAATATAATAGAATTTTTGAAAATATATGAAATTTTATAATAGTATTACATTCTATTTTTTGTCATGTTTCATAAAAACTATAATAGTATTTAACTTTGTACTATTATTTACACATATTGACATATATCATTTTAATGATCACAACATTTTATGTTGCCAAAAAACACTATTAATTATAAATATAATTCATATAATTCATATATATTCATCAAATATAAACTAAAACCATCCGTCTATAGATGTGATGGAACACAAAAAGAAGTTTATTAATGGACACAGTTGTCTATATAATGTCGGATTACAGTTTATATTACCCAATGAATAAGAGTAATAAACATAAGTAATTAGTAAAAATTTCATTGTAATAAATTCATTTTATAATTTATATTTACTACTAAAATATTCATTCAGGGTTTCCATTGTGGGTCTTGATGAAAAACTGAAACATTCACATTGTGAGGTGGTAATCCATGAACAAGCACAAATGATTATTCATATTTTTATTTGAAGATGAATGAGATACATAATGGTTTTTCAATTATTTTAATAACATCTCAAAACACTAATGATTATGATGATATTATTATAATATTATTGTTTTTTAGCGAAGAATTCATATGAATTAAGCATTATGAAATATGAGATACTTATGAAGAGACCATGAACATCCTCTACATGAAAACCGTAGATTTAATGGAAATAATATTTTTTTATTAAATAGGGAAAGTAGTGAATCTATTGAAATCATTTATAGAATTGTTTTTCAACTGTTTAGGAAAAAAATATTTATGTATTATTAAAAGGGTGGAAGTAGTATTCCTTTATAAGAGAAGGAAATGGAACTTTGGAAAACACTCATCAATTTTCAGTAGTATCATGAAACAATCCAAAGATTAGTTAAAAAAGTGAATAAAATAGTATTTTATATCAATATAGTTTCGAAATTAATATCAACTTGTTATTTAGAAAAAAAATAATAAATTTCCCATTTCCAATAATTAAATTCGATCTAAAATTTTTTCTTCTTATGGGGTCATGGTTTCTTAAATTATTAATTTTCCTTGTTAAATAATATTAAAATTGACCTCATTTTTCAATTTAAACCACATAATTATAATTTATCATTTCATACTATCTTATGAAATTTAGATATTTGTAAAATTCTACTTTTAAATATTGAGAAATATAATTTATAATAAAAATACAAAAGATGTTGTTTTAAAGCATTAGATTTAAATAAAATTTAAAATTTCTAATTATTAATTATTTTAGTGGAATTAATTTTATAATTATAAGCAAAATTAATTTTATGATTCATTCAAGGAAATAAAAAATATAATATTACAACAAATACACGCCATTCAATGAAAATTATGAAAACTATTTTTATTAATCATACATTTTTATTTTTCTCTATAAATATTTGACAGGGTGGTTTTAATATCCATGAATATAATAAAATATGAAATTTTATTCAATAAAAATATAGAATTTTTGTAATAAATATTTTTTATAAAACTGATGGTAAATTCTTATATAGTGATACAATTATTTAATTTAAATTTTTACAAGAACCATATATTATAAGTTTTTCTTAGAAGGAATTCCCTTGTGTGGCCTTTTCGAACCCTCCACACAAGGAAACCCCCCTCCCCACGAAGAGGTCACTCCGGAGAGAGCCTCAGCCAGGAAGGAGCCGTTGCCAGCCGAGATGGCAGAGCATCCCGGAGGGTAACAACCCGGGCGGCGATGGTTCGTCAAGCAATCCGTCAGCACGGGTGGGTTGCGCCTCATTTTGCCCACCCAGTCAGAAACCGGGTGACCCGGCAAGGCAAGTGGATCCCGGGGGAGAGGTTTGCCCCGAAAGCGGACTCCCAGGATTCGAACCCTGTACCTCCCAAAGAATGGCGTTGTTGTACCCCCCACCTTCACCACTATGCCACCGCCGAAGCGGCTAACCATATATTATAAGTAAAATTTCAATACATTCATAAAAAAATAAAGTCCATTATAAATTAATTATACAGAGAGGATATTAAATATTAATTTTTTTAATAATATTTTAATTTTATTATTTATAAAATCTGTTTTCAATTAATTTAAAATATAAAGGAAATTTTTTTTATTTCTAAAGGTAATATCTTATAAAGGTTGACAATATTGGGATTATTATTGAATTAATAATTATATAATACTAATAATTCTTGGTACTTTTATGTTGGTTTTGGAATGTAATTAATTTTATTTAACATATTATTTATTTAAGAAAGATAATCATAGGTCGTTACATGATACCCCTTAAATAATTTTTTCCTACTCATATTATTATAATGAATGATACAGGTGAAGGTGACTTTCTCTCATACCAACATTAGGATCCCATGTATCCTCCTCATAAATATTATTTCTCTTTATAACATTGATCATATGAGTAGTTTTGTTCTATAATAGCATATCATATTGATATAAGAAATCCACAATTTATGCTACATAAGAGAGGCGATTTTCCAGATTCAATGGTTTTTAGTTTTGTACTTGCAATAGATCTTGTATACACTTCATCAAGAATAATTTATCGAAGTCATCAAGAATATGGGATAGGCGAGGTAGTAGCGCTATATTATAAGATATAACTCAAATATGTTGAATAATTTTAGTCGTGTTTATCTAACTACGGATCATCTTCAATTTCATCTAAAATCTCATAACCTACTTCAATGGATATAATCTTAGAAAAAACATTTCCCAAACATAAATCCCCATATCATATCAAATAATATCTTCATAAATCTTCTCTCATATTTGTACAAGCATCATATCCCACTAAAATAATTCATCCACCTTCTTAATTTCATTGTCACAGCAAAACCCAATTACCTTTTTCTCTCAAACATCATCCTATAGTGTTGGAGTCCAACATCTCCTTTCATATAGAACCACATATATTACTATATATTTGACAGAATGGAAAATTATTTTCCATAAGGAATATCATGGTAAGGTGTTGATCCCAACATCCATGTAAATCAATCAATTAGGTATTATTGTATCATCTAGAGGATCAATGGTTCTCTAACAATGACTATATTCATAAGGGAGATATGAATTGGTAAATAGAATGTCTATTCAAAACACATTTTGATGACTTCCCAAAACCCTCACGGTAAACCTCAAATCCAAACCAGACACAATGGATAGTGCTACTCCTTTAATCCTTACCACATAACTTATATATATTCAAAAATCTGGGTAAACTTATAAATCTTCATTGATAGAAAACAAATTCTCTAAACTCATATAGAAATTAGTTACACCCCCTAAAACCTATATAGTAGTGTGATTATTAGATATATTTGTGAGACCCATGATGAATTCAATGGTAGTTTATTACTTTTTCAATGTAGTCATAGTTCATGGTTAAGTAATAAATCTTGGTTTATATCACTCTTATTTTCCATATTAACATATTAATCATTGACTTATTCACTCTATTATGTCCCTCTTCATATTATCCCACTTAAACCATTACTTTAAATTAGTATGCATATTTTTTTCTCCGTGATGGATATTAATGGATGACTTATTCACATCACTAAAAAATCCCTTATTTATTCCAGAATACATGGGAAACATATTTGAGTTTCAACCCATATAAATTTGTCTTTAATAAAGGTTAATTTTATAATATCTTTCACCTATTTCCATTTATGTTCAACATATTTTTAGTCTTAATTAATCACCATGTGAATGGAGGGTTGACTAGTCACTAGGGTGAGATTGTATTTATCTCCAAAAAATATGAATTTAATATTAATATTCTTAAATTTATGTGTATTGGGTGATTGTAACTCCTTGTCATTGATATAGTAGCATGGGTTGTTCTACACAGATCATCTGAAACGTCATACGCATTTCTAGGGTCATAATGTTTAAGGAACTAATAATCATTTATTAACACTAAACATATAATTTAGTTAACATATAAAATATTTTTATGAATATATATTTATATATATTGTGATAGGTGTATATATCACACTTCTCAAAAAAAGGAAATTCCATAATGTTTTAAATGAAAATATCACTGCTACTAATTCCAAATCATTATTAGGGTAATTTTACGAATGATATTTTAATTAGAGAGAGGGGTAAGAAATTATCATTTATTTATTCATGAGAATATATCCCTATCAATTAATTGATTTATCGATATAAATTACATTTCATTAACCACTACATAGTAATGTAATCTTAAGTGTAGTGACAAACCTTTCTTTGATCTCGTTGAATCATTCCTTGAATTCTTTCATCTAGAAGAACTTGAATCCTTCAATGCTAACCATGTTGATGGATTTCATAAAAAAGATAAATTAGTCACAATGTGTATGAAATATTTCTGATCCTATTATAACAATGAATTTTAGTCAGAGTTCGTGGATTGGGCCATTACACAATAACCTCATTCCAATGTGGATCTATAAATAAAGCCTTACTAGTGAAAAAGTGTGCCAAGAAGCATACTTTTTCTAAGTTTAATAAAAATATATTTATTTTATCATACATTCTCTCATTCTTCATGGAATTAAACATAGTCCTAAAGTAATCCTTAGGATCATGCTTTCATTTTCAATATATGAGGATATCAATTATAAATACTGTCAAATATTTATTCACGTAATGTTTAAATAATTTATTCATAAAATCCCTGATGATAATACCAGAATTGGTACTTCCAAAATACATCACTATAGAATCATAGTGACTATACCATATAAAAAATGTATTCTTTGAAATATATTCCCTTTTTACCCTCTGTTTCTGACATCCATGGCATATGTTAGCCTTTCCGAGAAATGGATATCCTATTAGTTCATCAAAAATTTCATCCATATGCAGTATACAATACCAATTTTCTATCATGCTTTTGTTAAGATCATTATAATCAGTGAAATGATGTATTTATCAGCTGTTCATCTTTTTAAAGAGTAATAGTTCACCCCATGATAAATAATTAGGTAATATAAAACCATTAACATATTATATTTTTCATTTATTATTTTTGAATATTATATCGACTATTTGGAAGACCATTTGCTCAGATATTGTGTGAGTATGAGGCCCTATGTTCTTGTAATCAATGATTGAAATATTTTAAAATATTAAATTTCATTCACACATGGTTTTCCGAAAGAAGTGAAATAACTACTAAATTAGTGTTCAATTACAAATATGATGAAATTGTGCAGTTTAGAATTGCGTTTATAACCTAGGTGTGATATATCATTAGTCTGTGTGAATATTTTTTGAAATTGTTTCCTTGGGTATAAAATGAATAAAAAAATTAACAGAATAATACTATTTTGTTTTATTGATGCTTCGATTGTTTTGTCTTTTAATGGAACATTATGTGGGAAATCTATGGTTATCAGTATAATCCTCAATATTTCAGAGGACCGTTGGAGATAACATTATAGAATTCTATAAAGTGACCAATGAAAAATCATGATAGCAACATGGATCATAGCGCTTGTGGAATCATTAGACCTCATCTTTGGTAGAAACAATATCTTTATGCATAGATGATTGATATAACTTAATGTAGAATGTTTTCATTGTGATTTTAATCCTTTTTTTAATCATGGAAAAATTTGGATCAATTCAATGAACAATAAATGATAATCACATCATTGGTTGATTTCATATTGATGGAATTGTTTTTGGTTCATTGATTTATCACTATTCATTCATCCTATCTACAAAAATGATTTGAGGCCAACCAATCAATATTCAAGGTATTATAATGAATTTAATGGTTTGTGGATTTATCCCCCATTATTAGCACATTCACCGTGGGCACATCACTTCGGCCCAATATTTGGATACTACTTTGTAATCAATAATTGTGTGTCCATTCATTAGAACAAGGGATCAATACTGCATGGGTGGTTTCTTGTCTATGATGTGATCATGGTACGACAACAGTGGTGGATGACCGGAGGTTGATTATAATGGATTTTCAGTATCCTCTCTACCCAGTTTTGATGCACATAAATTAATTGCATGAATGTGGTGATTTAATTGTGGAATCGAACAAAAAATCCATCGATATAGAAACCATAGACTAGGAAGGACCCCAATATATATGTTCTAACCACATCATAAGTTTCTATGATGTATATATTGACATAGAAGATAACTCTTATGAATCTAAAAATATCAAAAAACATGTTGTGTATCATGGGATTACACGCATTATGGGTCTCAGGATATGGTTCATGGGTTTGGACAATGTTAAGGATCACATCGCCTATGAAAACTATCAGACATCATCTGGACCGTCCTGGTTGACTTGGTGTATAAATTGGAAGTACATATACATGGGTTTAATTGCACGGGAAAAACCATTTCATGTATTCTCACATGAAACATCTTGGAATACACTTACTTCTATATAGAAAATGTTTCAGTACATAGACAAAGATAGGTTACATGGGTGGGATTTCAAGTGTCTCTACATGAAATGTATATCGTTATACATCCCATATATATGGAGACTACATGTCATGTGAGGATTTTCCACGTAGGAATGACTTAGGATAGCTTAAAAGGTTGTCTACCCCATGGGACAAGTTGTGTAGTCCAATCAGAAGTTCATGAGGATATTATATTTCTTAGTTTGGACCAGTATAAATTTGAGTGGATTCCAATGATACTATACCTCGAGTGTACATTATGGCATTACATCCACAACATGAGATTGGGATTTTATATAGATGTCATGTTTCATATAGATTTTTGTTTTTCCTCCATAAAAAATGAGTGTGGTTCTCTATCATCCCTAGTTAGAGCTTAATGAATCATTAGTCCGTCACTATTTAGGGATTTGAATCTAAATTTATCATGATGCATTGATAGGGTAGGTTGAATCATTGGTGTATGATACCATACAGAGTGGGTTGATCCAATTTTGGTTCGGGGTGTCCCCCAGCAGCTTTCGGTGTGATCTTCTATCTATGTATCCTAGACTTATTGGTCTAGAAAATTCACTTTGGGTATAGATCAGTGATATATTCCACTTATTTTACTATATCTAATGATATCATGGCTTGTGGAGTGATTTATCCTAGAATGAACATTTATGTGCGCAGAATCATGCAGCTGGATTTCAGATATGACCAATTTATGGAACATTGTCTTTCTTAAGTAATCTAGATTCTTCCATTACACCATAAATTTATAGTTATATATTTTATTGAGCTAACAATACATAGTTCTTATTTTGTATGGTTTTCATGGGGTCATATTGGGTATTGTTATACTCACCCTTGTATGGGATTTCCTCGCACCTGTTGTAACAACCCGAGATTTTATGAAAAATATTCTTTTAATTTCATTAATTTCTTGTGTTGTATGCTACACCAAGATTACCTTGCGCTATATGCAACACCGTATTAGCTTGCAGTATACGCAACACTATTCTTGAATCGTGTTACACACAATTTTGATAATAGTTATTCTACGCATCATTGAGTATATATATATATATATATATTCGATGTATAAATGAAATATGGTTGGATTATGTTATACGAAACAACGAAGGATTCTTGCACAACATGCAACCCTGACTTGGCTTGCATTACACGCAATCGCGACCATCCTCGATAGCGTGTGTTGTACGCAGTACCAGGTTTTGCTAAACAACGATATATTATTATAATATTTTTATGAACTAGCCGTTATGAATAGTGTTAACTAAATTTTGAATTTTATATCATTATTATTCATCTTACAAATTTTCTAGAACATTGTATAAGAACAAAATAAATTTTTCGGGTAAAATAAGCATTTTTCAAAAAATGCAGTTTTGCAACCTTTTGATGGCGCACCCACTTTAAATCTAGTTGTTTACATGTTTATAAGTTCAATTTGACTAAATAAAATTCTTCTTTGGAATCACCAAATAAAAATTTACTTTGGATAAATTTTTCATATTATTCTGGTAAATTTCATATTTAGATGAATAGTAAAAACACGCTAAATTTTAATTAAAAACAACTTTTTTCACCACAATAATTTATATGGTTAAATTATAATATTGATTGGTTTTAAAGTATAAATAGAATATATTTTTACCATTTAATATAATTTATGTCATTATAATTGATTTTACATTAAATTCGTAGGTTAAATCAATTCAAACTTTTGCAATGTTTTAAAGAAAAACTCGTTTTCTTTCGACAACATGAATAATTTTAATTTAATTTATTCAACATTTTTGAATTGAATTTGGAAAAATGGATTCCATATTTGGAATAGGTGGGTCAAATTATGTTAATAAGCTACTTTTTATTTTTGGGAATTATGAATAGTAACTACGGTAAATTTTATTTACCATAGTTAAAGGTAAATCGGGTAATTAAAGTAAATATAATATTATAAAATTACCCTAACAGATAAAAAAATTCTATTGGATGGCTAAAAGTAGACCCATATAACCTAAGGTTCGTATTAGATTCATTTTATGGCCTTTTGACCATGAAAATAATTTAATTATTATTAAAACCAAAGAAAGTGACAACATGTCACTCTCTTAAATCTTATAAGTATAATAATATTAATTTTGTGACGAACATCATAAAACATCGAACATTAATAGTCTATAGAATTCTAATAAAATTATCTACATCATGATAGTTTATTTATAATTTTTTGGGATTAAATCATTGTCATTAATGGTGATACATTAATGATACAGAAATTATTTATTAAGTGGAAAATAAGTAATATAGTTTTTATTGAAATAATAATAACCATTAAAATGCCCAAATACCTGACCAAAACTTATTGGTAGTGTATATCTACACCTTAATCATCCAATGACCTAATATATAACCTTTTGGAGCATTATAAAAGTTATTATGACACTTATATTATTTTATTTTAAATGATTCCAAAGTTGTTGCCTTCATAATTTAATAAATATAACAATTTAAATATTGTGATTTTAAGATGATATATTCGAGTAAAAGTATTATTTTGAAATTTTATATATTTATCTTCATCATAGGATTTTATTTTTAATTATTATGCAACAAATCAGTATATTAAATAATTATACAAAAATGTTGTAGTAATTAATTTATTATGAGATAAACCAAATAAAATGTTTTAAAAATAATAAAATAAATATTATATGAACTATTTAATGTGATCCACTAATTTTATAGATACATATGACCTTTTATTAATATATTGAAGATTTTATTTCGAACATATCTTATGTTTATATTTTATTTAAATTCAAATAAATGAATAGTGTCAAAATTGCCATTATTGTTATTTTATAAAAATAACATATTATAAAATTGTTTAAAAATCACAAAAAATATTTAAAAAATATAAATTTAAATTTATATGGTCTATAATGTTTTAAAGTAAACAATTATTGAAAATTCACAACAAATAAGTAATTATTTGTTATAATTTAAAATTTAGATTTTTATTACCACAAATAAACTTAAATAGATTAAATAAGGATAAATCAAAATGATAAGGTTTACAATAAGATCCAAAAATGTCTAAATTTGATTGTTTGATGTTATTACAACCCTATACAATCTAATATTTGTATATGAGTCATTTTTTGAGGTTTTTAAGTGGGCTTAGATTTATTATAAATTAATATTTTTAAGAATTCCAAAGGTGCCCCTCTCGTCCCTTATAAAAGGGCACCTCCTCCCTCTCCTCCTCACACTAATTTCAGCCTTCCAGATCGGCCAACCCCTAACCATTTCACTTTTACACTTACTTATAAACCTACTAGAGGTACTAGCCTTATCAAAATACCAACTCTAGTGCCTTAAGAGAAATTTTAAAGGAGGCACTTTGAGAAAGAGGAAATACCTTCTACCGTTTTCTTCAAGTTCCATTCATCTTCTACTCCATATTCTTTAGTTGTTTCATTATGAGGTAATAAAATCAGTATCAATAATATACTGATATGTATTATAAATATGAAACAACACTATTTCACCTCTTATCCATCCTACGAAAAATGAAATCATCGCGTGTGCGTACGTACGGAATACCGTCTCCACGCCGTGGTGTAATCTATTTTCCACCACCACCTTACTTGGATGGGTATAAGGGTGAATGTAATGAATATATATGATTATTGTAAAGTTTTATTGATTCTGAAATAGTATACATACACTCCAATAAAATTCCACTATCATGGGAATGATATCATCGCTCGTGCATACGTACGGAATACCGTCTCCACGATGTAATGTGATTCGTTCTACATGATCTTAATTGCATAATGATTATATAAATGAATTGAATGAATGAATATAATATATATTACACTAATAACATTCTAGAAATGAGGTATCTATAACCTAAAGAGAAGAATAAGAATTTATTCGACAAACACGCATAAGAAGAAAAAGTAATAAACACCCAAATAACAAGCAGTAATGAAATATTACTAATAAGAAGCTGTGAATATGACCATATATGATATCATAACAATAATTATGATTCTGTAATAAGTCAATAACATTATTTAAATCATTATACAGGAGGTCCGGACACTTACGAAGCAAATCGGACCTAAGGTGAGGGAAAATCTTGCAATCTCAATTTTTATCCGAGATTGTTTATACATCAGAGTTTACTGGGGTGTATTTTATCATCCACATCCATGTTTCCTCAATATGTAATATTTTTCCATCCACCTAAAATAGTTTAAATCCAATTTTATCCTTCAATGAGTTTTTAGTAAAAGATATGAAAGGAATCTTTTTTCGTTTTTCGTACGAGGTACTTTTTGACTTTTCCGACAAAAGTACGAGAAGAATGTTTTTTTAACTTATACGACATGAATGGATTTTTAAAACATTATTTCCAAGAGGCTTCCTTTACATGTTTTCAAGTTTTTTTATAATCAAATTCTTTTAGTTTAAAATTTTATGACATGTTAATTAAAGGAAAATGTTTTTGAAGTATAAAGGATATTTTCCTCAAGAATGGAGTTCAATTGCTTTATCAAAATTATTTTCCATCTAAGATAATATAGGGTTCTATTTCTATCCCTATTATTACATTGATTTTATTATGTTGTTATGGAATTATTTTTATGAATTCCTTTATCTTATATGAATTGTATTATGATGTCATGTTGTTTAAGAATCCCATTTTTATTACATGGGTTATGCAATGATGTATGATTTATGATTTTGTGGCACACATAAGAATGGTATCATTATGAGATGGGTGGGACCTATATCTCCCTCCAATTCTTTGGGTAAAGATTTTATATCTCATGAGATAGACATGGCTGGAACGGCAGGTTAAACTAGTTCAGTGAAACAGGACTGAAACGAGGAGTGAACTCAGTTCAGAAATGGACTTTGTCCACTAAGATAGTCTTGGAGATGAGTCTTGACTAATAAGAAATGATTTCTATGATTATGTGTGTATGAAACATTTTTTAAGGTTTTAAGCTATGATTATTGGGATTACATTTCACGACTATGATTTATCCCATGTTATGAAATTATGATTTCTTTTGCAGGTTAAGATTTCTAAAATTTATGTTCTTATGTATATGATGTGATTGATATTTCTTTTGTTTACCCTTACTGAGCATTTGAGCTCACCCTTTTTTGTTTTCTATTCCCCAGGATATAAAGAAAGGATTTAGGTAAAAAAACAAGGATGATCTTTATGGGAGATTTGAAGATCTTTAACCATGATTAGAAGATTATATTCCGAGTTTCCAAATACAATAAACTATTACGGTCCATGTGTGTGTGTGTTTTTGTTATGTACTAAGTATTCATCAAATGTAATGTAATGTCCATGTACGTCAAGTTTTGGGTCTCTACAGTTGGTATCAGAGGAAATTTTTAGTCAAGATTTGGAAACTAGGATGCGAAAACGTTAGTGAGATCCCTAGAGATTTTTCAAAGGAATGTCTAGGGATGTACCGAAGGATAAGTATACATATAGGATATAGTCCTAGAACAATGGTAACGATCATAGAATTTAACCTAAGATGTTAGATATTCAGGGTTCTTTCCCTTTACTATGTTATTTTCCCAAGCATGATTTTTTCCTCTCACACTATTCTTTTTGGGTTTTAGAAAATGGGTGGAAACAGGAAGATTCATGATAATAGAGGATATGACAAACAATGGAATGATAATATTCATGAGAAACCAAATGAAACGGGATCTGGAAGTCTAAACATAATTATTATGCCTAATCAGAAATCTCATAATATGATCAATAATCTCAACTTTGGTAAGTTTCCCGACTCAGATAACAAGAGAAAGATGGAGTTTCATGATGATCATAGAGGAAAGAAAGTTCAATTTCCCTCATGTAAATCATGTGGGAAGAGGAATCAGGGAGATTGTTTCAAAGGAACTGGAAGATGATTTGGGTGTGGAAAAAAGGACACAAAGCCAGTAAGTGCAAAGGAAAATGTTCAGTTAACACCATGGACAAGGATAATGGTATTGCTACGACATCAACAATGATTAGATATTTTAAATGTGGAATGTACAGGAATTATAAAAACCAATTCCCTAATGGAAAATCTCATGAAGAGAATCAGCATGGTCATATGGGTAGTATTTATATAGATGATGATGAGAAGACTACAAATAATATATGAGCTGAAAGAAGTGTTGAAGTTCAGTCGGTTGTTTTAGAAGGTAGTGGAATGATTATATGTTTATCGAGAGTTATGTAGTATAGTTACACTATTGTTTTTCCTAAAAGTATTTGAATGTATATGTTGAATGGTACCAGTAACCATGGAATGTTATTCAGATATTTTTGTAAAGTAAAAGATATGCGCATAATGAAGGAATAAGAAGATAATGAGATGTTTGATTGTATTCATGAGCTCATGATTGATATAAGGACTAAGTGATATCATGGTTTGAGTATATAGAATTTTGATGATTTTGGTATGTGGAATGTGTTAAAATTTAACTGCATTCATGTTTTCACTAAGGTTCAATGGGTATTCATTCTTCAAGAGAATAAATTATTAAGGTATTCACATGTTTGTAATTTTACCAACAAGATATATATTATGATATATGGGGGTTAAATGATGGAATTCACATGATTGTTATGTGACATTCCAAGTAATCATTTTCTTTATACTATGATCTTGGACCAAAGAATTTTAGATAAGCATAAATATTGGAATGCATTATATTGGACATAAGTTAGGATAGAACATTTTCTATATTATTGATGAGATGTTAGAGTAATATAGTTTTAGAAAAAGGACAACCAACAGGACGAGAGACAGCCCATCGCGTCGGACAAGGCTGTGGGAATCAAACCCACAACCAAACTGTGACTAGCCTTTATCGCCTACCACTGGCCTACATGAAGTCCCTGGTTAGTAGAAACTAGTTTTATTTTATTAAGTGGTATGATATATGAAGTATAAGTTCATTTTTGGAACCATATACGATTAATCTAACCATAATATGGGCTTATAAATTTTGCTAACCTTTTGTTTTAAAGAGATCGAATGACCCATCATTCTATCACATGATCTGCTAACACATCACGAATAACAAATTCAACTTAATTTCTTTAAGGGATGAAGTGGAAATTGTTCAATTCACGAACAACAGTGAGATTGTACCAAAAGCATGCAAGTATTTCTTTTAATTCATCAACTTTAGGGAAATGATCTTGAAAACCCAAAATGTTGTCCTAGTTCCCTTATATCTGATGAATCATATGGTACCTTAGATCATCAAAAATTAATAGCTTTGTGATTTTTGGATTCTTCATAGCCATCTTCTCTACCACTCTCCATCATAACTTGATGGTTAGATTTTTCTTCCATATCCATATTTTCACCTATGTTCTCCTACGTGGAAACCCAGTGATGAGTTTATTTGGGTAACCGTTATTTATCATACTTTAGTTTTAAAGCCATGTTTTGGTATTCCTTTTTACGATGTGGGTTTCTATTAAAAAAATTTCGAGTAGTAAACCATTTATAACCCCGATGAATTTCGAGTGCGAATTTCATTTTAAGGGGGGTAGAATGTAACACCCCGATATTTTAGGGAATATATTCTTTTAATTTCATTAATTTCTTGTTTTTTATGCTACACCAAGATTACCTTGTGCTATACGCAACACCTTATTAGCTTGAATTATACGCAACACTATTCTTGGATCGTGTTACACACAATTTTGATAATAGTTATTCTACGCAACATTGAGTATATATATATATTCAATGTATAAATGAAATATGGTTGGATTCTATTATACGAAACAACTAAAGATTCTTACACAACATGCAACACTGACTTGGCTTGCATTACACGCAATCACGACCTTCCTTGATAGCGTGTGTTGTACGCAATACCGGGTTTTGCGAAACAACAATATATTTTTATAATATTATTATGAACTAGCCGTGATGAATAGTATTAACGAAATTTTGAATTTTATAACATTATTATTCATCTTACACATTTTCTAGTACATGGTATAAGAACAAAATAATTTTTTCGGGTAAAATAAGTATTTTTCAAAAAATGCAGTTTTGTCGCCTTTTGATGGTGCACCCACTTTAAATATAGTTTTTGACATGTTTATAAGTTCAATTTGACAAAATAAAATTCTTCTTTGGAATCATGAAATAAAAATTTACTTTGGATACATTTTTCATATTATTCTGGTAACTTTCATATTTTGATGAATAGTAAAAACACGCTATATTTTAATTAAAAACAAATTTTTTCATCCCAAGAATATATATGGTTAAATTATAATATTGAATTGTTTTAAAGTATAAATAGATTATAATTTTTCCATTTAATATAATTTATGTCATTAGCAATGATTTTACATTAAATTCGTAGGTTAAATCAATTCAATCTTTTGCAATGTTTTAAAGAAAAACTCATTTTCTTTCAACAACAGGATTAATTTTAATTTAATTTCTGCAACATTTGTGTATTGAATTTGGAAAAATGGATTCCATATTTGGAATCAGTGGGTCCAAATTATGTTAATAAGTTACTTTTTATTTATGGGAATTATGAATAGTAACTACGGTAAATTTTATTTACCATAGTTAAAGGTAAATCGGGTAATTAAGGGTAAATATAATATTATAAAATTACCCTAACAAATGAAAAAATTCCATTGGATGTCTAATCGTAGACCCATATAACCTAAGGGTTGGATTAGATTAATTTTATGGACTTTTGACCATGAAACTAATTTAATTATTATTAAAACCAATGAAAGTGACAACATGTCACTCTCTTAAATCTTATAAGTATAATAATTTTAATTTAGTGATAAACATCATAAAACTATGAGCATGAATAATATCCAAAAATAAAATAAAATTATCTACATCATGATAATTTATTTATAATTTTTAGGGATTATATCATTGTCATTAATGGTGATACATTAATGATACAGAAATTATTTATTAAGTGGAAAATAAGTAATATAGTTTTGATTGAAATAATAATAAGCATTAAAATGCCCGAAAACCTGACAAAAACTTATTGTTAGTGTATATATACACATGAATCATCCAATTACCAAATATATAACCGTTTGGAGCCTTATAAAAGTGATTATGACACTTATATTATATTATTTTAAATGATTCCGAAGTTGTCACCTTCATAATTTAATAAATATAAAAATTTAAATATTGTTATTTTATGTTGATAAATTATAGTAAAAGTATTATTGTGAAAGGTAATATATTTATCTTCATCACAGGATTATAATTTTAATTTTTATGCAAAAAATTATTATATTAAATAATTATACAAAAATGTTGTAGTAATTGTTTTATTAATAGATAAACCAAATAAATGGTTTTAAAAATAATAAAATAAATATTATATGAACTATTTAATGTGATCCACTTATTTTATAGATACATATTACCTTTTATGAATCTATTAAAGCTTCTAGTTCAAACATAACATCTGTATATATTTTATTTAAATTCAAATAAATGAATATTTTCAAAATTGACACTATTGTTATTTTATAAAAATAATATATTATAAAATTGTATAAAAATCGAAAAAATATTTTAAAATTATAAATTTAAATTTTTATTGTCTATAATGTTATAAAGTAAACAATTATGGAAAATTCACAACAAATAAGTAATTATTTGTTATAATTTAAAATATAGAATTTTATTATAACAAATAAACTTAAATAGATTAAATACGGATAAATCAAAATGATAAGGTTTAAAATAAGATCCATACATGTCTAAATTTGATTGGTTGATGAGATTACAACCCTATCCCATATAATCTTCAGATATGAGCCATTTTTGGTGGTTTTTAAGTGGGGTTCGATTTATTATAAACTAATATTTTTAAGAATTCCAAAGGTGCCCCTATCCTTTTTTATAAAAGGGCACCTTCTCCCTCTCCTCCTAACACCAATTTGAGCCTTCAAGATCAGCCAAACCCTGCCCATATCACTTCCCAACTTTCTTAGAAACCTACTAGAGGTACGGCTCTTATCAAAATACCAACTCTAGTGCCTTAAGAGAATGTTTAAAGGAGGCACTTCGAGAAAGATGTAATACCTTCTACCGTTTTCTTCAAGTTCCATTCTTCTTCTACTCCCTCTTCATTAGTTTTTTCATTATGAGGTAATAACATCAGTATCACTCATATACATATATGTTATTATAAATATGAAACAACCCTATTTCACCTCTTATACATCCTACGGAAAACGAAATCACCGCGCGTGCGTACATACGGAATACCGTCTCCACACCGTGGTGTAATCTATTTTCCACCACCACCTTACTTGGATGGATATAATGGTGAATGTAATGAATATATATCTGATTATTATAAATTGGTATTGATTCTAAAACAGTATACATACACTCCAATACAATTCCACGATCATGGGAATGATATCATCGCTCGTGCGTATGTACGGAATACCATCACCGCGATGTGATGTGATTCGTTCTACATGATCTTCATTGCATAATGATTATATAAATGAATTTAATTAATAAATATGGTATATATTACACTAATACCATTCTGGAAATTAGGTATCTATAACATAAAGAGAATTATAAGAATTTATTCGACAAACATGCATAAGAACAAAAAAGTAATAAACACCCGAATAACAAGTAGTAATGAAATATTACTAATAAGAAGCTAATAAAATGACCATATATGATATCATAACAATAAGTATGATTCTGGAATAAGTCAATAACATTATTTAAATCATTATACAGGAGGTTCATACACTTACGAAGAAAATCGGACTTATGGTGAGGGAAAATCTCGCAATCTCAATTTTTATCCGAGATTGTTTATACTTCAGAATTTACTGGGGTTTATTTTATCATCCACATCCATGTTTCCTCAATATGTAATATTTTTCCATCCACCTAAAATTGTTTAAATCCAATTTTACCCTTCTATGAGTTTTTAGTAAATGATATGAAAGAAATCTTTTGTTGTTTTTCGTACGAGGTACTTTTGGACTTTTCCGACAAAAGAACGAGAAGAATGTTTTTTTTAACTTACACGGCATGAATGGATTTTAAAAAAATTATTTTCAAGAGGATTCCTTTACAAGCTTTCATGTTTATTTTTAATCAACTTCTTTCAGTTTTAAATTTTATGACATGTTAAAGAAAGGAAAATGTTTTTGAAGTAGAAAGGATATTTTCCTCAAGAATGGAGTTCAAGTGCTTTATCAAAATTATTTTCCATATAAGATAATATAGGGTTCTGTTTCTATCCCAATTTTTACATTGATTTGATTATTTTGTGATGGAATTATTTTTATGAATTCCTGTATCTTATATGAATTGTATTATGATGTCATGTTGTTTAAGAATCCCATTTTTATTACATGGGTTATGCAATGATGTATGATTTATGATTTTGTGGCACACATAAGAATGGTATCATTATGAGATGTGTAGGACCTATATATCCCTCCAATGAATTGGGTAAAGATTTTATATCTCATGATATAGACATGGCTGGAACGGCAGGTTAAACCGGTTCTGTGAAACAGGACTGAAACGAGGAGTGAAATCGGTTCAGAAATGGACTTTGTCCACTAAGATAGTCTTGAAAATGAGTCTTGACTAATAAGAAATGATTTCTATGATTATGTGTGTATGCCAAAAAGTTTCCGGTTTTAAGTTATGATTATTGGGATTACATTTCACTACTATGATTTATCCCATGTTATGAAATTATGATTTCTTTTGCAGGTTAAGATTTCCAAAAGTTATGTTATTATATATATGATGTGATTGATATTTATTTTGTTTACCCTTACTGAGCATTTTATCTCACCCTTTTATGTTTTCTTTTCACCAGGATATAAAGAAAGGATTTAGGTAAAAAAAGGAAGATCTTTATAGGAGATGTTAAAGATCTTTCACCACGATTAGAAGATTATATTTCGAGTTTCCAAAGACACTAAACTATTAAGGTCCTTGTGTGTGTGTGTTTTTGTTATGTTCTATGTATTCCGCAAAAGTAATGTAATGTCCGTGTACGTCAAGCATCGGGTCTCTAGACCTGTAGTGTCTTCTGCAAACAATGTCCCTTTTAACGGTGTCATGTGAAGACAAGGAGCCAGTGGAAAATAACTGGAGCTTGATACACTAAGGTATTTATTGGGATCATGATTTTTACTTAGTCCCAACCCTCGGAGCATGTTGGACACTATACCTTTTAGATTTAGATTTTTTTGTCTGCTTTTCTATTTTTAGAACCTTTTTGTCATAGTATGTGGTTGGATATTTGATGTATGCATGTATTACTTCTATCAATTTGTATTTAGTATGTTAGTGATCTTAGGGGAATGTTTTTGTACAGGTACATTAGGAAAATTCAACCCATTTTTGTTATATGCCTACTCAATACTGGTATAAGTCCCCTGGCTTATTCGAGGTGGGCTTGGCGTAGTCATTGGACTGGCCCTCTGGGATGAGTTCAGACCGAGTGGTATCAAATGGGGTCAGTTAGATTTTAAGGATCGTGAGTCTATGATATTCCCTTTGTGAGTATAGTTCTATGTTTTTGTAGTTCCAATTTCATGCAAGGGACCGTAGGGTTGGTGTGGTAGCTGACGTTTCCACACACCAGGACTTTGATCACCTACCTTTTGACTTGGTACAAGAAAACACTAGCGATATAGAACAAATGGAACATGAATATTAAAGTGAGTGTGTGTGTTTTCCATGTCATTATTTATTTAGAACCCCTGATATACTCTTTGAAAATTGTACCTCTTATTTAAATTTCAGAATTCCTCAACATTGATAGCTGGCCTGGATTACTCTAGGTGATCATGATGATAATCCTCCTAGTGAAGAGGCATTGGTACAAGGACTTATTTTGAAGATAGAACCACATAGTTTTTTTCAACAATACCATCATCCATTGATTTGTTGCTAACACCAAAACTACCATCTAAGTATGCATGTCATGACCCATCCCCCAGGGCATGTATCATGATTTCTCCAAGCCTGCATTCCATAGGCCAGGGGCTGGTGACTAACACCAAACACATAAATACATAAAGTGGGAAGGAATTTCCTTTATAACTTAAAAAACACATCCATGTACACAACTGGAATCCAAAATCCGAGTAAAACGTTATAAAAAATAATTTTTGGGAAGTAAAAGGGGCCGGAAATACAAGCCCAACATGAAAGTACACATACAACTGAATGAAAGTAAAACTGAAGATATGTAAAGTAGCTACTACGTCGTCCTCCGGGATTCCTACCTAATGGGTAGGTACATATGGCCTCTTAAGCACTCCACGTCCGTCTGTTTGCTCCGTGTACCATCATGATGAGTGGTCAACCTCTAGGTACCATCCTGTCTAGCTACTCTCTGCCTCAGTCAGTGTTGTTCGTCATCTGGAACCAACACAATCAGGTTTGGGCATAGTGCGTTTTGGGGTAAATATAACAATACTCAGTAGGGACCCCGATACTTTCAAGTTCTCACAAAAACCAAAAACAATAAACCACAAAGTTTGAAATCAACGGATAACCATTACGTAGGTATATTCTCATACTTATACCTATGTTATCTAGTAACCCATCTGAAACATGAGGAAAACACAAAAGTCATAGACTCAGCTCAAACTAGGTTTTTATTCTAGGGGTAGTATCAAGTAACAACCCCAGTCACACTGTCAGAACCTCGGATGATGGTGTACTACCCCTCTATCGAGTACAGTGGGCCTTCGGCGTCACACAAAGGCACTTCCCACTATCCTTGGACTGCTGAGGAACTCCTCCTATCGAGTACCATGGGTATGCTGCGCCACACAGAAGTGCTCCCTACCATGGGTCTACCACGCTAACATAGAGGCGCTCCCCCTCTTATCCTACTAAGGTTCTCCTCCTATCGAGTATCGTGGGTCTGTCGTGCTCCCACAAAGGTTATCCCCACCATGGGTCTGCCGCGTCACACAGAGGCACTCCCCACTGGGCCCGTCGAATCACACATTATCGAATCAGTCAAGCAGTCATCTGGTGTCCCGGCCCGGCGGCCCGCGTGGCCCAGCTGGCCAGGGGCTGGTGGTGCCAAGCGGGGCCCACCCTAGTAGCATCTAAGGGAGGCGCGTGCCCCATGGATTCCCGAATGGATAAACTGTTTGGGTGGGTACCAAACTGGCACTATGTGGTTTCGGTCCAAGTCATACGGGACCCAGCGGGGTCTCACTCTTCCCAGCTGGCAGAGCGGCCAGCCGGTCCTCACCGCCAGTTGCCGACCCGACACAGGCCGCCTCTGCTCCTCCGCCCTGGCTACGGCTCTCCTCCTCCACGTGGTGCGATGGAGCCTCTCCCTTCTGCAGTAGCCCGGCCTGGCCATGGCCATATTCTCCTCCACGCGACATGACGATGTCACGAACTTCTGGCGACCTGGAGGCCTTGCGCCGCAGGTTTCTTCGCAGTCGTCCCAACGCCAGCCACCGTTACTCTACCGTAATCATCAACAAGTGAGGAAAAAAACTATGTTCGAGGGTCAGGCCATGTTCCTGTGGTCCGAACCCTCCACGTTATGGGGTTATCAACTGGAAAAATATTACCCATGAGTGAACGATGTAGAATATAAGGATTTCAAACTCAAATCCCCAACCTCATTTTGTTGTTCATTGACGTTGTTGAAGAAAGGAAGACATCGTTCCATTTACATCGGAAAGAAGATGAAGAAGTTGAGGATGATGTCATCGGCGTTCTTCCAGGACGACCCTTCCTTTTTTTCCCTCAGTTGAAGATCGTTCTTCGTTGGTGGAAGAGGCGTTCTTTGTTGGGAAAATTAGTTCCTCCAAGCTCTTCCAACCCCTCTCCCAATGCTCCAACAAATAAATATGCAAACCAAAAATAATAGGTTAAGATAACCCATTATTTAATTGTTGGCCCAAATATTCAAAAGATTTCAATATAATCAACTAATGTATCATTAGTTATTTGGAGTGGATTGGCACATTTATGAGTGAATTTCATGGGTTCTCTCCACTAATGGGGAGTTTCAAGGAGGTTAAATCTCGGGTGGTCCCCACCCCCTTTAATTGTTAAGAGGAGTTTAGTCCTCGGGTGGACCCCACCACTATAACCTCTCATGGGAGGATATGGTGTGGTGGCCCCCACCTCTAACCTTCTCTTAGAGATTTTAACCACCAAATACATAAAAATAAGCTAACACTTTATTTTTATTTAATTTTATTAAAAATCCAAAATCTAATTTCCATTCTCGACTAAATATCATCGAGATGAAAGTCTTCGTAAGCGAATACTGGTGCTGCGAGTTCAACAGTTCCCTCAGATTTCAATTTCGATCACCAGTTCAAAAGATATAAAATCTGGCTCGCACGTTTATTGAACGTACCCGAGAAAAACATCAGAAATTGATTCTAGGCACACCGGGCCTCGGAATCAAGCGCATTACATTTTCACAGACTTGTAAAAATCCCATGTATTTTAAGAAAATTCCATGGAATTTCTGGGTCTTTACATTTTCCCCACTTCAGGTCATTACATCCCCATAAGCTACAACTCAAACTAAGGGAACAAATGGGGGTACTGAGCACGCATCTGACCCTCCTTCTCCCATGTGATCACTTGGAGGTTCCCATGCTGCCAGCGAACGCGCACCAGAGGTATCGACCATCCATGAAGGACCCGCTCTTATCGATCCTCAATATCCACTAGAACCACTATAAAAGTCATCCCATCATCGAATCCCAACTCTCCATGGTCGATGATGTGGTAAGGGTCGTGCACATATATCCACAGTTGAGATATGTGGAATACGTCGTGCACCCGTTGCAACTGAGGTGGAAGAGCTAAGTTGTAATCCACCTCACCTACTATTCTAAGGACCTATTAAGGTCCAATTAATAGCGTAGATAACTTGCCTCTTGGGCCAAATCTCCGTAGACCATGTCGTGGTGAGACCCATAGGAAGACGTGGTCGCCATCCTCAATCTCTAGAGGTCTCCACCTCCTGTTAGAATACAACTTCCGTCTGCTCTATGAAGTCTTCATCCGCTCCTGGATGATCTACACCTTGTCTATGGTAGCACGTTCCATCTCTAGTCCCACTAGTACGGACTCCCTTGGGTCTGTCCAGCATAGTGGTGATCTGCAAGGTCAACCATACAAGGCCTCAAAAGGTTCCACACCGATGGTGGAGTGATAGCTATTTTTGAAGGAAAACTCTACCAACCGTAAGTGATCCTCCCAGCTGCGACCAAAGTCAAGGATACAAGCTCGGAGAATATCCTTGAGGTTCTGAATGGTCCACTCAATCTGACCATCTGTCTAAGGATTTAAAGTAGTGCTCAAGAGAAGCTATATCCCGAAAGCCTCCTCCAACCCCTTCCATAGATAGGAAGTAAACCATGCATCATGGTCGGAGAAAATAGAAGAAGGTAAGCCATGTAAACACACAATATCCTACACATGGAGGCATTCCAATCTCTCTACTTAGCCCTTCTCTCTGATCAGTAGGAAGTGGGCCGACTTGGTGAGTCGGTCAATGATCACCCATATAGAATCGTGACTTTGGATGTACATGGAAGACCTGTCATGAAGTCCATGGATATACCATCCCACTTCTACTCTGCGACATATAAAGGATGAAACAAAACTGCTGTTACTTGTTGCTCTGCATTCTCTTTCGGGCAATTGAGGAACCGTGAGACAAACTCCACAATCACCTTCTCCATACCTGGACACCAGTGCTGTCGTCGAAGATCCTGTTACATCTTCACCACTCCTGGATGTACCACTAAGGGGATGTGTGGAACTCCCTCAACACTTCCTCCTGAATTTCCACTGGTACCAAGTTACGTCCTCTGAAAATGATGACGTGCTTCCCAACTTCCGAAAATATATCAGGTATCTACCATGTGGATATCTAAGCACGTCGCGTCTTGTCGTCATCATCCCCATGCTGCACCACCCTAACTCGTTGTAGAAGTGGAGGAGTGACTATATGAGACTATAGAAAGGGTGATCTATCCCTATCCACAAAGGATATATGTAAGGTAGCCAGTTTCTGTTCTCCTATCCTAGAAGTTGTATACCAATCCTCCTGCTGAGTACATCAGCAATAATTTTCCCCTTTCTAGGAGTATAGACTATCTCAAATTCATAGTTCTGGAGGAACTGTTTCCATCTCCACTGTATCAGGTTCAGGTCCTTCTTAGAGAATATATACCTTAGACTCTTGTGATCATATTACATGGTAAAACATTCACCCATTAGATAGTGCTGCCACATCATCAAGGCGAAGACCACTACATCTAACTCCAGGTCATTGGTTTTGTTGTTCTACTCGTGTTGTATCAGCTACCAAGAACCATATGTGATCACTACTCTCTCTTGAATTAGGACACACCCATGTCCGGTCCCTGATGAGTCACAATAAACTACGTACCCAACTCCCTCCTCTGGAAGCCTCAATATGGGGGCACTAGTCAGCCTCGGCCTCAGCTCCTAAAATCCTTACTGACATCTCTCCGACCACACAAAGGGTTTCCCATTATTTTTCAAGGCTGATAGTGGTGCTGCAACTCTAGAGATGTTTGCAATGAACCTCCGATAGTATCCCGCCAAATCCAAGAAACTTCGTACCTCCATCACACTCCTGGGTGGCTCCCAATCAAGTACAGCCTCAATATTCGATTGATCTAATACAACTCCAACCTCTGAGATGACGTGTTCCAAGAAATGAACCTCTCAAATCCAAAACTGGAACTTCGAGAGCTTACCATAAAGCTGGTTCCCTCGGAGTGTGTCGAGTACTACTCGAAAATGGTAGGCATACTCCTCCTCAGTAGTCGAGTAGATCATAATTTCATCGATGAATACTATGAAAAAGCGATCAAGGTATTGCTGGAAGATCCTTTTCATGAGTCCCATGAATACTGCTGGAGTGTTGGTTACGCCAAATGGAATATCCAAGAACTTGTAGTGGTCGTACCGACACATGAAGGCCATCTTCTGCACATTCTCATCTCAAAATCTGAGCTGCTGATATCCTATTTTCAGGTCTATCTTCGAGAACCACTGTGCTCTTTTCAGGTGATCGAAGAGGTCGTCAATCCTCGAGAGTGGGTACTTGTTCTTTACGGTCACCTGGTTCAGGTGACGGGAGTCAACACAGATCCTCAAGCTCCCATCCGCCTTTATGGTGAACAGAATAGGGTCTTCCTAGGGAGAAACACTGGGACAAATGAATCCCTTCCCCTACAAGTCCTCCAGCAATACTCGCATCTCACAAATCTCAGCAGGACCTATATGATATGCTGTAGTAGATATCAGTGTCATCCTGGGGTACATGTCAATGTATAGTTCTGCCTCTCTGCGAGGAGGTAGTCGATGGACATCGTCAGGAAAAACATCCACATACTGGTCCACCACTATTGGATAACATGGACTGTCCACATCAACTGCTTGGAGGGTAAGGCAGGCCTACTGATGAGTGATCGGCTGCACCCTCCTCCGAGTAAGCCTGGTATGTGCTGCAAAGGTTCCCTTCTCAACGGTGAAGGTTTACCTGGTCCCATCCGTGCGGACACACCACACATTGCACCTAATACAATCAATATGAGCATGGAATGTGAATAACCATTCCGAACCCAAGATGACGTCGTAAGGCCTCGATGCAGCTACGAGGAGATCTCAGCCGAAGCTCTCACCTCCAATAGTAAGATCACACTGCCAGAACTAGTGTGTAATCATCGCGTCTACTCCCATAGGAGTCTCTAGCTATATGGATAGACCCAACGGCTCTGTCGGAATCTTCGAGATCTGAACGAGGGCATTGCCAATGAAGATTGACTGGAATCTGTGTCTATAAGAACTGTAGCTAATGTGGAGTAGACACAGATCGTACCTCGAATAATCTCCAGAGCTACATGGCCATATGCCTCAGATGCCTGAATCGGATCTCTCCCATGTCAATCTACTCCATGCAGTCGGGGTGGACCTCTTAGTGGTGGTGGTGGTAGCACTTCATAACGTCTTCCACCTCTAGCTACTCTACCAGCTCCTCTACCACATCTGCTTTCTCCTTGCGGACCGCCTCGATCAAACCATTGCCTCTGCCTGAGAGGCCCCTAAACTCTCTACTGATCATCTAAATGGTGGTTTGCAAAGTCATGATCCATGTGTCCCTGCCCACCGCATGAGTAACACTGCCTACTCCTGGTAGGTAAGTCACTACCCCGGGTGACCCGCACAACAGATCATGAGTCCTGAAGTCACACACCCATGGGTATGGTCCTATTGGACCACTATGTCATATGTCTACTACTAGCTGCAGAAGACTCCACTGCATGTCGATGAGTAGTGGGTCTCACTACTGGTGACAGCTCACAAGGAGACTGTCTACTTGGAGGGCTCTCTTTAACACCCCTGCCTGTGGCAGGATGTTGAGGGAGATCATCGATGCCATGATAACTCGCCTGAGCCCCTTCTCGAAGGTCTGTGCCTTGAAGAATGGGTCCCACACTATATATGTGGACTATCATTATAGATCGGTGAACCTCGCTGAGTACTGAGGTACTATCATGCTACCCTTATACAGATGTAGTAGCTCCTGTATATGTACCACTCGTAGGGTTGCTGGAACAAACTCCGCCTAGAACAATATCTCGACGTCTGTCTAAAGTAGTGTTGCCTTGTCATGCACCTAGAACATCAGGCTCCACCATCAACCTACTACTGTCTCAAGGAGAATCGCGGCAAGGATCACCATGTAGTCGTCTTGTTTCCTTACGAGCCTGAAGACTCTTACCACAGCCTTTAGCCAATCCTCATCCGCATGTGGGCCTTTCTCTCCCCAGAACGTTGGTGGCCTCTGCTGCTAGAACTCATGAAACGTGATCAAGTGGTGTGCATTGTCTACTGATGGGGCTGGTGGAATTGGTGGGCCAAAAGGAAGTAGTACCACTGGTGCCTCCGCTGGAAAAGGGCAATGTACCGAGGCCTCGTCGCTCAGTGGGCTGTCAGAGTGTACGACTCTCAGGGCTCTATGGGGAGGCTTCCTAAAGAAGCAGATGCGACATGGTCAACATATTATACCTAGTGAGCTGTCTTGGTTGATATTACATAAGAATACTTTTAAATACACGCAGGCAATCAGTGATTTCATGCACTAAGTTGGAAATCAGTAGTCAGGGTCCTGGTGTATGGATACGTCTGCCACCCGCACCAACACTAGACTCCATGAACTAATAACCAAACATAGTACCGTTAACAATATTACATAACTGAAAAGAATGATCGGAGTCCTATTTTCTATGGTAGAACCGACTCCTCTAATACCAATTTGTCACGACCCATCCCCCAAGGCTAGTATCGTGACTTCCCGAAGCACGCCATCCATAGGAAAAGGTCTAGTGACTAGCACCAATGGCATAAATCCTTTATCTGGGAATTCACTGACTTTATAACTGCAAAAAAAACACATCCGAGTAAACAACTGGAAGAAAAACACAAAGTAAAACTGTAAACAAAAAAAGTACTCGGAAGTAAAAGGGGCCAGAAATTCAATCCCAACAGGAAAGTACAAGTACAACTGAAAACAAGTACAACTGAAGAAAATTAAAGAAGATGTTGGGTCGTCCTCCTGGGTTCCTACCTGAAGGGTAGGTACAGATGGTCTCCTCAGTAATACACAGCCGTCTGTCCGCTCCGTGTACCGTCACGCCGAGTGGTCCACCTTCGGGTACCGTCCAGTCCTGCTACTCTCTGCCTCAGTCAGTGTTGTCCGTCATCTACAACCAACACAATAAGGAGTAGGCATATCCCGTGTAGGGGTGAGTATAATGATAATTAGCAGGGACCCCGAGACACTCATGGTCTCACAAAATCCAACAACGATAAACCAAAAAGTATGAAAACAATGGATAACCATTGCATAGGTAAATTCCCATACATATAGGTAAGTTATCTAATAACTCATCTCAAATATGTAGAAAACACAGAAGTTATAGACTCAGCTCAAACCAGGATTTTATTTTAGGGGGTAGTATCAAGTATCAACCTTAGTCACACTGTCGGAACCTCGACTAATGGTCTACTCCTCCTCTATCGAGTACAGTGGGCAGGACACGTCACACAGTGGCACTTTCCACTGTCCTTGGACTGCTGAGGCACTTATCCTATCGAGTACTGTGGGACTGCTGTGTCACACAGAGGAGCTACCCACCACGGGTCTACCACGCTCGCATTGAGGTGCTCCCTCTAATAGAATGCTAAGATACATCTCCTATCGAGTACCATGGGTCTTCCGTGCTCACACAGAGGTACTACCCAACATGTGTCTGCCACGTCACACAGAGTCACTCCCCACTAGTTTAGTCGAGTCCCTCTGAGTCGAATCGGTCATGTAGTCGTCAGGTCTCAACAAACTACTAGATATTTGTACTCTGTCTGATCTCCTCTGGAAGGATCTACTCCATGAGATACTAGTTGATACTCAAACTATTAATAATTCCCATGCAGAAGTATCTCAATGTTCCTCCTCGTCATATGGGTCTCAATGAAATAGACGGTGCGTCAATCGGACGTCTGGTCTGCGAGTTATTGGCATTTCCATCTAAGGGGCCCAGTTGGATTTTAGGTTCAAACCAACCCGATCATACCCCAACATTGTCCAAACCTCATGTATGGTTTTACAAAAGAACTGCCTATCTTTAATCTTTTTGTAACCTTAGATGGTTTGTCGATCGGACACCCGTAGCCCAAGTTATGGGTAAAAAAGGCATATTCGGGTCAAACGGGTTCAGACTGGGGTCCGACCTGGTCTGCGGGTCCAACACAACCCAAGGAAGTGGCCCAGCCCAAGGTTGGACCAGCCCGAGGGGGCGACCTGGCCTAAGGGGGAGGCATAGTCTGAGGGGCTTCCTGGCCTGCACAGGGTCTAGCCCGGTGGCCCAGCGGCCCGCGTGGCCTGGCTGTCCAGCGGCTGGCGGCGCCCTACATGGCCAGCCCTAGCCGCGTCCAGGGGGAGGTGCGCACCCCGTGGATTCTCGAATAGATGAAACATCTGGGTGGGGACCAAATTGGTGCCAGGTGGTTCCCATCCAAATCATGTGGGACCCAGTAGTGTCCAGCTCTTCCCGGCTGTCAGAGTGGCTAGCCGCTCCGCACCACCACCGGCCGGCCCGACGCCGGCGGCCTCTGCTCCTCCACCGTGGCATGGCCTGGCTGCGGACCACTTCTATTATGCACGTCACGATGATGTCATGCCCTTCCAGTGACACGGCAGCCTTGCGTCGTCGGTTTCGTCACGGACTTCCGAATGCCGGCTGTCGTTGCTCCATCGTGGTCGTCAACAAGCGAGGAAAAACAATAGGGGAGGGTTGATCCATGTTCGTGTGGTCCGAGCCCTAAATGTTATGGTGTTATAAATAGAAAAAACATTACTCGTGATTGAATGACGTAGAATAGAAGAAATTCAAACTCAAATCTCGTACCTCATATTTTTTATCGTTGACGATGTTGCGGAAAGGCGGAAGTCGTTCCATTGACGTCGGAATGAAGGTGAAGAAGTAAAGGACGACGTCGTCGACATTCTTCAAGGACGAAGCTTCCCTTTTTCCCCTGTTTGATGATCGTTCTTCCTTGGTGGAAGAGGAATTTTTTGTTGGGAGAATTAGTTCCTCCAAGCTCTTTTAACCCATCTCCCATTGCTCCACCAAATGCATATGCCAACCAAAAATAATGGTTTAAACTGACCGATTATTTAATTTTTGGCCAAAATATTCCAAATATTTCAAAATAAATAATTAATGTTACATTAATTAATATGTGTGGATTGGCACATTTATGAGGGAATTTCAAGGGCTCTCTCCACCTATGGGGAGTTTCAAGGAGGTTAAAGCCCAGGTGGTCCCCACCCCTTTTAATTGTTATGAGGTGTTTAGACCTCAGGTGGGCCCCACCACCAGAACCACTAATGGGAGGTTATGGTGTGGTCGACCCCACCTCTAACCTTTTCTTGGAGGTTTTAACCACGAAATAAATTAAAATAATCTAACACATTATTTTTATTTAATGTTATTAAAATCCAAAATTCTAACTTTCTTTCTCGACAAACTACCATCAAGGTGAAAGTCTTCTTAAGTGAATATCGGCACTGCGAGTTAAATGGTGCCATCATATTTTAATTCTGAGCACCATTTCAAATGTTATAAAATCTCGCTCGCACGTTTATTAAACATACCCAAACAAAACATCATAAATTGATTTTGGGCACACCAAGCCTCGGAATCAAGCACCGTAAAATTTCACAGACTCGTGAAAGTCCAATGTATTTAAAAATACATTTCCACTGAATTTTTGGGACTTTACAATTCACAAATGCTGATTATATTTCATGAGTTTCTTAGGGAGTAATCTCTTAGGTTTTGGGGTAATTTTTGACACCCTATGTGGATGAGTACTAGCTAGAGGAAGTCACTTGCATTATCTGCCTTGTGAGGACACATTCTGATGAGATGGGAGTCCATAAAACGATTCATTTCAAATGATCAGTAGGGAAATTGTGGAGCTTGGTGACTAAGTCACAGGACAAGACAACTCCCTCCTAGATAGACTTCGAGTGTATCTCCAAAGAATTGTTATATCTAGAAATGTTGTGATCCGTATGAATAAATGAACATCTGCATCAGAAGTAGGGTAGAGTGACCATGGTAGAGTACTCAGTGTGATTCATCAATCTCACACATTAATCCATGGATATGTTACAAGACCAGTTCTTCAGGGCTTATACATGTGATTAGTGCTTGTGATGTGAAATCAGGGTGTTTGTGGTATCTACTTTCATTTACCCCTATGCTCGAGTTCTTGAGAGAGCCTTGTTGGAAAAACATTTTTTTTAGAGCAGACACTAGTAGTGGGAGCTCATAGTGGCCACATAGACACTGATACCTTAGAAAAAGGTTGTTGATGGTAGTCAAATGGATTCAAAAAATTTATTCACTTCCAGAGAAGAATGGTGGACTCAAGATCAGTGGTTTAGGGATCCTAGGGTGGCTCAAATTATCTAAGAGAAAGATGATGTTACTCCTAGGATGGTCGGGGACATCTGGCATAATATTTCCCAACTTTTCATAAAGCTGATTAGGATATGGTTGAGGTACCCTCAAGAAAGATGAAAAGGAAGGAGAAGGATAGTCTATAGCATGTTGTATGTGGAAGAGTGTTGGTAGGGAAGAATGAGTCATACTAGGGTTCTAATAATTACCACTACCACCCATATGTGGTCCACATTAGGCTCAGAGAGCTAGTGTGTAGGGATGAGGCCAGCAATAGACTATGGAGTCCTATGACCACGATGATCTCGAGATGATACGTGGTATGATCTATGTCATTTTCTACAGAAGTTTTATTATTCAAAGACACTGATTCTATCCATTCATCCATCCACAATTCAATGTTTTTGGAAATTGATATTTCTATTAATTTTTTGTGTTGACATTTTATGTTTGATAAACCGAGGGATTGTGAGTCAATGATTTTTCACTTGTGCCAATAATTCAACCAGATGCTTGGATGGGAGAGTTTTTTATGGCATCTATTTATTATAGTAATGAGGAATCAAAATGAAATATTAGGTAGGGAATCGATATCTATTTTACATACCCAAATTGATAATTTTAGGTGGAGAATGGGGTGTGTCTGCACTTATGGAATGTGTTTTTCATTTTTTGGAGTAAATGAAACATAGGCAGTGCTAAATAGACATGTGCATAAGAGGGCGCATACATTTACTCAATAGTTTAATAGAATATCCATTTGGTTTAGTTGGTGTTTCTAGTTCCTAGTTTCATAATGCGGTGGCGATGTAAGAGGATGTCATTCCTGAGGATATACTAGGTTTACCTCCCCACCAAGAAGTAGATTACTTAAAAAAATTGCATCCCAGGATTCCACCAATATATAAACAAGAATATCTAATGGTACTCATAAGGATTTTAGATTTTAGGATTCATATTAATGACTTTAAAGAGAAAATCATGGTGAGACCTAGCGTTCCCCCCTATGTGGCCCTATATGTTTTTTTCAAGAAGGAAGACCTGAGAATGAAGTTATATGTGCATTATCAGCACATGAAACTGGTGACCATGAAAAAAACATCCACTACAGAGAATATCTGACTTCATTGACCAGTTTAAATGGAACGAGGGATCTTAAAGATTGACCTCAAATTAGGCTACCACCAACATCAAGTATGGGATGATTATATATCAAATATAGCCTTTGAGTTTCACTAATATCACTATGAGTACTTATTGATTCCATTTGGAGTGGCGATAGCCCCATAAGTTTTCATGGAACTAAAAAACTGATCATTCTTCCTTTATGAGACCAGTTTTTGGTAGCCTTTATCAATGAAATACTAGTTTATTCTTCATATGGGGAGGAGTACCAAAGACACTTAAGGATGGTCTTGGACACACTCTGAGAGAACCAACATTATGAGAATCTCTCGATATCTCATATGCGGATTCAAGAGGTCCACATTTTGAGACACGTCATCTCGGAGGCTAGAGTTTCAAAGGATTTAGTGAAGATTGAAGAACTTCTTTCTTGTGAACCACCTAATATTGTCACTCGCATGTGGATTTTCCTTGGATTTGATGGGAACTATCATATGGTTATACATGACTTCTCATAAGTGGAATCATTCATGACAACATTTTCCTTGAAAGGGAGACCTTTACTTTGGAAAAAGGTGCCAATTGTGCTCTTAGGATCTACGGTACGTGTGGAAAATTTATATCATCTTGAGGTTACCGGAGGAGGGTGTTGAGAATGTAGTGTTATGTGATGCATTAGGGACCAGACACAGCTGTGCTTTGATGGGACATAAACAGTTTTTGCCTATGGTACAAACTAGTTGGGAAAACATGAGTATAACTACACGACCAGTGACTCTAAGTTAGCAGTTGTTGTTTTCAAATAAAAAAAGTGGCCACACTACCTGTTGGGTGAGAAATTTAAAATTTACTATAATATCAAGAGTCTCAAGTATGTCTTCTTCCTGAAAGATCTTAACTTGATATAGAAGATATAGATAGATTTCTTATAAGACAATGGATTTTTTATTTTATATACTACTATTATGTGGAACATGGTAGAAGATACTCTTAGTAATACATCCAGTTCGTAGTTTCTAAATGAGACATCAGAGTAGTTGGCCTCAATGTAGTTATCCATTGTGGAAGGAGATGAAGCAATTTACGTCTCGTTAATGGTTTTCAGCCTTCCACTCTTACATTAATTCATGGAGGAACATCTTGGAGACACTGACTATGATAACCTACATGCTCATATATACACAGGAAAAGAAACATATTATTTTCTTTTGGTGGAAATAATTTTATTCTTTTAAATGGATTTCTAGTGGTTCTAGCGATGTTGTGGGATTATGTTCTTATGAATTTTCATACATCCTCCTTGGTGGTGTATTCAGGTGTGTAAAAGATGTACTAATACCACTAATGTTAGATTTTGTGTCCAAGGATAAATTTATAGGTTGAAGTGTTTGTCTCTTTGTGCCATAATTTCCCATGAGTGAATGATGAGCATCAACATCCAGTAGGATTATCTCAACCCCTTGTGGAACTAGAGTGGAATTTTGATAAAAATATCAATGAAATATATGTTTGACTTACCAAATATGTCCAAGGGACATGATTCCATATGATTTATCATAGTTAGACTCACCAAGTGGGCCACTTATTACCTATATGAGACCAGAGTTCAGTAGATGGAATGGGATGGAACTACATCCAGGAGATAGTTTAACTCCATGGAGTCCCATCGATGATTGTGTATGGTCGTGATGCTTATTTCACATCTGGGTTTTGGAAGGTATTTTATGTGGCCTATGGGACCATGTTATGCTTGTGCAATGTGTTACACCCCTAAACTGAGGGAAATACTATGTGGACAATTTGGGTTCCTGAGGAAATGATGTGATCTTCTGTGTTGGACATTGGTCGCATATGAGAGGATCAACTACCCTTGGTGGAGTTATTGTAAAATAATAGAAACCACTCCACAATCAGTATTGTTTCTTTTTTCATTTTATGGGTGATCCTTTAGGACACCACTTTTCTAGAAAACCCGTTTAGAGTCATCATTCATTATCCTAGAGTTTGTTCAAGAAATAGCAGAGAAGTTTAAGATCTTCTAGGATATGATGATGATCTCACAGAGCCATTAGAAGTCTTACAATCACTAGAAATGGGGGCCATTATAGTTTGAGGATGGGTTCCATGTGTTGCTAAATGTTTCTCCTCGATGTGGATTGTGGATAATTGGAAACGACAGCATGTTATCTCTGAAATTCATTGGTCCTTTTCAAATACTCCTTATAGTTGGAAATTTGGAATAATGCTTTGATCTAAGTTCAATTTTGGACCGGGTAAATGATGTCTTCCATGTGTCACTATTGAGGAGGTATGTGCATGAACCATTATACATTATTTATTGGGGAAAGTTGAACATCAATGATGGAGAGACGGTTAAGGACTACCAAGTAGAGATCATTGTAACATCCTAGTCCTAGATTCCACCCAAAATGGTGCCCCGAGATTGGTTGGCCACATGTCCTCAAGAACATCTCCCCAAATGCCAGAGGATATTGACTAGTACTGATGGCCTCGGTGAGTTAGGGGGAGACAATTCCATCATTACTAGAGTATCGTAGTGGGAGTCGAATACATGAAATAGCGGAAGTGAAAAAATAAGAAGGAAATTGAAAGTATGAAAATCTCACAATACATATCAATATCCAGAAGTGTCTCATATACAAAATAATGAAGATGGTAAAAGTACCTAGAAAGCATCCATAACAGTACCTTGTAATACAGTAGAGTACAGGTATCCTAAAAATCACAAAAAATTACACATAACCAATAGTATTGCAAGCCTCAGCTTGGTCCTATTATCCCGTACTCTATAGAAACTGTCAACAACCTATACCTGGGTGCTTGGTATGATCATCAGCTGCAACCATATAATCTGTTTGGGTCCGCGACGATGCCCAAAAAAGTTGTGAGATAAAAAACCCAGTAGGAAACCACTCATGCTTATAAAGATCTAATAAAAATTCTTAAAAAGGTATAGAATGAGTAAAAAATCAATAAGAATGTGAATATTGACATTTCATATTTCTATTGTAGTAAATAAAACAAAAAATCCCTCAAGGATACCTGTAATAGAGAGTCATCTCCGACCATGTTAGCTATAACAATGAAAAAAATAATGTAACATAGACATGTTGTACATCAATATTTATCCTTTTACCCACATCCATTATGTGTAGAGATGTCAAGTGATCCAAAACCATGCCATATAGTGAAGTAAAATATCCAATGGACACTCCAGATATTGAAGAGTTGAATCCCATGACCACGACATATAGTGAAAAGCGGACCTCAAGAGCCGAAAAGAAGGTGTCTACAGATGAATTCATCTGTATAATAATACTATACCATAGAGGGTAGGATACAATGATCATACCCAAAGCATCCCATTGAGCCTCATGGGAATCTCGAGTGGAATATTGGTTAGGCACTGGTTTGGCTCATAAGATCATAGCGATAACAATTCCTATGCAAGCCCAATCTGGCCAGATCCATGGGGCAGTAAGGCTCGAGGCAACCCATGGAATCAATACCCAAGGGGAAGAGTCAACCCAAGGTGTCCACTACTACATTCAAAATCCATTCATTCATACATTAAATAAAACATTCTATTTAAACTAACATTCCTTTTGAGTATGCCCACTCATATCAACAATCACAGGCAGTGATTAAACCCACTCATGAAAACCATTTATCAAAACAAGAATATGGGCCTGCACTCCCATATAAACCATTTAAAATTACATTATTCTATTCATATAGGTTTAACCACCAAAATTATACATTTATCCAGCCAAACTATCAAAATTTACCACGAAAAAAATGATATACAATGAGAAAGGAGGAGGTACATCCTCTAAGAAATCTATTCAAGATGAAATCAGCATAGGGGAGAATGGAATTGCCTAACGTATAAAGCCTCATAAGGTTCCATCAGTATAATCACCTAATAATTGTTACTGTTGAAAAATTCAATCAAGGTAATGTGCCTCTCCCACGAGAACCCAAAATCTCGAACTCCTGCCGGTAGCATGTCTTCTTGCACCAGTATCATATGCTCTGAGTGGCCATCTGTCTGAGGGAGGTATGATATTCACAGAAGAACCTATGTACCCAATTACCTCTAATAACTCTTCCAGAAATGAGATGTAAAATCAGTGTCCCTATCTAAAATGATAATGTGAAGGACCCCATGTTAATATACCACCTCTTAACTGTAAAACATTACAATATCATTAACAATGTAGAAATCCATGATCATTATGAAATTTGTGAACTTCATAATCATATCAATGAAAACCCACATAATGTCGCTACCTAGAGGTGACCTAAGTAAACCAGTCCTAAAATTGAGCATGACATCATCACATTTACACTTCGTGATAGGCAACTATTGTAAAATCCATTCTTATTGCTAATGTTTTGTCTTCACCTACTAATAAGAAGAACACTTCATAACAAGACTAGATACCTCTCTCTCCATTCATGGCCACCAGAACTAACTTCACAACTAACAGTACATCTTGGTGACCCTAGGATGCAGTAACCATGATTAAGAATGAAACTCCTGCATCCACTCGTCACATACGTCAACTGAAAACTAGACACGTCCATGGATTCAAAAGATTCAATCAATACCTACCGTCCAACTAGAAAGAGGGTCCTCACCTATCACACCTTCTTGTGGAACAAGGCCATCAAAATATGATATCATCATCATCCTAACCCCATTCAATATGGTAGAGGTAAATGATAAGGATGAACGAAAATCATGCACATGTCTATTGTGAACCTATAAATGAATATGAGAAAACCACACCTTAAAATACCACTTGATACTAGCCTATTTCACTGCTTGTATCTGAGTCCTCCTACTTAGTGAATCAGATACTGCATTTCTCATACCATGCGTATAAGAAATCTAGAAGTCAAAGAAATGTAGGTACTCTTCCAACCATCTCTTCCTCGAATTTAGATCATGTTGTGTGAAGATACACTTGAGGATTTTTTGGATTGTGTACACCACAAAATACTCTCCCATTAAATAGTACCTTCATCAGTGATACGTATAATCAACTACAGCTAAATTGAGATCATGAATAGTGTAATTCCTCTTATGAGGCCTCAACTATTGAGACACGTGCAACATGAATCAATCTACTAGCATCAGAAGTGCCCCACTCCAAATACACAAAGTGTCACTATACATCATGTATATTTTCTCCTACTCTGGATGTATCAGGACCAATGTAGATGTCTACCACCCTTTCATCTCCTAAAAGGCTCTCTCACAAGATTCTGAGCACATAAAATTCACACCCTTCTTCATCAGGACCATCAACGATACTGATAAGCCAAGGAAGTCTGGTATAAAATTTATGTAGTAGAAAGAAATCCCCAAAAATCAATGTATGTCAAAAATAAATTATTGGGTTGTTCCTAGAAAACTAGTGCTCTCAACTTTTCTGGGTCCACTAACACTCCCGTCTCTGAGATGATGTTACCCAGGAAGTAAATCTAATCCAACCAAAAGTAGAAATTTTTGTTCATAGCATATAATTGATGCTCTCTTAGTGTATTAATAAAATATCTTAATATTGTTGGAATGTTCATGTCTATTTTGAGTATACAACAAAATATATTTCACAAAATCCACCAAAAAAGAATCCTAATAAGGATGGAACAATATTTTCCTCATAACCAAGATAACCATTGGTGTGTTTGAAAGACTAAACCTTACAACCATATACGTGTTTAACCCATACCTACTAAGAAAGGTTGTACGATGTATGTCTGTAGGTTGAACACACACCTTCTGAAAACATGGCCTCATGTATATTTTCGAGAACACTCGAGCTCCTCGAAGCTAATCAAACTAGTCATCTATATGTGGAAATGCATATCATTGTTTATCCATCAGCTGGTTCCATTTCTTATAATCCACACATATCCAAATAGTTCCATCCATGTTTTTGTAAAAAGGACTGAATGAAACTATACAGAAGTATTGGGTTTGATAAACCCTTTCGCATCCAAATCCTCTAGTTTTCTTTTGAGCTCCTCCAACTCCATTATAGCCTTCCTATAATGAGGAAGGGATACTGGTGCATCTCCTGCCACTTGCTCAATGGATAACTCTACCTCTCTCTCAGGAAGTAAACCAGAAAAGACATCAGGAAATACGTCCCTAAAGTGCTCAACCACTAGAGGAAATTCCACATGAATCACTCATTGACAATTCTCATAAAAACTATAAGTATCATCTATCATCCCCCTATCCGACAATTCTCTTTGTAATATTATCTTATTAGGACATCCCATTCCCCCTTGAGAAAAACCATTGTACCCTCTATTGATATGAATGTCAACCTATAGTGATAACAGTCAACTTACACTCGATAATCCATGAGCCAGTCCATTCTGAGATTGATGTAAAAATAGATCATCTTGAAAAAATAATGATTCTAGATGAAGTGACACCCTCTGACCTCAAAAAGACCCAATATACCCAATCACATATCACTGGTTCTAACTCCCAATTGTTTTTCTAGTGTAAAAACACTCATATGAAGAAAAACCCAAAGCCCAAGGCAATTAACTACTCATGCAGAGATAAAACTGTGAGGGGAACCTTTATCGGGAAGAGATCATGAAATAGTAGAAGCTAATAATATCATACCTATCACTATAGATAGTCAAGGCTCCTATATGTTTTCAGTTTGTTTCACTATATAAGAATGGAATGCAGAAAGTCCATGTGACCCTGCCTAGAAACCCAGAGCTGATCAGCCCTACTATCTTAGAGAACCCTGTGTCTGGCTACCCTAATCATGACCACAAATGCCCCTGGCCTAATTGGATAACACTACTTCATATCCCAGCCAGACATATAGTTTAAGAGAATTTTACTAACCCCGATGTAAGATATGACCCCCTACAACTCAAAACAAGATGGAAGTTCCTCCAATACTGCTGCATGTGCCCAATCCTACTGCAATCCCACCACACAAATGGGTTGTGGGAATGCTACTTTTTCAAATGGACTTTCCTACCACACAAATGGAAAAACACCATGCTGCTTTCAACCCCATCCTGTCTAGAAATCATGTGATGGGAATCCTCAAAATATAGGTTCTTATAAGAATACAACGAAACTCTACGGCGAGAAACAACACTTCCCTGTTTTTACAACAAAATTCCCTCCAGTTCTGCTCTGTAATCAGTTCCCAATTCACAATAGTAGTGACATAAGGAAACCTAAACACGTTGAATATATATTTAAAATCATATCAGATACCTATCTCGAAGCTTATCCCCCTCAATATCTCATCATTAATATATGTAGAAACAAATGATATAGCTCTGTAAAGTATGAATAGAATTCCATAATCTTCATCATGCCCTACTCCAGACACATGAACTCACTAACTCACTCTTCTTGTAGAGTCATAGGGTAAAATTAGTTATAAAAGAAATTTTTGAATTCATCCAAATCAATATTTGGAATCCCATAAGCCCGATTTTAAATGTCAAACTATGTCTTTTCTACTCCCCATATCATGTAAGTCGTAAGATCGACCATCCGCTTCGGAGGTGTTTCCAAATCCACACAAATTTATAATGTGGTATCTAGCCATTTCACATCATCATGTGGTCTACCATCCCCTGAAAACGTAGGAGGATGTATGCGCTGGAAAACTTGTTTTAGTTCATTCATAGCCAAGGCTAGTTCTTTTCTCACTATATCATCTGAATATATCAAAATTAGCCCTCACGGAACAATTCTTCATCAACAGTCTCCTAAACAGCCTTAGCTGCTATATCTGGCACTATAAGAGGATTAAGTAGTAGCCTTTGGCCCACCGTCTCCAATGTATGGTCATCGCCTCCACCGAAATGTACGTCTGGAGGTTTTCATTGTGGCATGTCTATACAATTCCAAACTCATTCCTCAGAAATGAAAATTATCCATGAACAAAGCTCAACACATTGGACTAGTCAAAATCCTCCTAGAAACCAAGTCATCCCAAAAAATATGCCTAATGCCCTGACTATAAAGAGGGTATCCATCAAAACACTTGAAACTATTACTCTTGACCACTCAAAATTAGGGTCCATGTCAAGCCTTTATCTATTAGTTCAAGTTCAATTTCAATTCCACATTCATTTATTCAGGAAATTTGACTAAGGGTTTACCAATTTCTGAATCCATGAGGTCCCATAACACCTCATTAACCCAAAAGACAGTTCCCATTCAAACCATACATATATCATGTTTTAATTAACATTTTCATTTCACTGGTAAGCCATTTCCCCATTCATAAGTTCACATACTCCTTATGAATTGAATGATGATGTCACCCCTTTATCTATTTCACCCAACTAAAACAACAGTAGGCATAGCTATCATATAAACTATAACAATAGAAAGAAATATCTAATGCATCTTAGATGGTATGGAATAATGCATGGCATGTGATTATAATTGGTGTCTATATGGTTAATGACATAGAACACCCTCACCTAATTGGGTTAAACCTAAAATAGAACCCACGATTACATCAATAGTAATAGAAGAAATAATGTCATCATCTAATGGTGAAATTGAATGTATTGTAATTATTAAAATCTAGAAAATTATAACTTAATTCGAGACCATTTGGATTTTCGCTATACACGGGGTCGCTACTGCCAGGGTGAGTTTTTTACCAACTCTATTTGTATCTAATACTTTTCTAATGTCCCCAAACAACAGGTTAAACTAGAAAAAACTCTTTTAATACCACTTTGTAATGTCACGTACCCATATTCCACCTAAAAGGTTCCTCGTGCCTTGTTGTCCACATGGCCTCAAGTGCATCTCCCCAAATTGCAGAGGCTACTGACTAGTAGAGGGGACCTTGCTAGGTCAGTGGGGATCATATGCCCCCATTACTAAAGCATCACAATGGAATTTAGATACATACAATAGTGAAAATGAATAAATAAGTGGATAACTGAATGTAATAAAATGCATGAATACATATCAATAACCAAAAGTGTCTTATAATAAAAATGATGCCAATGGTACTAGTATCAAGAAAGTATCCAGAACAGTATGTGGGAATAAAATATAGTATAATAATCTAAAAATAAAAAAACCATAAATGTGCTCGTATCATCGGAATCCTTATATTGGACTTACACTAAAATGATCCAAAGAAACAATCAACAACATGTACCCGAGCACTTGGCCCGTTCATCACCCGCAACCATATAATTTGTTTGGGTCCCTAAGGAGGCCCAAACAGGGTGTGATATAAAAGTCACAGTATGCAACCACCCAAGTCTATATAGTTCTTACATAAATTTTATAAAAGTCATATTAAGTATAAAAAACATTAATTAATTGAATATATCCATGGAATAAATCTATTGTAGTATGTAAAACCAAAAATACCTCAAGGATATCTACAAAAGAGAGTCAGATCTTACCAAGGAAGCTATTACAAAGCAATCAAGAAAGCCACACTGCCACGTCATACATCCATATGTATCCTATAACACACAACCATGTTGTATAGAGAAGACAAGTGTTCTATAGCCACACCATAAAGTGATGTCAAATATCCCTTGACCATGTCGTATAGTGAAGATTTTAATACCACAACCACATTTTAAAGTAACAAGAAGACCACAAGGGCTAGATCTGAGGTGTTAGTAGACCAAGGTATCCATATGATAATACTAGACTACGGTGGGCCAAATCCATGGATCTTGCCCAGGAATCTCATCAAGTCCCTTGGGTGTCCCTGGTGGAAATTCAGTTAGGAACTACATGGGGTCAAAGGATCAAGGCAAAGGAAAGTCCTAAGTGAGCCCATGCAAGCCAGATCTATGGGGTAGCATAGTGCGAGGCATCCCAAGAAATAAATACCCAAGGGGTTGATTCAATTCAAAACATCCACTACCATTTTCCACATCCATTCATTAATACATTCAATATAACATTTAATTTAAAAAAACATTCCATGTGAGTATACCCACTCACATCAACCGGCACATGCCATGAGTATACCAACCAATGAAAACCATTTATTAAAACAGGATGATGGAACTACTATACAATATAAACTAATTAAAATTACATTATTAATTTCATATAGGTATAACCACCAATATTATCCATTTAAAATACCAAAACATTAAAAATACACATGAAAAAAATGATATTCCATGACCAAGGAGGCATTATATCTCCTAAGCAAGATATTCAATCTATCGAGGAATTAGTGGGATTCCTCTAACTAGGAAAGCATAAGAACACACCTCCTGGGCGGTTTAAACAAGCATAAAAAGGTTATTTATTTAAGGAACACCCAATTGGTGACCTTGAATCAGGAAATGGGTGACAATTCACCTAAATATAATATAAATACATCCTCAGTAGTTCTAGATAAAAATATAAAAAGTAAATCACTCAAAAATGAGGCCACACTAGTATGTATGAAGGGTGTAGAAGAGTAGAAATGCCTTGAAAGCACACGAAAAGTCAAAAGAATGTTTATACCACCTAACGCGCCTTAGTAGTAGACAGCTCATCTAGTATCAAGACCTGATTCGTCCTACATTAAATGAAATCTAAAGAACAGATGAAGAACGGGTGATTAGGTAATATGATCCTAAATCCAAATAGCACATTCGTTGTTCAGAAGAATCAAGAATGAAAAAAGGGATCGAGTACATACCGATGTTGTTCCAATGTGATAGACGGAGCTTGAATCGGAGTCTGGATGACTTCTATAACTAAAATACTAGAATTGGGTGGTTTTGGGTTCTAAAAATGAGGGGAAAAGCAGTTTCCATAAAAAATTAATGCTAGTGGATATTTTATAAAAACCTCGCTGGGAATGAACCTGGTGTGTACCTCAAGTTCAATGCGTGTACTTCCCTTTATTTTTTTTACCATGACTGATACACCTAATGAAGGGATAGTACACGGCGTGTACCTAGCCTGAAACCATATTTCAGCTTGTTTTACACCTTTTTCCCAAAAACAACCTTACCAACCCACCACCTGGAATAGGGTCTATGCCAAAAAGGAATGTAAATGCATTTAACCCAAAAAGATGATTTGTACCTCATGAAATACCTCATATTATACAATCAGGAAAGATATGATCATTTATGGAAAGTTAATTCCTCTAGTGTGTATACCATGGAAGCATGGTAACTTTTAGAAGAGAACCTGGTAGTTGGGGACCCAAATCCACACCCAGTACCCCCATATCATTGAGCAGTTTTTCACTATTCAGGATAAAAAATCAAAAGTTAGAGAGAATGTAAAATATTAAGTTTTACATGAATTATTTTTAAATATAATATGGATACTTTTTTATAATAGGAACTGAGATGGAGTTTTATTTTGAGACATTGTAGGACCTGAACAAATCATTGAAATATATTAGAATATTATATTCCCCACATAAGTGGTTTTCTCAAAAAGAAATTACATAAAAATGAGTAACTCGATCAGAAATATGAGGGCACAGATGAGTTCACATTTGTGGTATAACACTATATGCAACTTAAAATTATCCATTTCATTCCATTTGTGATAAAATAATGTATGATACATAAATGAATAAAATAATTTAATAAAATTGTTTTATTTCAATTCATTGAAAATGAGATTTTATTTTCTGTAAATAGTTGATAATGTTGTAAATCATGGGTAAACCGCATATCCCTGGAGATGAAAACGATATTTTGAGAGATCTTTGGAGAATTATCTCATGCAAAAAATGAGGGATCAAGATCGGATAACGTGTCATTATTCCAATGGAATCCTTTGACCTCCTCAGTAATTGAAACAGTATCCTCCTTTAACAAAGAATGATCCAACTCTAGGTATTTTTTTGTTCTTCTGATTTCCATCCCGTTCTTAATCCTGAAATAATTCAGATCAATACAATTAACAATATTTGATACAAGAATCTTAAATATATTTTAAATTGGTTGGTTGAATTTTTTTATTCATTGATTTATACCTTCTCATTAATCCCTTCTATGATAATGAGGCCAAACAAACAATTACAATGGTTTCTTCCTCACTTTTATGATTTTTTGATTTCTCCCACCTATCATGGAACATTAACCATTAGAACTTCCTTATGGTCAACTATTTGAAAAATACTATGTATTCAATCATATTGTGACCATACATTAGCATAATGGATCAATATAGTAGTTGATGTTCTTTACGGGAGATGTGATCATGTTTTAATGTTGGAAGTGCATGACCAAAGGGGGGGTCAGAAAATATATGTTGTGTCCATTCAACCATGTTTTTTATGGGAGACAATGAATGGCTCGATGATGAAAAATTCTAAGATAATCGGAACCCAAAATCCAAATAAATAGAAACTAAAGGCTTGGATAAAAACCGAAAATATATGATTCAGCTAGATTAAATGTTCTGGTTGTGCATAGATTGATATAGAAGAGATCCATCATAGATCTGGAAAATCCTAAGAAAACTTGAATGTATTATAGAATTACACATTGTGTGCCCCCCATAATTGATGTTGGGGTTGGGTGAAGTTAATGATCACAGGACATGTGAAATCTATGACATATTGAGTGGCCCTTCCCAGTTGACTTAATGTGCACTTTTGAAGTACATAGACACAATTTGAAGTACCCAGGAATTGACATTCCATGTACACACACATGGACAATGATTAGTGTACGCGAACCGGTACACTTACATGGATTCAACACATAGAAACAACAAAGAAACATGAGGAGAATAGCATGTGTCTCTACACGGTATGTATAACCTTCTGCATGAATTTTTTATGGATAATACATGTCATGTGATTCTTTTCTACATAGGTAGGGCTTGGGATAGTTGGACATGTCATGTTCCCTTGGGACATGCTAAGTAGTAAATTCAAGAGTAAATTATGATCTATACTTTCATAGTTCTTACTAGTATAGGTTGAGCATATACCCTTGGTTCTTTAACTCAAGGGAACAATAAAATATTACATCCTGCTCACTAGATTATGATGACATCTTAAGGTCGAGTCTCATATATAGTTGTGGTGACCCTCTATGATACTGGAGTTATATACTCTACCATTATTTATTAGAGTTTGTGTAATATTTATTACCTCCATAAGTATGGAGTTTATCCTCCTTCCACTAGATCTCATCGATGGGGTTGGTGGAATCATTGAATTAAGATCCCTTATGTGGCTGGTTGATCCAAATTGGGTCATGGTGTCCCCAAGAGGTTCCAGATGCAACCCCTATCTATGTATCATACTCTTATAAGACAAGTAAATTCTCTTTGGGTAGGGACCAATGAGCTTGACCACTTCATTGAGTGTCTTTGATTATAGCATGTCTCATGGAGTCTGTTCTCCTTAAATGAGAATTTCTTCCAGTAGATTCCAATGGATGGAAGTTGGTTATGACCACCTTAAGACATTGTGTTTTTATTGAGTATATATGGTTTACGATTTTCATCTTATTATTGATAGATATATGTTGTATTAAGCAGAGTGTATATGGTGCTTCTTTTTTTAGTGTTTTATCGGTGTCCTATTATGTATTTTTATTTCACTCCTACATGGGATTTCAGCTCACTTGTCAATCTTATTTAGATGACGGCCCTTTTGACGGTGTACTAAGGGAATAGGTAAAGGGTGGAGCCTATAATGATCATGAAACACTGAGGTATTTACATAGGGCTTGATTTTGACTAGTTCTCTCCCTTAGAGTATGTTTGACTCTTAATAGTTCTTGGTTAGTCTTTTTTCCCCTTTTATATTTTTAGCACATTAACCTCATATTATTTTGGGGGGTTATAGATGTATTCATGCAATGATTCAGTGGTTTTACATTTCACCATCTTGTGGGTATTGATATGTGTGTGTTTGTTGTTCATTTAGGCTAATGCCTCACAATTTTTGGATATACCTACTCAGTGTTGTGCGATTCCCCCAGGCCTATTGGAGGCAGGCTAGGCATTGTCTCAGAATGGGCCCCTCTTCGACAAGTCATGAAAAAAAACATTTCCTATGTTATATAATAATTTATTCATCAAATCCACCAATTCAATATAAGTCACCCAATAGGGATTCATTGATATATATGAAGATCCCGGAATGATTATGATACATAACCGAAAATCACATTCTAAGGGATGACAATGAAATTCATCAAGAAATACATCAAAATAATCCCATATAATAGGATTGTTCTCAACAGTGACTTCCACCATAATAATATGTTCTACAAAAAACTTACAATTGGGAATTAAGACTCATACTATAAAATTTTCTTCTAAATAAGGATCTTGGTCATCCTGTTATTGATGCTTGATTACATGACGAATATGTATATAAACGGAGATATCCCTTTCTCAAAAAATAAGGTCTAGTTTATCTAAATTATTTTAATCTACAAAAAATATTATGTCAAACTCAACTATATGGAAAATCACCATAATTTCTGATAGTATCTCTCTATATATCTCTATTCGATATAATTTTTACAACATTATTACTTTTATTGTACCATCATATGTTTCTACATAATTTTAGATATTTAATAATTTTTGTTGTAAATCCATGTTCATTTAAAAATAATAAGATATAATAGAATATCAATAAACATAATCAAATAAGCCATTCTCGATTATAGATTTGAGAATGAGGGTACATATAACCACATCATTGTTTTATCCTACCTCTATAGTAGTGATTTCATATCCCCCTTATACCTTGTTTTAGGAGGATATGGATACATATTCACATTAATAACTCTGGGTTTGAAGAATTTATTCTCATGATTTCCACAACTTTCTATTTGAATCATTAATGAGTGGTTTTATCATTATTTGGGTCCAAGATTTTATCAAAGGTGTAATTTGGCTTCCTTCAATATCATCAGAATTCATAGCCTTGGTGGAAAAATTTACCAAACTCATAACACTTCCCCGAACTATTATGGACATTACCTGATCATTTACTCCCTAAAATATTACATATAGGTAATAGACCTTTCATACCTCCATTGGACTTTTCATTAGTGTTCCCCTTATTCTAGATATTTCTTTTCCATTCTCTAGAATCATGTGGGTCACCATTTTCCCTTCCAATGTTATATACACACTATAAAACATCCACAATGATTCAAAACTATCTTATTGAATATTAATTTCAATGGAATGGTTTTAGGTTATAATTTAATGAACCAATCATATTTTTTAGGTCCACATATAGAATATAAGATGTACCTCACGTGTATTTAGATATTTCCCATGAAAGATACCTTATACAAGTAAACCAATTTATTCAACTATAGTAATTCAATAACCATACTAGTTTGTAGGGGACATATAAAATATTTTGTGATGAATATTCCATTGAAATAATCTAACACTCTAGAATAAAATAACTCAATTGTAATTGTATTCCACAAAACTACAACCATTGGTTGACATCACCATCTAAATACCTCTCATTCTCCGAAAGTGGATGTATATAAAAAATGTTCTCTATAAATTTAATACATTTCTAAAAAATCAAATTGACCGAAGGAGAATTGAAGGATGGTGAATTTTTATGCATAAAACTTTCATCCACAAGTATATCCATTATTAATTCATTTTGAGCTCTAAATTATTCAACTTATTATTCAAAACATTATCTAGTGGGGTGATAATTTGTATGATAATTTTAGCTCAAATTCCCATCTCATTTAGAAAAACTGATCATTGTTCATTACATCATTCCTTATCTCACATCCTTATTTCTGAAGAGAAATCCTTAAATACAGAATTGTAAAGGCGAGGAAACATATATTAATAAAATTATAAATAATAATGTAAAACTCATAAATTTCAAGGAAAATTTTTTCTTAAATTTTTTGGGATTTTATGAGTACGCAGTTTCTGACGGCACCTGATTCTGAGGACCGGTGTTCCCAAAATCAATTTCCAAATATTAGCTCAGGTACGTTCAGCGAATGAACGAGCGGGTTTTTCTAACTTTTGAACCGGTGCTCGGAATTGAAATATGAGGGCACCGATGGAACCACATCGCCGATAATTCCTTAGGAGGACATTTCTAAAAGGTGAGTTTGCTCTGGAGGAGTTGTTAAAAAAATGTGGATTAAATGTAAAGTAAAATAAAATTGTGTTACAATTTTATTTCATTATTCTAAGTGGTTTAATCCTATGTGTTGGAGATGGGGTGGGACCTATCAGTTACTAACTACCCTTGAGAGGATAAAGGTGAGGTGGGGCACATATGAGCCCCACCACTTCACATTCCTTTAACTCTTTAACTTCCCCCCCCCCTTTATGTGGGTAACTCCTCCCTCTCACCCTGATTAAGCTTGCCAACATAACACCCCATTTAATTAGACAACTCAAGTTTAATTAATTAAGTTAGATTGTTTTTGAATTTTGTAATTTGAAATACATTCCATGATATAATAAAATTAAAGTATGAATTATTTTATTTGGGGTTATGATTGTTGTGTTGAGACTTTGGGGAGAAGAGCACTTTTCTCTTGAAGAACTACATCCTCAACGAAGAACGAAAACACTTCGTCAAGGATCATCGACTCGGCAACCCAGTTTCTTCCATCCTCTTCTTCCTCCATGAAAAAGGAGGAGGCACCGAAATGGAAATTTTCCAACGACGTCATTCCATATAATCTTCTATCCACGACAAAGGAAGGGAGACACTGCTTCCTCCTCGGATGCTCTCCGTCGACGTTTACAGATCCTCACCCTGCGACACCATTTTCCATGACACTCATCATTCGAACACTTGTGTTGAGGTAGGTGTTAATTAGTTTTTCAATAATTATTTAACGATCTTTGTTGTTTAATGATTGGCCGCATGATATCGATATAACGGGAGGAGATCAGACTGCACAAACACGACCGATCCTCCTCCCCTTTTTTGTGGATCTCCATTTTGGCTTGAAACGGAGGTGACGCGGTGTCGTTGCACCATGCGGGAATGAAAAGGACCACGGTAGATCTATGTGAGGAAGAGATCCTGGTGTATAGACCATAGGGAGAATTGGCCATTACGCACTGCTACACTTTCTTGACTTACACAGGGCCGTAAGATCCTGGTGTATAGACCATAGGGAGAATTGACATTGAGGGCTTATCCAAAGTTCCTTTTATAATTTTACGATGAGAGACCACATGGGGAATTTACGTTGAGTGCTTCCCCAGAGGTTTCGTAGTTCATTGACCCATGACACATGGGTAATTGAAGTTAAGTGATTCCCCGGAGCACATTTAGTATGATGCGATACTATATGGGGAATTGATGGTGAGTGCTTCCCCAGAGAGTATATACTTTATCTGATCCAGAAGGGTGATACTGTGTCTGCTTCCCAGATGGTTACCAGTTATGTTTAGCTACTTACATAGCTACTGTGTGACTTTGAAACAATGGATTATATTTTTCTACTGAGTAGTTCATGTTTACTGCTTTCTGTACTTTTTCCTGCCATATATTCACTAACTTTTAGGCACATCTCTTGTGGTGGTTGCCTACTGGGATTCGTATCACACCATGTTTGGGCTATTCTTTTTGTCCCAAATAGATTATATTATTGTAGGTATAGACAAGGTCAAGCACTCTTCTACATTAGGTACTTGACTTGTTGTGGAGATGGATAGCATGAGACAAATCATAGGCTTGCTATGATAAGGAGATGTTTATATGGTTCTTTTTGTACTTTGGTTTAGTACTAGTTGTATTCATCATTGTGAATTGTTTGGATTTTTTCTTAGACATATTTTCCATGCATCATTTTATATATGTGTGCTTCATTTGATTAATATCTCATTTTACTTTTGTTTACAGTTGTTGGATATTTACTGCTTCTGCTATTATATATATTGTTTCTCTTCCACTATCTTACTCTGCCAATGATTTCATAGTTTCCCCACTATCACACCCAAGGCCCTCGCTGCTAGTCGTCAGCCTCTGGCGTTCGTGGAAATGCACTTAAGGGAATGTGACCAACCAGGTATGGGGTGCCTCTGAGGGGCTTCCGGAACCATGACGTTTCATTAGTGAACCAATATTATGAACATGTGACACTAGAATGAAATGATTTTGAGGTACTTTATAGAGATAAGATCTCTCTATCTATATATATATCTATATGAATCTATGATAAAATATAGCTTCATCAGTACAGCATGATGGTACCTATGTATTAATCGAGGTTCACTAAACTCTCAAGGTATTTGATGGATATAGTTCATGATAAGTTCATCCTATATTAGAACTCCAAGATAGTTCTTCATAGAGACTTGTGAGCTAGTTTCATACAACTATTAAATCAAACCATGTCTGGGGTTCTTTCGTGAGCTGTGGTGGCTGAGAGTTTCTTAGCTAGGAAAATGCAGACACTGGTTGCTGACAGTGGCCATGCAGGGGTAGATACTTTGGTGTCAGGGATCTGACATTAGAACCAATGATATGGATGTGTGAGACATTTAAATAGGAGGTCCCAAAATAGACATTCTATGAAATATGTCATGATGGATGGGTCTTCTCAACCTAGGGATTTGTGGTTATACTCATGTGATAGAAGAAGACATGTTGCAAATGTTTTCCTGACCCATCGTATGAAAACTTGGGAGACCATTAATGGGCCACTAGGGTATTGGTATAATTAAGATAATATAGGTTTGTAGGATTGGGTTTGTGGAAGCGGATAGAGGAAAGAAACTATATGTGGAATACTCTTCGACACGTTACTACTACCACCCCTCGGGTGTCTACTAGAGGCTGTTAGAGATAGAGGAAAGGTGCTAGGTCTACAGCAGGTGGTTATGTGATATGGACAAGAGGCACTATGGGGGATATGATGTATAATCATCTTCTTCACTACATTATCTATAGTACTTATTGACAAATGCTCTAGTCATTCATTTATTTATTCAGAACTGGTTCAATATATAGATATTATGGTTAGTCCTTTAGCTCAACCCTTACACACGGAGACTCCAGTTGGATAAGAATCAGTGGCCACACACATGTGTTGATAATGTGACATAACTCGTGGAGGTGATAGTTTATATTTGGATATCTTTGTAATAGTGATTTTGACATAGGATGTCATTTTAGGTATCGACTGGTTATCTTCATTCTGTTCCAATATTGAATTACTCAGGTGGAGGATGTGGTCTTTCATAATAAATTGTAACTGGTTTTCCATTGTGGGTGAAAAGAAAACCTAGACAGTGCTTGATAGACTCATGAATATGATGGTTTTGTATATTACTTATCATGTGGCTAGCATGACCCTTAGTGTAGAGTTTTTTATTTGTATCCAATTTTTTATATTTATGGAAGAGTATGAGGTCATCATTCATGAGGATGTTCCTGGATTACCTCTCCTTTATGAGTTTTACATTCACATTGATCTATATCCCTTACTGTCCCCTATATATATATATATGACTTCATATGATATGGATCATGCAAGAACTATATGAGATGAGGATACGGTTAGAGGAACTGCAGAGGAAGGAAATTGTTAAACCAATTGTTTCACCCTGGGCATCCCATGTTTCAATTTCCACGACGGGGGATAAGAGAATAAGGAAATGTTAAGACTAATGTTTCTTGATCTATGTGACCATATAGATTAAGTTTCCACTACCAAGGATTTTGAGAGGAGAATGATACTTCTTGAAGTTTTTCCTTAGGTTAGTTATGACATGTTATGTTTATGGGATGAAGATATATTGAATACAACACACATATATTTCTAAAGACTTAATGAGTACTTGGTGATTCCCTTTAGAGTGAATAACACACCATTAGAGTTCGCGGGACTCCTGAACCAGTTCATTCAGCCCATCTTAGACTTTTTCATGGTATTCCTCGTCAATGATATCCTAGTGTACTCATCTTAAATTGAGATGTACATGAGAAACAAGGGGATGGTTTTAGATATAACACAAGATAACAAAATTTATGAGAATATATCTATGTTGTTGTTCTAGATTTAGGATTTCCACTATCTGGGAATTGTTATCCCAAGAAATGTTGTGGAACTGGACCTGGAGAAGTTTGATACTGTGTTAGCTAGGTATCCACCCAATATAATGAGAGCAGTTTTGACCTTACTTGGGATGGTATGATATTTCTTTTGATTCATACATTACATCTACGTGATACCATCCCCCATGTCATATTTGACAAAAATGGGGAATCATTTCATATCCTCGGAGAGGTTCCACTAAGCATTTCATGAATTAATGATGATATTTACATTTTCCCCCAATCTTTAGATTACTAGAGGAGGGTATCGAGAACATAATTACCCAATACATCAAGAATTAGGATTGGATTTTTACTGATGTATAAGATGGTGGATATTTCCTGTGATTCAGTTCAAGTGAATTTTCATAAGAAGAACTACACAACACATAATCTAGAGTTAGCATCAGTAGTTCTCATAGTAAACATATACAGACACTACATAATTAGGGAGCAATTTATCATCTTTTAAGATAAAAATATCTCTAATATATATTCTCTCAAAAGTATCTTAACACGATATATAGTATAATTCTGGAGTTCCTCCATGGTTAGAAAATTGATATTTTCTATACTCATTGGAAGGGTAATGTGGTAGAATATACTCTTAGCAAGATGTATTTTTAACAGTTTCTTAATGATGTGTCAGATAAGTTGGAATGGTTGTATTTATCCTAAATGGATGGAGATGGAGAAACTTATCACCATTCAATGATTTTTAAACGTATTCTTTTACAGTGATTTATAAAGTCACAACAATGGAATGATGAATGTGAGGCCCTACATACTAAATTTTCCACTAGACACACTCTTGATAGATTTTCTAAATGTGGTGATCATGTTGTTCTTTTAAAAGGATGCATGATGGAAACAATGATATTTTTGGAGGAGGTTCTAATAAAGTTTCTCACATATCCATTATTGGTATATCTATGTGAGGAAGACATGTACTATGACCTTAGATGTTGGTTTTGGAGGCCAGTGATAATGAAGAGAGTTTCAGATTTTGTCTCTTGACACCTTAATTGTCAGTAAGTGATGGATAATCACAAAGTTATATCAGGTCTATCTCAACCTCCTCAGGTTCTAGAGTGAATGTGGGATTATATATCCATCGAATTCATGAAGTTATTACCACACACTTCCAGGGGACATGAATCCACATGGGTTGTCATAGATAGACTCACCATGTTGTCCAACTTCATAGATATCCAATAGATGATTTTAGTAGACTACATGGGATTCCTCGACATTCATGAAATAGTATTCTCTATGTATTTCCCTGAATTATTATTTATCACCATAATTTTCAATTCACATATCTATTATATAAGGGATTGCAGGATGTTTTTGGGACTCGGATTCAATTGGGGATGTATTTTCACCCCTAGACTTATGACCAAACTATGTAGACCATTCAGGTTTTATAATACAAGTTATAGTCTTCCCTATTGTAATTTGGTTCTATTTTTATGAATCATATGTCATTGGTGGATTTTTTATACAAAAAAAATCAACCATTAAACCATTGGAATGGAAAAATTTGAGGCCCTCTATGTGTGACCCTTCCGGTCACCACTTTGCTAAACTGAACAAGGAGATTTAATATTTATGGGACTAGAATTGGTATGAGAAACTTCTGAGATGCTTCATATAATCCAAGGGAATAAGAGGACTATATGTACATATCAAAATTCTTATATTTACCAATGATGATGGTCATCAGAGTTTATGGAGGGTGGCCATGTGTCCCTATGGGTTTCATTATGATTTGGATTAAAAATATTTGGTTGGGGTAGAAAGTTCTATCAGACATTCATTGGACCTTTTCATGTACTATGTAGAGTTGTTGAGGTGTCATTACTCTTAGAAACTCTATCTTAGTTAGAGAGAGTGCATGAATTATTCCTTTTTTTTTATAGCAAAGGATGTACATACATGACCCATCACACCTTATCAACTGGGGAGAGTTGGATATTGATGATGGAGATATATTTCTTGAGTACCAAGTAGAGATCAAGGATTGATAGGAGATGATAGTTAAAGGGAATTTTATTTCATTAGAGGTTGTTCGGTGGAAGAAATAGAATATTTAAGAGATAACATGGCCATGGGAGGATCAGAGGAATTCTAAATAACCACATCTTTTTTATGTGGCCACATATTTTGGATTATTGTTATATAAATCTCCATGGTGGGAAAACTATTTGTTACGCTAAATTTTAATATATTAATATTTTTATTGTCTGAATTATATTCAAGAAAAAGTTATTTGATAGTCTGTTATTTTGAGGACCAGTGTTCTCAAAATAAAATGATTGAAACATATTAAACATATTAAATTCCAGGCACATGGGTTTTTCTTAAGAATGTGGAATAAATTCTAAAGAGATTCCAATATAAAAGATATAAGTATTTCGATAAAGTCAGATATTGGGTTTTACTATAGGTGTGACATTAAATATGTTATGTTGGTTAGTTTTTGAAAAAGTCATTATGGTAATAAAATGTATAAAATAATATAATAAATTATTTTATTTTAATTTGTGGATGTTGTGATTGACAATGTATTCAAGTATAATATTAAGATGAAATTATTGGTCCAGCCACAGAATCTTGAATCTGTTGGAGAGAAATTTTGACAATCTCTCTTAGATAAACATATATCATATCATGGGAAGGTGATTAACATCCAATGTGATTCTAGGATCTCGCAGATGAAAAGGATGAAGCTTTATTCATCATCTTTGGTTCTCTAAATTGAGGTAGGGATTTTTTTTGTTTGGATTTATTTATTTTTAATATTCTTATGATGAACATGAATCATTAAACTAACCAATAAATTCATGGATTTTGCATATTATTATTATGATATAGATTCATCGTGGAACTGGGAAATTTCATTGGGATTATCTTGTTATCTTTTTTTTCATCCTTATAACCGAAAAAATCAATGTCAACATGATCAAATTCATTGTTAAATTCCTCATTTTTGTGGATTTTCATTTATTCTCCAAATCTATGATCATCATGGGAAATGAATTGGCCCATATTTTCACAAATACAAGGTAATCAAATTTTGTTCACCTCTTTTTTGGTCTACTGATTTGATAACATGCATTTTGGATCAGTATAATGTGGTGATCATGCATCAATAAACATGGAAAGTGATTAGATGATTTTTGTTTGAATGATAGTGGGCCATGAATGTGGATTATTTCCATGAAATTTATATTTTTAGAATATATAGATTGTAGATGAACACGTTTAGTTGGGTAAGATCGGTGGTTTTTGATGAGATCATTGTGGGTATCTAAGATAGAAGAGGAATGAGAGTACATAGAAAAATAAACATGTATTTCTAGAAAATCATGATCAATATGGTGTCTAATATAGAGCGACACATGGTGTGTGGCACTGAAATAAGTGAATTTGGTTTTGGGTTAATGTCATGGATCACATGGCATGTGAACCTAACACATGTTGTGTGAACCTTTCTAGTTGGCTTAGTCTGAACCTTTTAGGGTACACAAACAAAAACAAGAGTACACTTTCATAGTCATGTCTTGTAATCCTACAATAACATGGCAAGCACTGTTGTACATTGTCATTAATGTGTACTGGTACATGGGGATAATTACATGTGCATTAAAATTTTGTGTACATTAAAACAGACACAAGAACGGCCCATTTACATAGGAAGGAACTGGTGGTGAAGAGTCACATTTTTTACAACTTGTAACTAATTTTTAATCATTCAAAGTTGTCTTGGATCCATTTCCATATGTATATTAGATTATTTTTGGTTTGGGTGTGTCCCATATATAAATTCCATGATGGATACCATAGAACCACAACCTACACATAGAATTGTGACACATTTAGTAGTACATCTTAGGTAGTGTTGTTGGAGTCCTTCAGTGAAGCTCGAAGTGATCTCCTCTTATATCATCACATCCTAGGTCGAGTTATTTTTATCATAATCCCCAAAACTATATGGGAACTGATACTCTATATAATAGGTTATTCCATATTGAGTTGTAGATTTACCCTAAGGGCTTGGTTGTGATCCTCATATGTGTGTCATATCTATTCAAACATACAGTTTATACTTCATATAGTGATACCAACTGAGCATGACATATCAGACTCCATTTTTAGTGTTATCTGACTATTGTAATGTGCTATCCATGATAGGTGTTGCGTGGAAACGTTTTAAAATAATAATATGTTGGTTTTATGATTGGTAAATACATTCAGACCGGGTTTCATTGTTGATTATATTTGGATATTCATGTTATGTGTTTTGTAGACATATACTTATGCAGAACCGACTATTATTATTTTTTTATATACATTGTGGTTGTGGGTGGTCTTATTGGGTATTTTTATATTCACTCATGCACCAGATTTTCACATACATTTCATGTTTTGTAGAAAACGATTGACCTTTTGATGGAGTACTACGAAGAATATGACAATGTGGTTCTTAGTGAGCCAGATAGATCATGGTGTCTTCCAATAGTTATCTTGATATTAGTGCCCATCATTACATTCATGTTAAAATTATTAAAACTCTTTGTGGTAGGATTTAATTTCTCCATGTTTAGTTTGAATTAAATTTTTATATTCTTTCATTGTGGGATTAGATGTATGGCTGCATTTTTTCATTCAGTTGGTTTTTCATTTCAGCATTCTATAGGCTTAGACATGTGTTCCATTATATAGGTACTTTATTATATGGCCTCCAATGTTAGTGATATGCATACTTGGTGCCAGTAAACACCCCCTAGCCTATTTGGGTTGGGAATATGATGTTTAATAATGGGCCCATTTGGGATTCATTGTGATAGAAAATTATGAATTTTACATAACTAGCAGCATGAACTAATTTTGGTAATTAGATAAAATTTAAACAAAGAAATAACGAAATTTACCTGATTCAATAAATATTGAGAAATAAATCCTAAAATTTGTAATTATAATCAATATACATGTAAACATTTTCTATTATATATCCATCGAGGCTACATGAATCTGATGGTATCTGCGGAATCAAGCATTATAACATAAATTGTTCTTACCCACTAATATTTCAAAAATTATGTCAATGACAGATAATGGTAAATGGAATCCTGAAGTGAAAGGATTAGTCTTATATTCATATATTTAGACTCTTGTTATTTTCAGTCCTATGGGATCCAATTTCTGATTCTCATTATGAAAAATCATAAAACCATTATTTTTAGGAAAACATTTAAATTGGACTTGCACATTTACTATCAGATATAGGGTAGTTGATCTCAACTGATAGTAGTTTTCTTACCTTATTTTTTACAATTTCAAATGTGTTGTGGTGTAGTCAATTTATTTAATTACATTCTATATTTTCCTTATCTTATTGGAAAATTTTATGCACGGATATATATGGTTTAATACTATGGAAAATGTCTAATTTATGACCAATTTCTTATTTAAACTCTCTCAAAATAAAATAACCCATTATTTGATGCCTTTATGAGAATTTATTAGAAATAATAACTGGAAATTTTTGGGCCTCCTTAGTAAATTTATATTTTATGGTAATATGAATTAGTTTCGTTTTAGTTAATGGTTGGTTGAGAGTTGAAGGGAATGGTTTTGTGGAAAGAATAACATATATACCATATATGTTGTAATTTCTTCTCTTTTTAGTGGGATAATAAATATCAATAGTCTATATTGAATCATAGATGGTTTCCAAAAATCCGTGATTTATGAAATAATAAGTATACTTACCTTTGTGTAATTTTTATATACTATTATAACAATCAAAACATGATTCCATTCTTATAATTTATATAAAAATTGAAAACTCATTACAAGGTTCATATGAATGAGGTATTGTTTTTATGTGTAAATGGATAATATTACATATGTTAAATAATGGGGATAAATGATAAATCCAGGGTTATTCATCACATTATTTGCATTTAATTGGAAAATATATCCACATTCAAAAATAAAATATACCATTGGGTATAATAATTATAGATTTAGTGGTCTTCATCAATGGTCTCTGAAATATAATTGGGGAATGACCACTCACTCTATCTCCTTCACAATTATGTTTATAACAATTATATGGATATATTATGATTTTAACACTGTAAAAAACATTATATATCACATTAGTGGGGTGTATAGTAATTTTATAGCTAATTTAAAGAATGTTTATATGGGATGTAGTTCACCGACATATAATTAATTGAAATGGAATGGGCCATTTCATTTATTGAAATAATAAAACTGAAAATAGCTTCAAAAAATAAATACACCATCATTTTCAAAGAAATTTTAATTTTATAGGATCATTACATTTGTTTTGATGTGATTTATTGATAATTATTGAGCTTTTATTAAATAGAAACACATTTCCATCACCTTAAAGTCTCCTACAGTGTGTAAAAATCATTTACGAGAAAATGGTGTGTCATAAATTTTTTTTCAATCGAATAATCAAGGTAATTTTTCCTTGAACTTATTTGAATGTTTTTAAATCTTACTTTTAATATTTATTTTTTTATTTCCATTTCTGGTCAGACCGTTGTGGGAGTCAGAGAGGATCCAATTGTTATTTAGTCAGAACAACCCAATATTAAAACTTTAATTCTCAAGCCATTTGGTTATGAAATAAAACTATTTTCATTGAATATTATAAATAAAATATGTTTAATGAACATTCATTATTGGATTAGACTAAAAAATGTTTCAAAAACATATTACACTAAACAAGTAGAAATAATATTCTCGAACTACCTCTTAAAATGTTCATACCTCCTTTTTAATTACTGAGTTGTGTTTATATATCTATTAAAATGTGGTGGAGGTGTGGGTGGTTCTTTAACATCATTTTTTTATTGTTATAATGATAGTTATCTATAAAACCTCCTTTGTTATTGGAGGATTCCTTTGAAACCTTAAATCTTACAAAATCACCATTTTTTCTTACTTAAAAATTGGACTATTATGTTTCCTATAAATAATAATTTTTTGAAAATGGATTACGGTCCCCATAATTTTTAAATAAATATTGAATGATTTTTTTTAAATAAACAATATTATCAAAATTGTTTAAAAAAACTGTTTTTACCCACCAATTTCCTATATATAATGACCGTACTTTTATTTCACAATAAAAAATAAATTATTACAATGAATTTCACTTAATAAAATATAGAAAATTGATATGTATAGTTTATTTTCATATTAGGATCGTTACATAACAACTTAAAACATGAAATACAACATCATTATTGAAAACATCCTTTACATGACCCCAACATTCCTTCGTACTTAACATTGCATGGGATAAACTGAGGAAATACATAAGAAAGGGGTAAGCTATAAAGCCCAATAAGGGAATAAACATGACATAAAATGAGGAATAAAATTCATGTTATTGAATATGCATATCAATGGAGCACAAGATAAACATGAACATAAAGGCTTGATAAAGCATGATAATCATAACATGGAGATGTGGCAACAACACATAACATAGAATTAGCATGAGCCAATGCTCATTACACATAGATCATGAGTAAACCCTCATTTCACATAATTCAAAAGTAAACCCTCATTGAAATTGAATATGAATGATTCAACACTCATTTCACATGACGTATCATGATACAATACTTTACCCATTTCCATTGAGTGCAATTAAGGTGAACCATTCATAATCATTTCAGTTCATGCATAAGTGTGCCACATTGATCATACAACATGGATTCATAAGCATAATTATTCATTCTATGAATAAGATAAGAGGAATAAAAAAATTTAAGTCCAAAATCAACAAGTACATGTTCATAATGGTGAATACAATTGATAGAGGAGTGAGTATGGTATTCACTACACAATGATTTTAGCAAGGAAATTTTGGTGTAATTTCAGCAGCATAACAACGTCAAATATAAATTCATAAAATGGTTTAATGGGATCTAATATGGTATCTCTTCATTTATAAATTAAATTTAAATTAAGGAGATCACGGGACATAATATACAAACATATGGAATGGAACTGTTATGCATAATATAAAAGAGTTTCTTGAATGTAAATGGGGAGAATAAAATTCCTTACAGAATTTTAGCATGGTAACATATGTACATGGGGGGAATTAATGAGAAATAAGGGTGCCTTTTATCATTCAAACATAAAGGGGTAAGTATGGGGGAGGTACGAAATCATACCCAACATTTATAAAGGAAAATAAAATGGCATAACAATATAATGTAACTTGGAAATAAAAAAGTTAAGTGAGAATCCCTTACAAGGAAGTGTCATCTCAAAGGCTTGGGAGGGGCTTGAGAGAATCTTATTGGTTTAATGGGGTTAATTGGGATGATTCAGGAGGGAGTATGGAAGAATTTGGAAGAACTCTAAAGGATTTATGTGAAGAGGAAGTGGGAGATTGGGTTGGTTTATATATGAAAGGAGAGCGAATTATTTATTTTATAGGTTTGGGAAAACACAAATTAAACTAATCAAACCACAAACATGACCATGGTTTTTGCCCATGGTTTTTGAAAATGGGGAGTGGAAATAGTATTTTATATTTCCAATGGACTAATATATTAAAATAATTGGGTTTATTATGTGGAGGTGAGTCACACTCTACAGGAAATCAATTTAAAATTATAAAATGTTTTATAAGTCTTGAAGGGTATACTAATGCATTATAAAATAAATCAAACAAATCTAAAATCACATTATTTTAAGTAGAAAATATATTTTGTACAAAAATATCATTTATTGTATTTTATTACATCACTATTGGGTCATTATGATGTTAGGAAACACAATATATATTTAAACAGTATTTAATTTTTAGCCAAAAATTTGATTGTCTTAGAAAATAATGAAAAATAAAATGTCTGAAAAGTTTGATATCATGATTCCCAAAATAATAATCATTTTATCTAAAAAAGTTTCTAAATAACAATGTTTTCAAATTTAAAATAATAATTGACATGTATAAAAAAATCATCAGTTTTTGAAAAAAATAGCTTTCAAACCATAATAAAAATTACAATTGCATTCATTAAATTATATGAAATTTAAGATTTAATAATAAGTAATTTAATAATAATATTAATTTTTTAAAAATATTATATAATTCAAAATAAAATCCATTGATTTACAAAAATAGATTCCTTAGTTGAATATTAACTAAAAATACTATTTTTTCTTTAAAAACTATTTACAAAGTAACAATAATAATATGATGGTGTATTATATATTATACAAAAAAATAATGCACATAATCCTAGTTCTATGGTCTTGTTAAATGATCCCTTATAACACATGTATATGACCGAAGGGTAAGTAGTGTGATGGTGACAGACTCTTGGGTTGGCTTGGATAACATCGCTCGGGTGGTAATCTCAATCAACTTCCACTTCTCCCGTAGTTTGTTCCGTTAGATCTTAAAATGTTGAAGCATGGCTTGGGATTGGAATAGTGTAAATACCAATTATTCCACTTCCTTTCTGAGCTCCGACAAATGGGCTTCATACAGGGCAAGTCTACTGAATGAGGTCAAAATATTTCTCTGTCTAAGTAAATTGGATTTGTTTAATCCCTATCTTTATACTAATCATATGATCATAGTTCAACTACTTTATTAGCAGTGGAAAAAATTCATAACGGTATTTTAAAATCCAAAAACATAATACAAAGGAAGTGCATGTGTTATATAGACATATTACATAATAACACATTTAATTGGATCAAGAGGAATTTTCATTAATAAAATGTTTGGGTAATTACAATCTTCTCCCCTTAAAAATTTTTACCCTCGATGTATCATTTCCCACACTAATACATATGTGGGTAACTCTACTTCATTACTTCCTCTTATTCTCATGTTTCATCTTCAAACATATTCTTGTGCCACAACTCCTTGATGAGGGGCATTATCTAATTACGTAGAACATTTTCTCTATTATCTAAGATCTTCACCGATTGCACCTCCTAAGAAAGATCATCCACTAACTCTACTACCTCTGAAGAGAGTATATGTGAAAGGTATGGTATGATTTTCCTTAATACAGATACATGAAATACATCATGTACTTTTCCAAGATAGGTGGAAGTCATATTCAATAGTCCATAGACCAGACACGATCAAGTATCTCGAAGGGGATGATGTACTTATGACTTAACATTCCTTTAGTTCAAGACCTCATGACCTTCTTCCATAGAGATATTCATAGAATTACCATGTCACTAACTTTGAATTCTAGGTCTCATAAAAAGTTGTCTGAATAACCCTTCTATCAACTTTGGGCTCCCTTGATATGCTGTAGAATGGTTTCCACATTCCCAACTCTTTTTTCGACCATTTCATGTTCTAGCAGCTTATGCTCACTAACTTCATACCATCTAGAATGAGTTATGAACCTTTACCCATAAAGGGATTCAAATTGAACCATTCCGATGCTCGAGTGGAAACTATTATTTTAGGAGAAGTCAACTGGTGGAAGATGTTGGTCTCATCCTCTTTGGAAGTCCATATAACATGATCATCACATATCTTCCAGTGTTTGAACAGTTCGGTCTGATATGAAATCAGTTTGAGGATGATAGGTCATACTGAAGTTCAGTTCAGTGCTTAGAGAATGTTGGATACTTTTCCATAACTTTGAGGTAAATCTCTGATCCCGATCGGATACAATAGATAGTTGTAGTCCATTCAACCTTACCAATTATTTGATGTATATTTTTGAAACTATATCCAATGAGATGTCCTCTTGAATCATGATAATGTGAGTTGTCTTCATATGACGATCCGCAACGACCCATATAGCATTGTTTCCTCTGGATGTCCTTGGAAGACCGGTGACAAATTCCGTGGTAATGTTGTCCCACTTCCATGTTTGTATAGGTAGTGGTTTCATCACCCCCTTAGACATTTTCCACTCATCCTTCACTTTCTAACATACAAGGCACATTGATGTATTTTCAACAATATCCCTTTTCATATTGCTCCACCAAAAGATTTCTTGGATAACTCGATGCATCTTTTTTCTCCCCAAGTGAATAGAGAATGTTGATCTATGTGTGTCATTTATAAGCTCTTTCATTATATCTGAATAATATAGTATACATTATTGTGACCCAAATCCCACCATTCCATCCTTTTCAACAACAAACTCTGAGTATTTCCCATTTCTTATAACTTCCACCCTTTTCAGAGAGTTCGCATCATTTCATTGAGCATCCTCTATTTTCTCCATTAGGGATGGTTGAGCAATCATATATGAAAGGATTTATGATGTTCCCTTCTTTATGATTCCCATGTCCATCTTCATCAAATCTATGAATATTGGATCCTTCTGAAATCCCATTAATGACTGAATTGTTGTATCCTTTCTACTTAGAGAATTTTCCACATTGTACGCTTTCCCAGTGGGGTAATGGATTGAGAAGTCATAATATTTGATCATCTCTCACTGTCTTCATTGGCGCATATTCAACTCTTTCTGTGTGAATATATACTTGTAGATTTTGTGATCTATGTATATTTCACACCAATCCCCAAAGAGGTAATGCTGTCAAAATTTTAAATTGAAGATCACTGTATAAAACTCTATATCATGTGATGGATAATTCTCCTCATGAACATTCAATTTCCTTGAAGCATAGGCATTGAATTTGTCATTTTTCATCAACACACAACCCATTTCCTTCATCATAGCATCACTAAATACCAAAAAATGTTCTCCACGTGTGGGTAATGTGATCACGGCTGTAGTGATAAGCCTCATTTTCTACTTATGGATACTTTATTCACATACAACACTCCATGGAAACTATACTCCCTTATGATTTAGCTTGGTAAGAGGGTTGCACAATCATGAGAAATTTCACTCAAATCATAGATAATACCAAGTTAACACCAAGATGCTATAGATATAAATTACTAATGTTGGCCTTATCCTTCCCTCAATTGAAGCTATCCTAGAGGTATCCACATATATCCCACTGCTTGTGATGATGTGACCCAACAATGATTCCTCATTCAACCATAAATCACATTTGTTGTAAATTTCATTGAGCTTATCCTTTCCCAATGTATCTAGTACAGTTCTTAGATACTCCTCATGATCCTCCGTGGGTTTTTAGTATATTAGAATATCATCTATAAAGAAGACATCAAATATTTTGAGGTAATATCTAAACACAATATTCATCAATTCCATAAATATTTTTGGGCATTAATGATTCCCAATGGAATTACCATGAATTCATAATTCCTGGTTCATGTATGAAACTTTTTCATGGGGATATCTTCCTTCTTCACCTATACTTGATAATATCCCGACTGCAAGTCCACCATGGAGAAGTATTTTGCTCCATGCAGCTGATCGAAAAAGTCATCAATTCATCAAAGAGGATACTTGTTCTTTATGATTATTTTCTTGAGCTTCTGATAATCAATTAAAATTCACATTGAACCATCCTTCTTCTTGAAGAAGAGGATGGGTGCACCCCATGGTGACACACATGAGTGTATAAAACCTTTATATAGATTATCTTGCAGTTTTTTTTCATTTTTTCAAGCCCCACAACAACAATTCTATACTGAGTCTTGGATATTGGAAACACACCTGGTATAAGGTAAATTGAGAATTCAAAATCTATACTAGGAGGAAGACCATGCAATTTCTCGGAAAAAACTTCAGAGAGTTCCCTTGAAATAGGCATGTCTTCAAGGATGGTTTCTTCCTTAGACTCAAGCATCTGACCCAAAAACGCATGATCATGGGGAAATAATATCCATAGTTGAGAGGAAGGTTCTAAAGAAGATTCATCTTCCTCCTTCCACTTGTACAGAATCGGGGGTCGATTCTCCATATGGAGAGTGATTTCCCTATCACAAAAATTTATGTTGTCTATATATAGGGAAATCCAATCCATGCTAACAATTGCATCAAATTACACCATAGGGAGTATGAAGAGGTTCGTCGGGTAGTTAAATCTAAAAAATATGACAAGGAAGAAGTTATATTCATGGGATGAAATGAATTCCCCATTTTCCATACTCACCGACATCTTCACTTCAATGAGTTTTGGTGGTGTTGGAATTTTTCTACTAAACATCTGGGATATAAAATAATATATAGAAGAATAATCAAAAAGTAGGTTCACTATTATGGAATGTATAACTAGCGTACGGGTCACCCCTTCATTTTCGGGGTACACTTTGATGGTAGTGAAGAAAAAAAACTCTCCCTTGCTGCCTTGGTGGTTGTTGGTTGCCTCAAAAAATACTTGGTTTAGGGAACTATTTTTAAGGTGCCCTGGTTTTCTACAGTTGAAGCAATGAACTATGCGTTGAGAATTTAATGGGGATTTCCTTTCCTCTGTCCCAGCTGTAGGTTTTTCTTATCGGCAGTTAATGGAAAGGTTCATTTCTCTTCCACACCTAAATCATTTCCTCATCCCCTTCAAGAAATTTCTTGAATTCTTCTTTCCACATATTTTGTGAGTGGGGTACGTTATTTTCCAAGCACCATTGGATTTATCCATCAGATAACCAGAATTGAATACCAACATATGCATCTTATCCCCATGACACCCTTGATATTCTCTGATCTCCATTTCTACCTTGAGGTCATGTTGGAAAATTTCCTCTTAGCTATCGAATACATGGATCGCTCGGACTATACATGGGCTAGGTTTCAGCCCACCAAATATGCAGTCAACCTTGCATTGGGGGGTAACGACAAAGTCTGAGGTGTATCATGAAAGCCTTGTGATGTTTCCCTTATACAATAGGATAGATTCATCATCTTTTTTTCTTGAGGCCAAGGAAGTCCAATTCCAGCTTATGTCGGAGGGTGTGAGGAAACTATTTATTGAAAAAAAAAATCTGGAAATCAATCCATTCCAACACCTCAACTGCCTCATCTGGATTTTTATTTTTTTTTTCAATGTCCCCCACTGATCGGCTTCACCCTCCATATGATAAGCATCCAAAAGTACCATCTCTTATTCGGAACATTAATGCAAGGAGAAGATCTTTTCAATGGATTTTTCCTTTGTTCGAAGATTGGGGGATTATATGATTCATTAAAATTAAGAGACCTTTGTCTCGTGAAGCTCTCTATAGTGACTTGTTCATTCTAGGGAGGAGGGGAGGTAAACGTTCCTCTTGACAAATGTTTCTATTCAAATATTGACTTAACTGACAGGGTATCATGACAGTGTTTGTGATTCTTTCTACCATCTGATTGGGTATCACATTAGAATAGGCATCACATTGATCTTCGCATCTGTATTTATGCTTAGTCCTCCAATTACATTCAATTTTCTAGAATTAAAGGAATGATAGGGGTGACACCTAAAGGGTAATCCATGGAAAAAACAATTTAATTATAAATAGATTTTATTTCCTTAACTTATGAATCTATATGATTCAATATATGTTATCCATTATCTACATTCTTACATTATTTCTTAGGGGAATTTTTTTAATTCCATTAATAATGGTTCATACTAAGCATGTGAATTTACCAAAGCATATACCCTGAGTTTTTCATAACCAAGAGTGCAGCAAGGCCCGTTGTCATGTTCCAAGATACCCTGAGTCAAACTCAAAACTTATTTTCTGAGTTTTCACACCTAGTTACATATGTTCTAGAGCCGGCTCTACCTGCTCGTATCTATATGGGGATGTATTTTATTGATTAAAAACAATCCCAATACTCATCAAAACATATTAATGTTTTTATTATACTTAGTCTTATCCCTAAAAATTTAACTAGGGTTTTATATTCCAAATCCCAAAAATAACTAAACCTATCCGTTGATAATAACCATAAAAACCCAGATTTTATTTCACACATAAATATAATTTATTACATGAAATTTCACTTAATATAACATAGATGATTGGGAGGTTTAGTGTATTTGGGGCTTAAGATCATTACATAACAACTTAAAACATGAAATACAACATATTTATGGAAAAAAGCCTTTACAAGACCTCGACATTCCTTTGTACTTAACATTGCACGTGAAAACCTGACGACATACATAAGAAATGGGTGAGCCATAAAGCCCAATATTGGAATAAACATGGAATATCATGAGGAATACAATACATGTTAGACAATATGAATATCAATGGAGGACAAGAAAAACATGAAAATAAAGGCATGATAATGTATGATAATCATAACATGGAGATGTGGCAATAACACTTAACATGGAATTAGCATGAGTTAAGGCTTATTGTACAAGGAGAATGAGAAAAACCTCATTGACCATGAAGCAAAAGTAAACCCTCCTTGCACTTGAATTATCATGAGTCAAAACTCATTTCACACGATGTATCATGATACTATACTTTTCCCAAAGCATCGGAGTGCTATTAGGGTTCACCCTTCACAATCATTTCATTTCAAGCATAAGTGTTCCAAATAGATAATACAACATGTATTAATTAACATAATAATTAAATCCAAAAATAAGATATGTGGAATACATAAATATAAGTCATCAATCAACAAGTACATGTAAATAAAGGTGAATAACCTTGATAGAGGACTGGGTATGGTATTCACAACACAAATATTTGGGCATTGAAATTTTGGTGTAATTTAGGAAGCGTAATGACCTCAAATAAAATTTTGTAACATAGGTTAATGAGAGTGAATGGGTACTCTCATAATTTATACATTAAATTAACAGTAATGGTATCATGGGACATAATATACCAACATATGGATTGGAATTTTGATGCATAATATAAAATTATTTCTTGAATGGAAATTAGGAGAGAGAAATTCCTTACAAAATTTCGGCATGGTAATGAGTATACAAGGGATTAATTAATGAGAGATAAAGGGGTATCTAATCATTAAAACATATAGGGGGACGTATGTGGGAGTTGTGAAATCATACCCCCAACATTTATAATTGAAAATAAATGGGAATTACAATATAAGTAAACATGTACATAAATAAGGTATGTGGGAATCCGTTGCTTGGATGTGTCCTCCCAAAGGCATGGGAGGGCCAGGAGAGAAGAGTTTTGAGAGCTTGGGGTGCCTTGGAAGGATTATAGCGAAAGGAGTGATGAAGTTGGATGAACTCCAAAGTATTTATGTGAATATAAAGTGGGATATCGACTGGGTTTATATAGGCAAGGAGAGGAAATTCAATATTATTTAAGTTTGGGATACCATAAATTAAACTAATCAAAACCAAAATACTAGGACATGGTTTTTTCCCATGGTTTTTGACAACGGGGATTGGAAAACAATATTTTATACAGCCAATAGACAAACTTCTTAAAATAATAGTGTTTTTTTTGGTGGTGGTGAGTCACACTATCAAGGAAATCAATATAAAAAGCTAAAATGTTTTATAAGTATTAAAGGGTCCACTAAAACTTTTTATAATAAATCAAACAAATAAAAATTCACAATAAATTAAGGATAAAACATATATTGTCAGAACATATCATTTATTATATTTTATTACATACTATTGGTCCATTATGATGTCATAAAACACTATATATTTAAATAGTATTTAATTTTTACCCAAAACATTGATTGTCTCAGAAAATTATGAAAAATTTACAATTGGATAATTTTCATGTCCTGCATCAAAAAATAATATTCATTTTCTCTAAATTATTTTCTGTATATGTTAATTTTCACTTTTAAAAAACCGGCAATTATTGAAAAATCATGGGTTTTATGTCCAAAACAGCTTTCAATCCTTAATTAAAATTATAATTGCATTCATAAAATTATATGATCATTTATATTTAATAAGAAGTAATTTAATTATAATAATAATTTTTTATTAAAATATTATATAATTCACAAATATCCATTAATTTACCAAAATAGATTCGTTAGTTTAATATTATCTAAGAATACTACTTTTGCTTTAAAAAATCATTACAAACTATCAATAAAAATATGAATGTATATTCTATATTATACAAAAAAATAATTCACATAATCCTATTTCTATGGTCATATTACATAACCCCTTATAACAGCGGCTTAGGAAAGAAGGGTAAGCAGTACGATGGTGACCGAATCTTGGGATTTCTTGGATAACATCGCTCGGGTGGTAATCTCTATCAACTCTCACTTCTAATGTGGGTAGTTCTATTATAGATTTATATGTGGAAGCTCGTCTTTGGATTGGTCAAGAGTAAATACCAATGATGCCACCACCTTTCCAAGCACCGATAAATGGTCTTTATACGGGGAAATTCTACTGGATGAGGCCATCACTTACTTTGTCTGAGTTAATTGGATATGTTGAAGCCCTATATTTATACTAATCATGTGATCACTATTCAACAGAAATATTCACAACAATCACAATTCATAACAGTATTTTAAAGTACAAATACATAAAACCAAGAAGTGTATATTTTATATAATCATCTTACATAATAATACATTTAAGTGGATCTAGAAGAATTTTCATTAACAAAATGTTAGGGTAGTTACACTATATCTATTTAATACATGTTGGTGTTTGGATCTCTATATATCATGATTTTGTAAAACTACATAAATTAAATGAAGACAATGAATATTGAGTATTCTCTTCTTTGATGGTGTGTTATTTATTAAAATGTTGAATTTGGATCTATGGATTTATATATGATCAAATTTCAATATCACTGATGAATTTCCCATGATTCTTAATTTAATATATTATATGTATTGGTGGTTGGATCATCATTCCACCATCAACATTTTATTTAAAATCATCAATATGAATTTTTACATTCATATCGATATTCTTTAGGTGGATGTGGTTCTATCACAACTAAACCTTGGGATAGTATACCCAGAATGTGTATTTAGGAAATAACTTGAGGATTATATTATCCAGCTTCTACTGAATAATATAACTCAACAGGTTAAAATTTATTTAAGTAATAAAAACTAATATGATGGAACATTGGAAAAGATGTCAAACATATCCCTATTTGGTATAATTTCATTTAATGGGTTTTAATTTTTTCTCTGTAATGCTTTTAGTAATTTCTATATTTTCAAAGTATGAATATTTTTAGGATTACTTAGATTATTTCATATAGGCATTTATGAAATATGTCACTATTTTTTATTCATCCTTTGAATAATTATTATATTATATCCATTATATGATTCAACAATTGAATCGAAAAAAATAAAGTACAAAAAATGTCATTTTTTAATGGAATTGTTAATTTTTATTGTCACCTTTTTCAAAGGGTGAAAATTAAATTTCACAAGTAAATAATTCATGTTCTTTATACATTACATAAGATAAACTATGATCATGATGGTAATTAATTTTTAGGACATTTTTTTTTATTTTTTTAATTTATTATATATATATTTAAAATTTCACTCCCATTATCATGATTTTCACAATGGTTATATCCTTTAATTTTTAAATTATAAATTAAAATTTTAAAAAAAAAATATCACATAACCATTAATAATCACAACACCTTAGTGGGATATACCCATTGAAACATATATTCTGCCTCTAACTAAATTCTAAAGCATTGCCTTTAATAGTGGTTAGATTGAGCCTATCATGTTACTGGATACACATCTCACAATCTAAACCCTCCATAATAAAAATTAAAAAACAAATAAAAATTAATTCCTTAACGTACTGTTATCATTGTATAACTTTCACTTGTATGTCCTAGGGTATAATGTAGTGGTGATTTATTACCATGCATACATTACTAATTTATTATTTAATGTTGATACAAAAATATTCCTTGTTCGTTAGTTTCCCCTTTATTTGGATTTTTATATTACAATTATGGAAACATAAGATATATAAAATCTAGTTTTTTAACTTATTAATAATATACCCAATGAACTCGACATATGATTATCATATAAATACATTATTTAGTAATTCTTCCTCGACGAGAACTCATATATTTTTCATGATACCATCCCTTGTTTTTTTTAATTCATCAACTTTTTGTTTCAATTAAGAGACCTACTAAATTTCATGATATCCATCGTAATACACATATGAGTGATTTTAGAAACTATATTTTACAATAATGTTATTTTTTTTTAAATTCTATAGTATAAAATTAATAATATGATATGTAACTAACCGAAAATTCACATAATTCCTCACATTCTAACAAAACTCTTAATTACAGGGAACAAATTGTTACACATATGACATCATGGAATGTCATAAAGTATATTTATTTATACATAATTAATTAATATATGATAATAAAATTGATAATACGTGATATTTAATCAAATGAATAGAAAATGTTTCACTCAATAATGATATATCCCCAAAAATTCATTCACTTCGATGAGATATTTGATGTTTGATGTATTGGCTACAGGGGATATTTTCCATGTTCTTTTTGGTTTCTATTTATACTTCATGAAATTCAATATCTCTCAAAATGGGTGGAGGAAAAGGAAACATTAAATGATGACTCTTGAGTGGTTTTTGAATTAATTATATCGCATTTTTTTAAAGGTTTTGTTTTTAATGATTTTCATTTCTAATATGGGGTCTTATTTCAGTTATCACCATATAAAACTCTTTATCATTGAAAGGATGAATTATTACTTGATTTTTTATCATTACAACTAGGTTTAACTATGTACAATGACTAATATTTATCCTTTAGGACTCCCCATTAGTGTAACTACACCTTCCTAAAGAGATATAACTTTTATAATTACGAGTTTTATCAATACATTCTACCTTATCATTAATTATAAGGTAGAAACTCAAAACTTTATGTGTGGGGTATATATATATTCAATTGTAGGGATATTTTTTAAAAATCGTCTCATTTATCTATTTGTCTAACTATATGTTATTTTTACATTATCTCTCCGGTTATTTAGTTATTCCATTTTTACCACAATTATCATTTTAAATCCCCATATAATCATGAAAATTATTGACAATTATTTCAAAATTTCCCTATTTCATTATGTCTTAACATTTAATGAAATGTGATTTCCCAAATGGAATGTGATTTGGAAAAATAATTTAACATTAACCGTTTATTTATTAATATCTATATATATGTCAATGATATGATTGGTCATATAATTATAAAACCATTTTATATAGATAGCCATTTTTACTAGAATATATACATTCACCAATGCTAAAAAATCATAAAAAATACAATGATTACATGGTTTTATTATCACATCATTAAATATTATCAAATTTTAAGGGCCAAAAGGTTTACTATATTTGGGATTAGAAACGCAAGAACACTTATTTCAAATACATTGATATTATCCCTATAAACTGAATCTATTGAATGAAATTCCATTAGAGATAATCATATTCAAATCCTTTGTAAGGTAGAAATTAAAAATGGGGTGAGATCAAATTCCCAGTAAGGGATAAACTTTAACATACCATGATGGTTGAATAATAAATATATGGAAGATCCTGAATAAGGTAAAATATCTTATTTAAAAGTACATAAAACCAAAGGAGTAGACCATAATAATGAAATTTAGTCATTATATCCATAATGATAAAAACAAATCAAAAAAATAAAATATCATAATGAATCAAAAAAGGGTTAATAAAATAGGAAATAAATGTCAATCATTATAAACATATGATTTATTACTTTTGTGAACCTGGAAATCCACCAACATGTTCACTCATAATGTTGTGATATGAGATAAAGGAAATCACACTCACCTTTTGTAAATGTATCCACTTTCAATCTCATTCATAAAACATTTCAATATAATGTGATATAATACATTACGAATTTCATTGGAAGGATATATAAATCCCAACTATATCAAAATACATACATTTTTGTGTCTCTAAATAAAAACAATCATCATATCATATAATAACACGTAGAAAGAAAAATGGGTTTCATGACATTTCCAAATCATCAAATAAGGATCCTTTGAAAAAAAAATATTGGTTTCAAAATATATATAAATTGATCTAATTGAAATTCTGTATTAAACACATCATATATTATAATTTTCATGAAATGTCCAAATAAAATCATAAATTGAGTAACTTGATTCCAAAAATGTAATCACCCAAAACAATCACATAATAAAAGAGTTTAAAAGGGAGAAATATGAAACATAACTATAATATAAGAAGATCTATTTTCAATATATGTGATATAAAACCACAAATATTTCACTTTAGAAACATTGTATATTAAACATTGTAAAAGTAATCATTATTAGCCTCCTTTCAGAAAGATTACATAGTTTTTAAGAAAAATGTAATGAAATATTTTTATAGAAATTTAAATTTATCGAAAAAAATCCTAGAAGTAAAAAAGAGAACATAAATTAAAAGTGAATGTCTTGGATAATTAAGTTTAAATAATAAGTTATACAACTTAATGAAAGGAGTATTAATATCCATGTTTGTTTCCTATATCCTAAATTTCCATGAATGTTCTTTAACCTCATCCATCATGATGAAAATATCATGGTTACACATTAAATAACCTTACCAATATACATTTTAATTAATAATCTTCACTAAGAGCAATTATCATCATTTTTAAGATTATTGTATTCTATTTTCACCATCTGGTATTGTTAATAATGACAGTTTTGACCAAGTTTTGTAGATATGGTACAAATCATCCATTTTCCTTAAAATATAATTATTTAAAAAAAGTTAATAAAATATAATAGAATTTTTGAAAATATAAGAAATTTTATAATAGTATTACATTCTATTTTTTGTCATGTTTCATAAAAACTATAATAGTATTTAACTTTGTACTATTATTTACAAATATTGACATATATCATTTTAATGATCACAACATTTTATGTTGCCAAAAAACACTATTAATTATAAATATAATTCATATAATTCATATATATTCATCAAATATAAACTAAAACCATCCATCTATAGATGTGAAAGAACACAAAAAAAGTTTATTAATGGACACAATTGTCTATATTATGTCGGATTACAGTTTATATTACCCAATGAATAATAGTCATAAACATGAGTAATTAGTAAATATTTCATTGTCATAAATTCATTTTATAATTCATATTTACTACTAAAAGATTCATTCAGTGTTTCCATTGTGGGTGGTGATGAAAAACTGAAACATTCACATTGTGAGGTGGTAATCCATGAACAAGCACAAATGATTATTCTTATTTTTATTTAAAGATGAATGAGATAAATAATGGTTTTTCAATTATTATAATAACAACTCAAAAAACTAATGATTATGATGATATTATTATAATATTATTGTTTTTTAGCGAAGAATTCATATGAATTAAACATTACAAAATATGAGATACTTATGAAGAGACCATGAACATCCTTTACATGAAACCCATAGATTTAACAGAAATAATTTTTTTTTTATTAAATAGGGAAAGTAGTGAATTTTTTGAAATCATTTATAGAATTTTTGTTTTCAACTGTTTAGGGAAAAAAATAATATTTGTGTATTATTGAAAGGGTGGAAGTAGTATTCCTTTATAAGAGAAGGAAATGGAACTTTGGAAAACACTCATCAATTTTCAGTAGTATCATGAAACATTCCAAGGATTAGTTAAAAAAGTGAATAAAATAGTATTTTATATCAATATAGTTTCGAAATTTATATCAACTTGTTATTTAGAAAAAAAATTAATAAATTTCCCATTTCCCATAATTAAATTTGATCTACAATTTTTCTTCTTATGGGGTCACGGTTTCTTAAATTATTAATTTTTCTTGTTAAATAAAATTAAAATTGACCTCATTTTTCAATTTAAACCACATAATTATAATTTATCATTTCATACTATCTTATCAAATTTAGATATTGGTAAAATTCTACTTTTAAATATTGAGAAATATAATTTATTATAAAAATACAAAAGATGTCGTTTTAAAGCATCAGATTTAAATAAAATTTAAAATTTAAAATTATTAATTATTTTAGTGGAATTAATTTTATAATTATAAACAAAATTAATTTTATGATTCATTCAAGGAAATAAAAAATATAATATTAAAACAAATACACGCCATGCAATGAAAATTAATAAAACTATTTTTATTATTCATACATTTTTATTTTTCGTTATAAATATTTGATAGAGTGGTTTTAATATCCAAGAATATATTAAAATATGAAATTTTATTCAATAAAAATATAGAAATTTTGTAATAAATATTTTTTATAAAACTGATGGTAAATTCTTATATAGTGATAAAATTATTTAATTTAAATTTTTACAAGAACCATATATTATAAGTAAAATTTCAATACATTCATAAAAAAATAAAGTCTATTATAAATTAATTATACAGAGAGGATATTAAATATTAATTTTTTTAATAATTTTTTAATTGTATTATTTATAAAATCTGTTTTCAATTAATTTAAAATATAAAGGAAATTTTTTTATTTCTAAAGGTAATATCTTATAAAGGTTGAAAATATTGGGATTATTATTGAATTAATAATTATATAATTCTAATAATTCTTGGTACTTTTATGTTGGTTTTGGAATGTAATTAATTTTATTTAACATATTATTTATTTAAGAAAGATAATCATTGGTCGTTACATGATACCCCTAAAATAATTTTTTCCTTCTTATATTATTACAATGAAAGATACAAGTGAAGGTGACTTTCTCTCATAACAACATTAGGATCCCATGTATCCTCCTCATAAATTTTATTTCACTTTATAACATTGATCAGATGAGTAGTTTTGTTCTATAGTAGCATATCATATTGATATAAGTTATCCACAATTTATGCTACATAAGAGAGGTCATTTTCCAGATTTAAAGCTTTGTAGTTTTGTACTTTCAATAGATCTTGTATACACTTCATCAAGAATAATTCATGGAAGTCATCAAGAATATGGGATAGGTGAGGTAGTAGCGCTATGTTATAAGATATAACTCAAATATGTTGAATGATTTTAGTCGTGTTTATCTAACTACGGATCATCTTCAATTTCATCTGAAATCTCATAACCTACTTCAATGGATATAATCATAGAAAAAACATGTCCCAAACATCAATCCCCATATCTTATCAAATAATATTCTCATAAATATTCTATCATATTTGTACAAGCATCATATCCCACTAAAAGAAGTCATCCACCTTCTTAATTTCATTGTCAGAGCAAAACCCAATTAGCCTTTTCTCTCAAACATCATCCTATAGTGTTGGAGTCAAACATCTCCTTTCATATAGAACCACATATATTACTATATATTTGAAAGAATGGAAAATTATGTTCCATAAGGAAGGTCATGGTAAGGTGTTGATCCCAACATCCATGTAAATCAATCAATTAGGTATTATTGTATCCTCTAGAGGATCAATGGTTCTCTAACAATGACTATATTCATATGGGTGATATGAATTGGTAAAGAGAATGTCTATCCAAAACACATTTTAATGACTTCCTGAAACCCTCACAGTAAACCTCAAATCCAAACCAGAAACAATGGATAGTGCTACTCCTTGAATCCTTACCACATAACTTATATATATTCAAAAATCTGGTTAAACTTATAAATCTTTATTGATAGAAAACAAATTCTCTAAACTCATAAGGAAATTAGTTACACCCCCTAAAACCTATATAGTAGTGTGATTATTAGATATATTTGTGAGACCCATGATGAATTCAATGGTAGTTTATTACTTTTTCAATGTAGTTATAGTTCATGGTTAAGTAATAAATCTTGGATTATATCACTCTTATTTTCCATATTAACATATTAATCATTGACTTATTCACTCTATTATGTCCCTATTCATTTTATCCCACTTAAACCATTACTTTAAATTAGTATGTATATTTTTGTCTCCATGATGGATATTAATGGATGACTTATTCACATCATTAAAACATATTAATCATTGACTTATTCACTCTATTATTTCCCTCTTCATATTATTCCACTTAAACCATTACTTTAAATTAGTATGCATATTTTTCTCTCCATGATGGATATTAATGGATGATTTATTCACATCATTAAAAAATCCCTTATTTATTCCAGAATACATGGGAAACATATTTGAGTTTCAACCCATATAAATTTGTCTTTAATAAAGGTTAAGTTTATAATATCTTTCACCTATTTCCATTTATGTTCAACATATTTTTAGTCTTAATTAATCACCATGTGAATGGAGGGTTGACTAGTCACTAGGGTGAGATTGTAATTATCTCCAAAAAATATGAATTTAAGATTAATATTCTTAAAATTTATGTGTATTGGGTGTTTGTAACTCCTTGTCATTGATATAGTAGCATGGGTTGTTCTACACAGATCATCTGAAACCTCATATGCATTTCTAGGGTCATAATGTTTAAGGAACTAATAATCGTTTATTAACACTAAACATATAATTTATCTAACATATAAAATATTTTTATGAATATATATTTATATATCTTGTGATAGGTGTATATATCACTCTTCTCAAAAAAAGGAAATTCCATAATGTTTTCAATGAAAATATCACTGCTACAAATTCCAAATCATTATTAGGGTAATTTTACGAATGATATTTTAATTAGAGACAGGGGTAAGAAATTACCATTTATTTTTTCTTGAGAATATACCCCTATCAATTAATTGATTTATCAATATAAATTACATTACATTAACCACTACATATTAAGGTAATCTTAAGTGTAGTGACAAACCTTTCTTTGATATCCTTGAATCATTCCTTGAATTCTTTCATCTAGAAGAACTTGAATCCTTCAATGCTAACCATGTTGATGGATTTCATAAAAAAGATAAATTAGTCATAATGTGTATGAAATATTTCTGATCCTATTATAACAATGAATTTCAGTCAGAGTTCAGGGCTTAGGCCATTACTCAATAACCTCATTCCAATGTGGATCTATAAATAAATCCTTACTAGTGAAAAAATGTGCCAACAAGGATACTTTTTATAGGTTTAATAAAAATATATTTATTTTATCATACATTCTCTCATTCTTTTGGGAATTAAACATAGTCCTAATGTAATCCTTAGGATCGTGCTTTTATTTGCAATATATGAGGATATTAATTATAAATACTGTCAAATATTTATTCACGTAATGTTTATATAATTTATTCATAAAACCCCTGATGATAATACCAGAATTGGTACTTCCAAAAGACATCACTATAGATTCATAGTGACAATACCATATAAAAAATGTATTCTTTGAAATATATTCTCTTTTTACCCTCTGTTTCTGACATCCATACCATATGTTTTCCTTTCTGAGAAATAGATATCATATTAGTTCATCAAAAAGTTCATCCATACGGAGTATAAAATACCAATTTTCTATCATGCTTTTGTTAAGATCATTATAATCAGTGAAATGATGTATTTATCAACTGTTCATATTTTTAAAGAGTAATAGTTCACCCCATGATAAATAATTAGGTAATATAAAACCATTAACATATTATATTTTTCATTTATTATTTTTTAATATTATATCGACTATTTGGAAGAACATTTGCTTAGATATTGTGTGATTATGAGGCCCTATGTTCTTGGAATCAATGATTGAAATATTTTAAAATATTAAATTTCATTCACACACGGTTTTCCGAATGAAGTGAAATAACTACTACATTAGCGTTCAATTACAAATATGATGAAATTTTTTCAGTTTAGAATTGCGTTTATACGCTAGGTTTGATATATCATTGTTCTGTGTGAATATTTTTTTGAAATTGTTTCCATGGGTATAAAATGAATAAAAAATTTAACAGAATAATACTATTTTGTTTTATTGATCTTTCGATTGTTTTTCCTTTTAATGGATCATTATGTGGGAAATATATTGTTATCAGTATAATCCTCGATATTTCAGAGGACCGTTGGAGATATCATTAGTGAATTCTATAAAGCGACCAATGAAAAATCATGATAGCAACATGAATCATAGCGCTTGTGGAATCATTGGAACTCATCTTCTGTAGAAACAATATCTTTATTCATAGATGATTGATATAACTTAATGTAGAATGTTTTCATTGTGATTTTCATCCTTTTTTTACTCATGGAAAAATTTGGATCAATTCAATGAACAATTAATGATAATCACATCATTGGTTGATTTCATATTGATGGAATTGTTTTTGGTTCATTGATTTATCACCATTCATTCATCCTTTCTACAAAAATGATTTCAGGCCAACCAATCAATAATCAAGGTATGATTATGAATTTTATGGTTTGTGGATTTATCCCCCATTATTAGCACATCCACCGTGGGCACATCACTTCGGCCCAATATTTGGATAATACTTTGTAATCAATCATTGTGTGTCCATTAATTAGAACAAGGGATCAATACTGCATGGGTGGTTTCTTGTCTGTGATGTGATCATGGTACGACAACAGTGGTGGATGACCGGAGGTTGATTATAATGGATTTTCAGTATCCTCTCTACCCAGTTTTGATGCACATAAATGAATTGCATGAATGTGGTGATTTAATTGTGGATTCGAACAGAAAATCCATCGATATTGAAACCATAGACTAGGAAGGACCCCAATATATATGTTCTAACCACATCATAAGTTTCTATGATGTATAGATTGACATGGAAGAGAACATTGAAGAATTTACAAATATCGAAAAACATGTTGTGTATCATGGGATTACAGGAATTATGGGTCTCAGGATATGGTTCATGGGTTTGGACAATGTTAAGGATCGCACTGCCTATGAAAACTATCATACAGCATCTAGACCATCCTGGTTGTCTCGGTGTATAAATTGGAAGTACATAGACATGGGTCTAATTGCACTGGAAAAACCATTTCTTTTATTCTCACATGAAACATATTGGAATACACTTATTTCTATATAGACAATGTTTCAGTACACAGACGCAGATAAGTTACATGGGTGGTATTTCATGTGTCTCTACATAAAATGTATATCCTTATACATCCCATATATATGGAGACTACATGTCATGTGAGGATTTTCCACTTAGGAATGACTTGGGATAGCTTGAAAGGTTGTCTATCCCATGGGACAAGTTGTGTAGTCCAATCAGAAGTTCATGAGGATATTATATTTCTTAGTTTGGACCAGTATAAATTTGAGTGGATTCCATTGATACTTTCCCTCGAGTGTACATTATGGAATTACATCCACAACATTAGATTGGGATTTTATATAGATGCCATGTTTCATATAGATTTTTGTTGTCCCTCCACAAATAATGTGTGTGGTCCTCTATCTACCCTAGTTGGAGCTTAATGAATCATTAATCCCTATCTATTTAGGGATTTGAATTTAATTTATCATGATGCATTGATAGGGTAGGTTGAATCATTGGTGTATGATCCCATACATAGTGGGTTGATCCAATTTTGGTCCCTGGTGTCCCCCAACATCTTTCAGTGTGATCTTCTATCTATGTATCGTAGGATTGTTGGTCTAGAAAATTCACTTTGGGAATGGATCAGTGATATATTCCACTTATTTTACTATCACTAATGATATCATGTCTTGTGCAGTGATTTCTCCAAGAATGAACATTTATGTGCGCAGAATCATGCAGCTGGATTTCAGATATGACCAATTGATGGAACATTGTCTTTCTTAAGTAATCTCGATTCTTCCATTACACCATAAATTTATAGTTATATATTTTATTGAGCTAACAATACATAGTTCTTATTTTTTATGGTTTTCACGGGGTCATATTGGGTATTGTTATACTCACTCTTGTATGGGATTTCCTCGCACCTGTTGTAACAACCCGAGAATTTATGAAAAATATTATTTTAATTTCATTAATGTCTTGTGTTGTATGCTACACCAAGATTACCTTGTGCTATATGCAACACCGTATTACCTTGCAGTATACGCAACACTATTCTTGAATCGTGTTACACAAAATTTTGATAATAGTTATTCTACGCAACATTGAGTATATATATATATATATATTCAATGTATTAATGAAATATGGTAGGATTATGTTATACAAAACAATGAAGGATTCTTGCACAACATGGAACCCTGACATGGCTTGCATTACATGCAATCACGACCTTCCTCGATAGCGTGTGTTGTACGCAGTTCCAGGTTTTCCTAAACAACAATATTTTATTATAATATTTTTATGAACTAGCCGTTATGAATAGTATTAACTAAATTTTTAATTTTAGAACATTATTATTCATCTTACACATTTTCTAGAACATGTTATAAGAACAAAATAAATTTTTCGGGTAAAATAAGTATTTTTAAAAAAATGCAGTTTTGCAACCTTTTGATGGCGCACCCACTTTAAATCTAGTTGTTGACATGTTTATAAGTTCAATTTGACAAAATAAAATTCTTCTTTGGAATCATGAAATAAAAATTTACTTTGGATAAATTTTTCATATTATTCTGGTAACTTTCATATTTTGATTAATAGTAAAAACACACTATATTTTAATTAAAAACAAATTTTTTCATCGCAATAATTTATATGGTTAAATTATAATATTGAATGGTTTTAAAGTATAAATAGAAAATATTTTTACCATTTAATTTAATTTATGGCATTATCATTGATTTTACATTAAATTCGTAGGTTAAATCAATTCAGTCTTTTGCAATGTTTTGAAGAAAAACCCGTTTTCTTTCGACAACATGATTAATTTTAATTTAATTTATCCACCTTTTTTATTGAATTTGGAAAAATTGATTCCATATTTGGAATCAGTGGGTCAAATTATGTTAATAAGCTACTTTTTATTTTTTGGAATTATGAATAGTAACTACGGTAAATTTTATTTACCATAGCTAAAGGTAAATCGGGTAATTAAAGGTAAATATAATATTATAAAATTACCCTAACACATGAAAAAATTCTATTGGATGGCTAAAAGTAGACCCATATAACCTAAGTGTCGGATTACATTCATTTTATAGAATTTTGACCATGAAAATAATTTAATTATTATTAAAACCAAAGAAAGTGACAACATGTCACTCTCTTAAATCTTATAAGTATAATAATATTAATTTAGTGATAAACATCATAAAACATCGAACATTAATAGTCTACAGAATTCTAATAAAATTATCTACATCATGATAATTTATTTATAATTTTTAGGGATTAAATCATTGTCATTAATGGTGATACATTAATGATACAGAAATTATTTATTAAGTGGAAAATAAGTAATATAGTTTTTATTGAAATAATAATACCCATTAAAATTCCCACAAACCTGACCAAAACTTATTGGTAGTGTATATCTACACCTTAATCATCCAATTACCTAATATATAACCATTTGGAGCCTTATAAAAGTGATTATGACACTTATATTATTTTATTTTAAATGATGCCAATGTTGTCACATTCATAATTTAATAAATATAACAATTTAAATATTGTGATTTTAAGATTATATATTCGAGTAAAAGTATTATTTTGAAATTTAATATATTTATCTTCATCATAGGATTTTATTTTTAATTATTATGAAACAAATCAGTATATTAAATAATTATACAAAAATGTTGTAGTAATTATTTTATTATGAGATAAACCAAATCAATGGTTTTAAAAATAATAAAATAAATATTATATGAACTATTTAATGTGATCCAATAATTTTATAGATACATATGACCTTTTATAAATCTATTAATTCTTTTATTTCTAACATATCTTCTGTATATATTTTATTAAAATTCAAATAAATGAATAGTGTCAAAATTGACATTATTGTTATTTTATAAAAATAACGTATTATAAAATTGTTTAAAAATCACAAAAATATTTAAAAATTATAAATTTAAATTTATGTGGTCTATAATGTTATAAAGTAAACAATTATGGAAAACTCACAACAAATAAGTAATTATTTGTTATAATTTAAAATTTAGATTTTTATTACCACAAATAAACTTAAATAGATTAAATAAGGATAAATCAAAATGATAAGGTTCACAATAAGATCCAAACATGTCTAAATTTGATTGGTTGATGATATTAAAACCCTATACAATCTAATATTCGTATATTAGTCATTTTTGGAGGTTTTTAAGTGGGGTTAGATTTATTATAAATTAATATTTTTAAGAATTCCAAAGGTGCCCCTCTCGTCCCTTATAAAAGGGAACCTCCTCCCTCTCCTCCTCACACAAATTTTAACCTTACAGCTCGGCCAACCCCTGTCAATTTAACTTCCCCACTTCCTTATAAATCTACTAGAGGTACTGGTCTTATCAAAATACCAACTCTATTGCCTTATGAGAAAGTTTAGAGGCACTTTGAGAAAGAGGAAATACCTTCTACTGTTTTCTTCAAGTTCCATTCTTCTTATAATCCCTATTCATTAGTTGTTTCATTATGAGGTAATATCATCAGTATCACTCATATACTTATATGTATTAAAAATAATGAACAACCCTATTTCACCTCTTATCGATCCTACGGGAAACGAAATCACCGCGCGTGGGTACGTACGGAATACCGTCTCCACGCCGTGGTGTAATCTATTTTCCACCACCACCTCACTTGGATGGGTATAAGGGTGAAAGTAATGAATATATATGATTATTGTAAAGTTTTATTGATTCTGAAATAGTATACATACACTCCAATACAATTCCACGATCTTGGTAATGATATCATCGCTCGTGCGTACGTACGGAATACCATCTCCACGATGTAATGCGATTCGTTCTACATGATCTTCATTGAATAATGATTATATAAATGAATTTAATGAATGAATATGATATATATTACACTAATACCATTCTGGAAATGAGGTATCTATAACCAAAAAGAAGAATAAGAGTTTATTTGACAAACACGCATAAGAAGAAAAGTAATAAACACCCAAATAACAAGTAGTAATGAAATATTACAAATAAGAAGCAAATAATATGACCATATATGATATCATAACAATAATTATGATTCTGGAATAAGCCAATAACATTATTTAAATCATTATACATGAGGTCCGGACACTTACAAAGCAAATCGGACCTAAGGTGAGGGAAAATTCGCAATCTCAATTTTTATTCGAGATTGTTTTTACATCAGAGTTTATTGGGGTGTATTTTATCATCCACATACATGTTTCCTCAATATGTAATATTGTTCCATCCACTTACAATTGTTTAAATCCAATTTTACCCTTCTATGAGTTTTTAGTAAAATATATGAAAGGAATGTTTTGTCAGTTTTCGTACGAGGTACTTTTTGACTTTTCCGACAAAAGTACGAGAAGAATGTTTTTTTACTTATACGGCATGAATGGATTTTTAAAACATTATTTCAAAGAGGATTCCTTTACAAGTTTTCAATTTTATTTATAATCAACATTTTTTAGTTTAAAATTTTATGACATGTTAATTAAAGGAAAATGTTTTTGAAGTAGAAAAGATATTTTCCTCAAGAATGGAGTTCAAGTGCTTTATCAAAATTATTTTACATCTAAGATAATATAGGGTTCTGTTTCTATCCCTATTATTACATTGATTTTATTATGTTGTGATGGAATTGTTTTTATGAATTCCTTTATATTATATGAATTGTATTATGATGTCATGTTGTTTAAGAATCACATTTTTATTACATGGGTTATGCAATGATGTATGATTTATGATTTTGTGGAACACATAAGAATGGTATCATTATGAGATGGGTGGGACCTATATCTCCCTCCAATGCATTGGGTAATGATTTTATATCTCATAAGATATACATGGATGGAACGGCAGGTTAAACCGGTTCAGTGAAACAGGACTGAAATGAGGAGTGAACTCGGTTCAGAAATGGACTTTTTCAACTAAGATAGTCTTTGAAATGAGTCTTGACTAATAAGAAATGATTCCTATGATTAGGTGTGTATGCCAAAAAGATTCAGGTTTTAAGTTATGATTATTGGGATTACATTTCACTACTATGATTTATCCCGTGTTTTGAAATTATGATTTCTTTTGCAAGTTAAGATTTCCAAAAGTTATGTTCATATGTATATGATGTGATTGATATTTCTTTTGTTTACCCATACTGAGAATTTGAGCTCACCCTTTTATGTTTTCTATTCCCCGGGATATAAAGAAAGGATGTAGGTAAAAAAAAGGAAGATCTTTATGGGAGATGTTGAAGATCTTTCACCATGATTAGAAGATTATATTCCGAGTTTCCAAAGACACTAAACTATTATGGTCCTTGTGTGTGTGTGTTTTTGTTATGTACTAAGTATTCCGCAAAAGAAATGTAATGTCCACGTACATCAAGTTTCGGGTCTCTACAGTTGGTATCAGAGGAAAGGTTTAGTCAAGATTTGGAAACTAGGATGCGAAAATGTTAGTAAGATCCCTAGAGATATTTCTAAGGTATGTCTAGGGATGTACCTAAGGACAAGTATACGTATAGGATATAGTCCTAGAACAATGGTAACGGTCATAGAATTTAACCTAAGATGTTAGATATTCAGGGTGCTTTCCCTTTACTATGTTATTTTCCCTAGCATGATTTTTTCATCTCACACTATTCTTTTTGGGTTTTAGAAAATGGGTGGAAACAGGAAGATTCATGATAATGGAGGATATGACGGACAATGGAATGATATTATTCTTGAGAAACCAAATGAAATGGGATCTGGAAGTCCAAACATCGTTATTATGCCTAATCAGAAATCTCATAATATGATTAATAATCTCAACTTTGGTAAGTTTCCTGACTCAGATAACAAGAGAAAGATGGAGTATCATGATGATCATAGAGGAAAGAAAGTTAAATTTCCCTCATGTAAATCATGTGGGAAGAGGCATCAGGGAGATTGTTTCAAAGGAACTAGAAGATGCTTTGGGTCTGGAAAAAAAGGACACAAAGCCAGTAAGTGCAAAGGAAAAGGTTCAGTTAACACCATGGACAAGGATAATTGTATTGCTACGACATCAACAATGATTAGATATTTTAAATGTGGAATGTACGGGCATTATGCAAACCAATGCCCTAATGGAAAATCTCATGAAGAGAATCATCATAGTCATATGGGTAGTATTTATGTGGATGATGATGATGAGACTACAAATGATATATGAGCTGAAAGAAGTGTTGAAGCTCAGTCGGTTGTTTTAGAAGGTAGTGGAATGATTATATGTTTATCGAGAGTTATGTAGTATAGTTACACTATTGTTTTTCCTAAAAGTATTTGAAAGTATATGATGAATGGTACCAGTAACCATGGAAGGTTATTCAGATATTTTTGTAAAGTAGATGATATGCGCATAATGATGGAATAAGAAGATAATGAGATGTTTTATTGTATTCATGAGCTCATGATTGATATAAGGACTAAGTGATATCATGGTTTGAGTATATAGAATTTTGATGATTTTGGTATGTGGAAAGTGTTAACTCTTAACTGCATTCATGTTTTCACTAAAGTTCAATGGGTATTCACTCTTCAGGAGAATACATTATTAAGGTATTCACATGTTTGTAATTTGACCAACAAGATATATATTATGATATATGGGGGATAAATGATGGCATTCACGTGATTGTTATGTGACATTCCAAGTAATCATTTTCTTTATACTATGAGTTTGGACCGAATAATTTTAGATAAGCCTAAATATTGGAATGCGTTATATTGGACATAAGTTAGGATAGAACTTTTTTTGATATTATTGATGGGATGTTATAGTAATATAATTTTAGAAAAAGGACAACCTGCAGGATGAGAGAAAGCTCATCGCGTCAGACAAGGCTATGGGAATCGAAGCCACAACCGAAGTGCGACTGGCCTTTATCGCCTACCACTGGCCTACAGGAAGTCCCTGGTTAGTAGAAACTAGTTTTATTTTATTAAGCGGTATGATATATGAAGTATAAGTTCATTTTTGTAACCATATACGATTAATCTAACCATAAGATGGGCTTATAAATTTTTCTAACCTTTTTTTTAAAGAGATCGAATGACCCATCATTCTATCACATGATCTGCTAACACATCACAAATAACAAATTCAACTTCATTTCTTTAAGGGATGAAGTGGAAATTGTTCAATCCACGGACAATAGTGAGATTGTACCAAAAGCATGGAAGTATTTCTTTTAATTCATAAACATTAGGGAAATGATCTTGAAAACCAAAAATTTTGTCCTAGTTCCCTTATATCTGATGAATCAGATGGTACCTTAGATCATCACAAATCAATAGCTTTGTGATTTTTGGCTTCTTCATAGCCATCTTCTCTACCACTCTCCATCAGAACATGATGGTTATATTTTTCTTCCATATCCATATTTTCACCTATGTTCTCCTACGTGGAAACCCAGTGATGAGTTAATTTGGGTAACCGTTACATATCACACTTTAGTTTTTATAGCCATATTTTGGTATTCCTTTTTACGATGTGGGTTTCTAGTAAAAAAATTTCGAGTAGTAAACCATTTATAACCCCGACAAATTTCGAGTGCGAAATTCATTTTAAGGGGGGTAGAATGTAACACCCCGAGATTTTATGAAATATATTATTTTAATTTCATTAATGTCTTGTGTTTTATGCTACACCAAGATTACCTTGTGCTATACGCAACACCATATTATCTAGAATTATACGCAACACTATTCTTAGATCGTGTTACACACAATTTTGATAATATCTATTCTACACAACATTGAGTATATATATATATTCAATGTATAAATTAAATGTGGTTTGATTCTGTTATATGAAACAACGAAGGATTCTTTCACAACACGCAACCCTGACTTGGCTTGAATTACACGCAATCGCGACCTTCCTTGATAGCGTGTGTTGTACGCAATACCGGGTTTTCCTAAACAACGATATATTATTATAATATTATTATGAACTAGCTGTTATGAATAGTATTAACTAAATTATGAATTTTATAACATTATTATTCATCTTACACATTTTCTATAACATGGTATAAGAACAAAATAAATTTTTCGGGTAAAATAAGTATTTTTCAAAAAATGCAGTTTTGTCGCCTTTTGATGGAGCACCCACTTTAAATATAATTTTTGACATGTTTATAAGTTCAATTTGACAAAATAAAATTCTTCTTTGGAATCACGAAATAAAAATTTACTTTGGATAAATTTTTCATATTATTCTGGTAACTTTCATATTTTGATGAATAGTAAAAACACGCTATATTTTAATTAAAAACAAAATTTTTCATCGCAATAATTTATATGGTTAAATTATAATATTGAATGGTTTTAAAGTATAAATAGATTTTGTTTTACCATTTAATATAATGTATGTCATTAGCATTGATTTTACATTAAATTTGTAGGTTAAATCAATTCAATCTTTTGCAATGTTTTAAAGAAAAACTCGTTTTCTTTCGACAATAGGATTAATTTTAATTTAATTTATGTAACTTTTGTGTATTGAATTTGGAAAAATGGATTCCATATTTGGAATCAGTGGGTCAAATTATTTTAATAAGCGACATTTTATTTATGGGAATTATGAATAGTAACTACGGTAAATTTTATTTACCATAGTTAAAGGTAAATCGGGTAATTAAGGGTAAATATACTATTATAAAATTACCCTAACAAATGAAAAAATTACATTGGATGTCTAAAAGTAGACCCATATAACCTAAGGGTCAGATTAGATTCATTTATGTACTTTTGACCATGAAACTAATTTAATTATTATTAAAACCAAAGAAAGTGACAACATGTCACTCTCTTAAATCTTATAAGTATAATAATTTTAATTTAGTGATAAACATCATATAAATATGAGAATTAATAGTCTCCAGAAATATAATAAAATTATCTACATCATGATAAATTATTTATAATTTTTAGGGATTAAATCATTGTCATTAATGGTGATATATTAATGATACAGAAATTATTTATTAAGTGGAGGATAAGTAATATAGTTTTTATTGAAATAATAATACCCATTAAAAGGCCCGAAAACCTGACCAAAACTTATTTTTAGTGTATATCTACACATGAATCATCAAATTACCTAGTATATAACCGTTTGGAGCCTTATAAAAGTGATTATGACACTTATATTTTATTATTTTAAATGATGCCAAAGTTGTCACCTTCATAATTTAATAAATATAACAATTTAAATATTGTGATTTTAAGATGATAAATTCGAGTAAAAGTATTATTTTGAAAGGTAATATATTTATCTTCATTATAGGATTATAATTTTAATTTTTATGCAACAAATTATTATATTAAATAATTACACAAAAATGTTTTAGTAATTATTTTATTAAGAGATAATCCAAATAAATGGTTTTAAAAATAATAAAATATATATTATATGAACTATTTAATGTGATCCACTTATTTTATAGATACATATTACCTTTTATTAATCTATTAAGGCTTTTAGTTCGAACATAACTTTTGTATATATTTTATTTAAATTCAAATAAATGAATATTGTCAAAATTGACACTATTGTTATTTTATAAAAATAACATATTACAAATTTGTTTAAAAATAGAAAAAATATTTAAAAATTATAAATTTAAATTTATATGGTCTATAATGTTATAAAGTAAATAATTATGGAATCTTTACAACAAATAATTAATTATTTGTTATAATTTAAAATATAGAATTTTATTACAACAAATAAACTTAAATAGATTAAATAAGGATAAATCAAAATGATAATGTTTAAAATAAGATCCATACATGTCTAAATTTGATTGGGTGATGAGATTACAACCCTATCTCATCTAAGATTCGGATATGAGCCATTTTTGGAGGTTTTTAAGTGGGTTTAGATTTATTATAAATTAATATTTTAAGAATTCCAAAGGTGGCCCTCTCCTCCCTTATAAACGGGCACCTCCTCCCTCTCCTCCTCGCACCAATTTGAGCCTTCAAGATCGGCCATACCCCGAAAATTTCACTTTCCAACTTTCTTATAAACCTACTAGAGGTACTGGTCTTATCAAAATACCAACTCTAGTGCCTTAAGAGAAAGTTTAAAGGAGGCACTTTGAGAAAGAGGTAATACCTTCTACCGTTTTCCTCAAGTTCCATTCTTCTTCTACTCCCCCTTGTTAAGTTTTTTCATTATGAGGTAATAACATAAGTATCACTCATATACTGATATGTTATTATAAATATGAAACAACCCTATTTCACCTCTTATCCATCCTATGGAAAACGAAATCACCACGCGTGCGTACGTACGGAATACCGTCTCCACACCGTGGTGTAATCTATTTTCCACCACCACCTTACTTGTATGGGTATAAGGGTGAAAGTAATGAATATATATATGATTATTGTAAAGTGGTATTGATTCTGAAATAGTATACATACACTCCAATACAATTCCATGATCATGGGAACGATATCATCGCTCGTGCGTACGTACGGAATACCGTCTCCGCGATGTGATGTGATTCGTTCAACATGATCTTCATTTCATAATGATTATATAAATGAATTGAATGAATGAATATGATATATATTTAACTAATACCATTCTGTAAATGAGGTATCTATATCCTAAAGATAAGTATAAGAATTTATTCGACAAACATGCATAAGAACAAAAAAGTAATAAACACACGAATAACAAGTAGTAATGAAATATTACTAATAAGAAGATAATAATATGACCATATATGATATCATAACAATAATTATGATTCTGGAACAAGTCAATAACATTATTTAAATAATTATACGGGAGGTTCAGACACTTACGAAGCAAATCGTACTTAAGGTGAGGGAAAATCTCGCAATCTAAATTTTTATTCGAGATTGTTTATACTTCAGAATTTACTGGGGTGTATTTTATCATACACATCCATATTTCCTCAATATGTAATATTTTTCAATCCACCTACAATTATTTAAATCCTATTTTACCATTCGATGAGTTTTTAGTAAATGATATGAAAGAAATCTTTTGTCGTTTTTCGTACGAGGTACTTTTTGACTTTTCTGACCAAAGTACAAGAAGAATGTTTTTTTAACTTATATGGCATGAATGGATTTTTAAAACATTATTTCCAAGAGTATTCCTTTACCAGTTTTCAAGTTTATTTTTAATCAACTTAATTTAGTTTAAAATTGTATGACATGTTAAAGAAAGGAAAATGTTTTTGAAGTAGAAAGGATATTTTCCTCAAGAATGGAGTTCAAGTGCTTTATCAAAATTATTTTCCATCTAAGATAATATAGGGTTCTGTTTCTATCCCTATTTTTACATTGATTTGATTATGTTGTGATGGAATTATTTTTATGAATTCCTGTATCTTATATGAATTGTATTATGATGTCATGTTGTTTAAGAATCCCATTTTTATTACATGGGTTATGCAATGACGTATGATTTATGATTTTGTGGCACACATAAGAATGGTATCATTATGAGATGGGTGGGACCTATATATCACTACAATTAATTGGGTAATGATTTTATATCTCATGAGATAGACATGGCTGGAATGGCAGGTTAAACTGGTTCTGTGAAACAGGACTGAAACGAGGAGTGAAATCAGTTCAGAAATGGACTTTGTCCACTATGATAGTCTTGGAAATGAGTCTTGACTAATAAGAAATGATTTCTATGATTAGGTGTGTATGCCAAAAAGATTCAGGTTTTAAGTTATGATTATTGGGATTACATTTCACTACTATGATTTAACCCATGTTTTGAAATTCTGATTTCTTTTGCAAGTTAAGATTTCCAAAAGTTATGTTCTTATGTATATGTTGTGATTGATATTTCTTTTGTCTACCCTTACTGAGCATTTGAGCTCACCCTTTTATGTTTTCTTTTCCCCAGGATATAAAGAGAGGATTTAGGTAAAAAAAGGAAGATCTTTATAGGAGATGTTAAAGATATTTCACCACGATTAGAAGATTATATTTCGAGTTTCCAAAGACACTAAACTATTACGGTCCTTGTGTGTGTGTGTTTTTGTTATGTACTATGTATTCCGCAAAAGTAATGTAATGTCCATGTACGTCAAGCTTCGGGTCTCTACACCTGTAGTGTCTTCTGCAAACAACGACCCTTTTAACGGTGTCATGTGAAGACAAGGAGCCAGTGGAAATTAACTGGAGCTTGATACACTAAGGTATTTATTGGTATCATGATTTTTACTTTGTCCCAACCCTTGGAGCATGTTGGACTCTATACCTTTTAGATTTAGATTTTTTTGGCTGCTTTTTTATTTTTAGAAGCTTTTTGTCATAGTATGTGGTTGGATCTTAGATGTATGCATGTATTACTTCTATCAATTTGAATTTAGTATGTTAGTGATATTTGGGGAGTGTTTTTGTACAGGTACATTAGGAAAATTCAACCCATTTTTGTTATATGCCTACTCAATACTGGTATAAGTCCCCTGGCTTATTAGAGGCGGGCTTGGCGTAGTCATTGGACTGGCCCTCTGGGACGACTTCAGACCGAGTGGTATCAAATGGGGTCAGTTAGATTTTATGGATCGTGAGTCTATGATATTCCCTTTGTGAGTATAGTTCTATGTTTTTGTAGTTTCCATTTCATTCAAGGGACTGTAGGGTTGGTGTGGTAGCTAACGTTTCCACACACCAGGACATTGATCACCTACCTTTTGACCTGGTACAAGAAAACACTAGCGATATAGAACAAATGGAACATGAATAATATAGGGAGGTTGTGTGTTTTCCATGTCATTATTTATTTAGAACCCTTGATATACTCACTGAAAATTGTACCTCTTATTTAAATATCAGAATTCCTCAACATTGATAGCTGCCCTGGATTACTCTTGGTGATCATGATGATAATCCTCCTAGTGAAGAGGCATTGGTACAAGGACTTCTTTTGAATATAGAACCACATAGTTTTTTTCAACAATACCTTCATCCATTGAGTTGCTGCTAAACACCAACACTACCATCTAAGGATGCATGTCATGAACCATCGCCCAGGGCATGTATCATGATTTCTCCAAGCCTGCATTCCATAGGCCAAGGGCTAGCGACTAACACCAAAGGCATAAATACATAAAGTGGGTAGGAATTTCCTTTATAACTTAAAAAAACATCCATGTACACAACTGGAATCCAAAATCTAAGTAAAACGTTATACAAAAGAATTTTTGGGAAGTAAAAGGGGCCGAAAATACAAGTCCAACAGGAAAGTACACATACAACTGAATGAAAGTACAACTGAAGATATGTAAAGTAGCTATTATGTCGTCCTCCGGGATTCCTAGCTAATGGGTAGGTACATATGGCCTCTTCAGCACTCCACGTCCGTCTGTCTGCTCCGTGTACCATCACGCCGAGTGGTCCACCTCTAGCTACCATCCTGTCTGGCTACTCTCTGCCTCATTCAGTGTTGTCCGTCATCTGGAACCAACGCAATGAGGTTCGGGCATAGTGCGTGCATGGGTGAATATAACAATACTCAGTAGGGAACCCGATACTTTCAAGTTCTCACAAAAACCAACAACGATAAACCACAAAGTTTGAAATCAACGGATAACCATTACGTAGGTATATGCTCATACATATACCTATGTTATCTAGTAACCCATCTGAAACATGAGGATAACACAAAAGTCATAGACTCAGCTCAAACCAGGTTTTTATTCTAGGGGTAGTATCAAGTAACAACGCCAGTCACACTATCAGAACCTCAGATGATGGTGTACTCCCCCTCTATCGAGTACATTGGGCCTTCGGCATCACAAAAAGGCACTTCCCACAATCCTTGGACTGCTGAGGAACTCCTCCTATTGAGTACCATGGGTCTGTTGCGTCACACAGAAGTGATCCCTACCATGGGTCTACCACGCTAACATAGAGGCGCTCCCCCGCTTATCCTACTAAGGTTCCCCTCCTATCGAGTGTCGTGGGTCTTTAATGAACCCACAAAGGTTCTCCCCACCATGGGTCTGCCGCTTCACACAGAGGCGCTCCCCACTGGGCCAATCGAATCACACATTGTCGAATCAGTCAAGCAGTCATCGGGTCTCAAACAGCTACTAGGTCTCTGTACTTTGTCTACTTTCCTCTAGAATGATCCACTCCACAAGCTACTGGTCAATACTCCAACTATCACGAAGTCCCATTTGGAAGTATTTCAATGGTCCGCCTCGTCATATGGGTCTCAACACAACACACGGCACGTCAATTAGACGCCCAGTCTGTGAGTTATTGGAATTTCCGTCCCGGGGCCCCGGTTGGATTTTATGTTCAAACCAACCCGACCATACCCCAGCTGTGTCCAAACCTCATGTGGGGTGTAACAAAAGAACTATCTCGATCTATGATTTATGTTGCTACAGACGGTTCTTCGATCGGACACCTATAACCCTTGTTATGGGCGAAAAGGTGTATTCATGTCAAACATGTTCAGGCTGGGGTTCGACCCGGTCCGCGGGTCCGACCCAGTCCGCAGGTCCGACCTGGACCGAGGTGGCGGCTTGGCCCGAGGGCGGCCCGACCCTAGGGGGAGGCCAAACCCGAGGGGGGCTCGGCCTGAGGGGGTGGCCCGGCCTGCGCTGGGTCCGGCCCGGCGGCCCGCGTAGCCCAGCTGGCCAGGGGATGGTGGCACCAAGCGGGGGCCACCCTTGCAGCATCTAGGGGAGGCGTGTGCCCCCTGGATTCCCGAATGGATAAACTGTTTGGGTGGGGACCAAACTGGCACTATGTGGTTTCAGTCCAAGTCATGCGGGTCCCAGAGGGGTCTCGCTCTTCCCAGCTGGCAGAGCGGCCAGCCGCTCCTCACCGCCAGCGGCCAACCCGATGCAGGCCGCCTCTGCTCCTCCGCCCTGGCTGAGGCTCTCCTCCTCTGTGTGGCGCGATGGCGCCTCTCCCTTCTGCAGTAGCCCGGCCTGGCCATGTCCATATTCTCCTCCACCCGACAAGACGATGTCACGGCCTTCCGGCGACCTGGAGGCCTTGCGCCGCAGGTTTCTTCGCAGTCGTCCCGACACCATCCATCGTTGCTCTACCGCAATCATCAACAAGCGAGGAAAAAAACTAAGGTCTAGGGTCAGGCCATGTTCCTGTGGTACGAAACCTCCATGTTGTGGGGTTATCAACTGGAAAAATATTACCCATGAGTGAACGATGTAGAATATAATAATTTCAAACTCAAATACCCAACCTCATTTTGTTGTTCATTAACGTTGTTGAGGAAAGGAATACATCGTTCCATTTACATCGGAAAGAAGACGAAGAAGTTGAGGATGATGTCATCAGCGTTCTTCAAGGACGACACTTCCCTTTTTTTTCCTCAGTTGAAGATCGTTCTTCATTGGTGGAATTGGCGTTCTTTGTTGGGAAAATTAGTTCCTCCAAGCTCTTCCAACCCCTCTCCCAATGCTCCACCAAATAAATATGCCAACCAAAAATAATAGGTTAAGATAACCCATTATGTAATTGTTGGCCCAAATATTCAAAAGATTTCAATATAATTAAATAAGGTATCATTAGTTATTTGGAGTGGATTGGCACATTTATGAGTGATGTTCATGGGTTCTCTCCACTTAAGGGGAGTATCAAGGAGGTTAAAGCCGGGGTGGTCCCCACCCCCTTTAATTGTTAAGAGGAGTTTAGTCCTTGGGTGGCCCCCACCACTATAACCTCTCATGGGAGGATATGGTGTTGTGGCCCCCACCTCTAACCATCTCTTAGATATTTTAACCACCAAATAAATAAAAATAAGCTAACACTTTATTTTTATTTAATTTTATTAAAAATACAAAATCTAATTTCCATTCTCAACTAAATATCATCGAGATGAATATCTTCGTAAGCGAATACCGGTGCTGCGAGTTTAACAGTTCCCTCAGATTTCAATTCCACTCACCAGTTCAAAAGTTATAAAATCCGGCTCGCACGTCTATTGAACGTACCCGAGAAAAACATCAGAAATTGATTCTGGGCACACCGGGCCTCGGAATCAAGTGCATTAAATTTTCACGGACTTGTAAAAATCCCATGTATTTTAAAAAAAATCCATGGAATTTCTGGGTCTTTAAATTTTCCCCACGCCAGGTCATTACATCCCCATAAGCTAAAACATGAACTAAGGGAACAAATAGGGGTACTGAGCATGCATCTGACCCTCCTTCTCCCATGTGATCACTTGGAGGTTCCCATGCTGCCAGCGAACGCGCACCAGAGGTATCGACCATCCATGAAGGACCCACTCTTATCGATCCTCAATATCCACTAGAACCTCTATAAAAGTCATACCATCATCGAAGCCCAAATCTCCATGGTCGATGAAGTGGTAAGGGTCGTTCACGTATATCCACAGCTGAGATACGTGGAATACGCCGTGCACCCGTTGCAACTGAGGTGGAAGAGCTAAGTTGTAATCCTCCTCACCTACTATTCTAAGGACCTAGGAAGGTCCAATTAATAGTGGAGATAACTTGCCTCTTGGGCCAAATCTCCGTAGACCGTGTCGAGGTGAGACCCATAGGAGGACATGGTAGCCATCCTCAAACTCTAGAGGTCTCCACCTCCTGTCAGCATACAACTTTTGTCTGCTCTGTGAAGTCTTCATCCTCTCCTGGATGATCTGTACCTTCTCTGTGGTAGCACGTACCATCTCTAGTCCCACTAGTGCGGACTCCCCTGGGTCTGTCCAGCATAGTGGCGATCTGCAAGGTTAACCATACAAGGCCTCAAAAGGTTCCACACCGATGGTGGAGTGATAGCTATTGTTGAAGGAAAACTCTACCAACCGTAATTTATCCTCCCAGCTGCGACCAAAGTCGATGATACAAGCTCATATAATTTCATTGAGGTTCTGAATGGTCCAGGTAGTCGATGGACATCGTCAGGAAAAACATCCGCGTACTGGTCCACCACTACAGGATAACTTGGACTGTCCACATCAACTGCTCTGAGGGTAAGGCAGGCCTACTGATGAGTGATCGGCTGCACCCTCCTCCGAGTAAGTCTGGCATGTGCTTCAAAGGTTCCCTTCTCAACGGTGAAGGTTTACCTGGTCCCATCCGTGCGGACACACCACACATTGCACCTAATACAGTCAATATGAGCATGGATTATGAATAACCATTCCGAACCCAAGATGACGTCATAAGGCCTCGATGCAGCTACTAGGAGATCTCATCCGAAGCTCTCACATCCAATAGTAAGATCACACTGCCAGAACTAGTGTGTAATCATTGTGTGTGCTCCCATAGGAGTCTCTAGCTGTATGGATAGACCCAACGGATCTGTCAGAATCTTCGAGCTCTGAACGAGGGCATTGCCAATGAAGATTGACTGGAATCTGTGTCTATAAGAACTGTATCTAAGGTGGAGTAGACACAGATCGTATCTCGAATAATCTCCAGAGCGCCATGGCCATATGCCTCAGCTGCCTGAAGATGAGCTCTCCCCTGTCAATCTACTCCATGCAATCGGGGTGCACCTCTTAGTGGTGGTGGTGGTAGCACCTCGTAATGTCGTCCACCGCTAGCTGCTCAACCAGCTCCTCTACCACATCTGCTTTCTCCTTGCGGACCGCCTCGATCAAACCGCTGCCTCTTCCTGAGAGGCCCCTCAACTCTCTACTGATCATCTAAATGGTGGTTTGGAAAGTCTTGAGCGATGTGTCCCTGCCCGCCGCATGAGTAACACTGCCTACTCCTGGTAGGTAAGTGACTACCCCGGGTGACCCGCACAACAGATCATGAGTCCTGCAGTCACCCACCCATGGGTCTGGTCCTATTGGACCACTATGTCATATGTCTACTTCCAGCTACAGAAGACTCCACTGCTTGTCGACGAGTAGTGGGTCTCACTGCTGGTGACAGCTCAACAAGGAAATTGTCTACTTGGAGGGATATCTTTAACACCCCTGCCTGCGGCGGGATGCTGAGGGAGATCATCGATGCCATGATAACTCGCCTGAGCCCCCGCTCGAAGGTCTGTGACATGAATAATGGGTCCCACACTATATATGTGTACTAGCATTTTAGATCGGTGAACCTCACTGAGTACTGAGGTACAATCATGCTACCCTTATATAGATGTAGTAGCTTCTGTATATGTACCACTCGTAGGGTCACTGGAACAAACTCCTCCTGGAACTATATCTCGAAGTCTATCTAAAGTAGTTTTGCCTTGTCATGCACCTAGAACATCAGGCTCCACCATCAACCTACTACTGCCGCAAGGAGAATCGCGGCAAGGATCACCATGTAGTCGGCTTGTGTCCTTACTAGCCTGAAGACTCTTACCACAGCCTTTATCCAATCCTCATCCGCCTGTGGGATTTTCTCTCCCCAGAACTTGGGTGGCCTCTGCTGCTAGAACTCATGAAACGTGCTCAAGCGGTGTGCATTGTCTACTGCTGGGGCTGGTGGAATTGGTGGCCCAAAAGGAAGTAGTACCGCTGGTGCCTCCACTAGAAAAGGGCAATGTACCGAGGCCTCATCGCTTAGTGGGCTGTCAGAGCGTACAACTCTCAAGGCACTATGGGGAGGCTTCCTGAAAGAAGCAGATGCGACACGGTCACCAGATTATACCTGGTGAGCTGTCTTGGTTGATATTACATAAGAATACTTTTAAATACACGCAGGCAATCAGTGATTTCATGCTCTAAGTTGGAAATCAGTAGTCAGGGTCCTGGTGTATGGATACGTCGGCCACCCTCACCAACACTGGACTCCATGAACTGATAACCAAACATAGTACCGTTAACACTATTACATAACTGAAAAGAATGATCAGAGTCCTATGTTCTACGGTAGAACCGACTCCTCTAATACCAATTTGTCACAACCCATCCCCCGGGGCTGGTATCGTGACTTCCCGAAGCCCGTCATCGATAGGACAGGGTCTAGTGACTAGCACCAAAGGCATAAATCCCTTATGTGGGAATTCATTGACTTTATAACTGCAAAAAAACGCATCCGAGTAAACAACTGGAAGAAAAAACTAAGTAAAAATGTATACAAAAAAATTACTCGGAAGTAAAAGGGGCCAGAAATTCAATCCCAACAGGAAAGTACAATTACAACTAAAAACAAGTACGGCTGAAGAAAATTAAAGAAGATATTGGGTCGTCCTCCTGGGTTCCTACCTGAAGGGCAGGTACAGATGGTCTCCTCAGTACTACACGTCCGTCCGTCCGCTCCGTGTACCGCCACGCCGAGTGGTCCACCTCCGGGTACCATCCAGTCCTGCTACTCTCTGCCTCAGTCAGCGCTGTCCGTCGTCTTCAACCAACGCAATAAGGTGTAGGCATATCCCGTGTAGGGGTGAGTATAATGATAATTAGTAGGGACCCCGAGACACTCATGGTCTCACAAAATCCAACAACGATAAACCAAAAAGTATGAAATCAATGGATAACCATTACATAGGTATATGCCCATACATATACGTAAGTTATCTAGTAACTCATCTCAAACATATAGAAAACACAAAAGTTATATACTCATCTCAAACCAGGATTTTATTCTAGGGGGTAGTATCAAGTATCAACCTTAGTCACACTGTCGGAACCTCGGCTAATGGTGTACTCCTCCTATATCGAGTACAGTGGGCAGGACACGTCACACAGAGGCACTACCCACAATTCTTGGACTGCTGAGGCACTTATCCTATCGAGTACTGTGGGACTGCTGCGTCACACAGAGGCGCTACCCACCACAGGTCTACCATGCTCGCATTGAGGTGCTCCCTCTAATAGCATGCTAAGATACATCTCCTATCGAGTATCATGGGTCTTCCATGCTCACACAGAGGTACTACCCAACATGTGTCTTCCACGTCGCATAGAGTCACTCCCCACTGGGTTAGTCGAGTCCCTCTGAGTCGAATCGGTCAAGTAGTCATTAGGTCTCAGCAAACTACTAGGTCTTTGTACTCTATCTGATCGCCTCTGGAAGGATCTGCTCCATGAGATACTAGTTGATACTCAAACTGTTAATAATTCCCATGTAGAAGTATCTCAATGTTCCGCCTCTTCATATGGGTCTCAATGCAACAGACTGTGCGTCAATAGGATGTCTGGTCTGTGAGTTATTGGCATTTCCATCCAAGGGGCCTAGTTGGATTTTAGGTTCAAACCAACCTGATCATACCCCAACATTGTCCAAACCTCAAGTATGGTTTTACAAAAGAACCGCCTCTCTATAATCTTTTCGTCACCTTAGATGGTTTGTCGATCGGACACTCGTAGCCCATGCTATGGGTTAAAAAGGCATATTCGGGTCAAACGGGTTCAGACTGGGGTCCGACCTGGTCTGCAGGTCCAACACAGCCCAAGGAAGCGGCCCAGCCTAAGGTTGGCCCAGCCGAAGGGGGCGGCCCGGCCTAAGGGGGAGGCATAGTCTGAGGGGGCTGCCTGGCATGCCTAGGGTCCAGCCCGGTGGCCCAGCGGCCCGCGTGGCCTGGCTGTCCAGCGGCTGGCGGCGCCCTACATGGCCAGCCCTAGCTGCGTCCAGGGGGGAGGGGCGTGCCCCTTGGATTCTCGAATAGATGATCCATCCAGGTGGGGAGCAAATCGGCGCCAGGTGGTGCCCATCCAAATCATGTGGGACCCAGCAGTGTCCAGCTCATCCCGGCTGTCCGAGTGGCCAGCCGCTCTGCACCGCCGCCGGCCGGCCCGACGCCGGCGGCCTCTGCTCCTCCACTGTGGCATGGCCTGGCTGTGGACCACTTCTCTTATGCACGTCATGATGATGTCATGCCCTTCTAGTGACCCGGCAGCCTTGCGTCGTCGGTTTCTTCATGGCCTTCCGGATGCCGGCTGTCGTTGCTCCATCACGGTCGTCAACAAGCGACGAAAAACAATAGGGGAGGGTCGAGCCATGTTCGTGTGGTCCGAGCCCTAAAAATTATGGCGTTATAAATAGGGAAAACATTACTCGTGATTGAATGACGTAGAACAGAAGAAATTCAAACTCAAATCTCGTACCTCATATTTTTGTTCACTGATGATGTTGCGGAAAGGCGGAATTCATTCCATTGACGTCGGAATGAAGGTGAAGAAGTAAAGGAAAACGTCGTCGACATTTTTTAAGGACGAAGCTTCCATTTTTGTCCCTATTTGATGATCCTTATTCATTTGTGGAAGGGGAATTTTTTTTGGGAGAATTAGTTCCTCCAAGCTCTTCCAACCCATCTCCCATTTCTCTACCAAATGCATATGCCAACCAAAAATAATGGTTTAAACTGACCCATTATTTAATTGTTGGCCAAAATATTCCAAATATTTCAAAATAAATAATTAATGTTACATTAATTAATATGTGTGTATTGGCACATTTATGAGGGAATTTCAAGGGTTCTCTCCACCTATGGGGAGTTTCAAGGAGGTTAAAGCCCGGGTGGTCCCCACCCCTTTTAATTGTTATGAGGTGTTTAGACCTCAGGTGGGCCCCACCACCATAACCACTAAAGGGCGGTTATGGTGTGGTCGACCCCACCTCTAACATTTTCTTGGAGGTTTTAACCACCAAATAAATTAAAATAATCTAACAAATTATTTTTATTTAATGTTATCAAAATCCAAAATTCTAACTTTCATTCTCGACCAACTACCGTCAAGGTAAAAGTCTTCTTATGTGAATACCGGCACTGTGAGTTCAATGGTTCCATCAAATTTTAAATTTTAATTCTGAACACCATTTCAAATGTTATAAAATCCCGCTCGCACGTTTATTAAACATACCCAAACAAAACATCATAAATTGATTTTGGGCACACCAAGCCTAGGAATCAAGCACCGTAAATTTTCACAGACTCATGAAAGTCCAATGTATTTAAAAATACATTTCCACTGAATTTTTGGGTCTTTAAAATTCACAAATGCTGATTATATTTCATTAGTTTCTTAGAGAGTAATCTCTTAGGTTTTGGGGTAATTTTGGACACCCTAGGTGGCTGAGTACTAGCTAGAGGAAGTCACTTGCATTATCTGCCTTGTGAGGACACATTCTGATGAGATGGGATTCTATAAAACGATTCATTTCAAATGATCTGTAGGGAAATTATGGAGCATGGGGACTAAGTCACAGGACAAGACAACTCCCTCCTAGATAGACTTTGAGTGTATCTCCAAAGACGCGTTCTATCTAGAAATGTTTTGATCCGTATGAATACATGAACATCTGCATCAGAAGTAGGGTATAGTGACCATGGTAGAGTACTCAATGTGATTCATCGATCTCACACATTAATCCATGGATATATTACAAGACCAGTTCTTCAGGGCTTATACATGTGATTAGTGCTTGCGATGTGAAATCATGGTGTTTTTGGTATCTATTTTCATTTACCCCTATGTTCGAGTTCTTGAGAGAGCCTTGTTGGAAAAACATTTTTTTAGAGCAGACACTAGTAGTGGGAGCTCATAGTGGCCACACAGACATTGATACCTTAGAAAAAGGTTGTTGATGGTAGTCAAATGGATTCAAATAATTTATTCACTTCCAGAGAAGAATGGTGGACTCAAGATTAATGGTTTAGGGATCCTAGGGTGGCTCAAATTATCTAGGAGAAAGATGGTGTTACTCCTAGGATAGTCGGGGACATCTGGCATAATATTTGCCAACTTTTCATATAGCTAATTAGGATATGGTTGAGTTACCCTCGAGAAAGATGAAAAGGAAGGAGAAGGATAGTCTATAGCATGATGTATGTGGAAGAGTGTTGGTAGGGAAGAATTAGTCGTACTAGGGTTCTAATTATTACCACTAACACCCATATGTGGTCCACATTAGGCTCAGAGAGCTAGTGTGTAGGGATGAGGCCAGCAATAGACTATGGAGTCCTATGACCACGATGATCTTGAGATGATACGTGGTAAGATCTGTGTCATTTTCTACAGAAGTTTTATTATTCATAGACACTGATTCTATCCATTCATCCATCCAAAATTCAATGTTTTTGGACATAGATATTTCTATTAATTTTTTGTCTCGACATTTTATGTTTGATACACCGAGGGATTGTGAGTCAATGACTTTTCACTTGTGCCAACATTTCAACCAGATGCTTGGATGGGAGAGTTTTTTATGGGATCTCTTTATTATAGTAATGAGGAATAAAAATGACATATTAGGTAGGGAATCGATATCTCTTATACACACCCAAATTGACTATTTTAGGTGGATAATGGGGTGTGTCTGCACTTATGGAACGTGTTTTTTGTTTTTTGGTGTAAATGAAACATAGGTAGTGATAAATAGACGTGTGCATAAGAGGGCACATACATTTACTCAATAGTTTAATAGATTATCCACTTGGTTTAGTTGGTGTTTTCAGTTCCTAGTTTCATAATGTGGTGGCGATGTAAGAGGATGTTATTCCTAAGGATATACTAGGTTTACCTCCCCACCAAAAAGTAGATTACTTATACAAATTGCATCCTAGGATGCCACCAATATATAAACAAGAATATCTGATGGTACTCATAAGGATTTTAGATTTTAGGATTTATATTAATGACTTTAAAGAGAAAAGCTTGGTGAGACCTAGCGTTCCCACCTCTGTAGCCCTGTATGTTTTTTTCAAGAATGAAGACCTGATAATGAAGTTATATGTGCATTATTAGCACATGAAACTGGTGACCATGAAAAAAACATCCACTACAGAGAATATCTGACTTCATTGACCAGTTTAAATGGAATGAGGGTTCTTAAAGATTGACCTCGAATTAGGCTACCACCAACATCAAGTATGGGATGATTATATATCAAATATAGCCTTTGAGTTTCACTAATATCACTATGAGTACTTATTGATTCCATCTGGAGTGGAGATAGCCCCATAATTCTTCATGGAACTAAAAAACTGATCATTATTCCTTTATCAGACCAGTTTTTGGAAGCCTTTATCAATGAAATACTAGTTTATTCTTCATATGGGGAGGAGTACCATAGACACTTAAGGATGGTCTTGGACACACTCTGAGAGAACCAACATTATGAGAATCTCTCGATATCTCATATGTGGATTCAAGAGGTCCACATTTTGAGACATGTTATCTCGGAGGCTATGGTTACAAAGGATTTAGTGAAGATTGAGGAACTTCTTTCTTGTGACCCACCTAATATTGTCACTCGCATATGGAGTTTCCTTGGATTGGTGGGGAACTATCAGATGGTTATACATGACTTCTCATAAGTGGAATCATTCACGAAAACATTTTCCATGAAAGGGAGATCTTTAATTTGGAAAAAGGTTCCAGTTGTGCTCTTAGGATCTATGGTAGGTGTAGAAAATTTATATCATCTTGAGGTTATCGGAGGAGGGTGTTGAGAATGTAGTGTTATGTGATGCATTAGGGACCAGACACGGCTATGTTTTGATGGGACATAAACAGTTTTTGCCTATTCTTCACACTAGTTGGGAAAACATGAGTAGAACTACAGGACCAGTGACTCTGAGATAGCAGTTGTTGTTTTAAAATAAAAAAAGTGGCCACACTACCTGTTGGGTGAGAAATTTAAAATTTACTATAATATCAAGAGTCACAAGTATGTCTTCTTTCTGAAAGATCTTAAATTGATATAGAAGATATAGATAGATTTCTTATAGGACAATGGATTTTATATTTTATATACTACTATTATGTGGAACATGGTAGAAGATACTCTTAGTAATACATCCAGTTCGTAGTTTCTAAATGAGGCATCAGAGCAGTTTTCCTCAATGTAGTTATCCATTGTGGATGGAGATGAAGCAATTTAGGTCTTGTTAATGGTTTTCAGCCTTCCACTCTTACATTAATTCATGGAGTAACATCTTGGAGACACTGACTATGAGAACTTACATGCTCATATATACACAGGAAAAGAAACATATTATTTTCTTTTGGTGGAAAGAATTTTATTCTTTTCAATGGATTTCTAGTGGTTCTAGCGACGTTGTGGGAGGGTGTTCTTATGAATTTTCATAAATCATCCTTGGTGGTGCATTCAGGTGTGGAAAAGATGTACTAAGACCACTAATGATAGATTTTGTGTCCAAGGATAAATTTAGAGGTTGAAGTGTTTGTCTCTTTGTGCCATACTTTCCCATGAGTGAATGATGAGCATCAACATCCAGTAGGATTATCTCAACCCCTTGTGGAACCAGAGTGGAATTTTGATAAAATATCAATGAAATATATGTTTGACTTACCAAATATTTCCAAGGGACATGATTACATATGATTTATCATAGGTACACTCACCAGGTGGGCCACTTATTACCTATATGAGACCAGAGTTCAGTAGATGGAATGTGATAGAACTACATCTAGGAGATAGTTTAACTCCATGGAGTCCCATCGATGATTGTGTATGGTCGTGATGCTTATTTCACATTTGGGTTTTGGAAGTGATTTTATGTGGCCTGTGGGACCATTTTATGCTTGTGCAATGTGTTACACCCCTAAACTGAGAGAAAGACTATGTGGACAATTTGGGTTCCTGAGGAAATGATGTGATCTTTTGTGTTGGACATTGGTCACATATGAGAGGATCAACTACCCTTGGTGGAGTTTTTGTAAAATAATAGCAACCACTCCACAATCAGTATCGTATCTTTTTTATTCATTTTATGGGTGATCCTTTAGGACACCACATTTCTAGACAAACAGTTTAGAGTCATCATTCATTGTCATATAGTTTGTTCAAGCAACAATAGAGAAGTTTAAGATCTTCTAGGATATGATGATGATCTCACAGATCCATTAGAAGTCTTATAATCACTAGAAATGGAGGCCATTATAGTTTGAGGAAGGTTTCCATGTGTTGCTAAATGTTTCTCCTCGATGTGGATTGTGGAGAATTGGAAACGACAGAATGTTATCTCTGAAATTCATTGGTTTTTTTCAAACACTCTTTATTGTTGGAAAGGTGGAATAATGCTTTGATCAACCTTCAATTTTGGACCGGTTAAATGATGTCTTCCATGTGTCACTATTGAGGAGGTATGTTCATGAACCATCATACGTTATTGACTGGGGAAATTTGAACTTCAATGATGGAGAGACAGTTAAGGACTACCAAGTAGAGATCATTGTAACATCCTAGTCCTAGATGCCACCCAAAATGGTGCCCCGAGATTGGTTGGCCACATGTCCTCAAGAACACCTCCCCAAATTCCAGAGGATATTGACTAGTAGCGATGGCCTCGGTGAGTTAGGGGGAGAAAATTCCCTCATTACTAGAGTATCGTACTGGGAGTCGAATACACGAAATAGCGGAAGGGAAAAAATAAGAAGGAAATTGAAAGTATGAAAATCCCACAATACATATCAATTCCCAGAAGTGTCTCATATACAAAATAATGAAGATGGTAAAAGTACCTAGAAAGCATCCATAACAGTACCTTGTAATACAATACAGTACAAGTATCCTAAAAATAAAAAAAAATCATAAATAACCAATAGTATTGAAAGCCTCATCTTGGTCCTATTATCCCGTACTCTATAGAAACTTTCAACAACCTATACTTGTGTGCTTGGTATAATCATCAGCTACAACCATATAATCTATTTGGTTCCGCGACGAGGCCCAAAAAAGTTTTGAGATAAAAAACTCAGTAGGAAACCACTCAAGCTTATAAAGATATAACAAAAATTCTTAAAAAGTTATAGAATGTGTAAAAAATCAATAAGAATGTGAATATTGACATTTCATATTTCTATTGTAGTAAATAAAACAAAAAAATCCCTCAAGGATACCTGTAATAGAGAGTCATCTCCGACCATGTTATCTATAACAATGAAAAAAATAATGTAACATATATATGTTGTACATCAATATTTATCCTATTACCCACATCCATTATGTGTAGAGATGTCAAGTGATCCACGACCAAGCCATATAGTGAAGTAAAATATCCAATGGACACTCCAGATATTGAAGAGTTGAATCCCATTACCACGACGTATAGTGAAAAGCTGACCTCAAGAGCCGAAAAGAAGGTGTCTACAGATGAATTCATCCGTATAATAATACTATACCATAGAGGGTAGGATACAAGTATCATTCCCAAAGCATCCCATCGAGTCTCATGGGCATCTCGAGTGGAATATTGGTTAGGCACTGGTTTGGCTCATAAGAGCATGGTAATAACAATTCCTATGCACGCCCAATCTGGCCAGATCCATGGGGCAATAAAGCTCGAGGCAACCCATGGAATCAATACCTAAGGGGAAGAGTCAACCCAAGGTGTCCACTACTACATTCAAAATACATTCATTCATACATTAAATAAAACATTCTATTTAAACTAACATTCCTTGTGAGTATACCCACTCATAACAACAATCACAAGCATTGATTAAACCCACTCATGAAAACCATTTATCAAAACAATAATATGGGCCTCCCTCCCATATAAACCATTTAAAATTACATTATTATATTCATATGGTTTAACCACAAAAATTATACATTAATCCGGCCAAACTATCAAAATTTACCACGAAAAAATGATATACATTGAGAAAGGAGGAGGTACATCTTCTAAGCAATCTATTCAAGATGAAATCAGCATAGGGGAAAATGGAATTGCCTAACATATAAATCCTCATAAGGTTACATCAGTATAATCACCTAATAATTGTTACTGTTGGAAAATTCAATCAAGGTAATGTGCCTCTCCCACGAGCACCCAAAATCTCGAACTCATGCTAGTAGCATGTCTTCTTGCACCAGTATCATATGCTCTGAGTGGCCATCTGTCTGAGGGAGGTATAATATTCACAGAAGAACCTATGTACCCAATTACCTCTAATAACTCTTCCAAATATGAGATGTAAAATCAGTTTCCCTATCTAAAATGATAATGTGAAGGACCCCATGATGTTATACCACCTCTTAACTGTACAACATTACAATATCATTAACAATGTCGAAATCCATGATCATTATGAAATTTGTGAACTTTATAATCCTATCAATGAAAACCCACATAATGTCCGTACCTAGAGGTGACCTAAGTAAACCAGTCCTGAAATCCGGCATGACATCATCCCATTTCCACTTCGTGATAGGTAACTATTGTAAAATCCATTCTTTTTGCTAATGTTTTGTCTTCACCTACTAATAAGCAGAACACTTCATAACAAGACTAGATACCTCTCTCTCAATTCCTGGCCACTAGAACTAACTTCGCAACTAACAATACATCTTGGTGACCCTGGGATGCAGTAACCATTATTAAGCATGAAACTCCCGCATCCACTCATCACATATGTCAACTGAAAACTAGAAACGTCCATGGATACAAAAGATTCAATCAATACCTACCGTCCAACTAGAAAGAGGGTCCTCACCTATCACACCTTCTTGTGGAACAAGGCCATCATAATATGATATCATCATCATCCTAACCCCATTCAATATGGTAGAGGTAAATGATACGGATGAACGAAAAGCATGCCCATGTCTATTGTGAAACTATAGATGAATATGAGAAAACCACACCTTAAACTACCACTTGATACTAGCCTATTTCACTGCTTGTATCTGAGTCCTCCTACTTAGTGAATCAGATACTGCATTTCTCTTACCATGCGTATAAGAAATCTAGAAGTCGAAAAAAATGTAGGTACTCTTCCAACCATCGCTTCCTCGAATTTAGATCATGTTGTGAAAAGATATACTTGAGGATTTTTAGGATTGTGTACACCACAAAATACTCTCCCATTAAATAGTACCTTCATCAGTGATACGTATAAACAACTACAGCTAAATCGAGATCATGAATAGTGTAATTCCTCTTATGAGGCCTCAACTATTGAGACACGTGCAACATGAATCAATCTACTAGCATCAAAAGTGCCCCACTCCAAATACACAAAGTGTCACTATACATCATGTATATTTTCCCCTACTCTGGATGTATCAGGACCGGTCTAGATGTCTACCACCCTTTCATCTCCTAAAATGCTCTCTCACAAGATTCTGAGCACATAAAATTCACACCCTTCTTAATCAGGACCATCAACGATACTGATAATCCAAGTAAGTCTGGTATAAAATTTATGTAGTAGAAAGCAATCCCAAAAAATCTATGTATGTCAAAAAAAAATATTGGGTTGTTCCTAGAAAACTAGTGCTCTCAACTTTTCTGGGTCCACTAACACTCTCGTCTCTGAGATGATGTGACCCAGGAAGTAAATCTAATCCAACCAAATGTACAACTTTTTGTACATAGCATATAATTGATGCTCTCTAAGTGTATTAATAAAATATCTTAATATTGTTAGAATGGTCATGTCGATTTTGAGTATACAACAAAATATATATCACAAAATCCACCAAAAAAGAATACTAATAAGGATGGAGCAATATTTTCCTCACAACCAAGATAATCGCTGGTGTGTTTGAAATACTGAACCTTATAACCATATACGTGTTTTACCCATACCTACTAAGAAGGGTTGTACGATGTATGTCTGTAGGTCGAACACACACCTTGTGAAAACATGGCCTCATGTATATTTTCGAGAACACTCGTGCTCCTCGAAGCTAATCAAACAAGTCATCTATATGTGGAAATGGATATCAGTGTTTATCCATTAGCTGGTTCCGTTTCTTATAATCCACACATATCCAAATAGTTCCATCCAAGTTTTTGTAAAAAGGACTGAATGAAACTATAGGGAAGTATTGGGTATGATAAACCCTTTCGCATCCAAATCCTCTAGTTTTCTTTTGAGATCCTCCAACTCCATTATAGCCTTCCTTTAATGAGGAAGGGATACTGGTGCAGCTCCTGCCACTTGCTCAATAGATAACCCTACATCTCTCTCAGGATGTAAACTAGAAAAGACATCAGGAAATACGTCCCTGAAGTGCTCAACAACTAGAGGAAATTCCACATGAATCACTCCTTGACAATTGTCATTAAAACTAGAAGTATCATATATCATCCCCTAGATGACAATTATCTTTGTAATATTATATTATTAGGACATCCCATTCCCCCTTGAGAAAAACCATTGTACCCTCTATTGATATCAAAGTCACCCTATAGTGATAACAGTCAACTTACACATGATAATCCATGAGCCAGTCCATTATGAGATTGATGTAAAAATCGATCATCTTGAAAAAATAATGATTCTAGAAAAAGTGAAACCCTCTGACCTCAAAAATACCCAAATATACCCAATCACACATCAATGTTTCTAACTCCCAATTGTTTTTCTAGTGTAAAAACACTCATATGAAGCAAAACCCGAAGCCCAAGGCAATTAACTACTCATGCAGAGATAAAACTGTGAGGGGAACCTTTATCGGAAAGAGATCATGAAATAGTAGAAGCTAATAATATCATAACTATCACAATAGATATTCAAGGCTCTTATATGTTTTGGGTTTGTTTGACTACATAAGAATGGAATGCAGCATGTCCATGTGACCCTGTCTAGAAACTCAGAGCTGATCAGCCCTACTATCTTAGAGAACCATGTGTCTGGCTACCGTAATAATGACCACAACTGCCCCTGGCCTAATTGGCTAACAATACTCCATATCCCAGCCAAACATATAGTTTAAGAGCAATCTCCTAACCCCTATATAAGATATGACCCCCTACAACTCACAACAAGATGGAAGTTCCTCCAATACTACTATATGTGCCCAATCCTACTGCAATCCCACCACTCAAACGGGTTGTGGTAACGCTACTTTTTCAAATTGACTTTCCTACCACACTAATGGAAAATCACCATGCTGCTTTCAACCCCATCCCGTCTAGAAATCATGTGATGGGAATCCTCAAAATAGATTTTCTTATAAGAATACATAGATCCACTACGGCGGGAAACAACACTTCCCTATTTTTACACCGAAATTCCCTCTAGTTCTGCTCTGTAATCAGTGCCCAATTCACAATCGTAGTGACATAACGAAACCTAAACACGTTGAATATATATTTAAAATCATATTGGATACCTATCTCGAAGCTTATCACCCTCAATATCTCATCCGTAATATATGTAGGAACAAATGATATAGCTATGTAAAGTATGAATAGAATTCCATAATCTTCATCATGCCCTACTCCAGACACATGAACTCACTAACTCACTCTTCTTGTAGATTCTTAGGGTAAAATTTGTTATAAAAGCAATTTTGGAATTCATACAAATCAATATTTGGCATCACATCAGCCTGATTTTAAATGTCAAACTATGTCTTCTCTACTCCCCATATCATGTAAGTCGCAAGATTGACCATCCGCTTCAGAGGTGTTTCCAAATCCACACAAATTGCTAATGTGTTCTCTAGCCATTGCACATCATCATGTGGTCTACCATCCCCTGAAAACGTAGGAGGATGTATGAGCTGGAAAACTTATTTTAGTTAATTAATAGCCAAGGCTAGTTGTTTTCTCCCTATATCATCTGAATATATCAAAATTAGCCCTCATGGAACAATTCTTCATCACCAGTCTCCTAAACAGCCTCAGGTGCTATATCTGGCACTATAAGAGGATTAAGTAGTAGCCTTTGGCCCACCGTCTCCAATGTATGGTCATCGCCTCCACTGCAATGTACATCTGGAGGTTTTCATTGTGGCATGTCTATACATTTACAATCTCATGCCTCAGAAATGAAAATTATCCATGCACAAATCTCAACACAATGGACTAGTCAAAATCCTCCTAGAAACCAAGTCATCCGAAAAAATGCTCCTAATGCCCTGACTATAAAGAGAGTATCCATCAAAACACTTGAAACTATTCCTCTTGACCACTCAAAAATAGGGTCCATGTCAAGCCTTTATCTATTAGTTCAAGTTCAATTTCAATTCCACATTCATTTATTCAGGAATTTTGACTAAGGGTTTACCAATTTCTGAATCCATGAGGTCCCATAACACCTCATGAACCCAAAAGATAGTTCCCATTCAAACCATACATATATCATGTTTTAATTAACATTTTCATTTCACTGGTAAGCCATTTCCCCATTCATAAGTTCACATACTCCTTATGAATTGAAAGATGATGTCACCCCTTTATCTATTTCACCCAACTAAAACAACAATAGTCATAGCTATCACATAAACTATAACAACAGAAAGAAATATCTAATGCATCTTAGATGGTATGGAATAATGCATGGAATGTGATTATAATAGGTGTCTATATGATTAATGAGATAGAACACCCTCACCTCATTGGGTTAAACCTAAAATAGAACCCACGATTACATCAATATTAATAGAAGAAATAATGTGCATCACCTAATGGTGAAATTGAATGTATTGTAATTATTAAAATCTAGAAAATTATAAATTAATTCGAGACCATTTAGATTTTCCCTATACACGGGGTCACTACTTCCAGGGTGAGTTTATTACCAACTCTATTTCTATCCAATACTTTTCTAATGTCCCCAAACAGCAAGTTAAACTAGAAAAAACTCTTTTGATACCACTTTGTAATGTCACGTACCCAGATTCCACCTAAAAGGTGTCTCGTGCCTTGTTGGCCACATGGACTCAAGTGTATCTCCCCAAATTGCAGAGGCTACCGACTAGTAGAGGGGACCTTTCTAGGTCAGTGGGGATCATATGCCCTCATTACTAAAGCATCACAATGGAAGTTAGATACATACAATAGTGAAAATGAATAAATATGTAGATAACATCATGTAATAAAATGCATGAATGCATATCAATAACCATAAGTGTCTTATAATAAAAATGATGCCAATGGTACTAGTATCAGGAAAGTATCCAGAAAAGTTTGTGGGAATACAATATAGTATAATTATCTAAAAAATAAAAAAACCATAAATGTGCTCGTATCTTCGGAAGCCTTATATTGGACATACACTCAAATGATGCAAAGAAACAATCAACAACATGTACCCGAGCACTTAGCCCGTTCATCACCCGCAACCATATAATTTGTTTGGGTCCCTAAGGAGGCCCAAACAGGGTGTGATATAAAATTCACAGTATGCAACCACCCAAGTCTATATAGTTCTTACAGAAATTTTATAAAAGTGATATTATGTGTAAAAAACATGAGTTAATTGAATATATCCATGGAATGAATCTATTGTAGTATGTAAAACCAAAAATACCTTAACGATACCTGCAAAAGAGAGTCAGATCTTACCAAGGATGCTATTACAAAGAAATCAAGGAAGCCACAATGCCACGTCGTACATCCATATGTATCTTATAACCCACAACCATGTTGTATAGAGAAGACAAGTGTTCTATAGCCACACCATAAAGTGATGTCAAATATCCCTTGACCATGTCGTATAGTGAGGAGTTTAATACCACAACCACATTTTAAAGTAACAAGAAGACCACAAGGGCTAGATCTGAGGTGTTAGTAGACCAAGGTATCCATATGATAATACTAGACTACGGTGGGCCGAATCCATGGATCTTTCCAAGGAATCTCATCAAGTCCCTTGGGTGTCCCTGGTGGAAATTCAGTTAGGAACCACATGGGGTCAAAGGATCAAGGCAAAGGAAAGTCCTAAGTGAGCCCATGCAAGCCAGATCTATGGGGTAGCATGGTGCGAGGCGTCCCATGAAATAAAGACCCAAGGGGTTGATTCAATTCAAAGCATCCACTACCATTTTCCACATCCATTCATTAAGACATTAAATATAACATTTAATTTAAACAAACATTCCAGGTGAGTATACCCACTCACATCAACCGGCACATTCCATGAGTATACCAACCAATGAAAACCATTTATCAAAACAGGATGATGACACTACCATACAATATAAACCAATTAAAATTACATTATTAATTTCATATAGGTATAAACACCAATATTATCCATTTAACATACCAAAACATTTAAAATACACATGAAAAAACATGATATTCCATGACCAAGGAGGCATTACATCTCATATGCAAGATATTCAATCTATCGAGGCATTAATGGGATTCCTCTAACTAGGAAATCATAAGAACACACCTCCTGGGTGGATTAAACAAGCATAAAATGGTTATTTATTTAAGGAACACCCAATTGGTGACCTTGAATCAGGAAATGGGTGACAATTCACCTAAATAGAATATAAATACATCCTCTCTAGGTCTAGATAAACATATAAAAAGCAAATCACTAAAAAATGAGGCCACACTAGTATCTATGAAGGGTGTAGAAGAGGAGAAATGCCTTGAAAGCACACGAAAAGTCAATAGAATGTTTATACCACCTAACGTGCCTTAGTAGTAGACAACTCATCTAGTATCAAGACCTGATTCGTCCTACATTAAATGAAATCTAAAGAACAGATGAAGAACGAGATATTAGGTAATATGATCCTAAATCCAAATAGCATATTCATTGTTCAGAAGAATCAAGAATGAAAAAAGGGAACGAGTACATACCGATTTTGTTCCAATGTGATAGACGGAGCTTGAATCGGAGTCTGGATGACTTCTAGAACTAAAATACAAGAATTGGGTGGTTTTGGGTTCTAAAAATGAGGGGAAAAGAAGTTTCCATAAAAAATTAATGCTAGTGGATATTTTATAAAAACCTCGCTAGGAATGAACCTGGTGTGTACCTCAGGTTCAAAGCGTGTACTTCCCTTTATTTTTTTTCTATCCATGACTGATACACCTAATGACGGGATAGTACACGGTGTGTACCTAGCCTGAAACCATATTTCAGCTTGTTTTACACCTTTTTCCCAAAAACAACCTCACCAACCCACAACCTGGAATGGGGTCTATGACAAAAACGAATGTAAATGCATTTAACCCAAAAAGATGATTTGTACCTCATGAAATACCTCATATTATAAAATCAGGAAAGATATGATCATTTATTGAAAGTTAATTCCTCTAGTGTGTATACCATGGTAGCATGATAACTTTTAGAAGAGAACCTGGTTGTTGGGGACCCAAATCCACAACCAGTACCCCCATATCATTGAGCAGTTTTTCACTATTCAGGATAAAAAATCATAAGTTACAGAGAATGTAAAATATTAAGTTTTACATGAATTATTTTTAAATATAATATTGATACTTTTTTATAATAGGAACTGAGATGGAGTTTTATTTTGAGACATTGTAGGACCTAAAAAATCATTGAAATATATTAGAATATTATATTCCCCACACAAGTGGTTTTCTCAAAAAGAAATTACATAAAAATGATTAACTCGATCAGAAATATGAGGGAACAGATGAGTTCACATTTGTGGTTTAACACTATATGCAACTTAAAATTATCCATTTCATGTCATTTGTGAAAAAATAATGTATGATACATAAATGAATAAAATAATTTAATAAAATTGTTTTATTTCGATTCCTTGAAAATGAGTTTTTATTTTCTGTCAATAGTTGATAATGTTGTAAATCATGGGTAAACCGCATATCCCTAGAGATGAAAACGATATTTTGAGAGATATTTGGAGAATTATCTCATGCAAAAAATGAGGGGTCAAGATTGGGTAATGTGTCATTATTCCAACAGAATCCTTTGACCTCCACAGTAATTGAAATAGTATCCTCCTTTAACAAAGAATGATCCAACTCTAGGTATTTTTTTGTTCTTCTGATTTCCATCCCATTCTTAATCCTGAAATAATTCAGATCAATATTATTAAAATTATTTGATACAAGAATCATCAATAGATATTAAATTGGTTGGTTGAATTTTTTTTATTCAATGATTTATACCTTCTCATTAATCCCTTCTATGATAATGAATTGAGGCCAAACAAACAATTAAAATGGTTTATTCCTCACTTTTATGATTTTTTGATTTCTCCCACTTATCATGGAACATTAATCATTAGAACTTTCTTTTGGTCCACTATTTGAAAAATACTATGTATTCAATCATATTGTGACCATACATTAGCATAATGGATCAATATAGTAGTTGATGTTTTTTACAGGTGATGTGATCATGTTTTAATGTTGGAAGTGCATGACCAAAGGGGATCAGAAAAGATATGTTCTGTCCATTCAACCAAGTTTTTTATGGGATCCAATGAATGACTCGATGATGAAAAATTCTAAGATAATCGGAACCCAAAATCCAAATAAATAGAAACTAAAGGCTTGGATAAAAACCGAAAATATATGATTTAGCTAGATTGAATGTTCTGGTTGTGCATAGATTGATATAGAAGAGATCCATCATAGATCTGGAAAATCCTAAGAAAACCTGAATGTATTATAGAATTACACATTGTGTGCCCCCCCCAGAATTGATCTTGGGGTTCGGTGAAGTTAATGATCACAGGACATGTGAAAACTATCACATATTGAGTGGCCCTTCCTAGTTGACTTAATGTGAACTTTTGAAGTACATAGACACAATTTGAAGTACCCAGGAATTGACATTCCATGTACACACACATGGACAATGATTAGTGTATGCGAACCGGTACACATACATGGATTCAACACATAGACACAACAAAGAAACATGAGGAGAATTGCATGTGTCTCTACATGGTATGTATAACCTTCTGCATGAATTGTCTATGGATAATACATGCCATGTGATTATTTTCCACATAGGTAGGGCTTGGGATAGTTGGACATGTCATGTTCCCATGGGACATGCTAAGTAGTAAATTCAAGAGTAAATTAAGATCTATACTTTCATATTTCTTACTAGTATAGGTTGAGTATATACCCTAGGTTCATTAACTCAAGGGAATAATAAAATATTACATCCTGCTCACTAGATTATGATCACATCTTAAGGTTGAGTCTCATATATAGTTGTGGTGACCCTCTATGATACTGGAGTTATATCCTCTGTCATTCTTTATTAGAGTTTGTGTAATATTTATTACCTCCATAAGTATGGAGTTTATCCTCCTTCCACCAGATCTCATCGGTGGGGTTGGTGGAATCATTGAAGTAAGATCCCTTATGTGGCTGGTTGATCCAGGTTGGGTCATGGTGTCCCCAAGAGGTTCCGGATGCAACCCCTATCTATGTATCATACTCTTATAAGACAAGTAAATTCTCTTTGGGTAGGGACCAATGAGCTTGACCACTTCATTGAGTGTCTTTGATTATAGCACGTCTCATGGAGTCTGTTCTCCTTAAATGATAATTTCTTCCAATAGATTCCAATTGATGGATGTTGGTTATGACCACCTTAAGACATTGTGTTTTTATTGAGTATATATGGTTTATGATTTTCATCTTATTATTGATAGATATATGTTGTATTAAGCAGAGTGTATATGGTGCTTCCTTTTTTAGTGTTTTATCGGTGTCCTATTATGTATTTTTATTTCACTCCTACATGGGATTTCCCCTCACGTGTCAATATTATTTAGATGACGGCCCTTTTGACGGTGTATTAAGGGAATAGGGAAAGGGTGGAGCATATAATGATCATTAAATACTGAGGTATTTACATAGGGATTTCTTTTTACTAGTTCTCTCCCATAGAGTATGTTTGACTCTTAACAGTTCTTGGTTATTCTTTTTTCCCCTTTTATATTTTTAGCACATTAACCTCATATTATTTTGGGGGGTTATAGATGTATTCATGCAATGATTCAGTGGTTTTACATTTCACAATCTTGTGGGTATTGATATTTGTGTGTCTGTTGTTCATTTAGGATAATGCCTCACAATTTTTGGATATACCTACTCAGTGTTGTACGATTCCCCCAGGCCTATTGGAGGCAGGCTAGGCATTGTCCCGGAATGGGCCCCTCTTCGACAGGTCATGAAAAAAAAACATTTCCTATGTTATATAAGAATTTATTCATCAAATCCACCAATTCAATATTAGTCACCCAATATGGATTCATTGATATATATGAAGATCCCGGAATGATTATGATACATAACCAAAAATCACATTCTAAGGGATGACAATGAAATTCATCAAGAAATACATCAAAATAATCCCATATAATAGGATTGTTCTCAACATTGACTTCCACCATAATATTATGTTCTATGAATAACTTACAATTGGGAATTAAGACCCATACTATAAAATTTTCTTCTAAATAAGGATCTTGGTCATCCTTTTATTGATTCTTGATTAAATGATGAATATGTATATAAACGAAGATATCGCTTTCTAAAAAAATAAGGTCTAGTTTATGTAAATTATTTTAATCTACAAAAAATATTATGTCAAACTCAACTAAATGGAAAATCACCATAATTTCGGATAGTATCTCTCTATATATCTCTATTCGATATAATTTTTACAACATTATTCCTTTTATTGTACCATCTTATGTTTCTACATAATTTTAGATATTTAATACTTTTTTTTTTGTAAATCCATGTTCATTTAAAAATAATAAGATATAATAGAATATCAATAAACAGAATCAAATAAGCCATTCTCGATTATAGATTTCAAAATGAGGGTACATATAACCACATCATTGTTTTATCCTACCTCTATAGTAGTGATTTCATATCCCCCTTATACCTTGTTTTAGGAGGACATGGATACATATTCACATTAATAACTCTGGGTTTGATGAATTTATTCTCATGATTTCCATAACTTTCTATTTGAAGCACTAATGAGTGGTTTTAGCATTATTTGGGTCTAAGTTTCTATCAATGGTGTTATTTGGCCTCCTTCAATATCATCAGAATTCATAGCCTTGGTGAAAAAATTTACCAAACTCAATACACTTCCCCGAACTATTATGGACATTACCTGATTATTTCCTCCCTAAAATATTACTTATAGGTAATAGACCTTCCATACCCCCATTGGACTGTTCATTAGTGTTCCCCTTATTCTACATATTTCTTTTCCATTTTCTAGAATCATGTGGGTCTCCATTTTCTCTTCCAATGTTATATACACACTATAAAACATCCACAATGATTCAAAACTATCTTATTGAATATTAATTTCAATGTCATGGTTTTAGGTTATAATATAATGAACTAATCATATTTTTTAGGTCCACATATAGAATATAAGATTTACCTCACGTGTATTTAGATATTTCCCATGAAAGATACCTTATACAAGTATACCAATTTATTCAACTATAGTAATTCAATTACCATACTAGTTTGTAGGGGCCATATAAAATATTTTGTGATGAATATTCCATTGAAATAATCTAACACTCTAGAATAAAATAACTCAACTGTAATTGTATTCCACAAAAATACAACCATTGGTTGACATAAACATCTAAATACCTCTCATTCTCCGAAAGTGGATGTATATAAAAAATGTTCTCTATAAAATTAATAAATTTCTAAAAAATCAAATTGTTCGAAGGAGAATTGAAGGATGGTGAATTTTTATGCATAAAACTTTCATCCGCAAGTATATCCATTATTAATTCATTTTGAGCTCTAAATTATTCAACTTATTATTCAAAACATTATCTAGTGGGGTGATAATTTGTATGATAATTTGAGCTCAAATTCCCATCTCATTTAGAAAAACTGATCATTGTTCATTACATCATTCCTTAGCTCACTTCCTTATTTCTGAAGAGAAATCCTTAAATACTGAATTGTAAAGGTGATGAAACATATATTAATAAAATTATAAATAATAATGTAAATCTCTTAAATTTCAAGGAAATTTTTTTCTAAAATTATTTGGGATTTTACGAGTACGCAGTTTCTGACGGCACCTTATTATGAGGACCGGTGTTCCCAGAATCAATTTCCAAAGATTAGCTCAGGTACGTTCAGTGAATGAACGAGCGGGTTTTTCTAACTTTTGAACCGGTGCTCGGAATTGAAATCTGAGGGCACCGATGGAACCGCATCGCCCATAAATCCTTAAGAGGACATTTCTAAAAGGTGAGTTTTCTCTGGAGGAGTTGTTAAAAAAATGTGGATTAAATGTAAAGTAAAATAAAATTGTGTTACAATTTTATTTCATTATTCTAAGTTGTTTAATCCTATGTGTTGGAGATGGGGTGGGACCTATCAGTTACTAACTACCCTTGAGAGGATAAAGGTGAGGTGGGGCCCATATGATCCCCACCCCTTCACATTCCTTTAACTACTTAACTTCCCCCCCCTTTATGTGGGTAACTCCTCCCTCTCACCCTGATTAAGCTTGCCAACATAACACCATATTTAATTAGACAACTCAAGTTTAATTAATTAAGTTAGCTTGTTTTTGAATTTTTTAAGTTTAAATACATTCCATGATATAAAAAAATAAAAGCATATCTTATTTTATTTTGGGTTAGGATTGTTGTGTTGAGACATTGGGGAGAAGAGAACTTTTCTCTTGAAGAACTACATCCTCAACGAAGAACGAAAAAACTTCTTCAAGGATCATCGACTCCGCAACCCAGTTTCTTCCATCCTCTTTTTCCTCCATGAAAAAGGAGGAGGCAACGACGTGGAAACTTTCCAATGACGTCATGCCATATAATCTTCTATCCACGATAGAGGAAGGGAGACACTACTTCTTCCTCGGATGCTCTCCGTCGACGTTTACGGATCCTCACCCCACGAATCCATTTTCCGTGACACTCATCATTCGAACACTTGTGTTGAGGTAGGGGTTAATTATTTTTTCAATAATTATTTATCGATATTTTTTGTTTAATGATTGGCAGCATGATATTGATATAACGGGAGGAGATCGGACTGCACAAACACGACCGATCCTCCTCCCCTTTTTTGTGGATCTCTATTTTGGCTTGAAACGGAGGCAACGCGGTGTTGTTACACCATGTGGGAATGAAAAGGACCACAGTAGATCTATGTGAGGAAGATATCCTGGTGTATAGACCATAGGTAGAATTGGCCATTACGCGCTGCTACACTTTCTTGACTTACATAGGGCCGTATGATCCTGGTATATAAACCATAGGGAGATTTGACATTGAGGGATTCTCCAGAGTTCCTTTTATAATTTTACGATGAGAGACCACATGGGGAATTTACGTTGAGTGCTTTCCCATAGTTTTTTAGTTCCTTGACCCATCACACATGGGTAATTGAAGTTAAGTGCTTCCCGAGAGCACATTTAGTATGATGCGATACTATATGGGGAATTGTTGGTGAGTGCTTCCCCAGAGAGTATATACTTTATCTGAACCAGAAGGGTGATACTATGTCTGCTTCCCAGATGGTTACCAGTTTTGTTTAGCTACTTACATAGCTACAGCGTGACTTTGAAACAATGGATTATATTTTTCTGCTGAGTAGTTCATGTTTACTGCTTTCTGTACTTTTTCCTGCCATATATTCACTAACTTTTAGGCACATCTCTTATGGTGGTTGCCTACTGGGATTCGTCTCACACCATGTTTGGGCTATTCTTTTTGGCCCAAAGAGATTATATTATTGTAGGTATAGACAAGGTCAAGCACTCTTCTACGTCAGGTACTTGAATTGTTGTGGATATGGATAACATGGGACAAATCTTAGGCTTGCTATGATAAAGAGATGTTTATATGGTTCTTTTTGTACTTTGGTTTAGTGCTAGTTGTATTCATCATTGGGACTTGTTTGGATTTTTTCTTAGACATATTTTCCATGCATCATTTTATATATATGTTCTTCATTTTATTAATATCTCATTTTACTTTTGTTTACAGTTGTTGGATATTTACTGCTTCTGCTATTGTATATATTGTTTCTCTTCCACTATCTTACTCTGCCAATGAGGTCATAGTTTCCCACTATCACACCCAAGGCCCTCGCTGCTAGTCATCAGCCTCTGGCGTTCGGGGAAATGCGCTTAAGGGAATGTGACCAACCGGGTATGGGGCGCCTCTGAGGGGCTTCCAGAACCAGGATGTTTCATTAGTGAACCAGTCTTATGATCATGTGACACTAGCATGCAATGATTTTGAGGTACTTTATAGAGAGAAGATCTCTCTATCTATATTTATAACTATATCAATCTATGATAAAATATAGCTTCATCAGTACAGCATGATGGTACCTATGTATTAATCGAGGTTCACTAAACTCTCAAGGTATTCGATAGATATAGTTCATGATAAGTTCATCCTATATTAGAACTCCAAGATAGTTCTTCATAGATACTTGTGTGATAGTTTCATAAAACTATTAAATCTAACCATGTATGGGGTTTATTCATGAGCTGTGGTGGTTGAGAGTTTCTTAGCTAGGAAAATGCAGACACTGGTTGCTGACAGTGGCCATGAAAGGGTAGATACTTTGGTGTTGGGGATCTGACATTAGAACCAGTGATATGGTTGTGAGAGAAGTTTAAAAAGGAGGTCCCAAAATAGAGTTTCTATAAAATATGTCATGATGTATGGGTCTTCTCAACCTAGGGATATGTGGTTATACTCATGTGACAGAAGCAGACATGTTGAAAATGTTTTCCTGACCCATCGTATGAAAACTTGGGAGACCATTAATGGGCCACTGGGGTATTGGTAGAATTAAGATAATATAGGTTTGTAGGATTGGGGTTGTGGAAGTGGACAGTGGAAAGAAACTATATGTGGAATACTCTTCGACACGTTACTACTACCACCCCTCGGGTGTCTACTAGAGGCTGTTAGAGATAGAGGAAAGGTGCTAGGTCTACTGCCGGTGGTTATGTGATATGGACATGAGGCACTATGGGGGATATGATATATAATCATCTTATTCACTAAATTATCTATAGTACTTATTGAAAAATGATCTAGTCATTCATTTATTTATACATAACTGGTTCAATATATAGATATTATGGTTAGTCCTTTAGCTCAACCCTTACACATGGAGACCCCAATTGGATAAGACTCAGTGGTCACACACATGTGTTGATAATGTGACATAACTCATGGAGGTGATAGTTTATATTTGGATATCATTGTAATAGTGATGTTGACATAGGATGTCATTTTAGGTATCGACAGGTTATCTTCATTCTATTCCAATATTTAATTACTCAGGTGGAGGATGTGGTCTTTCAAAATAAATTGTACTTGTGTTTCCTTTGTGGGTGAAAAGAAAACCTAGACAGTGCTTGATAGACTCATGAATATGATGGTTTTGTAGATTACTTATCATGTGGCTAGCATGACCCTTAGTGTATAGTTTTTTATTAGTATCCAATTTTTTATATTTATGGAAGAGTATGAGGAAATCATTCATGAGGATGTTCCTGGATTACCTCCCCTTTATGAGTTGTACATTCACATTGATCTATATCCCTTACTGTCCCCTATATATATATATGACTTCATATGATATGGATCATGCAAGAACTATATGAGATGAGGGTACGGTTAGAGGAACTGCAGAGGAAGGAAATTGTTAAACCAATTGTTTCACCCTGGGCATCCCATGTTTCAATTTCCATGATGGGGGATAAGAGAATAAGGAAATGTTAAGACTAATGTTTCTTGATCTATGTGACCATATAGATTAAGTTTCCACTACCAAGTATTTTGAGAGGAGAATGATACTTTTTGAAGTTTTTCCTTAGGTTAGTTATTACATGTTATGTGTATGGGATGAAGATATATTGAATACAACATACATATATTTCTACAGACTTAATGAGTACTTGGTGATTCCCTTTAGAGTGAAAAACACACCATTAGAGTTCTCAGGACTCCTGAACCAGTTCATTCAGCCCATCTTAGACTTTTTCATGGTATTCCTCGTCAATGATATCCTAGTGTACTCATCTTATATTGAGAAGTACATGAGAAACAAGGGGATGGTTTTAGATATAACACAAGATCACCAAATTTATGAGAATATATCTATGTTGTTGTTCTAGATTTAGGATTTCCACTATCTGGGAATTGTTATCCCAAGAAATGTTGTGGAAATGGACCTAGAGAAGTTTCACACTGTGTTAGCTTGGTAGCCACCCAATATAATGAGAGCATCTTGGACCTTACTTGGGTTGGTATGATATTTCTTTTGATTCATACATTACATCTACGTGATACCATCCCACATGTCATATTTGACAAAAAATGGGGAATCATTTCATAACCTCAGAGAGGTTCCACTAAGCATTTCATGAGTTGGTGATGACATTTACATTTTCCCCCAATCTTGAGATTACTAGCGGAGGGTATCGAGAACATAATTCCCCAATACATCAAGAATTAGGATTGGATTTGTACTGATGTATAAGATGGTGGATATTTCCTGTGATTCAGTTCAAGTGAATTTTCATAAGAATAACTACACAGCACATAATCTAGAGTTAGCATTAGTAGTTCTCATAGTAAACATATACAGACACTACATAATTAGAGAGAAATTTATCATCTTTTAAGATAACAATATCTCCAATATATATTCTCTCAAAATTATCTTAACATGATATATAGGATAATTCTTTAGTTCCTCCATGGTTAGAAAATTGATATTTTCTATACTCATTGGAAGGGTAATGTGGTAGAAGATACTCTTAGCAAGATGTATTTTTAACAGTTTCCTAATGATGTGTCAGATAAGTTGGAATGGTTGTATTTAGCCTAAATGGATGGAGATGGATAAAATTATCACCATTCAATGATTTTTACACGTATTCTTTTACAGTGATTTATAAAGTCACAACAATGGAATGATGAATGTGAGGCCCTACATACTAAATTTTCCACTAGACACAATCTTGATGGATTTTCTACATGTGGTGATCATGTTGTTCTTTTAAAAGGATGCATAATGGAAACAATGACATTTTTGGATGAGGTTCTAATAAAGTTTCTCACATATCCATTATTGGTATATCTATGTGAGGAAGAGATGTACTATGACCTTAGATGTTGGTTTTGGGGGCCAGTGATAATGAAGAGAGTTTCAGATTTTGTCTCTTGACACCTTAATTGTCAGCAAGTGATGGATAATCACAAAGTTATATCAGGTTTATCTCAACCCCCTCAGGTTCTAGAGTGAATGTGGTATTATATATCCATTGAATTCATGATGTTATTATCACACACTTCCAGGGGACATGAATCCACATGGGTTTTCATAGACAGACTCACCATGTTGTCCCACTTCATAGATATCCAATAGATGATTTTAGTAGACTACATGGGATTCCTCGACATTAATGAAATAGTATTCTCTATGTATTTCCCTGAATTATTATTTATCACCATGATTTTCAATTCACATATCTATTATAGAAGGGATTGCAGTATGTTTTTGGGACTCAGTTTCAATTGGGGATGTATTTTTACCCCTAGACTTATGACCAAACTATGTAGACCATTCAGGTTTTATAATACTAGTTAGAGTGTTCCCTGTTGTAATTTGGTTCTATTTATATGAATCATATGTCATTGGTGGATTTTTTATACAAAAAAAATCAACCATTAAACCACTGGAATGGAACAATTTGACGCCCTCTATGGGTGACCCTGCCGATCACCACTTTGCTAAACTGGACAAGGAGATTCAATATTTATGGGACTAGAATTAGAATGAGAAACTTCTGACATGCTTCATATCATCCAAGAGAAGAAGAGGACTATATGTACATATCAAAATTCTAATATTTACCAATGATGATGGTCATCAGAGTTTATGGAGGGTGGCCATGTGTCCCTATGGGTTTCATCATGATTTGGATTACAAAGATTTGGTTGGGGTAGAAAGTTTTATCAGACATTCATTGGCCCTTTTCATGTACTATGTAGAGTTGTTGAGGTGTCATTACTCTTAGAAACTCTATCTTAGTTAGAGAGAGTGCATGAATTATTCCTTTTTTATATAGCAAAGGATGTACATACATGACCCATCACACATTATCAACTGGGGAGAGTTGGATATTGATGATGGAGATATATTTCTTGAGTACCAAGTAGAGATCAAGGATTGATAGGAGATGATAGTTAAAGGGAATTTTATTTCATTATAGGTTGTTCGGTGGAAGAAATAGAATCTTTAAGAGATATCATGGGCATGGGAGGATCAGAGGAATTCTAAATAACCACATTTTTTTTATGTGGCCACATATTTTGGATTATTCTGATATAAATCTCCATGGTGGGGAAACTAGTCGTTACGCTAAATTTTAATATATTAATTTTTTTATTGTATGAATTATATTCAAGAAAAATTTATTTGATAGTCTGTTATTTTGAGGACCAGTGTTCTCAAAATAAAATGATTGAAACATATTAAACATATTAAATGCCATGCACATGGGGTTTTTATTAAGAATGTGGAATAAATTCTAAATACATTCCAATATTAAAGATATAAGTATTTCGATAAAGTCAAATATTGGGTTTTACTATAGGTGTGACATTAACTATGTTATGTTGGTTAGTTTTTGAAAAAGTCATTATGGTAATAAAATGTATGAAATAATATAATAAATTATTTTATTTTAATTTGTGGATGTTGTGATTGACAATGTATTCAAGTATAATATTAAGATGAAATTATAGGTCCAGCAACAAAATCTTGAATCTGTTGGAGAGAAAATTTGACAATCTCTCTTAGATAAAAATCTATCATATCATGGGAAGGTGATTAACATCCTATGTGATTCTAGGATCTCTCAGGTGAAAAGGATGAAGCTTTATTCATCATCTGTGGTTCTCCAAATTGAGGTAGGGATTTGTTTGTTTGGATTTATTTATTTTTAATATTCTTATGATGAACATGAATCATTAAACTAACCAATAAATTCATGGATTTTGTATATTATGGTTCTGATATAGATTCATCGTGGAACTGGGAAATTTCATTGGGACTATCTTGTTATCTTTTTGTTCATCCTTATAACCGAAAAAATCAATGTCAACATGATCAAATTTATTGTTAAATTCCTCATTTTTGTGGATTTTCATTTATTCTCCAAATCTATGATCATCATGGGAAAACCATTGGTCCATATTTTGACAAATACAAGTTAATGGTCTAATGATTTGATAACATGCATTTTGGATCAGTATAATGTGGTGATCATGCATCAATAAACATGGAAAGTGATTAGATGATTTTGGTTTGAACGATAGTGGGCCATGAATGTGTATTATTTCCATGAAATTTATATTTTTAGAATATAGTGATTGTAGATGAACACATTCAGTTGGGTAAGATCGGTGTTTTTTGATGAGATCATTGTGGGTATCTAAGATAGAAGAGGCATGAGAGTACATAGAAAAATGAACATGTATTTCTAGAAAATCTTGATAAATATGGTGTCTAATATAGAGTGACACATGGTGTGTGGCTCTGAAATAAGAGAATTTGGTTTTGGGTTAATGTTACAGATCAAATGGCATGTGAACCTAACACTTGTTGTGTGAACCTTTCTAGTAGGCTCAGTCTGAACCTTATAGGGTACACAAACAAAAACAAGAGTACACTTTCATAGGCATGTCTTGTAATCCTACAAAAACATGGCTAGAACTGTTGTACATTGTCATTGATGTGTACTGGTACATGGGGATAATTACATGTGCATTAGAATTTTGTGTACATTAAAACAGACACAAGAACGGTCCATTTACATAGGAAGGAACTGGTGCTGAAGAGTCACATTTTTTACAACTAGTAACTAATGTTTAATCATTCAAAGTTGTCTTGGATCCATTTCCATATGTATATTAGATTATTTTTGGTTTGGGTGTGTTCCATATATAAATTCCATGATGGATACCATAGAACCACAACCTACACATAGAATTGTGACACATTTAGTAGTACATCTTAGGTAGTGTTATTGGAGTCCTTCAGTGAAGCTCGAAGTGATCTCCTCTTATATCATCACATCCTAGGTCGAGTTATTTTTATCTTAATCCCCAAACCTATATGGGAACTGATACTCTATGTAATAGGTTATTCCATATTGAGTTGTAGATTTACCCTAAGGGCTTGGTTGTGATCCTCATATGTGTGTCATATCTATTCAAACATACAGTTTATACTTCATATAGTGATACCAACTGAGCATGACATATCAGACGCCATTTTTAGTGTTATCTGACTATTGTAATGTGTTATCCATTATAGGTGTTGCGTGGAAACGTTTTAAAATAATAATAGGTTGGTTTTATGACTGTTAAATACATTCAGACTAGGTTTCATTGTTGATTATATCTGGATATTCATGTTATGTGTTTTGTAGACATATACTTATGCAGAACCGACTATTATTATTATTTATATACATTGTGGTTTTGGGTGGTCTTATTGGGTATTTTTATATTCACTCATGCACCAGATTTTCCCATACATTTCATGTTTTGTTTAAAACGTTTGACCTTTTGATGGAGTACTACAAAGAATATGACAATGTGGTTCTTAGTGAGCCAGATAGATCATGGTGTCTTCCAACAGTTATCTTGATATTATTGCCCATCATTACTTACATGTTACAATTATTAAAACTCTTTATGGTAGGATTTAATTTCGCCATGTTTAGTTTGAATTAAATTTTTTATATTCTCTCATTGTGGGATTAGATGTATGGATGCATTTTTTCATTCAGTTGGTTTTTCATTTCAGCATTCTATAGGCTTGGAGATGTGTGCATTTTTATAGGTACTTTATTATATGTCCTCCAATGTTAGTGATATGCATACATGGTGCCAGTAAACATCCCCTAGCCTATTTGGGTTGGGAATAGGAAGTCTAATAATGGACCCATTTGGGATTCATTGTGATAGAAAATTATGAATTTTACATAATTAGCGGCATGCACTAATCTGGGTAATTAGATAAAATTTAGACAAAGAAATAACGAAATTTACCCGACTCAATAAATATTTAGAAAGAAATCCTAAAATTTGTAATTATAAACAATATACATGTAAACATCTTCTATTATATATACATCGAGGCTACATGAATCTGATGGTATCTGCGGAATCAAGCATTATAACATAAATTGTTCTTACCCACTAATATTTCAAAAATTATGTCAATGATAGATAATGGTAAATGGAATCCTGAAGTGAAAGGATTAGTCTTATATTCATATATTTATACTCTTGTTATTTTCAGTCTTATGGGATCCAATTTCTTATTCTCGTTATGAAAAATCATAACACCATTATTTTTAGGAAAACATTTAAATTGGACTTGCACATTTACTATCAGATATAGGGTAGTTGATCTCAACTGATAGTAGCTTTCTTACCTTATTTTTTACAATTTCAAATATGTTATGGTGTAGTCAATTTATTTAATTACATTCTAGATTTTCCTTATCTTATTGGAAAATTTTATGCATGGATATATATGGTTTAATACTATGGAAATTGTCTAATTTTGACCAATTTCTTATTTAAACTCTCTCAAAAGAAAATGACCCATTATTTTATGCCTTAATGAGAATTTATTAGAAATAGTAACTGAAAATTTTTCGGCATCCTTATTAAATTTATATTTTATGGTAATATGAACTAGTTTCATTTTAGTCAATGGTTGGATGAGAGTTGAAGGAAATGGTTTTGTGGATAGAATAACATATATACCATATATGTTGTAATTTCTTCTCTTTTTAGTGGGATAATAAATATCAATAGTCATTATTGAATCATAGATGGGTTCCAAAACCCGTGATTTATGAAATAATAAGTATAATTACCTTTGTGTAATTTTTATATAATATTATAAAAATCAAAACATGATTCCATTCTTATAATTTATATCTAAATTGAAAACTCATTACAAGGTTCATATGAATGAGGTATTGTTTTTATGTGTAAATGGATAATATTACATATGTTAAATAATGGGGAGAAATGATAAATCTGGGGTTATTCATCACATCATTTACATTTAATTGGAAAATATGTCCACATTAAAAAATAAAATATACCATTGGGTATAATAATTATAGATTTAGTGGTCTTCATCAATGGTCTCTGAAATATAATTGGGGAATGACCACTCACTCTATCTCCTTCACAATTATGTGTATAACAATTATATGGATATATTATGATTTTAACACTATCAAAAACATAATATACCACATTAGTGGGGTGTATAGTAATTTTATAGCTAATTTAAAGAATGTTTATATAGGATGTAGTTCACCGATATATAATTAATTGAAATGGAATGGGAAAATTCATTTATTGAAATAATAAAACTGAAAATAGCTTCAAAAAATAAATACACCATCATTTTCAAAGAAATTTTAATTTTATAGGATCGTTACATTTGTTTTGATGTGATTTCTTGATCATTATCGAGCTTTTCTAAAACAGGAACACATTTTCATCACCTTAATGTCTCCTACAGTGTGTACAAATCATTTACGAGAAAATGGTGTGTCATAATATTTTCTTTCAATCGAATAATCAAGGTAATGTTTCCTTGAACTTATTTGAATGTTTTTAAATCTTACTTTTAATATTTATTTTTTTATTTCCATTTCTGGTCAGACCGCTCTGGGAGTCGGAGAGGATCCAATTGTTATTTAGTCAGAACAACCCAATATTACAAATTTAATTCTCAAGCCATTTAGATATGAAATAAAACTACTTTCATTGAATGTTATGAATAAAATATGTTAAATGAACATTCATTATTGGATTAGACAAAAAATTGTTTCACAAACAAATTACACTAAACAAGTAGAAATAATGTTCTCGAACTACCTCTTAAAATGTGCATACCTCCTTTGTAATTACTGAGTTGTGTTTATCTATCTATTAAAATGTGGTGGGGGTGTGGGTGGTTCTTTAACATCATTTTTTTATTTTTATAATGATAGTTATCTATAAAACCTCCTTTGTGATTGGAGGATTCCTTTGAAACCTTAAATATTCCAAAATCACCATTTTTTCTTACTTAAAAATTGGACTATTATGTTTCCTATAAATAGTAATTTTTTGAAGATGGATTAGGTACCCCATAATTTTTAAATACATATTGAATTATTTTTTGTTAAATAAACAATATTATCAAATTTTTTAAAAAAAAACTATTTTACCCACCAATTTCTTATATATAATGACCCTACTTTTATTTCACAATTAAAAATAATTTATTACAATGAATTTCACTTAATAAAATATAGAAAATCGATATGTATAGTTTCTTTTCATATTAGGATTATTATATAACAACTTAAAACATGAAATACAACATCTTTATTGAAAACATCCTTTACATGACCCCAACATTACTTCGTACTTAACATTGTATGGGATAAACTAAGGACATACATAAGAAAGGGGTAAGCTATAAATCCCAATAAGAGAATAAACATGGCATAAAATGAGGAATAAAATACATGTTATAGAATATTCATATCAATGGAGCACAAGATAAACATGAACATAAAGGCTTGATAAATCATGATAATCATAACATGGAGATGTGGCAAAAACACATAACATAGAATTAGCATGAGCCAATGATCATTACACATAGATCATGAGTAAACACTCATTGCACATAATTCACAAGAAAACCCTCATTGAAATTGAATAAGAATGATTCAACACTCAATTCACATGACGTATCATGATACAATACTTTACCCATTTCATTTGAGTGCAATTAAGGTTCACCATTCATAATCATTTTAGTTCATGCATAAGTGTGCCACATTGATCATACAACATGGATTCATAAGCATCATTATTCATTCCATGAATAAGAGAAGAGGAATAAAAAAATTTAAGTCCAATATCAACAAGTACATGTTCATAATGGTGAATACAACTGATATAAGAGTGAGTATGGTATTCACTACACAATGATTTTAACAAGGAAATTTTGGTGTAATTTCGGCAGCATAACAACATCAAATATAAATTCATAAAATGGTTTAATGGGAGGTAATAATGTATCTCTTAATTTATAAATTAAATTTAAATTAAGGAGATCATGGTACATAATATACCAACATATGGAATGGAACTATTATGCATAATATAAAAGAGTTTCTTGAATGTAAATGGGGAGAATAAAATTCCTTACAGAATTTTAGCATGGTAACAGATGTACATGGGGGGAATTAATGAGAAATAAGGGGGAATTTTATCATTCAATCATAAAGGGGTAAGTATGGGGGAGGTACGAAATCATACCCAACATTTATAAAGGAAAATAAAATGGAATTACAATATAATGGAACTTGGAAATAAAAAAGGTAAGTGAGAATCCCTTATAAGGAAGTGTCATCTCAAAGGCTTGGGAGGGGCTTGAGAGAATATTATTGGTTTAATGGGGTTAATTGGGATGATTCAGCAGGGATTATGGATGAATTTGGACAATCTCTAAAGGATTTATGTGAAGAGGAAGTGGGATATTGGGTTGGTTTATATATAAAGGGAGAGGGAATTATTGATTTTATAGGTTTGGGAAAACACAAATTAAACTCCTCAAACCACAAACACGACCATGGTTTTTGCCGATGGTTTTTGAAAATGGGGAGTGGAAATAATATTTTATATTTCCAATGGACTAATATATTAAAATAATTGGGTTTCTTATGTGGAGGTGAGTCACACTCTCCATGAAATCAATTTAAAATTTTAAAATGTTTTATAAGTTTGAAGGGTCCACTAATGCATTCTAAAATAAATCAAACAAATCTAAAATCACATTATTTTAAGTAGAAAATATATTTTGTACAAAAATATCATTTATTGTATTTTATTACATCACTATTGGGTTATTATGATGTTAGGAAACACAATATATATTTAAACAGTATTTAATTTTTAGCCAAAAATTTGATTCTCTCAGAAAATAATGAAAAATAAATTGTCTGAAAAGTTTGAAATCATGATTCCCAAAATAATAATCATTTTATCTAAAAAAATTTCGAAATAACAATGTTTTCACATTTAATATAAAAACTGGCATGTATAAAAAAATCAACGGTTTTTGAAAAAACAGATTTCAAACCATAATAAAAATTACAATTGCATTCATTAAATTATATGAAATTTAAGATTTAATAATAAGTAATTTTATAATAATATTAATTTTTTTTAAATATTATATAATTCAAAAGAAAATCCATTGATTTACAAAAATATATTCCTTAGTTGAATATTAACTAAAAATACTATTTTTTCTTTAAAACCTATTTACAAAGTAACAATAATAATATGATGGTGTATTATATATTATACAAAAAAATAATGCACATAATCCTAGTTCTATGGTCTTGTTAAATGAACCCTTATAACACATGTATATGACCGAAGGGTAAGTAGTGTGATGGTGACAGACTCTTGGGTTGGCTTGGATAACATCGCTCGGGTGGTAATCTCAATCAACATCCACTTCTCCCGTAGGTGGTTCCGTTAGATCGTATAATGTTGAAGCATGGCTTGGGATTGGAAAAGTGTAAAGACCAATGATTCCACTTCCTTTCTGAGCTCCGACAAATGGGCTTCATACAGGGCAAGTCTACTGAATGAGGTCAAAAAATTACTCTGTCTAAGTAAATTGGATTTGTTTAATCCCTATCTTTATACTAATCATATGATCATAGTTCAACTACATTATTAGTAGTGGAAAAAATTCATAACGGTATTTTAAAATCCAAAAACATAATATAAAGGAAGTGCATGTGTTATATAGTCATCTTACATAATAAGACATTTAATTTGATCAAGAGGAATTTTCATTAATAAAATGTTTGGGTCATTACAATCTTCCCCCCTTAAAAAATTTCACCCTCGATGTATCATTTCCCACACTAATACAGATTTGGGTAACTCTACTTCATTACTTCCTCTTATTCTCATGTTTCATCTTCAAACATATTCTTGGGCCACAACACCTTGATGAGGGTCATTGTCTAATTACGTAGAACGTCTTCTCTATTATCTAAGATCTTCACTGATTGCTCCTCCTAAGAAATATCATCCACTAACTGTACTACCTCTGAAGAGAGTATATGTGAAGGGTCTGGTATGATTTTCCTTAATACGGATACATGAAATACATCATGTACTTTTCCATGATAGGTGGAAGTTCTATTCAATAGTCCATAGACCCGACACGATCAAGTATCTTGAAGGGGATGATGTACTTAGGACTTAACATCCCTTTCATTCAAGACCTCATGACCTTCTTCCATAGAGATATTCATAGAATTACCATGTCACTAACTTTGAATTCTAGGTCTCATAAAAAGTTGTCTGCATAACCCTTCTATCAACTTTGGGCTCCCTTGATATGCTATAGAATGGTTTCCACATTCCCCACTATTTTTTCGACCATTTCCTGTTCTAGCAACTTACGCTCGCTGACTTCATACCAACAAGCATGTGTTATGAACCTTTACCCATAAAGGGCTCCAAATGGAACCATTCCGATGCTCGAGTGAAAACTATTATTTTAGGAGAAGTCAACTGGTGGAAGATGTTGGTCCCATCCTCTTTGGAAGTCCATATAACATGATCATAACATATCTTCCAGTGTTTGAATAGTTCGGTCTGATATGAAATCAGTTTGAGGATGATAGGTCATACTGAAGTTCAGTTCAGTGCTTAGGGAATGTTGGAGACTTTTCATAACTTTGAGGTAAATCTCTGATCCCAATCAGATACAATAGATAGTGGTAGTCCATTCAACCTTACAACTTATTTGATGTATATTTGTGAAACTATATCCAATGAGATGTCCTCTTGAATCATGATAATGTGAGTTGTCTTCATATGACGATCCACAACGACCCATATAGCATTGTTTCCTCTGGATGTCCTTGGAAGTACAGTGACAAATTCCATGGTAATGTTTCCCCACTTCCATGTTCGTATAGGTAGTGGTTTCATCACCCCCTTAGACATTTTCCACTCATCCTTCACTTTCTGACATACTAGGCACATTGATGTATATTCAACAATCTCCCTTTTCATATTGCTCCACCAAAAGATTTCTTGGATAACTCGATGCATCTTTTTTCTCCCCAGGTGAACAGAGAATGTTGATCAATGTGTGTCCTTTATAAGCTCCTTCATTATATCTGAATAATATGGTATACGTTATTGTGACCCAAATCCCACCATTCCATCCTTTTCAACCACGAAGTCTGAGTATTTCCCATTTCCTATAACTTCCACCCTTTTCATAACTTTCGCATCATTTCATTGAGAATCCTCTATTTTCTCCATGTGGGATGGTTGAGCAATCATATGTGAAAGGATTTATGATGTTCCCTTCTTTATGATTCCCATGTCCATCTTCATCAAATATATAAATATTGGATTCTTCTGAAATCACATTAATGACATAATTGTTGTATCCTTTCTACTTAAAGAATTTCCCACATTGTACGCTTTCCTAGTGTGGTAATGGATTGATAAGTCATAATCATTGATCATCTCTCACTGTCTTCATTGGCGCATATTCAACTCTTTCTGTGTGAATATATACTTGTGGATTTTGTGATCTATGTATATTTCACACCTATCCCCAAAGAGGTAATGTTGTCAAAATTTTAAATTGAAGATCACCCTAGAAAACTCTATATCATGTGATGGATAACTCTCCTCATGAACATTCAATTTCCGTGAAGCATAGGAAATGAATTGGTCATTTTTCATCAACACACAACCCAGGCCCTTCTTCGTAGCATCACTAAATACCAAAAAAAGTTCTCCACGTGTGGTTAATGTGATCACGGCTGTAGTGATAAGCCTCATTTTCTACTTATGGATACATTATTCACATACATCACTCCATGGAAACTTTACTCACTTCTGATTTAGCATGGTAAGAGGGTTGCACAATCATGAGAAATTTCACTCAAATCATCGATAATATCATGTTAACACCAAGACGCTACAGATATAAATTACTAATGTTGGCCTTATCCTTCCCTCAATTGAAGCTATCCTAGAGGTATCCACAGATATCTGACTGATTGTGATGATGTGACCCAATAATGATTCCTCGTTCAACCATAAATCACATTTGTTTTAAATTTCATTGAGCTTCTCCTTTCCCAATGTATCTATTACAGTTCTTAGATGCTCCTCATGATCCTCCTTGTTTTTTTAGTATATTAAAATATCATCTATAAAAAAGACATCAAATTTTTTGAGGTAATATCTAAACACTATATTCATAAATTCCATAAATATTTTTGTGCATTAATGATTCCCAATGGAATTACCATGAATTCATAATGCCTGGTTCATGTACGAAAATTTTTCATGGGGATATCTTCCTTCTTCACCTATATTTGATAATATCCCAACTACAAGTCCACCATGGAGAAGTATTTTGCTCCATGCAGCTGATCGAACAAGTCATCAATTCATGGAAGAGGATACTTGTTCTTTATGATTATTTTCTTGAGCTTCTAATAATCAATTAAAATTCACATTGAACCATCCTTCTTCTTGATTAAGAGGATGGGTTCACCCCATGGTGACACACATGAGTGTATAAAACCTTTATATAGATTATCTTGTATTTGTTTTCATTTTCTCAAGCCCCACAACAACCATTCTATACTAAGTCTTGGATATTGGAAACACACCTGGTATAAGGTAAATTGAGAATTCAAAATCTATTCTAGGAGGAAGACCATGCAATTTATCGGGAAAAACTTCAGAGAGTTCCCTTGCAATAGGCCTGTCTTCAAGGACGGTTTCTTCCTTAGACTCAAGCATCTGACCCAAACATGCATGATCATGGGGAAATAATATCCATAGTTAAGAGGAAGGTTCTAAAGAAGATTCATCTTCCTCCTTCCACTTGTACAGAATCGGGGGTCGATTCTCCATATGGAGAGTGATTTCCCTATCACGAAAATTTATGTTGTCTCTATATAGGGAAATCCAATCCATGCTAATAATTTCATAAAATTACACCATAGGGAGTATGAAGAGGTTATTTGGGTAGTTAAATCAAAAAAATATGACCACGAAGAAGATATATTCATGGGATGAAATGAATTCCCCATTTTCCATACTCACAGACATCTTCACTTCAATGATTTTTGGTGGTGTTGGAATTGTTCTACTAAACATCTGGGATATAAAATAATGTATAGAAGAAGAATAAAAAAGTATGTTCACTATTATGGAATGTATAACTAGAGTACGTGTCACCAATTCATTTTCGGGGTACACTTCGATGGTAGTGATGAAAAAAATCTCTCCCTTGCTGCCTTGGAGGTTGTTGGTTGCCTCAAAAAAATCCTTGGTTTAGGGAACTATTTTTAAGGTGCCCTGGTTCTTTGCAGTTGAAGCAATGAACTATGCGTTGATAATTGAATGTAGATTTCCTTTCCTTTGTCGCAGCTGTATGTTTTTCTTATCGGCAGTTAATGGCAAGGTTTATTTCTCTTCCACACCTAAATCATTTCCTCATCCCCTTCAAGAAATTTCAGGAATTCTTCTTTCCACATATTTTTCGAGTGGGGTGCGGTATTTTCCAAGCACCATTGGATTTATCCATCAGAAAACCAGAATTGAATACCAACATATGCATCTTATCCCCATGACACCCTTGATATTCTCTGATCTCCATTTCTACCTTGAGGTCATGTTGGAAAATTTCCTCTTAGCTATCGAATACATGGATCACCCGGACTATACATGGTATAGGTTTCAGCCCACCAAAGATGCTGTCAACCTTGCATTGGGGGGTAATGACAAAGTCGGAGGTGTATCGTGCAAGACTTGTGATGTTTCCCTTATACACTATGATAGATTCATCATCTTTTTTTCTTGAGGTCAAGGAAGTCCAATTCCAGCTTAAGTCGGAGGGAGTGAGGAAACTATTTATTGAAAAAAAATCTAGAAATCAATCCATTCCAACACCTCAATTGCCTCATCTAGATTTTTATTTTTTTGTCAATGTCCCCCATTGATCAGCTTCACCCTCTATATGATAAGAATCTAAAAGTACCATCTCTTATTCAGAACATTAATGGAAGGAGAAGATCTTTTCAATGGATTTGTCCTTTGTTCGGAGATTGGGGGATTATATGATTCATTAAAATTAAGAGACCTTTGTCTCGTGAAGCTATCTATAGTGACTTGTTCATTCTAGGGAGGAGGGGAGGTAAACGTTCCTCTTGACAATGTTTCTATTCAAATATTGACTTAATTGATAGGGTATCATGACAGTGTTTGTGATTCTTTCTACCATCTTATTGGGTATCACATTAGAATAGGCATCACATTGATCTTCGCATTTGTTTTTATCCTGAGTCCTCCAATTACCATCAATTTTCTGAAATTAAAGGAATGATAGGGGTGACACCTAAAGGGTAATCCATGGAAAAAACAATTGAATTATAAATAGATTTTATTTCCTTAACTTATGAATCTATATGATTCAATATATGTTATCCATTTTCTACTTTCTAACATTATTTCTTAGGGGAAGTTTTTTAATTCCATTAATAATGGTTCATACTAAGCATGTGAATTTACCGAAGCATATACCCTAAGTTTTTCATAACAAAGAGTGTAGCAAGGCCCGTTGTCATGTTCCAGGATACCCCGAGTCAAGCTCAAAAATTATTTTCTGAGTTTTCACTCCTAGTTACATATGTTCTAGAGCCGCCTCTACCTTCTCGTATCCATACGGGGATGTATTTTCTTGATTAAAAACAATCCCAATACTCACCAAAACATATTAATGTTTTTATTATACTTTGTCTTATCCCTAAAAATTTCACTAGGGTTTTATATTCCTAATCCCAAAAATAACTAAACCTATCCCTTGATAATAACCATAAAAACCCAGATTTTATTTCACACATAAACATAATTTATTACATGAAATTTCACATAATATAACATAGAAGATTGGGAGGTTTAGTGTATTTGGGGCTTACGATCATTACATAACAACTTAAAACATGAAATACAACATATTTATTGAAATAATCCTTTACAAGACCTCGACATTCCTTTGTACTTAACATTGCACGTGAAAACCTAACGACATACATAAGAAATGGGTGAGCTATAAAGCCCAATATTGGAATAAACATGGAATATCATGAGGAATACAATACATTTTAGACAATATGAATATCAATGGAGGACAAGAAAAACATGAAAATAAAGGCAAGATAATGTATGATAATCGTAACATGGAGATGTGGCAATAACACTTAACATGGAATTAGCATGAGCTAAGGCTTATTGCACATGGAGAATGAGAAAAACCTAATTGACCATGAAGCAAAAGTAATCCCCCCTTGAACTTGAATTATCATGAGTCAAAACTCATTTCACATGATGTATCATGATACTATACTTTACCCAATGCATCAGAGTGCTATTAGGGTTCACCCTTCACAATCATTTCATTTCATGCGTAAGTGTTCCAAATAGATAATACAACATGTATTAATTAACATAATAATTAAATCCAAAAATATGATATATGGAATACATAAATATAAGTCATCAATCAACAAGTACATGTAAATAAAGGTGAATAACCTTGATAGAGGACTGGGTATGGTATTCACTACACAAAGATTTGGGCATGGAAATTTCGGAGTAATTTAGGAAGCGTAACGACCTCAAATAAAATTTCGTAACATAGGTTAATAAGAGTAAATGGGTACTCTCATAATTTATACATTAAATTAACAGTAATTGTATGATGGGACATAATATACCAACATATGGAATGGAATTTTTATGCATAATATAAAATAATTTCTTGAATGGAAATTAGGAGAGAGAAATTCCTTACAAAATTTCGGCTTGGTAATGAGTATACATGGGATGAATTAATGAGAGATAAATGGGTATCTAATCATTAAAACATATAGGGGGATTTATGTGGGAGTTGTGAAATCATACCCCCAACATTTATAATTGAAAATAAAAGGGAATAACAATATATGTAAACATGTACATAAATAAGGTATGTGGGAATCCGTTGCTTGGATGTGTGATCCAAAGGCATGGGAGGGCTAGGAGAGAATATTTTTGAGAGCTTGGGGTGACTTGGAAGGATTATAGCGAAAGGAGTGATGAATTTGGATGAACTCCAAAGTATTTATGTGAATATAAAGTGGTATATCGACTGGTTTTATATAGGCAAGGAGAGGAAATTCTTTATTATTTAAGTTTGGGATACCATAAATTAAACTAATCTAAATCAAAAAACTAGGCCATGGTTTTTTCCCATGTTTTTTGACAATGGGGATTGGAAAAGAATATTTTAAACAGCCAATAGATGAACTTCTTAAAATAATAGTGTTTTTTTGGTGGTGGTGAGTCACACTATCAAGGAAATCAATATAAAAAGCTAAAATGTTTTATAAGTATTAAAGGGTCCACTAAAGCTTTCTATAATAAATCAAACAAATAAAAAATCACAATAAATTAAGGATAAAACATATATTGTCAGAACATATCATTTATTTTATTTTATTACATACTATTGGTCCATTATGATGTCATAAAACACTTTATATATTTAAATAGTATTTAATTTTTACCCAGAACATTGACTGTATCAGAAAATTATGAAAAATTTACCATTGGATAATTTTGATGTCCTACTTCAAAAAATAATATTCATTTTATCTAAATTATTTTCTGTATATGTAATTTTTCACTTTTAAAAAATCGGCAATTATTGAAAAATCATGGTTTTTATGTCCAAAACAGCTTTCAATCCTTAATTAAAATTATAATTGCATTCATAAAATTATATGATCATTTATATTTAATAAGAAGTAATTTAATTATAATAATAATTTTTTATTAATATATTATATAATTCACAAATATCCATTAATTTACCAAAATAGATTTCGTAGTTGAATATTATCTAAGAATACTACTTTTGCTTTAAAAAATCATTACAAAGTATCAATAAAAATATGAATGTATATTCTATATTATTCACAAAAATAATTCACATATTCCTATTTCTATGGTCATATTACATAACCCCTTATAACAGCGGCTTAGGAAAGAAGGGTAAGCTGTACGATGGTGACCGAATCTTGGGATTTCTCGGATAACATCGCTCGGGTGGTAATCTCTATCAACTCCCACTTCTCATGTGGGTAGTTCTGTTATAGATTTATATGTGGAAGCTCATCTTGCGATTGGTCAAGAGTAAATACCAATGATGCCACCACCTTTCCAAGCACCGATAAATGGGCTTTATACGGGGCACGTCTACTGGATGAGGCCATCGATTACTTTGTCTGAGTTAATTGGATATGTTAAAGCACTATATTTATACTAATCATGTGAACACTATTCAACAGATATATTCGCAATAATCACAATTCATAACGGTATTTTAAAGTAAAAATACATAAAACCAAAAAGTGTATATTTTATATAATCATCTTACATAATAATAAATTTAAGTGGATCAAGCAGAATTTTCATTAACAGAATGTATGGGTAGTTACACTATATCTATTTAATACATATTGGTGTTTGCAGATCTATATATCATGATTTTGTAAAACTACATAAATTAAATGAATACTGTGAATATTGAGTATTCTCTTATTTGATGGTGTGTTATTTATTAAAATGTTGAATTTGGATCTATGGATTTATATATGATCAAATTTCAATATCACTAATGAATTTCCCATGATTCTTAATTTAATATATTATATGTATTGGTGGTTGGATCATAATTCCACCATTAAAATTTTATTTAAAATCTTCAATATGAATTTTTACATTCCTATCGATATTCTTTAGGTGGATGTGGTTCTATCACAACTCAATCTTGGGATAGTATCCCCAGAATGTGTATTTAGGAAATAATCTGAGGATTATATTATTCAATTTCTACTGAATAATATATCTCAACAAGATACAATTATTTAAGTAATAAAAACTAATATGATGGAACATTGGAAAAGATGTCAAACATATCCCTATTTGGTATAATTTCATTTAATGGGTTTTAATTTTTTCTATGTAATGCTTTTAGTAATTTCTATATTTTCAAAGTATGAATATTTTTAGGATTACATAGATTATTTCATATAGGTATTTATTAAATATGTCACTATTTTTTATTCATCCTTTGAATAATTATTATATTATATCCATTATATGATTCATAAATGGAATGGAAAAAAATAAAGTACAAAAAATGTCATTTTTTAATGGAATTTTTAATTTTTATTGTCATCTTTTTCAAAGGGTGAAAATTAAATTTCACAAGTAAATAATTCATGTTATTAATACATTACATAAGATAAACTATGATCATGATGTTAATTAATTTTTTGGACATTTTGTTTTATTTTTTTAATTTATTATATATATATTTAAAATTTCACTCCCATTATCATGATTTTCACAATGGTAATATCTTTTAATTTTTAAATTATAAATTAAAATTTTAAAAAAAATATCACATCACCATTGATAATCACAACACCTTGGTGGGATATACCCATTGAAACATATATTCTTCCTCTAACTACATTTTAAAGGATTGCCTTTAATAGTGGTTAGATTGAAACTATCATGTTACTGGATACACATCTCACAATCTAAACCCTCCATAATAAAAATTAAAAAAAACTAAAAATTAATTCCTTAACGTACTGTTATCATTGGATAACTTTCACTTGTATGTCCTAGGGTATAATTTAGTGGTGATTTATTACCATGCATACATTACTAATTTATTATTTAATGTTGATGCAAAAATATTCCTTGTTCGTTAGTTTCCCCTTTATTTGGATTTTTATATTACAATTATGGAAACATAAGAAGTATAAAATCTTGTTTTTTAAATTATTAATCATGTACCCAATGAACTCGGCATATGATTATCTTATAAATACAATCTTTAGTAATTATTCCTCGATGAGAACTCATATATTTTTCATGATACCATCCCTTGTTTTTTTGAATTCGTCAACTTTTTTGTTTCAATTAAGAGACCTACTAAATTTCATGATATCCATCGTATAACACATATGAGTGATTTTAGAAACTATATTTTAAAATAATGTTATTTTTTTAAATTCCATAGTATAAAATTAATAATATGATATGTAACTAACCAAAATTTCACATAATTCCTCACATTCTAACAAAACTCTTAATTATAGGGAACAAATTGTTACACATAGAATATCATGGATTGTCATAAAGTATTGTTATTTATACATAATTAATTAATATATGATAATAAAATTTATAATACGTGATATTGAATCAAATGAATAGAAAATGTTTCAATCAATAATGATATATCCCCAAAAATTCATTCACTTCGATGAGATATTTGATGTTTGATGTATTGGCTCTAGGGGAAATGTTCCATGTTCTTTTTGGTTTCTATTTATACTTCATGAAATTAATTATCTCTCAAAATGTGTGGAGGAAAAGGAAACATAAAATTATGACTCTTGAGTGGTTTTTGAATTAATTATATCGCATTTTTTTAAAGGTTTTGTTTTTAATGATTTTCATTTCCAATATGGGATGTTATTTCAGTTATCACCATATAAAACTCTTTATCCATGAATAAGGGGTTATTCATAACATATGAAATACATATCCCTTAAAAGATAAAATATAAACAATTATTTAAACTCATTATGTAATTAATAATCATGAAAAAATTATTTAACCAAAAAAAAGTATTTGTGACATCACAGAAATGACTCACTATTGGTATATCATATAGCTTTTAAAACATCAATTATTAATTCACCATAAAAGATAATAGTATTAAAAAAATATCCTCTTAGTAAATGTATATCACACTATATATTCAGATATTAAAAATTTCAATATTAGTCACTCGATTTTATCTATGAAAAGGAAGTTAATGAGTCTGGAGATTAAGAAAATTTGAACCAACTCAAATGGGAAATCCTGAAATTATAATGAGGGAAGTAAGGTATACCATAACAACCTCATCATTTATTATATACTAAACTTTGGTAATAGGGTCCTCCTCCACAATCAAAGGATGAATTATTACTTGATTTTTTATCATTACAACTAGGTTTAACTATGTACAATGACTAATATTTATCCTTTAGGATTCCCCATTAGTGTAACTACACCTTCCTAAAGAGATATATCTTTTATAATTACTAGTTTTATCAATACATTATACCTTATCATTAATTATAAGGTAGAAACTTAAAACTATATGTGTGGGGTATATATATATTCCATTGTAGGGATATTTTTTAAAAATCGTCTCCTTTATCAATTTGTCTAACTATATGTTATTTTTACATTATCTCTCCGGTTATTTAGTTATTCCATTTTTACCACAATTATCAATTTTAAATCCCCATATAATCATGAAAATTAGTGACAATGATTTCAAAATTTCCCTATTTCATTATGTCTTAACATTTAATGAAATGTGATTTCCCAAATGGAATGTGATTTGGAAAAATAATTTAACATTAATCGTTTGTTTATTAATATCTATATATATGTCAATGATATGATTGGTTGTATAATTATAAAACCATTTTTTGTAGATAACCATTTTTACTAGAATATATAAATTCACCATTGATAAAAAAATCATAAATAACACAATGATTACATGGTTTTATTATCACATCATTATATATTATCAAATTTTAAGGGCCAGAAGGTTTACTATATTTGGGATTAGAAGCACAAGAACACTTATTTCAAATACATTGATATTATCCCTATAAACTGAATCTATTGAATGAAATTCCATTAGAGATAATCATATTCAAATAATTTGGAAGGTAGAAATTAAAAATGGGGTGAGTTCAAATTCCCAGTAAGGGATAAAATTTAACATACCATGATGGTTGGATAATAAATATATGGAAGATCCTGAATAAGGTAAAATATCTTATTTAAAAGTACTTAAAACCAAAGGAGTAGACCATAATAATGAAATTTATTCATTATATCCATAATGATAAAAACAAATCCAAAAAATAAAATATCATAATGTATCAAAAAAGGGTTAATAAAATAAGAAATAAATGTCAATCATTATAAACATATGATTTATTACTTTTGTGAACCTGGAAATCCACCAACATGTTCACTCATAATTTTGTGATGTGAGATAAAGGCAATCACGCTCGCCTTTTGTAAATATATCCACTTTCAATCCCATTCATAAAACATTTCAATATAATGTGATATAATACTTTACAAATTTCATTGGAAGGATATATAAATCCCAACTATATCAAAATACATACATTTTTGTGTCTCTAAATAAAAACAATCATCATATCATATAATAACACGTAGAAAGAAAAATGGGTTTCATGACATTTCCAAATCATCAAATAAGGATCCTTTGAAACAAAATATTGGTTTCAAAATTTATATAAATTGATCTAATTGAAATTTTATATTAAACACATCATATATTATAATTTTCAGGAAAAGTCCAAATAAAATCATAATTTGAGTAACTTGATTCCAAAAATGTAATCACCCAAAACAATCACATAATAAAAGAGTTTAAAAGGGCGAAATATGAAACATAACTATAATATAAGAAGATATATTTTCAATATATGTGATATAAAACCACAAATATTTCACTTTAGAAACATTATATATTAAACATTGTAAAAGTAATCGTTATGAGCCTCCTTTTAGAAAGATTACATAGTTTTTAAGAAAAATGTAATGAAATATTTTTATATTAATTTAAATTTATCGAAAAAAATCCTAGAATTAAAAAAGAGAACATAAATTAAAATTGAATGTATTGGAGAATGAAGTTCAAATAATAAGTTGTACAACTTAATGAAATGAGTATTAATATCCATGTTTGTTTCCTATATCCTAAATTTCCATGAACGTTCTTTAACCTCATCCATCATGATGAAAATATCATGGTTACACATTAAATAACTTTACTAATAGAAATTTTAATTAATAATCTTCACTAAGAGAAATTATCATCATTTTTAAGATTATTGTATTCTATTTTCACCATCTGGTATTGTTATTAATGACAGTTTTGACCTAGTTTTGTAGATATGGTACAGATCATCCATTTTCCTTAAAATATAATTATATAAAAAAAGTTAATAAAATATAATAGAATATTTGAAAATATATGAAATTTTATAATAGTATTACATTATATTTTGTGTCATGTTTCATAAAAACTATAATAGTATTTAACTTTGTACTATTATTTACAAATATTGACACATATCATTTTAATGATCACAGCATTTTATGTTTCCAAAAAAACACTATTAATTATAAATATAATTCATATAATTAATATATATTCATAAAATATAAACTAAAACCATCCATCTATAGATGTGAAGGAACACAAAAAAAGTTTATTAATGGACACAGTTGTCTATATAATGTCGGATTACAGTTTATATTACCTAATGAATAAGAGTCATAAACATGAGTAATTTGTAAATATTTCATTGTCATAAATTCATTTTATAATTCATATTTACTACTAAAAGATTCATTCAGTGTTTCCATTGTGGGTGGTGATGAAAAACTGAAACATTCACATTGTGAGGTGGTAATCCATGAACAAGCACAAATGATTATTCATATTTTTATTTGAAGATGAGTGAGATAAATAATGGTTTTTCAATTATTATAATAACATCTCAAAACACTAATGATTAAGATGATATTATTATAATATTTTTGTTTTTTTAGCGAAGAATTCATATGAATTAAACATTATGAAATATGAGATACTTATGAAGAGACCATGAACATCCTCTACATGAAACCCATAGATTTAACAGAAATAATATTTTTTTTATTAAATAGGGAAAGTAGTGAATTTATTGAAATCATTTATAGAATATTTTTTTCAACTCTTTAGGAAAAAAATGATATTTGTGTATTATTGAAAGGGTGGAAGTAGTATTCCTTTATAAGAGAAGGAAATGGAACTTTGGAAGACACTCATCAATTTTTAGTAGTATCATGAAACAATACAAGGATTAGTTAAAAAAATGAATAAATAGAAATTTATATCAATATAGTTTTGAAATTAATATCAACTTTTTATTTAGAAAAAAAATTAATAAATTTCCCATTTCCCATAATTAAATTCGATCTACAATTTTTTCTTCTTATGGGGTCATGGTTTCTTAAATTATTAATTTTTCTTGTTAAATAAAATTAAAATTGACCTCATTTTTCAATTTGAACCACATAATTATAATTTATCATTTCATACTATCTTATGAAATTTAGATATTGGTAAAATTCTACTTTTAAATATTGAGAGATATAATTTATTATAAAAATACAAAAGATGTCGTTTTAAAGCATTAGATTTAAATAAAATTTAAAATTTCTAATTATTAATTATTTTAGTGGAATTCATTTTATAATTATAAACAAAATTAATTTTATGATTCATTCAAGGAAATAAAAAATATAATATTACAACAAATACACAACATGAAATGAAAATTATGAAAACTATTTTTATTATTCATACATTTCTATTTTTCTCTATAAATATTTGACAGAGTGGTTTTAATATCCACAAATATATTAAAATATGAAATTTTATTCAATAAAAATATAGAAATTTTGTAATAAATATTTTTTATAAAACTGATTGTAAATTCTTATATAGTGATAAAATTATTTAATTTAAATTTTTACAAGAACCATACATTATAAGTAAAATTTCAATACATTCATAAAAAAAATAAATTCCATTATAAATTAATTATACAGAGAGGATATTAAATATTAATTTTTTTAATAATATTTTAATTTTATTATTTATAAAATCTATTTTCAATTAATTTAAAATATAAAGGAAATTTTTTTATTTCTAAAGGTAATATCTTATAAAGGTTGACAATATTGGGATTATTATTGAATTAATAATTATATAATTATAATAATTCTTGGTACTTTTATGTTGGTTTTGTAATGTAATTAATTTTATTTGACATATTATTTATTTAAGAAAGATAATTATAGGTCATTACATGATACCCCTTAAATAATTTTTTCCTACTCATATTATTACAATGAAAGATACAAGTGAAGGTGACATTCTCTCATAACAAAATTAGGATCCCATGTATCCTCCTCATAAATATTATTTCTCTTTATAACATTGATCAGTTGAGTAGTTTTGTTCTATAATAGCATATCATATTGATATAAGATATCCACAATTTATGCTACATAATACAGGTCATTTTCCAGATTCAAAGCCTTGTAGTTTTCTACTTGCAATAGATCTTGTATAAACATTATCAAGAATAATTCATGGAAGTCATCAATAATATGGGATAGGTGAGGTTGTAGCGCTATGTTATAAGATATAACTCAAATATGTTGAATGATTTTAGTCGTGTTTATCTAACTACGGATCATCTTCAATTTCATCTGAAATCTCATAACCTACTTCAATGGTTATAATATTAGAAAAAACATTTCCCAAACATCAATCCCCATATCTTATCAAATAATATCTTCATAAATCTTCTATCATATTTGTACAAGCATCATATCCCACTAAAATAATTCATCCACCTTCTTAATTTCATTATCACAGCAAAACCCAATTAGCTTTTTCTCTCAAACATCATCCTACAGTGTTGGAGTCCAAAATCTCCTTTCATATAGAACCACATATATTACTACATATTTGACAGAATGGAAAATTATGTTCCATAAGGAATGTCATGGTAAGGTGTTGATCCCAACATCCATGTAAATCAATCAATTAGGTATTATTGTATCCTCTAGAGGATCAATGGTTCTCTAACAATGACTATATTCATAAGGGTGATATGAATTGGTAAGGAGAATGTCTATCAAAAACACATTTTGATGAATTCCTGAAACCCTCACAGTAAACCTCAAATCCAAACCAGACACAATGGACAGTGCTACTCCTTGAATCCTTACCACATAACTTATATATATTCAAAAATTTGTGTAAACTTATAAATCTTCATTAATAGAAAAACAATTCTCTAAACTCATAAGGAAATTAGTTACACCCCCTAAAACCTATATAGTAGTGTGATTATTAGATATATTTGTGAGACCCATGATGAATTCAATGGTAGTTTATTACTTTTTCAATGTAGTCATAGTTCATGGTTAAGTAATAAATCTTGGTTTATATCACTCTTATTTTCCATATTAACATATTAATCATTGACTTATTCACTCTATTATGTCCCTCTTAATATTATCCCACATAAACCATTACTTTAAATTAGTATGCATATTTTTGTCTCCATGATGGATATTAATGGATGACTTATTCTCATAATTAAAACATATTAATCATTGACTTATTCACTCTATTATGTCCCTCTTCATATTATACCACTTAAACCATTACATTAAATTAGTATGCATATTTTTGTCTCCATGATTTATATTAATGGATGACTTATTCACATCATTAGAAAATCCCTTATTTATTCCAGAATACATGGGAAACATATTTGAGTTTCAACCCATATAAATTTGTCTTTAATAAAGGTTATGTTTATAATATCTTTCACCTATTTCTATTTATGTTCAACATATTTTTAGTCTTAATTAATCACCATGTGAATGGAGGGTTGACTAGTCACTAGTGTGATATTGTATTTATCTCTAAAAAATATGAATTTAAGATTAATATTCTTAAAATTTATGTGTATTGGGTGTTTGTAACTCCTTGTCATTTATATAGTACCATGGGTTGTTCTACACAGATCATCTGAAACCTCATATGCATTTCTAGGGTCATAATGTTTAAGGAACTAATAATCATTTATTAACACTAAACATATAATTTAGTTAACATATAAAATATTCTTATGAATATATATTTATATATCTTTTGATAGGTGTATATATCACACTTCTCAAAAAAAGGAAATTCCATAATGTTTTCAATGAAAATATCACTGCTACTAATTCCAAATCATAGTTAGGGTAATTTTACGAATGATATTTTAATTAGAGAGAGGGGTAAGAAATTACCATTTATTTTTTCCTGAGAATATATCCCTATCAATTAATTGATTTATCAACATAAATTTCATTACATTAACCACTACATAGTAATGTAATCTTAAGTGTAGTGACAAACATTTCTATGATCTCCTTGAATCATTCCTTGAATTTTTTCATCTAGAAGAACTTTAATCCTTCAATGCTAACCATGTTGATGGATTTCATAAAAAAGATAAATTAGTCACAATGTGTATGAAATATTTCTGGTCCTATTATAACAATGAATTTCAGTCAGAGTTCATGGCTTGGGCCATTACTCAATAACCTCATTCCAATGTGGATCTATAAATAAATCCTTACTAGTGAAAAAATGTGCCAAGAAGGATACTTTTTCTAGGTTTAATAAAAATATATTTATTTTATCATACATTCTCTTATTCTTTATTGAATTAAACATAGTCCTAAAGTAATCCTTAGGATCATGCTTTAATTTTCAATATATGAGGATAACAATTATAAATACTATAAAATATTTATTCACGTAATGTTTAAATAATTTATTCATAAAATCCCTGATGATAATACCAGAATTGGTACTTCCAAAAGACATCACTATAAAATCATAGTGACTGTACCATATAAAAAATGCATTCTTTGAAATATATTCCCTTTTTACCCTCTATTTCTGACATCCATACCATATTTTAGCCTTTCCGAGAAACGGATATCCTATTACTTCATCAAAAAGTTCATCCATATGGAGTATAAAATAACAATTTTCTATCATGCTTTTGTTAAGATCATTATAATCAGTGAAATGATGTATTTATCAACTGTTCATATTTTTATAGAGTAATAGTTCACCCCTTGATAAATAATTAGGTAATATAAAACCATTAACATATTATATTTTTCATTTATTATTTTTGAATATTATATCGACTATTTGGAAGAAAATTTGTTTAGATATTGTGTGATTATGAGGCCCTATGTTCTTGGAATCAATGATTGAAATATTTTAAAATATTAAATTTCATTCACACACGGTTTTCTAAAAGAAGTGAAATAACTACTAAATTAGTGGTCAATTACAAATATGATGAAATTTTTTCAGTTTAGAATTGCGATTATAACCTAGGTGTGATATATCATTAGTCTGTGTGAATATTTTTTGAAATTGTTTCCATGGGTATAAAATGAATAAAAAAATTAACAGAATATTACTATTTTGTTATATTGATGCTTCGATTGTTTTGTCTTTTAATGGAACATTATGTGGGAAATCTATGGTTATAAGTATAATCCTCAATATTTCGGAGGACCGTTGGAGATAGAATTAGAGAATTCTATAAAGTGACCAATGAAAAATCATGATAGCAACATGGATCATAGCGCTTGTGGAATCATTGGACCTCATCTTTGGTAGAAAAAATATCTTTATTCATAGATGATTGATATAACTTAATGTAGAATGTTTTCATTGTGATTTTCATCCTTTTATTAATCATGGAAAAATTTGGATCAATTCAATGAACAATAAATGATAATCACATCATTTGTTGATTTCATATTGATGGAATTGTTTTTGGTTCATTGATTTATCACTATTCATTCATCCTTTCTACAAAAATGATTTCAGGCCAACCAATCAATATTCAAGGTATGATTATGAATTTTATGGTTTGTGGATTTATCCCCCATTATTAGCACATTCACCATGGGCACATCACTTCGGCCCAATATTTGGATAATACATTGTAATCAATCATTGTGTGTCCATTCATTAGAACAAGGGATGAATACTGCATGGGTGGTTTCTTGTCTGTGATGTGATCATGGTACGACAACAGTGGTGGATGACCATAGGTTTATTATAATGGATTTTCAGTATCCTCTCTACCCAGTTTTGATGCACATAAATGAATTGCATGAATGTGGTGATTTAATTGTGGATTTGAACAAAAAATCCATCGATATAGAAACCATAGACTAGGAAGGACCCCAATATATATGTTCTAACCACATCATAAGTTTCTATGATGTATATATTGACATGGAAGAGAACTCTGATGAATCTAAAAATATCGAAAAACATTTTGTGTATCATGGGATTACAAGCATTATGGGTCTCAAGATATGGTTCATGGGTTTGGACAATGTTAAGGATCACACCACCTATGAAAACTATCAGACAACATTTGAACCATCCTGGTTGACTCGGTGTATAAATTGGAAGTACATAGACATGGGTTTAATTGCACGGGAAAAACCATTTCTTGTATTCTCACATGAAACATCTTGGCATACACTTACTTCTATATGGACAATGTTTCAGTACACAAACACAGATAGGTTACATGGGTGGTATTTCATGTGTATCTACATGAAATTTATATCCTTATACATCCCATATATATATAGACTACATGTCATGTGAGGATTTTCCACTTAGGAATGACTTGGGATAGCTTGAAAGTTTGTCTACCCCATGGGACAAGTTGTGTAGTCCAATCAGAAGTTCATGACGATATTATATTTCTTAGTTTGGACCAGTATAAATTTTAGTGGATTCCATTTATACATTCTCTCGAGTGTACATTATGGAATTACATCCACATCATGAGATTGGGATTTTATATAGATGCCATTTTTCATATAGATTTTTGTTGTCCCTCCATAAAAAATGAGTCTGGTCCTCTATCTTACCTAATTGGAGCTTAATGAATCATTAATCCCTCTCTATTTAGGGATTTGAATCTAAATTTATCATGATGCATTTATATGGTAGGTTGAATCATTGGTGTATGATCCCATACATAGTGGGTTGATCCAATTTTGGTTCGTGGTGTCCCCCAACAGCTTTCAGTGTGATCTTCTATCTATGTATCCTAGACTTCTTGGTCTAGAAAATTCACTTTGGGTATGGATCAGTGATATATTCCTCTTATTTTACTATCTCTAATGATATCATGGATTGTGGAGTGATTTCTCCTAGAATGAACATTTATGTGCGCAGAATCATGCAGCTGGATTTCAGATATGACCAATTTATGGAACATTGTCTTTCTTAAGTAATCTAGATTCTTCCATTACACCATAAATTTATATTTATATATTTTATTGAACTAACAATATGTAGTTCTAATTTTTTATCATTTTCATGGGGTCATATTGGGTATTGTTATACTCACCCTTGTATGGGATTTCCTCGCACATATTGTAACAACCCGAGATTTTATGACAAATATTATTTTAATTTCATTAATGTCTTGTGTTGTATGCTACACCAAGATTACCTTGCGCTATATGCAACATCGTATTTGCTTGCAGTATACGCAACACTATTTTTGAATCGTGTTACACACAATTTTGATAATAGTTATTCCACGCAACATTGAGTATATATATATATATATTCAATGTATAAATGAAATATGGTTGGATTATGTTATACGAAACAATGAAGGATTCTTGCACAACACGCAACCTTGACTTGGCTTACATTACACGCAATCGCGACCATCCTCGATAGCGTGTGTTGTACGCAGTACCAGGTTTTGCTAAACAAAGATATATTATAATAATATTTTTATGAACTATCCATTATGAATATTATTAACTAAAATTTGAATTTTATAACATTATTATTCATCTTACACATTTTCTAGTACATGGTATAAGAACAAAATAATTTTTTTTGGGTAAAATAATTATATTTCAAAAAATGCAGTTTTGCAACCTTTTGATGGTGCACACACTTTAAATCTAGTTGTTGACATGTTTATAAGTTAAATTTGACAAAATAAAATTCTTCTTTGGAATCAAGAAATAAAAATTTACTTTGGATAAAATTTTCATATTATTCTGGTAACTTTCATATTTTGATGAATAGTAAAAACACGCTATATTTTAATTAAAAAAAACTTTTTTCATCGCAATAATTTATATTGTTAAATTATAATATTTAATGGTTTTAAAGTATAAATATAATATATTTTTACCATTTAATATAATTTATGTCATTATCATTTATTTTACATTAAATTCGTAGGTTAAATCAATTCAATCTTTTGCAATGTTTTAAAGAAAAACCCATTTTCTTTTGACACAGGATTAATTTTAATTTAGTTTATGGATATTTTTTGTATTGAATTTAGAAAAATGGATTCCATATTTGGAATCAGTGGGTCAAATTATGTTAATATGCTACTTTTTATTTTTGGAAATTATGAATAGTAACTACGGTAAATTTTATTTACCAAAGTTAAAGATAAATTTTGTAATTAAAGGTAAATATAATATTATAAAATTACCCTAACACATGAAAAAAATTCTATTGGATGGCTAAAAGTAGACCCATATAACCTAAGCGTCTGATTAGATTCATTTTATGGACTTTTGACCATGAAAATAAATTAATTATTATTAAAACCAAAGAAAGTGACAACATGTCACTCTCTTAAATCTTATAAGTATAATAATATTAATTTAGTGATAAACATCATAAAACATCGAACATTAATAGTCTACAGAATTCTAATAAAATTATCTACATCATGATAATTTATTTATAATTTTTGGGGATTAAATCATTGTCATTAATGGTGATACATTAATGATATAGAAATTATTTATTAAGTGGAAAATAAGTAATATAGTTTTTATTGAAATAATAATACCCATTAAAATGTCCACAAACCTGACCAAAACTTATTGGTAGTGTATATCTACACCTTAAGCATCCCATGACCTAAAATATAACCGTTTGGAGCCTTATAAAAGTGATTATGACACTTATATTATTTTATTTTAAATGATGCCAAAGTTGTCACCTTCAGAATTTAATAAATATAACAATTTAAATATTGTGATTTTAAGATGATATATTCGAGTAAAAGGATTACTTTGAAATTTAATATATTTATCTTCATCATGGGATTTTATTTTTAATTATTATGCAATAAATCAGTATATTAAATAATTGTACAAAAATGTTGTAGTAGTTATTTTATTATTAGATAAACCAAATAAATGGTTTTAAAAATAATAAAATAAATATTATATGAACTATTTAATGTGATACAATAATTTTATAGATACATATGTCCTTTTAGGAATCTATTAAAAATTTTATTTCGAAAATATCATCTGTATATATTTTATTTAAATTCAAATAAATGAATAGTGTCGAAATTGACATTATTGTTATTTGATAGAAATAACATTTTATAAAATTGTTTAAAAATCACAAATATATTTAAAAATTATAAATTTAAATTTATATGGTCTATAATGTTATAAAGTAAACAATTATGTAAAATTCACAACAAATAAGTAATTATTTGTTATAATTTAAAATTTAGATTTTTATTACCACAAATAAACATAAATAGATTAAATAAGGATAAATCAAAATGATAAGGTTTACAATAAGATCCAAACATGTCTAAATTTGATTGTTTGATGATGTTACAACCCTATCCAATCTAATATTCATATATGAGTCATTTTTGGCGGTTTTTAATTGGGGTTAGATTTATTATAAATTAATATTTTTAAGAATTCCAAAGTTGCCCCTCTCGTCCCTTATAAAAGGGAAACTCCTCCCTCTCCTCCTCACACCAATTTGATACTTCCATCTCAGACAAACCCTGCCCATTTCACTTCCCCACTTCCTTATAAACCTACTATAGGTACTGGTCTTATCAAAATACCAACTCTAGTGCCTTAAGAGAAAGTTTAAAGGAGGCACTTCGAGAAAGAGGAAATACCTTCTACCGTTTTCTTCAAGTTCCATTCTTCTTCTATTCCATCTTCTTTAGTTGTTTCATTATGAGGTAATTACATCAGTATCACTCATATACTGATATGTATTATAAATATGAAACAACCCTATTTCACCTCTTATCCATCCTAAGGAAAACGAAATCACCGAGTGTGCGTACGTACGGAATACCGTCTCCACGCCGTGGTGTAATCTATTTTACACCACCACCTTACTTGGATGGGTATAATGGTGAAAGTAATGAATATATATGATTATTGTAAAGTTTTATTGATTCTGAAATAGTATACATACACTCCAACATAATTCCACGATCATGGGAATGATATCATCGCTCGTGCGTACCTACGGAATACCGTCTCCATGATGTAATGTGATTCGTTCTACATGATCTTCATTGCATAATGATTATATAAATGAATTGAATGAATGAATATGATATATATTACACTAATACCATTCTAGAAATGAGGTATCTATAACCTAAAGAGATGAATAAGTATTTATTCGACAAACACGCATAAGAAGAAAAAGTAATAAACACCCAAATAACAAGTAGTAATGAAATATTACTAATAATAAGCTAAGAATATGACCATATATGATATCATAACAATAATTATGATTCTGGAATAAGTCAATAACATTATTTAAATCATTATACAGGAGGTCTGGACACTTATGATGCAAATCGGACCTAAGGTGAGGGAAAATCTCGCAATCTCAATTTTTATCCGAGAATGTTTATACATCAGAGTTTACTGGGGTGTATTTTATCATCGACATCCATGTTTCCTCAATATGTAATATTGTTCCATCCACCTAAAATTTTTTAAATCCAATTTTACCCTTCGATGAGTTTTTAGTAAAATATATGAAAGGAATCTTTTGTCGTTTTCCGTACGAGGTACTTTTTGACTTTTCCGAAAAAAGTATGAGAAGAATGTTTTTTTAACATATACAGAATGAATGGATTTTTAAAACATTATTTCCAAGAGGCTTCCTTTACAAGTTTTCAAGTTTATTTTTAATCAACTTCTTTTAGTTTAAAATTTTATGACATGTTAATGAAAGGAAAATGTTTTTGAAGTAGAAAGGATATTTTCTTCAAGAATGGAGTTCAAGTGCTTTATCAAAATTATTTTCCATATATGATAATATAGGGTTCTATTTCTATCCCTATTATTACATTGATTTGATTATGTTGTGATGGAGTTATTTTTATGAATTACTTTATCTATTATGAATTTTATTATGATGTCATGTTGTTTAAGAATCCCATTTTTATTACATGGGTTATGAAATGATGTATGATTTATGATTTTGTGGCACACATAAGAATGGTATCATTATGAGATGGGTGGGACCTATATCTCCCTCCAATGCATTGGGTAAAGATTTTATATCTCATGACATAGACATTGCTGGAACGGCAGGTTAAACCGGTTCAGTGAAACAGGACTGAAACGAGGAGTGAACTCGGTTCAGAAATGGACTTTGTCCACTAAGATAGTCTTGGAAATGAGTCTTGACTAATAAGAAATGATTTCTATAATTATGTGTGTATGAAACATTGTTTCAGGTTTTATGTTATGATTATTGGAATTACATTTCACTAATATGATTTATCCCATGTTATGAAATTATGATTTCTTTTGCAGGTTAAGATTTATAAAATTTATGTTTTTATGTATATGATGTGATTGATATTTCTTTTGTTTACCTTTACTGAGCATTTGAGCTCACCCTTTTATGTTTTCTATTCCCCATTATATAAAGAAAAGATTTAGGTAAAAAAAAGGAAGATCTTTATGGGATATGTTGAAGATATTTCACCAAGTTTAGAAGATTATATTCCGAGTTTCCAAAGACACTAAACGATTACGGTCCTTGTGTGTGTGTGTTTTTGTTATGTACTAATTATTACGCAAAAGTAATGTAATTTCCATGTACATCAAGCTTCGGGTCTCTACAGTTGGTATTAGAGGAAAGGTTTAGTCAATATTTGGAAACTAGGATGCGAAAACGTTAGTGAGATCCCTAGAGATATTTCTAAGGTATGTCTAGGGATGTACCTAAGGATAAGTATACGTATAGGATATAGTCCTAGAACTAGGGTAACGATCATAGAATTTAACCTAAGATGTTAGATATTCAGGGTGCTTTCCCTTTACTATGTTATTTTCCCTAGAATGATTTTTTCCTCTCACACTATTCTTTTAGGGTTTTAGAAAACGGGTGGAAACAGGAAGATTCATGATAATGGAGGATATGACAGACAATGGAATGATATTATTCATGAGAAACCAAATGAAACGGGATCAGGAAGTCCAAATATTGTTATTATGCCTAATTAGCAATCTCATAATTTGATCAATAATCTCAACTTTGGTAAGTTTCTTGACTCAGATAACAAGAGAAAGATGGAGTTTCATGATGATCATAGAGGAAAGAAAGTTCAATTTCCCTCATGTAAATAATGTGGAAAGTGGCATCAGGGAGATTGTTTCAATGGAACTGGAAGATGCTTTGGGTGTGGAAAAAAAGGACACAAATCCAGTAAGTGCAAAGGAAAAGGTTTAGTTAACACCATGGAAAGGATAATGGTATTGCTACAACATCAACAATGACTAGATATTTTAAATGTGGAATGTACGGGCATTATGAAAACCAATGCCCTAATGGAAAATTTCATGAAGAGAATCAGCATGGTCCTATGGGTAGTATTTATGTGGATGATGATGAGGAGACTACAAATGATATATGAGCTGAAAGAAGTGTTGAAGCTCATTCGGTTGTTTTAGAAGGTAGTGGAATGATTATATGTTTATCGAGAGTTATGTTGTATAGTTACACTATTGTTTTTCCTAAAGGTATTTGAAAGTATATGTTGAATGGTACCAGTAACCAAGGAAGGTTATTCAGATATTTTTGTAAAGTAGATGATATGCCCATAATGAAGGAATAAGAAGATAATGAGATGTTTGATTGTATTCATGAGCTCATGATTGATATAAGGACTAAGTGATATCGTGGTTTGAGTATATAGAATTTTGAAGATTTTGGTATGTGGAAAGTGTGAACTTTTAACTGCATTCATGTTTTAACTAAGGTTCAATGGGTATTCATTCTTCAAGAGAATACATGATTAAGGTATTCACATGTTTGTAATTTGACCAACAAGATATATATTATGATATATGGGGGATAAATGATGGAATTCATGTGATTGTTATGTGACATTCCAAGTAATCATTTTCATTATACTATGAGCTTGGACCGAAGAATTTTAGATAAGCCTAAATATTGGAATGCATTATATTAGACATAAGTTAGGATAGAACGTTCTTCGATATTATTGATGGGATGTTATAGTAATATAGTTTTAGAAAAATGACAACCTGTCGGACGGGAGACAACCCATCGCGTCGGACAAGGCTGTGGGAATCGAACCCACAACCGAATTGTGACTGGCCTTTATCACCTACCACTGGCCTACAAGAAGTCCCTGGTTAGTAGAAACTAGTTTTATTTTATTATGCAGTATGATATATGAAGTATAAGTTCATTTTTGGAACCATATACGATTAATCTGACCATAAGACGGGCTTATAAATTTTGCTAACCTTTTGTTTGAAAGAGATCAAATGACCCATCATTCTATTAAATGATCTGCTAACACATGACGCATAACAAATTCAATTTCATTTCTTTAAGGGATGAAGTGGAAATTGTTCAATTTATGAACAACAGTGATATGGTACCAAAAGCATGCAAGTATTTATTTTAATTCATCAAATTTAGGGAAATGATCTTGAAAACCAAAAATGTTGTCCTAGTTCCCTTATATCTGGTAAATCAGATGGTAACTTAGATCATCACAAATCAATAGCTTTGTAATTTTTGGCTTCTTCATAGCCATCTTCTCTACCGCACTCCATCAGAACTTGATGGTTAGATTTTTCTTCCATATCCATATTTTCACCTATGTTCTCCTACGTGGAAACCCAGTGATGAGTTAATTTGGGTAACCATTACATATCATACTTTAGTTTTTAAAGCCATGTTTTGGTATTCCTTTTTAGGATGTGGGTTTCTATTAAAAAAATCTTGAGTTGTAAACCATTTATAACCCCGACGAATTTTGAGTGCGAAATTCATTTTAAGGGGGTAGAATGTAACACCCCGAGATTTTATGAAAAATATTCTTTTAATTTCATTAATGTGTAGTGTTTTATGCTACACCAAGATTACCTTGTGCTATATGCAACACCGTATTAGCTTGAATTATAGGCAACACTATTCTTAGATTGTGTTGCACACAATTTTGATAATAGTTATTCTACGCAACATTGAGTATATATATATATTAAATGTATAAATGAAATATGGTTGGATTCTGTTATACAAAACAATGAAGGATTTTTGCACAACACGCAACCCTGACTTGGCTTGCATTACACACAATCGCGACCTTCCTTGATAGCGTGTGTTGTACGCAATACCGGGTTTTGCTAAACAACGATATATTATTATAGTATTATTATGAACTAGCTGTTATGAATAGTATTAACTAAATTTTTAATTATATAACATTATTATTCATCATACACATTTTCTAGAACATGGTATAAGAACAAAATAAATTTTTCGGGTAAAATAAGTATTTTTCAAAAAATGCAGTTTTGTCGCCTTTTGATGGCGCACCCACATTAAATATAGTTTTTGACATGTTTATAAGTTAAATTTGACAAAATAAAATTCTTCTTTGTAATCAAGAAATAAAAATTTACTTTGGATAAATTTTTCATATTATTCTGGTAACTTTCATATTTTGATAAATAGTAAAAACACTGTATATTTTAATTAAAAACAAATTTTTTTCATCTCAATAATTTATATGGTTAAATTATAATATTGAATGGTTTTAAAGTATAAATAGATTATATTTTTACCATTTAATATAATTTATGTCATTAGCATTGATTTTGCATTAAATTCATAGGTAAAATCAATTCAATCTTTTGCAATGTTTTAAAGAAAAACTCGTTTTCTTTCGACAACAGGATTAATTTTAATTTAATTTCTGCAACTTTTGCGTATTGAATTTGGAAAAATAGATTCCATATTTGGAATCAGTGGGTCCAAATTATGTTAATAAGCTACTTTTTATTTATGGGAATTATGAATAGTAACTACGGTAAATTTTATTTACCATAGTTAAAGGTAAATCGGGTAATTTAGGCTAAATATAATATTATAAAATTACCCTAACAAATAAAAAAATACCATTGGATGGGTAAAAGTAGACCCATATAACCTACGGGTCTGATTAGATTCATTTTATGGACTTTTTACTATGAAACTAATTTAATTATTATTAAAACCAAAGAAAGTGACAACATGTCACTCTCTTAAATCTTATAAATATAATAATTTTAATTTAGTGATAAACATCATAAAAATATGAGAATGAATAGTCTCCAGAAATATAATAAAATTATCTACATCATGATAATTTATTTATAATTTTTACGGATTAAATCATTGTCATTAATGGTGATACATTAATGATACAAAAATTATTTATTAAGTGGAAAATAAGTAATATAGTTTTTATTGAAATAATAATACCCATTAAAAGGCCCTAAAACCTGACCAAAACTTATTGGTAGTGTATATCTACACATGAATCATCCAATGACCTAATATATAACCGTTTGGATCCTTATAAAAGTGATAATGACACTTATATTATACTATTTTAAATGATGCCAATGTTGTCACCTTCATAATTTAATAAATATAAAAATTTAAATATTGTGATTTTAAGATGATAAATTCGAGTAAAAGTATTATTGTTAAAGGTAATATATTTATCTTCATCATAGGATTATAATTTTAATTTTTATGCAAAAAATTATTATATTAAATAATTATACAAAATTGTTGTAGTAATTATTTTATTAAGAGATAAACATAATAAATGGTTTTAAAAATAATAAAATAAATATTATATGAACTATTTAATGTGATCCACTCATTTTATAGATACATATTAGATTTTATGAATCTATTAAAGCTTTTAGTTCTAACATAAATTCTGTATATATTTTATTTAAATTCAAATAAATGAATATTGTCAAAATTGACACTATTGTTATTTTATAAAAATAACATATTATAAAATTGTTTAAAAATCGCAAAAATATTTAAAAATTATAAATTTAAAATTTATATGGTCTATAATGTTATAAAGTAAACAATTATGGAAACTTCACAACAAATAAGTAATTATTTGTTATAATTTAAAATATAGAATTTTATTACACCAAATAAACTTAAATAGATTAAATAAGAATAAATCAAAATGATAAGGTTTAAAATAAGATCCATACATGTCTAAATTTGATTGGTTGATTATATTACAACCCTATCCCATCTAAGCTTCATATATGAGCAATTTTTGGAGGTTTTTAAGTGGGGTTAGATTTTTTATAAATTAATATTTTTAATAATTCCAAAGGTGCCCCTCTCCTCCCTTATAAAAGGGAACCTCCTCCCTCTCCTCATCACACCAATTTGAGCTTTAAAGATCGGCCAACCCCTACCCATTTCACTTCCCAACTTTCTTAGAAACCTACTAGAGGTACTGTTCTTATCAAAATATCAACTCTAGAGCCTTAAGAGAATGTTTAAAGGAGGCACTTCGAGAAAGAGGTAATACCTTCTACCATTTTCTTCAAGTTCCATTCTTCTTATACTCACTCTTCATTAGTTTTTTCATTATGAGGTAATAACATCAGTATCACTCATATACTGATATGTTATTATAAATATGAAACAACCCTATTTCACCTCTTATCCATCCTATGGAAAACGAAATCACCGCGCGTGCGTACGTACGGAATACTGTCTCCACACCGTGGTGTAATCTATTTTCCACCACCACCTTACTTGGATGGGTATAAGGGTAAAAGTAATGAATATATATATGATTATTGTAAATTGGTATTGATTCTGAAATAGTATACATACACTCCAATACAATCCCACGATCATGGGAACAATATCATCGCTCATGCGTACGTACGGAATACCGTCTCCGCGATGTGATGTGATTCATTCTACATGATCTTAATTGCATAATGATTATATAAATTAATTGAATGAATGAATATGATATATATTACACTAATAAAATTCTGGAAATTAGGTCTCTATAATCTAAAGAGAAGAATATGAATTTATTCGACAAACATGCATAAGAACAAAAAGTAATAAACACCCGAATAACAAGTAGTAATGAAATATTACTAATAAGAAGCTAATAATATGACCATATATGATATAATAAAAATATGTATGATTCTGGAATACGTCAATAACATTATTTAAATCATTATATGGGAGGTTCAGACACTTACGAAGCAAATCGGACTTAAGGTGAGGGAAAATATCGCAATCTCAATTTTTATCCGAGATTGTTTATACTTCAGAATTTACTGGGGTGTATTTTATCATCCACATCCATGTTTCCTCAATATGTAATATTGTTAGATCCACCTACAAATTTTTAAATCCAATTTTACCCTTCGATGAGTTTTTAGTAAATGATATGAATGAAATCTTTTGTCGTTTTTCATACGAGGCACTTTTTGACTTTTCCCACAAAAGTACGAGAAGAATGTTTTTTTAACTTATACGGCATGAATGGATTTTTGAAACATTATTTCCAAGAGGATTCCTTTACAAGTTTTCAAGTTTATTTTTAATCAACTTCTTTTAGTTTAAAATTGTATGACATGTTAAAGAAAAGAAAATGTTCTTGAAGTAGAAAGGATATATTCCTCAAGAATGGAGTTCAAGTGCTTTATCAAAATTATTTTCCATCTGAGATAATATAGGGTTTTGTTTCTATCCTTATTTTTACATTGAATTGATTATGTTGTGATGGAATTATTTTTATGAATTCCTGTATCTTATTTGAATTTTATTATGATGTCATGTTGTTTAAGAATCCCATTTATATACATGGGTTATGCAATGATGTATGATTTATGATTTTGTGGCACACATAAGAATGGTATCATTATGAGATGGGTGGGACCTATATATCCCTCCAATGAATTGGGTAACGATTTTATATCTCATGATATAGACATGGCTGGAACGGAAGGTTAAACCGGTTCTGTGAAACAGGACTGAAACGAGGAGTGAAATCGGTTCAGAAATGGACTTTGTCCACTAAGATAGTCTTGGAAATGAGTCTTTACTAATAAGAAATGATTTCTATTATTATCTGTGTATGCCAAAAAGTTTCAGGTTTTAAGTTATGATTATTGGGATTACATTTCACTACTATGATTTATCCCATGTTATGAAATTATGATTTCTTTTGCAGGTTAAGATTTCAAAAAGTTATGTTCTTATGTATATGATGTGATTGATATTTCTTTTGTTTACCCTTACTGAGCATTTGAGCTCACCCTTTTATGTTTTCTTGTCCCCAGGATATAAAGAAAGGATTTAGGTAAAAAAAAGGAAGATCTTTATAGGAGATGTTAAAGACCTTTCACCATGATTAGAAGATTATATATCGAGTTTACAAAGACACTAAACTATTACGGTCCTTGAGTGTGCGTTTTTTTGTTATGTACTATGTATTCCGAAAAAGTAATGTAATGTCCATGTATGTCAAGCTTTGGGTCTCTACACCTGTAGTGTCTTCTGCAAACAACGACCCTTTTAATGGTGTCATGTTAAGACAAGGAGCCAGTGGAAAATAACTGGAGCTTGATACACTAAGGTATTTATTGGGATCATGATTTTTACTTAGTCCAAACCCATGGATCATGTTGGACTCTATACCTTTTACATTTAGATTTTTTTGGCTGCTTTTCTATTTTTAGAACCTATTTGTCGTAGTATGTGGTTGGATCTTAGATGTATGCATGTATTACTTCTATCAATTTGAATATAGTATGTTAGTGATATTAGGGGAGTGTTTTTGTACAGGTACATTAGGAAAATTCATCCCATTTTTGTTATATGCCTACTCAATACTGGTATAAGTCCCCTGGCTTATTAGAGGGGGGCTTGGCGTAGTCATTGGACTTTCCCTCTGGGACGAGTTCAGACCGAGTGCTATCAAATGGGGTCAGTTATATTTTAAGTATCGTGAGTCTATGATATTCCCATTGTGAGTATAGTTCTATGTTTTTGTAGTTCCCATTTCATGCAAGGGACCTTAGGGTTGGTGTGGTAGCTGACATTTCCACACACCCAGACTTTGATCACCTACCTTTTGACCTAGTACAAGAAAACACTAGCGATATAGAACAAATGGAACATGAATAATATAGGGAGGGTGTGTGTTTTCCATGTCATTATTTATTTACAACCCCTGATATACTCTTTGAAAATTGTACCTCTTATTTAAATTTCATAATTCCTCAACATTGATAGCTGGCCTGGATTACTCTAGGTGATCATGATGATAATCCTCCTAGTGAAGAGGCATTGGTACAAGGACTTGTTTTGAAGATAGCACCACATAGTTTTTTTTCAACAATACCTTCATCCATTGAGTTGCTGCTAACACCAACACTACCATCTAAGGATGCATGTCATGACCCATCCCCCAGGGAATGTATCATGATTTCTCCAAGCCTGCATTCCATAGGCCAAGGGCTGGCGACTAACACCAAAGTCATAAATACATAAAGTGGGAAAGAATTTACTTTATAACTTAAAAAAACACATCCATGTACACAACTGGAAGCCAAAATCTATGTAAAACGTTATACAAAAGAATTTTTGGGATGTAAAAGGGGATGGAAATACAAGCCCAACAGGAAAGTACACATACAACTAAATGCAAGTACAACTGAAGATATGTAAAGTAGCTACTACGTCGTCCTCCGGGATTCCTACCTAATGGGTAGGTACATATGGAATCTTTAGCCCTCCACGTCTATCTGTCTGCTCCGTGTACCATCACGCAGAGTGGTCATCCTCTAGGTACCATCCTGTCTGGCTACTCTCTGCCTCAGTCAGTGTTGTTCGTCATCTGGAACCAACAAAATGAGGTTCAGGCATAGTGCGTGCAGGGGTGAATATAACAATACTCATTAGGGGCCCCGATACTTTCAAGTTCTCACAAAAACCAACAACGATAAACCACAAAGTTTGAAATCAACGGATAACCATTATGTAGGTATATGCTCATACATATACCTATGTTATCTTGTAACCCATCTGAAACATGAGGATAACACAAAAGTCATAGACTCAGCTCAAACCAGGTTTTTATTCTAGGGGTAGTATCAAGTAACAACCCCAGTCACACTATCAGAACCTCGGATGATGGTGTACACCCCCTCAATCGAGTACAGTGGGCATTCGGCGTCACACAAAGGCACTTCCCACTATCCTTGGACTGTTGAGGAACTCCTCCTATCGAGTACCATGGGTCTGCTGCGTCACACAGAACTGCTCCCTACCATGGTTCTACCACGCTAACACAGAGGTGCTCCCCCTCTTATCCTACTAAGGTTCTCCTCCTATCGAGTACCGTGGGTCTGTCATGCTCCCACAAAGGTTCTCCCCACCATGGGTCTGCCGCGTCACATAGAGGCGCTCCCCACTGGGCCAGTCGAATCACACATTGTCGAATCGGTCAGGCAGTCATCGGGTCTCAGCCAGCTACTAGGTCTCTGTACTTTGTCTACTTGCCTCTAGAAGGATCCACTCCACAAGCTACTGGTCAGTACTCCAACTATCACGAAGTCCCATGTAGAAGTATTTCAATGGTCTTCCTCGTTATATGGGTCTCAACACAACACACGGCGCATCAATTTGACGCCCGGTCTCTGAGTTATTGGAATTTCCGTCCCGGGGCCCCAGTTGGATTTTATGTTCAAACCAACCCGACCGTACCCCAACTGTGTCCAAACCTCATGTGGGGTATAACAAAATAACTATCTCGATCTAATCTTCCTGTCACTACAGAAGGTTCTTCGATCGGACACCTGTAGCCCTTGTTATGGGTGAAAAGGTGTATTCATGTCAAACATGTTCAGGCTGGGGTCCGACCCGGTCCGCGGGTCCGACCCAGTCCGCGGGTCCGACCTGGACCGCGGTGGCGGCCTGGCCTGAGGGCGGCCCGACCCTAGGGGGAGGCCAAACCCAAGGGGGGCCGGCCTGAGGGGGTGGCCCGGCCCGCGGTGGGTCTGGACCGGCGGCCCGCGTGGCCCTGCTGGCCAGGGGCTGGTGGCGCCAAGCGGGGCCCACCCTAGCAGCATCTAGGGGAGGTGCGTGCCCCCTGGATTCCCGAACGGATAAACTGTTTGGGTGGGGACCATACTGGCACTATGTGGTTTCGGTCCAAGTCATGTGGGACCCAGCGGGGTGTCGCTCTTCCAAGCTGGCAGAGCGGCCAGCCGCTCCTCACCTCCAGCGGCCGATCCGACGCAGGCCACCTCTGCTCCTCTGCCCTGGCTGCGGCTCTCCTCCTCTGCGTGGCGCGATGGCACCTCTCCCTCCCTGCAGTAGCCCGGCCTGGCCATGGCCATATTCTCCTCCACGCGACATGACAATGTCACGGCCTTCCGGCAACCTGGAGGCCTTGCACCGCAGGTTTCTTCACAGTCGTCCGGACGCCATCCACCGTTGCTCTACCGCAATCATCAACAAGCAAGGAGAAAACTAAGGTCAAGGTTCAGGCCATGTTCCTGTGGTCCGAACCCTCCACGTTATGGGGTTATCAAATGGAAAAATATTACCCATGAGTGAATGATGTAGAATTTAAGAATTTAAAACTCAAATCCCCAACCTCATTTTTTTGTTCATTGACGTTGTTGAGGAAAGGAACACATCGTTCCATTTACATCGGAAAGAAGATGAAAAATTTGAGGATGATGTCATCGGTGTTCTTCAAGGACGACACTTCCCTTTTTTTCCTCAGTTGAAGATCGTTCTTCGTTGGTGGAAGAGGCGTTATTTGTTGGGAAAATTAGTTCCTCTAAGCTCTTCTAACCCCTCTCCCAATGCTCCACCAAATAAATATGCCAACCAAAAATAATAGGTTAAGATAACCCATTATTTAATTGTTGGCCCAAATATTCAAAATATTTCAATATAATTAACTAATGTATCATTAGTTATTTGGAGTGGATTGGCACATTTATGAGTGAATTTCAAGGGTTCTCTCCACTTATGGGGAGTTTCAAGGAGGTTAAATCCCGGGTGGTCCCCACCCCCTTTAATTGTTAAGAGGAGTTTATTCCTCGGGTGGCCCCCACCACTATAACCTCTCATGGGAGGATATGGTGTGGTGGCCCCCACCTCTAACCTTCACTTAGAGATTTTCACCACCAAATAAATAAAAATAATCTAACACTTTATTTTTATTTAATTTTATTAAAAATCCAAAATCTAATTTCCATTCTCGACTAAATATCATCAAGATGAAAGTCTTCGTAATCGAATGCTGGTGCTGCGAGTTCAACAGTTCCCTCATATTTCAATTCCGATCACCAGTTCAAAAGTTATAAAATCCCGCTCGCACATTTATTGAACGTACCCGAGAAAAACATCAGAAATTGATTCTGGGCACAACGGGCCTCAGAATCAAGCGCATTAAATTTTCACGGAGTTGTAAAAATCCCATGTATTTTAAAAAAATTACATGAAATTTCTGGGTCTTTACATTTTCCCCACGTTAGGTCATTACATCCCCATAAGCTACAACTCAAACTAAGGGAACAAATGGGGGTACTGAGCACGCCTCTGACCCTATTTCTCCCATGTGATCTCTTGGAGGTTCCCATGCTGCCAGCGAATGCGCAACAGAGGTATCGACCATCCATGAAGTACCCGCTCTTATCGATCCTCAATATCCACTAGAACCTCTATAAAAGTCATCCCATCATCGAATCCCAACTCTCCATGGTCGATGATGTGGTAAGGTTCGTGCACGTATATCCACAGCTGAGATACGTGGAATACGTCGTGCACCCGTTGCAACTGAGGTGGAAGAGCTAAGTTGTAATCCACCTCACCTACTATGCTAAGTACCTAGGAAGGTCCAATTAATAGCAGAGATAACTTGACTCTTGGGACAAATATCCGTAGACCGTGTCCAGGTGAGACCCATAGGAAGACATGGTCGCCATCCTCAATCTCTATAGATCTCCACCTCCTGTCAGCATACAGCTTCTTTCTGCTCTGGGAAGTCTTCATCCGCTCCTAGATGATCTGCACCATCTCTGTGGTAGAACGTACCATCTCTAGTCCCACTAGTGCGGACTCCCCTGGGTCTGTCCAGCATAGTGGCGATCTGCAATGTCAACCATACAAGGCCTCAAAAGGTTCTACACCAATGGTGGAGTGATAGCTATTGTTGAAGGAAAACTCTATCAACCGTAAGTGATCCTCCCAGTTGCGACCAAAGTCGAGGATACAAGCTCGGAGAAATTACTTGAGGTTCTGAATGGTCCACTCAGTCTGACCATCTGTCTGAGGATTGAAGGTAGTGCTCAAGAGAAGCTATATCCCGGAAGCCTCCTCCAACCCCTTCCATAGATAGGTAGTAAACCATGCGCCGTGGTCGGAGAAAATAGAAGAAGGTAATCCATGTAAATCTACAATATCCTACACATAGAAGCATTCCAATCTCTCTACTTATCCCTTCTCTCTGATCAGTAGGAAGTGGGCCGACTTGGTGAGTCGGTCAATGATCACCCATATAGAATCGTGACTTTTGGATGTACATGGAAGACCTGTCATGAATTACATGGATATACCATCCCACTTCCACTCTGGGACATCTAAAGGATGAAACAAACCTGCTGGTACTTGTTTCTCTGCATTCTCTTTCGGGCAATTGAGGCACCGTGAGACAAACTCCACTATCACCTTCTCAATACCTAGACACCAGTGCTGTCGTCGAAGATCCTGTTACATCTTCACCACTCCTGGATGTACCACTAAGGGGATGTGTGGAACTCCCCCAACACTTCCTCCTGAATTTCCACTGGTACCAAGGTACGTCTTCTGAAAATGATGATGTGGTTCCCACCTTCCGAAAATATATCATGTATCTACCCTGTGGGTATCTAAGAACGTCACGTCTCACAGTCATCATCCCCATGCTGCACCAACCTAACTCACTGAAGAAGTGGAGCAGTGACTATATGAGACTATAGAAAGGGTGATCTATCCCTATCCACAAAGGATATATGTATGGCAGCCAGTTTTCATTCTCCTCTCCTAGAAGCTATATACCAATCCTCCTGTTGAGTGCATCAGCAATAATGTTCCCCTTTCTAGGTGTATAGACTATCTCAAAGTCATAGTTCTGGATGAACTATTTCCATCTCCACTGTATCAGGTTCAGGTCCTTCTTAGTGAATATATACCTTAGACTCTTGTGATCATATTACATGGTAAAACGTTCACCCATCAGATAATTCTTCCACATCATCAAGGTGAAGACCACTGCTTCCAACTCCAGGTCATTGGTTGTGTTGTTCTACTCATGTTGTATCAGCTACCAAGAACCATATGTGATCACTACTCTCTCTTGCATTAGGACACACCCATGTCCGGTCCCTGATGTGTCACAGTAAACTAAGTACCCAACTCGCTCCTCTAGAAACCTCAAGATGGGGGCACTAGTCAGCCTCGGCCTCAGCTTCTAAAAGATCTACTGACATCTCTCCGACCACACAAAGGGTTTCCCATTATTTTTCAAGGCTGGTAGTGGTGCTGCAACTCTTGAGATGTTTGGAATGAACCTCAGATAGTATCCCGCCAAATCCAAGAAACTCCGTACCTCCATCACACTCCTGGGTAGCTCCCAATCAAGTACCACCTCAATATTCGATTGATCTAATACAACTCCAACCTCTGAGATGACGTGTTTCATGAAATGAACCTCTCAAATCCAAAACTGGAACTTCGAGAGCTTACCATAAAGCCGGTGCCCTCGGAGTGTGTCGAGTACTACTCATAAATGGTAGGCATAATCCTCCTCAGTAGTCGAGTAGATCAGAATTTCATCGATGAATACTATGAAAAAGCGATCGAGGTATTACTGGAAGATCCTTTTCATGAGTCCCATAAATACTGCTGGAGCATCGTTTACGCCGAATGGCATATCCAATAACTCGTATTGGTCGTACAGACAGATGAAGGTCGTCTTCTGCAAATTCTTGTCTCAAAATCTGAGCTGGTGATATCCTATTCTGAGGTCTATCTTCGAGAACCACTGTTCTCTTTTCAGGTGATCAAAGAGGTCGTCAGTCCTCGAGAGTGGGTACTTGTTCTTTACGGTCACCTGTTTCAGGTGACGGAAGTCAACACAGATCCTCAAGCTCCCATCCGCCTTCATGGTGAACAGAATAGGGCTTCCTAGGGAGAAACACTGGGCCAGATGAATCCCTTCCCCTACAAGTCCTCCAGCTATACCCGCAGCTCACAAAGCTCAGCAGGAGCTATCTGATATGTTGTAGTAGATATCTGTGTCATCCTGGGGTACATGTCAATGTATAATTCCACCTCTCTATGAGGAGGTAGTTGATGGACATCGTCAGGAAAAACATCCATGTACTGGTCCACCACTACAGGATAACTTGGATTATCCACATCAACTGCTCTGAGGGTAAGGCAGGCCTACTGATAAGTGATCGGCTGCACCCTCTTCCGTGTAAGTCTGGAATGTGCTGCAAAGGTTCCCTTCTCAACAGTGAACGTTAACCTGGTCACATCCGTGTGGACACACCACACATTGCGCCTAATACAGTAAATATGAGCATGGATTGTGAATAACCATTCCGAACCCAAGATGACATCGTAAGGCCTCGATGCAGCTACGAGGAGATCTCAGCCGAAGCTCTCACCTCCAATAGTAAGACCACACTGCCAGAACTAGTGTGTAATCATCACTTCTACTCCCGTAGGAGTCTCTAGCTATATGGATAGACCCAACGGCTCCGTCGGAATCTTTGAGCTCTGAACAAGGGAATTGCCCATGAAGATTGACTGGAATCTGTGTCTATAAGAACTGTAGCTAAGGTGGAGTAGACACAGATCATACCTCGAATAATCTCTAAAGCACCATGGCCATATGCCTCAGCTTCCTGAAGCTGAGCTCTCCCCTGTCAATCTACTTGATGCAGTCAGGGTGGACCTCTTAGTGGTGGTGGTGGTAGCACCTCGTAACGTCGTCCACCGCTAGCTGCTCAACCAGCTCCTCTACCACATCTGCTTTCTCCTTGCATACCGCCTCAATCAAACCATTGCCTCTGCCTCAGAGGTCCCTCAACTCTCTACTAATTATCTAAATGGTGGTTTGGAAATTCATGAGCCATGTGTCCCTGCCCGCTGCATGAGTAACACTGCCTACTCCTGGTAGGTAAGTCACTACCCCGGGTGACCCGCACAACAGATCCTGAGTCCTGCAGTCAACCACCCATGGGTCTGGTCTTATTGGACCACTATGTCATATGTCTACTTCCAGCTGCAGAAGACTCCACTACATGTCGACGAGTAGTGGGTCTCACTGCTGGTGACAGCTCAGCAAGGAAACTGTCTTCTTGGAGGGCTCTCTTTAACACCCCTGCCTGCGGCAGGATGCTGAGGGAGATCATTGATGCCATGATAACTTGCCTAAGCCCCTGCTCGAAGGTCTGTGCCTTGAAGAATGGGTCCCACACTATATATGTGGACTAGCATTATATATCGGTGAACCTCGCTGAGTACTTAGGTACAATCATGCTACCCTTCTACAGATGTAGTAGCTCCTGTATATGTACCACTCGTAGGGTCGCTGGAACAAACTCCGCCTGGAACAATATATCGAAGTCTATCTAAAGTAGTGTTGCCTTGTCGTGCACCTAGAACATCAGGCTCCACCATCAACCTGCTACTGCCTCAATGAGAATCGCGGCAAGGATAACCATGTAGTCGGCTTGTGTCCTTACTAGCCTGAAGACTCTTACCATAGCCTTTAGCCAATCCTCATCCGCCTGTGGTTCTTTCTCTCCCCAGATCTTGGGTGGCCTCTACTGCTAGAACTCATGAAACGTGCTCAAGTGGTGTGCATTGTATACTGCTGGGGCTATTGGAATTGGTGGCCAAAAAGGAAGTAGTACCGCTGGTGCCTCCACTAGAAAAGGGCAATGTACCGAGGCCTCGTCGCTCAGTGGGCTGTCAGAGCGTATGACTCTCAGGGATCTATGGGGAGGCTTCCTGAAAGAAGAATATGTGACACGGTCAACAGATTATTCCTGGTGAGTTGTCTTGGTTGATATTACATAAGAATACTATTAAATACACGTTGGCAATCAGTGATTTCATGCACTAAGTTGGAAATCAGTAGTCAGGATCCTGGTGTATGGATACGTCGGCCACCCGCATCAACACTGGACTCCAGGAACTGATAACGAAACATAGTACCGTTAACACTATTATATAACTGAAAAGAATGACCAGAGTCCTATGTTCTATGGTAGAACCGACTCCTCTAATACCAATTTGTCACGACCCATCCCCCGGGGCTGGTATCTTGGCTTCCCGAAGCCCTCCATCCATAAGACAGCGTCTAGTGACTAGAACCAAAGGCATAAATACCTTATGTGGGAATTAACTGACTTTATAACTGCAAAAAAACACATCTGATTAAACAACTGGAAGAAAACACTAAGTAAAACTGTATACAAAAAATGTACTGGGAAGTAAAAGGGGCCAGAAATTCAATCCCAACAGGAAAGTACAAGTACAACTGAAAACAAGTACGACTGAAGAAAATTAAAGAAGATATTGGGTCGTCCTCCTGGGTTTCTACCTGAAGGGTAGGTACAAATGGTCTCCTCAGTACTACACGTCCGTCCGTCCGCTCCGTGTACCGTCACACCGATTGGTCCACCTCCGGGTACCATCCAGTCCTGCTACTCTCTGCCTCAGTCAGTGCTGTCCATCGTCTGCAACCAACACAATAAGGTGTAGGCATATCCCGTGTAGGGGTGAGTATAATGATAATTAGTAAGGACCCCGAGACACTCAAGGTCTCACAAAATCCAACAACGATAAACCAAAAAGTATGAAATCAATGGATAACCATTACCTAGGTATATGCCCATACATATACGTAAGTTATCTAGTAACTCATCTCAAACATGTAGAAAACACAAAATTTATAGACTCAGCTCAAACCAGGATTTTATTCTAGGGGGTAGTATCAAGTACCAACCTTAGTGACATTGTCGGAACATCGTCTAATGGTGTACTCCTCCTCTATCAAGTATAGTGGGCAGGACACATCACACAGAGGCACTTCCCACAATCCTTGGACTGCTGAGGCACTTCTTCTATCGACTATTGTGGGACTACTGCGTCACACGGAGGCACTACCCACCACGGGTCTACCACACTCACATTGAGGTGCTCCCTCTAATAACATTCTAAGATACATCTCCTATCGAGTACCATGGGTCTTCCGTGCTCACACAGAGGTACTAACCAACATGTGTCTGCCACGTCGCACAGAGTCACTCCCCACTGGGTTAGTCGGGTCCCTCTGAGTCGAATCGGTCAAGTAGTCGTCAGGTCTTAGCAAACTACTAGGTCTTTGTACTCTATCTGATTGCCTCTGGAAGGATCCGCTCCATGAGATAATAGTTGATACTCAAACTATTAATAATTCCCATGTAGAAGTATCTCAATGTTCTGCCTCATCATATGGGTCTCAATGCAACAGATGGTGCGTCAATCGGACGTCTGGTTTGTGAGTTATTGGTATTTCCATCCAAGGAGCCCAGTTGGATTTTAGGTTCAAACCAACCCGATCATACCCCAACATTTTCCAAACATCAAGTATGGTTTTACAATTGAACCGCCTCTCTATAATCTTTTCATCACCTTAGATGGTTTGTTGATCGGACACTCGTAGCCCAAGTTATGGGTGAAAAAGGAATATTCGGGTCAAACGGGTTCAGACTGGGGTCCGACCTGGTCTGCGGGTCCAACATAGCCCAAGGAAGCGGCCCATCCCAAGGATGGCCCGGCCCGAGGGGGAGGCCCGACCTAAGGGGGGAGGCATAGTCCGAGGGGGATGCCTGGCCTGCACAGGGTCTAGCCCGGTGGTCCAGTGGCCCGCGTGGCCTGGCTGTCCAGCGACTGGCGGCGCCCTACATAGCCAGCCCTAGCCGCGTCCAGGGGGGAGGTGTGCACCCCTTCGATTCTCGAACAGATGAACCATCCGAGTGGGGACCAAATCGGCGCCAGGTGGTGGCCATCCAAATCATGTGGGACCCGGTAGTGTCCAGCTCTTCCCGGCTGTCCGAGTGGCCAGCCGCTCCGCACCGCCACCAGCCGGCCCGACGTCGGCGGCCTCTTCTCCTCCACCGTGGCATGGCCTGGCTGTGGACCACTTCTCTTATGCAGGTCACGACGATGTCACGCCCTTCCAGTGACCCAGTAGCCTTGCGTCATCGGTTTCTTCACGGCCTTCCGGATGCCGGCTGTCGTTGCTCCATCGCGGTCGTCAACAAGAAAGGAAAAACAATAGGGGAGGGTCGAGCCATGTTCGTGTGGTCCAAGCCCTAAACGTTATGGTGTTATAAATAGGAAAAACATTACTCGTTATTGAATGATGTAGAACAGAAGAAATTCAAATTCAAATCTCGTACCTCAAATTTTTTTTCGTTGACGATGTTTCGGAAAGGCGGAAGTTGTTCCATTGACGTCGGAATGAAGGTGAAGAAGTAAAGGACGACGTCGTCAACATTCATCAAGGATGAATCTTCCCTTTTTTCCCTGTTTTATGATCGTTCTTCATTGGTGGAAGAGGAATTTTTTGTTGGGAGAATTAGTTCCTCCAAGCTCTTCCAACCCATCTCCCATTGCTCCACCAAATGCATATGCCAACCAAAAATAATGGTTTAAACTGACCCATTATTTAATTGTTGGCCAAAATATTCCGAATATTTCAAAATAAATAACTAATGTTACATTAATTAATATGTGTGAATTGGCAAATTTATGAGGGAATTTCAAGGGTTCTCTCCACCTATTGGGAGTTTCAAGGAGGTTAAAGCCCGGGTGGTCCCCACCCCTTTTAATTGTTATGAGGTGTTTAGACCTCAGGTGGGCCCCACCACCATAACCACTAATGGGAGGTTATGGTGTGGTCGACACCACCTCTATCCTTTTATTGGATTTTTTAACCACCAAATAAATTAAAATAATCTAACACATTATTTTTATTTAATGTTATTAAAATACAAAATTCTAACTTTCATTCTCGACTAACTATCGTCAAGGTGAAAGTCTTCTTAAGTGAATACCGGCACTGCAAGTTAAATGGTGCCATCAGATTTTAATTTTGACCACCATTTAAAATGTTATAAAATCTCGCTCGCACGTTTACTAAACATACCCAAACAAAACATCATAAATTGATTTTGGCCACACCAAGCCTCAGAATCAAGCACCGTAAATTTTCACAGACTCGTGAAAATCCAATGTATTTAAAAATACATTTCCACTGAATTTTCGGGTCTTTACAACTCACAAATTCTGATTATATTTCATGAGTTTCTTAGAGAGTAATCTCTTAGGTTTTGGGGTAATTATTGACACCCTAGGTGGCTGAGTACTACCTAGAGGAAGTCACTTGCATTATCTGCCTTGTGAGAACACATTCTGTTGAGATTGGAGTCCATAAAACGATTCATTTCAAATGATAAGTAGGGAAATTATGAATCTTGGTGACTAAGTCACATGACAAGACAACTCCCTCCTAGATAGACTTCGAGTGTATCTCCAAAGAAGTGTTCTATCTAGAAACGTTGTGATCCGTATGAATACATGAACATCTGCATCAGAAGTAGGGTAGAGTGACCATGGTAGAGTACTCAGTGTGATTCATCGATCTCACACATTAATCCATGGATATATTACAAGACCAGTTCTTCAAGGCTTATACATGTGATTAGTGCTTTCGATGTGAAATCAAGGTGTTTGTGGTATCTATTTTAATTTACCCCTATGCTCGAGTTCTTGAGAGAGCCTTGTTGTAAAATCATTTTTTTAGAGAAGACACTAGTAGTGGGAGCTCATAGTGGCCACACAGACACTGATACCTTAGAAAAAGGTAGTTGATGGTAGTCAAATGGATTCAAAAAACTTATTCACTTCCAGAGAAGAAAGGTGGACTCAAGATCAGTGGTTTAGGGATCCTAGGGTGGCTCAAATTATCTTGGAGAAAGATGGTGTTACTCCTAGGATGGTCGGGGGCATCTGGCATAATTTTTCCCAACCTTTCATATAGCTGATTAGGATATGGTTGAGGTACCCTTGAGAAAGATGAAAAGGAAGGAGAAGGATAGTCTATAGCATGTTTTATGTGGAAGAGTATTTGTAGGGAAGAATGAGTCGTGCTAGGGTTCTAATTATTACCACTACCACCCATATGTGGTCCACATTAGGCACAGAGAGCTAGTGTGTAGGGATGAGGCTAGCAATAGACTATGGAGTCCTATGACCACGATGATCTCGAGATGATACGTGGTAAGATCTGTGTAATTTTCTATAGAAGTTTTAGTATTCATAGAAACTGATTCTATACATTCATCCATCCACAATTTAATGTCTTTGGACATAGATATTTCTATTAATATTTTGGCTTGACATTTTAGGATTGATACACCGATGGATTGTGAGTCAATGATTTTTCACTTGTGCCAACAATTCAACCAGATGCTTGGATGGGAGAGTTTTTTATGGTATCTCTTTATTATAGTAATGAGGAATCAAAATGACATATTAGGTAGGGAATCAAAATCTATTTTACACACCCAAATTGACTATTTTAGGTAAAGAATGGGGTGTGTCTGCACTTATGGAACGTGTTTTTCATTTTTTGGAGTAAATGAAACATAAACAGTGCTAAATAGACATGTGCATAAGAGGTCTTATACATTTACTCAATAGTTTAATAGATTATCCATTTGGTTTAGTTGGTGTTTCCAGTTCCTAGTTTCATAATGTGGTGGCGATGTAAGAGGATGTCATTCCTGAGGATATACTAGGTTTACCTCCCCACCAAGAAGTAGATTACTTAAACAAATTGCATCCTAGGATGCCACCAATATTTAAACAATAATATCTGATGGTACTCATAAGGATTTTAGATTTTAGGATTCATATTAATGACTTTAAAGAGAAAAGCTTGGTGAGACCTAGAGTTCCCCCCTGTGTAGCCCTGTATGTTTTTTCCAAGAAGGAAGACCTGAGAATGAAGTTATATGTGCATTATCAGCACATGAAACTAGTGACCATGAAAAAAAACATCCACTACAGAGAATCTCTGACTTCATTAACCAGTTTAAATGGAATGAGGGTTCTTAAAGATTGACCTCGAATTAGGCTACCACCAACATCAAGTATGGGATGATTATATATCATATATAGACTTTGAGTTTAACTAATATCACTATTAGTACTTATTGATTCCATTTGGAGTGGCGATAGCCCCATAAGTCTTCATGGAACTAAAAAACTAATCATTCTTCCTTTATGAGACCAGTTTTTGGTAGCCTTTATCAATGAAATACTAGTTTATTCTATATATGGGGAGGAGTACCAAAGACACTTAAGGATGGTCTTGGACACACTCTGAGAGAACCAAAATTATGAGAATCTCTCGATATCTCATATGCGGATTCAAGAGGTCCACATTTTGAGACACGTCATCTCGGAGGCTAGAGTTTCAAAGGATTTAGTGAAGATTGAGGAACTTATTTCTTGTGAACCACCTAATATTGTCACTTGCATGTGTAGTTTCCTTGGATTGGTGGGAAACTATCAGATGGTTATACATGACTTCTCATAAGTGGAATCATTCATGACAACATTTTCCATGAAAGGGAGACCTTTACTTTGGAAAAAGGTGCCAGTTGTGCTCTTAGGATCTATGGTAGGTGTGGAAAATTTATATCATCTTGAGGTTACTGGAGGAGGGTGTTGAGAATGTAGTGTTTTGTGATGCATTAGGGACCAGACACGGCTGTGTTTTGATGGGACATAAACAGTTTTTGCCTATGGTTCACACTAGTTGGGAAAAAATGAGTAGAACTACATGACCGGTGACTCTGACTTAGCAGTTGTTGTTTTCAAATAAAAAAACAAGCCACACTACCTGTTGGGTGAGAAATTTAAAATTTACAACAATATCAAGAGTCTCAAGTATGTCTTCTTTCTGAAAGATCTTAACTTGATATAGAAGATATAAATTGATTTCTTATAGGACAATGGATTTTATATTTTATATACTACTATTATGTGGAACATGGTAGAAGAGACTCTTAGTAATACATCCAGTTCGTAGTTTCTAAATGAGGCATCAGAGCTGTTGGCCTCAATGTAGTTATCCATTGTGGATGGAGATGAAGCAATTTACGTCTTGTAAATGGTTTTCAGCCTTCCACTCTTACATTAATTCATGTAGGAACATCTTGGAGACACTGACTATGAGAACATACATGCTCATATATACACAGGAAAAGAAACATATTATTTTCATTTGGTGGAAATAATTTTATTCTTTTCAATGGATTTCTAGTGGTTCTAGCGATGTTGTGGGAGGATGTTCTTATGAATATTCATACATCCTCCTTGGTGGTGCATTCAGGTGTGGAAAAGATGTACTAAGACCACTAATGTTAGATTTTGTGTCCATGGATAAATTTAGAGGTTGATGTGTTTGTCTCTTTGTTCCATACTTTCCCATGAGTGAATGATGAGCATCAACATCCAGTAGGATTATCTCAACCCCTTGTGGAACTAGAGTGGAATTTTGATAAAATATCAATGAAATATATGTTTGACTTACCAAATATGTCCAAGGGACACGATTCCATATGATTTATCATAGGTAGACTCACCAAGTGGGCCACTTATTACCTATATGAGACCAGAGTTCTGTAGATGGAATGGGATGGAACTACATCCAGGAGATAGTTTTACTCCATGGAGTCCCATCGATGATTGTGTATGGTCGTGATTCTTATTTCACATCTGGGTTTTGGAAGGGATTTTATGTGGACTATGGGACCATGTTATGCATGTGCAATGTGTTACACCACTAAACTAAGGGAAAGACTATGTGGACAATTTGAGTTCCTAAGGAAATGATGTGATCTTCTGTGTTGGACATTGGTCTCATATGAGAGGATCAACTACCCTTGGTGGAGTTTTTGTAAAATAATAGCAACCACTCCACAATCAGTATCGTATCTTTTTTATTCATTTTATGGGTGATCCTTTAGGACACCACTTTTCTAGACAAACCATTTAGAGTCATCATTCATTTTCCTAGAGTTTTGTCAAGCAACAACAGAGAAGTTTAAGATCTTCTAGGATATGATGATGAACTCACAGAGCCATTATAAGTCTTACAATCACTAGAAATGGAGGCCATTGTAGTTTGAGGAAGGTTTCCATGTGTTGCTAAATGTTTCTCATCTATGTGGATTGTGGAGAATTGGAAATGACAGCCTGTTATCTCTGAAATTAATTGGTCCTTTTCAAATACTCTTTATAGTTGGAAAGGTGGAATAATTCTTTGATCTACCTTCAATTTTGGACAGGGTAAATGATGTCTTCCAGGTGTCACAATTGAGGAGGTATGTGCATGAACCATCATACGTTATTGATTGGGGAAAGTTGAACTTCAATGATAGAGAGACAGTTAAGGGCTACCAAGTAGAGATCATTGTAACATCCTAGTCCTAGATGCCACCCAAAATGGTGCCCTGAGATTGGTTGGCCACATGTCCTCAAGAACATCTCCCCAAATGCCAGAGGATATTGACTAGTAGCGATGGCCTCGGTGAGTTAGGGGGAGGCAATTCTCTCATTAATAGAGTATCGTAGTGGGAGTCGAATACATGAAATAGCGGAAGTGAAAAAATAAGAAGGCAATTGAAATTATGAAAATCCCACAATACATATCAATACCCAGAAGTGTCTCATATACAAAATAATGAAGATGGTAAAAGTACCTAGAAAGCATCCATAACAGTACCTTGTAATACAATACAGTACAAGTATCCTAAAAATCACAAAAAATCACAAATAACCAATAGTATTGCAAGCCTCATATTAGTCCTATTATCCCGTACTCTATGGAAACTATCAACAACCTATACCTGGGTGCTTGGTATGATCATCAACTGTAACCATATAATCTGTTTGGGTCCGCGACGAGGCCCAAAAATGTTGTGAGATAAAAAACCCAGTAGGAAACCACTCAAGCTTATAAAGATCTAATAAAAATTCTTAAAAAGTTGTAGAATGTGTAAAAAATCAATAATAATGTGAATATTGACATTTCATATTTCTATTGTAGTAAATAAAACAAAAAATCCCTCAAGGATACCTGTAACAGAGAGTCATCTCCGACCATGTTAGCTATAAAAACGAAACAAATAATGTAACATAGACATGTGGTACATCAATATTTATCCTATTACCCACATCCATTATGTGTAGAGATGTCAACTGATCCACGACCATGCCATATAGTGAAGTAAAATATCCAATGGACACTCCAGATATTGAAGAGTTGAATCCCATGACCACGATGTATAGTGAAAAGCTGACCTCAAGATCCAAAAAGAAGGTGTCTACAGATGAATTCATCCGTATAATAATACTATACCATAGAGGGTAGGATACAAGGATCATTCCCAAAGCATCCCATCGAGTCTCATGGGCATCTCGAGTGGAATATTGGTTAGGCACTGGTTTGGCTCATAAGAGCATGGTAATAACAATTCCTATAAAAGCCCAATCTAGCCAGATCCATGGGGCAGTAAGGGTCGAGGCAACCCATGGAATCAATACCCAAGGGGAAGAGTCAACCCAAGGTGTCCACTACTATATTCAAAATCCATTCATTCATACATTAAATAAAACATTCTATTTAAACTAACATTCCTTGTGAGTATACCCACTCATATCAACAATCGCAGGCATTGATTAAACCCACTCATGAAAACCATTTATAAAAACAGGAATATGGGCATGTCCTCCCATATAAACCATTTAAAATTACATTATTCATTTCATATAGGTTTAACCACCAAAATTATACATTTATCTGGCCAAACTATCAAAATTTACCACGAAAAAAATGATATACATTGAGAAAGGAGGAGGTACATCCTCTAAGCAATCTATTCAAGATGGAATCAGCATAGGGGAGAATGGAATTGCCTAACGTATAAAGCCTCATAAGGTTCCATCAGTATAATCACCTAATAATTGTTACTGTTGGAAAATTCAATCAAGGTAATGTGCCTCTCCCACGAGCACCCAAAATCTCGAAGTCTTGCTGGTATCATGTCTTCTTGCAGCAGTATCATATGCTCTGAGTGGCCATCTGTCTGAGGGAGGTATGATATTCATAGAAGAACCTATGTACCCAATTACCTCTGATAACTCTTCCAGAAATGAGATGTAAAATCAGCTTCCCTATCTAAAATGATAATGTGAAGGACCCCATGATGTTATACCACCTCTTAACTGTACAACATTACAATATCATTAACAATGTTGAAATCCATGATCATTATGAAATTTGTGAACTTCATAATCCTATCAATGAAAACCCACATAATGTCGCTACCTAGAGGTGACCTAAGTAAACCAGTCCTGAAATCCGGCACGACATCATACCATTTCCACTTCTTGATAGGTAACTATTGTAAAATCCATTCTTATTACTAATGTTTTGTCTTCACCTACTAATAAGCAGAACACTTCATAATAAGACTAGATACCTCTCTCTCCATTCCTGGCCACCATAAATAACTTCGCAACTAACAGTACATCTTGGTGACCCTGGGATGCAGTAACCATGATTAAGCATGAAACTCCCGCATACACTCATCACATATGTCAACTGAAAACTAGACACGTCCATGGATACAAAAGATTCAATCAATACCTACCGTCCAACTAGAAAGAGGGTCCTCACCTATCACACCTTCTTATAGAACAAGGCCATCATAATATGATATCATCATCATCCTAACCACATTCAATATGGTAGAGGTAAATGATAAGGATGAACGAAAAGCATTCCCATGTCTATTGTGAACCTATAGATAAATTTTATAAAACCACACCTTAAACTACCACTTGATACTAGCCTATTTAACTGCTTGTATCTGAGTCCTCCTACTTAGTGAATCAGATACTGCATTTCTCTTACCATGCATATAAGAAATCTAGAAGTCAAAGAAATGTAGGTACTCTTCCAACCATCGCTTCCTCAAATTTAGATCATGTTGTGTAAAGATATACTTGAGGATTTTTTGGATTGTGTACACCACAAAATACTCTCCCATTAAATAGTACCTTAATCAATGATACGTATAAACAACTACTACTAAATCAAGATCATGAATAGTGTAATTCCTCTTATGAGGCCTCAACTATTGAGACACGTGCAACATGAATCAATATACTAGCATCAGAAGTTCCCCACTCCAAATACACAAACTGTCACTATACATCATGTATATTTTCCCCTACTCTGGATGTATTAGGACCGGTGTAGATGTCTACCACCCTTTCATCTCCTAAAAGGCTCTCCCACAAGATTCTGAGCACATAAAATTCACACCCTTCTTAATCAGGACCATCAACGATACTGATAAGCCAAGGAAGTCTGGTATAATATTTATGTAGTAGAAAGCAATCCCCAAAAATCTATTTATGTCAAAAAAAATTATTGGGTTGTTCCTAGAAAACTAGTGCTCTCAACTTTTCTAGGTCCACTAACACTCTCGTCTCTGAGATGATGTGACCCAGGAAGTAAATCTAATCCAACAAAAAGTAGAACTTTTTGTGCATATCATATAATTGATGCTCTCTTAGTGTTAAAATAAAATATCCTGATATTGTTGGAATGGTCATGTCGATTTGGAGTATACAACAAAATATATTTCACAAAATCCACCAAAAAAGAATCCTAATAAGGATGCAACAATATTTTCCTCACAACCAAGATAACCGCTGGTGTGTTTGAAAGACTGAACCTTATAACCATATACATGTTTAACCCATACCTACTAAGAAAGGTTGTACGATGTATGTCTGTAGGTCGAACACACACCTTGTGAAAACATGGCCTCATGTATATTTTCGAGAACACTCGAGCTCCTCGAAGCTAATCAAACAAGTAATATATATGTGGAAATGGATATCAGTGTTTATCCATCAGCTAGTTCTGTTTCTTATAATCCACACATATCCAAATAGTTCCATCCAAGTTTTTGTAAAAAGGACTGAATGAAACTATAGAGAAGTATTGGGTATGATAAACCCTTTCGCATCCAAATCCTCTAGTTTTCTTTTGAGCTCCGCCAACTCCATTATAGCCTTCCTGTAATGAGGAACGGATACTAGTGCATCTCCTGCCGCTTGCTCAATGGATAACTCTACCTCTCTCTCAGGAAGTAAACCAGAAAATACATCAGGAAATACGTCCCTGATGTGCTCAACCACTAGAGGAAATTCCACATGAATCACTCCTTGACAATTCTCATAAAAACTAGAAGTATCATCTATCATCCCCCTAGCCGACAATTCTCTTTGTAATATTATCTTATTAGGACATCCCATTCCACCTTGAGAAAAACCATTGTACCCTCTATTGATATAAAAGTCGCCCTATAGTGATAACAGTCAACTTACGCTCGATAATCCATGAGCCAGTCCATTCTGATATTGAGGTAAAAATCGATCATCATGAAAAAATAATGATTCTAGATGAAGTGACACCCTCTGAACACAAAAATACCCAATATACCCAATCACACAACACTGGTTCTAACTCCCAATTGTTTTTCATGTATAAAAACACTCATATGAAGCAAAACCCAAAGCCCAAGGCAATTAAATACTCATCCAAAGATAAAACTGTAAGGGGAACCTTTATCAGAAAGAGATCATGAAATAGTAGAAGCTAATAATATCATACCTATCACTATAGATAGTCAAGGATCCTATATGTTTTGGGTTTGTTTCACTACATAAGAATGGAATGCAGCAAGTCCATGTGACCCAGCCTAGAAACTCAGAGCTGATCAGCCCTACTATCTTAGAGAACCATGTGTCTGGCTACCCTAATCATGACCACAACTGCCCCTGGCCTAATTGGCTAACACTACTCCATATCCTAGCCAGACATATAGTTGAAGAGTATTATCCTAACCCCGATGTAAGATATGACCCCCTACAACTCACAACAAGATGGAATTTCCTCCAATACTGCTACATGTTCCCAATCCTACTACAATCCCACCACTCAAATGGGTCGTGGTAACGCTACTTTTTCAAATGGACTTTCCTACCACACTAATGGAAAAAGACCATGCTGCTTTCAACCCCATCCTGTCTAGAAATCATGTGATGGGAATCCTCAAAATAGAGGTTCTTATAAGAATACATAGATCCACTATGGCAAGAAACAACACTTCCCTGTTTTTACACCGAAATTCCCTCTAGTTATGTTCTGTAATCAGTGCCCAATTCACAATCGTAGTGACATAACGAAACCTAAACACGTTGAATATATATTTAAAATCATATCGGATACCTATCTCGAAGCTTATCCCCCTCAATAGCTCATCAGTAATATATGTAGGAACAAATGATATAGCTTTGTAAAGTATGAATAGAATTCCACAATCTTCATCATGCCCTACTCCAGACACATGAACTCACTAACTCACTCTTCTTGTAGAGTCATAGGGTAAAATTAGTTATAAAAGCAATTTTGGAATTCATCCAAATCAATATTTGTCATCCCATCAGCCCGATTTTAAATGTCAAACTATGCCTTTTCTACTCCCCATATCATGTAAGTCGCAAGATTGACCATCCGCTTCGGAGGTGTTTCCAAATCCACACAAATTGCTAATGTGGTCTCTAGCCATTGCACATCATCATGTGTTCTACCATCCCCTGAAAACGTAGGAGGAAGTATGAGCTGGAAAACTTGTTTTAGTTCATTCATAGCCAAGGCTAGTTGTTTTCTCCCTATATCATCTGAATATATCAAAATTAGCCCTCACGGATTAATTCTTCATCACCAGTCTCCTAAACAGCCTTAGCTGCTATATCTGGCACTATAAGAGGATTATGTAGTTGCCTTTGGCCCACCGTCTCCAATGTATGGTCATAGCCTCCACCGCAATGTACATCTGGAGGTTTTCATTGTGGCATGTCTATACAATTCCAAACTCATGCCTCAGAAATGAAAATTATCCATGCACAAATCTCAACACATTGGACTAGTCAAAATCCTCCAAGAAACCAAGTCATCCCAAAAAATGCTCATAATGCCCTGACTATAAAGAGAGTATCCATCAAAACACTTGAAACTATTCCTCTTGACCACTCAAAATTAGGGTCTATGTCAAGCCTTTATCTATTAGTTCAAGTTCAATTTCAATTCCACATTCATTTATTCAGGAAATTTGACTAAGGGTTTACCAATTTCTGAATCCATGAGGTCCCATAACACCTCATGAACCCAAAAGATAGTTCCCATTCAAACCATACATATATCATGTTTTAATTAACATTTTCATTTCACTGGTAATCCATTTCCCCATTTATATGTTCACATACTCCTTATGAATTGAAAGATGATGTCAACCCTTTATCTATTTCACCCAACTAAAACAACAGTAGGCATAGCTATCACATAAACTATAACAATAGAAAGAAACATCTAATGCATCTTAGATGGTATGGAATAATGCATGGAATGTGATTATAATAGGTGTCTATATGATTAATGAGATAGAACACCCTCACCTCATTGGGTTAAACCTAAAATAGAACCCACGATTACATCTATAGTAATAGAAGAAATAATGTGCATCACCTAATGGTGAAATTGAATGTATTGTAATTATTAAAATCTAGAAAATAATAACTTAATTCGAGACCATTTGGATTTTCCCTATACACGGGGTCGCTACTGCCAGGGTGAGTTTATTACCAACTCTATTTCTATCCAATACTTGTCTAATGTCCCCAAACAACAAGTTAAACTAGAAAAAACTCTTTTAATACAACTTTTTAATGTCACGTACCCAGATTCCACCTAAAAGGTGCCTCGTGCCTTGTTGGCCACATGGCATCAAGTGCATCTCCCCAAATTGCAGAGGCTACCGACTAGTAGAGGGGACCTTGCTAGGTCAGTGGGGATCATATGACCTCATTACTAAAGCATCACAATGGAAGTTAGATACATACAATAGTGAAAATGAATAAATATGTAGATAACTGAATGTAATAAAATGCATTAATACATATCAATAACAAGAAGTGTCTTATAATAAAAATGATGCCAATGGTACTAGTATCAAGAAAGTATCCACAACAGTATGTGGGAACACAATATAGTATAATTATCTCAAAAATAAAAAAAGCCATAAATGTGCTCGTATCATCGGAATCCTTATATTGGACTTACACTCAAATGATCCAAAGAAACAATCAACAACATGAACCCGAGCACTTGGCCCGGTCAACACCCGCAACCATATAATTTGTTTGGGTCCCTAAGGAGGCCCAAATAGGGTGTGATATAAAAGTCACAGTATGCAACCACCCAGGTCTATATAGTTCTTACAGAAATTTTATAAAAGTGATATTAAGTGTAAAAAACATTAATTAATTGAATATATCCATGGAATAAATCTATTGTAGTATGTAAAACCAAAAATACCTCAAGGATACCTGCAAAAGAGAGTTAGATCTTACCAAGGAAGCTATTACAAAGCAATCAAGCAAGCCACACTACCACGTCTTACATCCATATGTATCCTATATCCCACAAACATGTTGTATAGAGAAGACAAGTGTTCTATAGCCACACCATAAAGTGATTTCAAATATCCCTTGACCATGTCGTATAGTGAAGATTTTAATACCAAAACCACATTTTAAAGTAACAGGAAGACCACAAGGGCTAGATTTGAGGTGTTAGTAGACCAAGGCATCCATATGATAATACTAGACTACGGTGGGCCGAATCCATGGATCTTGACCAGGAATCTCATCAAGTCCCATGGGTGTCCCTGGTGGAAATTCAGTTACGAACTACATGGGGTCAAAGGATCAAGGCAAAGGAAAGTCTTAAGTGAGCCCATGCAAGCTAGATCTATGGGGTAGCATGGTGCGAGGCATCCCACGAAATAAAGACCCAAGGGGTTGATTCAATTCAAAGCATCCAATACCATTTTCCACATCCATTCATTAAGACATTCAATATAACATTTAATTTAAACAAACATTCCATGTGAGTATACCCACTCACGTCAACCGGCACATGCCATGAGTATACCAACCAATGAAAACCATTTATTAAAATAGGATGATGGCACTACCATACAATATAAACCAATTAAAATTACATTATTAATTTCATATAGGTATAACCACCAATATTATGCATTTAACATACCAAAACATTCAAAATACACATGAAAAAACATGATATTCCATGACCAAGGAGTCATTACATATCCTAAGAAAGATATTCAATCTATCGAGGCATTAATGGGATTCATCTAACAAGGAAAGCATAAGAACACACCTCCTGGGTGGTTTAAACAAGCATAAAAAGGTTATTTATTTCAGGAACACCCAATTGGTGACCTTGAATCGGGAAATGGGTGACAATTCATCTAAATAGAATATAAATACATCCTCACTCGGTATAGATAAACATATAAAAAGCAAATCACTCAAAAATGAGGCCACACTAGTATGTATGAAGGGTGTAGAAGAGGAGAAATGCCTTGAAAGCACGCGAAAAGTCAAAAAGAATGTTTATACCACCTAATGCGCCTTAGTAGTAGACAACTCATCTAGTATCAAGAACTGATTCGTCCTACATTAAATGAAATCTAAAGAACAGATGAAGAATGAGATATTAGGTAATATGATCCTAAATCCAAATAGCACATTCGTTGTTCAGAAGAATCACGAATGAAAAAAGGGATCAAGTACATACCGATGTTGTTCCAATGTGATATACGGAGCTTGAATCGGAGTCTGGATGACTTCTAGAACAAAAATACTAGAATTGGGTGGTTTTGGGTTCTAAAAATGAGGGGAAAAGCATTTTCTATAAAAAATTAATGCTAGTGGATATTTTATAAAAACCTCGCTGGGAATGAACCTGGTGTGTACCTCAGGTTCAAATCATGTACTTCCCTTTATTTTTTTTCTAGCCATGACTGATACACCTCATGACGGGATAGCACACAGCGTGTACCTAGCCCGAAACCATATTTCAGCTTGTTTTACACCTTTTTTCCCAAAAACAACCTTACCAACCCACCACCTGGAATAGGTTCTATGCCAAAAAGGAATGTAAATACATTTAACCCAAAAAGATGATTTGAACCTCATGAAATACCTCATATTATACAATCAGGAAAGATATGATCATTTATGGAAAGTTAATTCCTCTAGTGTGTATACCATGGTAGCATGATAACTTTTAGAAGAGAACATGGTAGTTGGGGACCCAAATCCACACCCATTACCCCCATATCATTGAGTAGTTTTTCACTATTCAGGATAAAAAATCATAAGTTAGAGAGAATGTAAAATATTATGTTTTACATGAATTATTTTTAAATATAATATGGATACTTTTTTATAATAGGAACTGAGATGGAGTTTTATTTTGAGACATTGTAGGACCTGAACAAATCATTGAAATATATTAGAATATTATATTTCCCACACAAGTGGTTTTCTCAAAAGGAAATTACATAAAAATGAGTAACTCTATCAGAAATATGAGGGCACAGATGAGTTCACATTTGTGGTTTAACACTATATGCAACTGAAAATTAGCCATTTCATGCCATTTGTGAAAAATATTGTATGATACATAAATGAATAAAATTTTAATAAAATTGTTTTATTTCAATTCATTGAAAATGAGATTTTATTTTCTGTAAATAGTTTATAATGTTGTAAATCACGGGTAAACCGCATATCCCTAGAGATGAAAACGATATTTTGAGAGAACTTTGGAGAATTATCTCATGCAAAAAATGAGGTATCAAGATTGGATAATGGGTCATTATTCCAACAAAATCCTTTGACATCCTCAGTAATTGAAACAGTATCCTCCTTTAACAAAGAATGATCCAACTCTAGGTATTTTTCTGTTCTTCTGATTTCTATCCCGTTCATAATCCTGAAATAATTCGGATCAATACTATTAACAATATCTGATACATGCATCGTCAATAGATTTTAAATTGGTTGGTTGAATCTTTTTAATTCATTGATTTATACCTTCTCATTAATCCCTTCTATGATAATGAATCGAGGCCAAACAAACAATTACAATGGTTTATTCCTCGCTTTTATGATTTTTTGATCTCTCCCACCTATCATGGAACATTAATCATTAGAACTTCCTTTTGGTCCACTATTTGGAAAATACTAAGTATTCAATCATATTGTGACCATACATTAGCATAATGGATCAATATAGTAGTTGATGTTCTTTAAAGGTGATGTGATCATGTTTTAATGATGGAAGTGCATGACCAAACGGGGATCAAAAAAGATATGTTGTGTCCATTCAACCAAGTTTTTTATGGGAGTCAAAGAATGACTCGATGATGAAAAATTCTAAGATAATCGAAACCCAAAATACAAATAAATAGAAACTAAAGGCTTGGATAAAAACCGAAAATATAGGATTCAGCTAGATTGAATGTTATGGTTGTGCATAGCTTGATATAAAAGAGATCCATCATAGATCTAGAAAATCCAAAGAAAATCTAAATGTATTATATAATTACACATTGTGTTCCCCCCTAGAATTGATGTTGGGGTTGGGTGAAGTTAATGATCACCAGACATGTGAAAACTATCACATATTGAGTGGCCCTTCCCAGTTGACTTAATGTGAACTTTTAAAGTACATAGACACAATTTGAAGTACCCAGGAATTGACATTCCATGTACACACACATGGACAATGATTAGTGTACGCGAACCGGTACACATACATGGATTCAACACATATACACAATAAAGAAACATGAGGAGAATAGCATGTGTCTCTACATGGTATGTATAACCTTCTTCATGAATTTTCTATGGATAATACATGCCATGTGATGATTTTCCACATAGGTAGGGCTTGGGATAGTTGGACATGTCATGTTCCCATGGGACATGCTAAGTAGTAAATTCAAGAGTAAATTAAGATCTATACTTTCATAGTTCTTACTATTATAGGTTGAGTATATACCCTTGGTTCATTAACTCAAGGGAACAATAAAATATTACATCCTGCTCACTAGATTATGATCACATCTTAAGGTCGAGTCTCATATATAGTTGTGGTGACCCTCTATGATACTGGAGTTATATCCTCTGTCATTCGTTATTAGAGTTTGTGTAATATTTATTACCTCCATTAGTATGGAGTTTATCCTCCTTCCACCAGATCTCATCGGTGGGGTTGGTGGAATCATTGAAGTAAGATCCTGTATGTGGCTGGTTGATCCAGATTGGGTCATGGTGTCCCCAAGAAGTTCCGAATGCAACCGCTATCTATGTATCATACTCTTATAAGACAATTAAATTCATTTTGGGTAGGGACCAATGAGCTTGACCACTTCATTGAGTGTCTTTGATTATAGCACGTCTCATGGAGTCTGTTCTCCTTAAATGAGAATTTTTTCCAGTAGATTCCAATGGATGGAAGTTGGTTATGACCACCTTAAGACATTGTGTTTTTATTGAGTATATATGGTTTACAATTTTCATCTAATTATTGATAGATATATGTTGTATTAAGCAGAGTGTATATGGTGCTTCTTTTTTTTGTGTTTTATCGGTGTCCTATTATGTATTTTTATTTCACTCCTACATGGGATTTCCCCTCACATGTCAATCTTATTTAGATGACAGCCCTTTTGAAGGTGTATTAAGGGAATAGGGAAAGGGTGGAGCATATAATGATCATGAAATACTGATATGTGTGTGTCTGTTGTTCATTTAGGCTAATGCATCACAATTTTTGGATATACCTACTCAGTGTTGTACGATTCCCCTAGGCCTACTGGCGGCAGGCTTGGCATTGTCCCGGAATGGGCCCCTCTTCGACAGGTCATGAAAAAAACATTTCCTATGTTATATAAGAATTTATTCATCAAATCCCCCAATTCAATATAAGTCACCCAATAGGGATTCATTGATATATATGAAAATCCCGGAATGATTATGATACATAACCGAAAATCACATTCTAAGGGATGACAATGAAATTCATCAAGAAATACATCAAAATAATCCCATATAATAGGATTGTTCTCAACATTGACTTCCACCATAATAATATGTTCTATGAATAACTTACAATTGGGAATTAAGACCCATACTATAAAATTATCTTCTAAATAAGGCTCTTGGTCATCCTATTATTGATGCTTGATTACATGATGAATATGTATATAAATGGAGATATCCCTTTCTCAAAAAATAAGGTCTAGTTTATGTAAATTATTTTAATCTACAAAAAATATTATTTCAAACTCAACTATATGGAAAATCCCCATAATTTAAGATAGTATCTCTTTATATATCTCTATTCGATATAATTTTTACAACATTATTCCTTTTATTGTACCATCATATGTTTCTACATAATTTTAGATATTTAATAATTTTTGTTGTAAATCCATGTTCATTTAAAAATAATAAGATATAAGAGAATATCAATAAACAGAATCAAATAAGCCATTCTCGATTATAGATTTGAGAATGAGGGTACATATAACCACATCATTGTTTTATCCTACCTCTATAGTAGTGATTTCATATCCCCCTTATACCTTGTTTTAGGAGGATATAGATACATATTCACGTTAATAACTCTGGGTTTGAAGAATTTATTCTCATGATTTCCACAACATTCTATTTGAAGCATTAATGAGTGGTTTTAGCATTATTTGGGTCCAAGTTTCTATCAATGGTGTTATTTGGCCTCCTTCAATATCATCAGAATTCATAGCCTTGGTGGAAAAATTTAACAAACTGATAACACTTCCCCGAACTATTGTGGACATTACCTGATTATTTCCTCCCTAAAATATTACATATAGGTAATAGACCTTTCATACCCCCATTGGATTGTTCATTAGTGTTCCCCTTATTCTACATATTTCTTTTACATTCTCTAGAATCATGTGGGTCTCCATTTTCCCTTCCAATGTTATATACACAATATAAAACATCCACAATGATTCAAAACTATATTATTGAATATTAATTTCAATGGAATGGTTTTAGGTTATAATTTAATGAAACAATCATATTTTTTAGGTCCACATATAGAATATAAGATGTACCTCACGTGTATTTAGATATTTCCCATGAAAGATACCTTATACAAGTATACCAATTTATTCAACTATAGTAATTCAATAACCATACTAGTTTGTAGGGGCCATATAAAATATTTTGTGATGAATATTCCATTGAAATAATCTAACACTCTAGAATAAAAAAACTCAATTGTAATTGTATTCCACAAAAATAAAACCATTGGTTGACATCACCATCTAAATACCTCTCATTCTCTGAAAGTGGATGGATATAAAAAATGTTCTCTAAAAAATTACTACATTTCTAAAAAATCAAATAGTTCGAAGGAGAATTGAAGGATGGTAAATTTTTATGCATTAAACTTTCATCCACAAGTATATCCATTATTAATTCATTTTGATCTCTAAATTATTCAACATATTATTCAAAACATTATCTAGTGGGGTGATAATTTGTATGATAATTTAGGCTCAAATTCCCATCTCATTTAGAAAAAATGATCATTGTTCATTACATCATTCCTTTTCTCACTTCCTTATTTCTGAAGAGAAATCCTTAAATACAGAATTGTAAAGGCGAGGAAACATATATTAATAAAATTATAAATAATAATGTAAAACTCTTAAATTTCAAGGAAAGTTTTTTCTTAATTTTTTTTGGATTTTACGAGTACGGAGTTTCTGACGGCACCTGATTCTGAGGACCGGTGTTCCCAGAATCAATTTCCAAAGATGAGATCGGGTACGTTCAGCTAATGAACGAGCAGGTTTTTATAACTTTTGAACTGGTGCTCGGAATTGAAATCTGAGGGAACCGATGGAACCGCATCACCTATAATTCCTTAAGAGGACGTTTTTAAAAGGTGAGTTTGCTCTGGAGGAGTTGATAAAAAATGTGTATTAAATGCAAAGTAAAATAAAATTGTGTTACAATTTTATTTCATTATTCTAAGTGGTTTAATCCTATGTGTTGGAGATGGGGTGGGACCTATCAGTTATTAACTACCCATGAGAGGATAAAGGTGAGGTGCGGCCCATATGAGCCCCACCCCTTCACATTCCTTTAACTCCTTAACTTCCCCCCCCCCTTATCTGGGTAACTCCTCCCTCTCACCCTGATTCAGCTTGCCAACATAACACCCCATTTAATTAGACAACTCATGTTTAATTAATTAATTTAGCTTGTTTTTGAATTTTGTAATTTGAAAAACATGGAATGATATAATAAAATTAAAGGTATGACTTATTTTATTTGGGGTTAGGATTGTTGTGTTGAGACTTTGGGGAGAAGATCACTTTTCTCTTGAAGAACTACATTCTCAACGAAGAACAAAAACACTTCGTCAAGGATCATCAACTCAGCAACCCAGTTTCTTCCATCCTCTTCTTCCTCCATGACAAAGGAGGAGGCACCGATGTGGAAACTTGACAACGACGTCATGCCATATAATCTTCTATCCACGACAAAGGAGGGGAGACACTGCTTCCTCCTCGGATGCTCTCCGTCGACGTTTACGGATCCTCACCCCGCGACGCCGTTTTCTGTGACACTCATCATTCTAACACATGTGTTGAGGTAGGGGTTAATTATTTTTTCAATAATTATTTAACGATCATTGTTGTTTAATGATTGTTCGCATGATATTGATATAACGGGAGGAGATCAGACCACACAAACACGACCAATCCTCCTCCCCTTTTATTGGGGATCTCCATTTTGGCTTGAAACGGAGGTGACGCGGTGCTGTTGCACCACGTGGGAATGAAAAGGACCACGGTAGAGGTGTGCGGCACCATCGTGTTGCACCGGTGAGACCTAAGGAGGCCGCGGCGGTTCAGCAAGGGGAGGCCAGCAAAGCATGCCGTCGGCGTTCATGGAGACGGGACCCCTCACGGGTCCCACGTGCCTCAACTGGCGAACCATAATTGTCGGCCGTTTTCCAGAAATACTGGGGGTTAACACCCCTGGACAGCTAGTAGGGCAGATGCCACCTGGGTCCGCCGTTTCGGTGTGAAGGGGGCGGCGCTCCCCCTTCGCACCCCACGGTCAGCTCCGAGCCAAGCCGTAGGCCGTGCCCAACGTCGGGTCGGGCTGTGCCCCGCCACGGGCTGGGCTGCGCTAGCCGGGATGGGCCACACCCAACTGGGCCGGACCCAGACCTGGGTCGGGTCGACCCCGGTTCTGGCCGACCCAGGGGGTATCGGGTCGGGTCGGACCGGGCCCGAACACCCTACTTTCATACAGATCTGTTCAAATGCTTAAAACATGGGCTACGGACCACCAATCGATGCACCATTAGGTGCGTTGGGATCCTTGGATTGAGGCGGTCATTTCGGTATATTACACCCAAGATTTTGGTACTGTTTGTGTATGGCCAGGTTGGTTTGAACCCGAAACCAACCGGGCCCTTGGAGCAGAAACGCTTATAACTTAACGATCGGGCGTCCGAACGACATGCCGTCAGTTATGTTTTTTACCCATAGTGAGACGGTTCCTTTGGATCTTTCGCTTGAGGTTTGGACAATGATGGAGTACGGTCGGGTTGGTTTAAACATAAAAACCAACCAGGCCCCTAGGACGAAAAAGTCAATAACTCTCAGACCAGGCGTCCAATTGACGCGTCATGTGTCGCGTTGAGTTCCTATTGACGAGACGGAACATTGTGATACATCAACTATCGACTACATTATAGTTGATGTATCAACCCCTTTGCTCATGGAGCGAACCCTCCTAGAATCGAGTGTCCTGTGTGCGGGAACCCTAGAGCTGGTTGCGACTGCGACGACGATGACGACTGTACTTGGATCCTTCGTGGGTTCGACAGTGAGAACGACTATACTTGGATCCTACGTTGGTTCGGGAGCGAGGAAGACTTTACTTGGATCTTCTGTGGTTTCGGCAGCGATGACGACTGTACTTGGATCCTATGTGGGTTCAACAGTGATGGTTACTATACTTGGATCCTACGTGGGTTCGGCAGCGACGACTTCTGTACATGGATACTACGTGGGTTCGGCAGAGGAGGTGATTCAGATGATACATCTAATCATCTACACCCCTATTCATGAGTAATATACCAGTGTGAGATGAGTCTTGACTTTCAATCAGTATCTTTAATATGATTGACTTCCTATCCCCTGTGGTTTGGGTTGTGCTTTCCTGTGTAGATTGGGTTGTACATTCCTGAGTGGACTGGGTTGAACATGGGGTCATGAGCTGGAGCAGAACTGGAATTGTTGAATTAGGTATATGTATGGTAATATACCTATGTATAGTTGGATGATACTTCATGATTGTATCTTTCCTTTGTGGTTTATCCATCGTGGATTCTGGGAGACATTCGGGAGTCTCGGGGTCCCTACTGAGTATCATATACTCACCCCTAGACGGGCTATGCCCGCACTACATTGTGTTGGTTATAGATGACGGATAGCGCTGATAGTGGTTGAGGTTTGTGGAGCAGGATGGTACCCGGAGGTGGATTATCAGGTGGTACGTACACGGAGTGGAAAACCAAACTCGAGGAGCCGACGAGACTATCTGTACCCACCCTTCAGGTGGGAGTTCCTGAGGACGTCTTGGTGGTTGATTCTCTACTTTTCAGTTGTTGTACTTTTTTTCCTCAGTTGTACTGTTCTTCTAGTTGGGTTTGTATGCTGTCCCATTTACTTTTTAGCACTTACTTTTGTACTCATTTTACTTAGTGTTTACTTCATCTTGCGTACTCCTTGGTGTTTGTTTTCTTGAATAAAGGCAATGCCTTCCCTTTTATCCGGATTTACGCCTTTGATGCTAGTCTCCATCCCCTGGCCTGTGGGAGGCGGGCTTAGGGTAGCCACGACATGGGCCCCGAGGGCGAGTCGTGACAAATTGGTATCAGAGGAGTCGGTTCAATCGCAGAACTCAGGACTCTGATAATTTCAACTATGTTAAGTAATAGTGTTAAGGGTAATGAGTGTGGTTATCAGTCCAGGGAGTCCGGTGTTGGTGCGGCGACCGACGTATGCATACACTAGGACCCTGACATCTGATTTCTGACTCAATACAGGAAAACATTGATTGCAAGTGTGTTTCAATGTTTTCTTTGTGATTACTTATGTCAGCTCACCAGGTATACTGTATTGACCATGGAACACCTGTTTTGTTTCAGGATGGACCCACGGCGACAACCAGCTAGGGTTCCTATCTTTGTGTGAGATGGAAGCCCACCGAGTGACGAGGCCTCGGTGCAGGGCCCCATTACAGCGGAGGCACCGATGGTACCTCTACCCGCCTAGCCACCGATGCTAGCAGCTGAGAGTGCACATCTCTTTAGTGCACTTCATGAGTTTCTGTGTCAGAGACTGCCCAGGTTATTCGGGGAGACAGATCCTCAGGTAGCTAAGGATTGGATGGAGGCTGTTGTTCGATCTTTCAGATTAGTAGGGACACCAGCTGACATCATGGTGATCCTTGCGGTGGGTCTCCTACACACGGCAGCAGGTAGATGGCGGAGCGTGATGCTCCAGGTGCATGATGAGGCATCTCTTATTTTGAAAGACTTCGAGAGCCTCTTCCACTCAGAGTTTGTTCCAGCCACCCTCTGTATGGTGTGAATTCATGAGCTACTACAGCTGCAACAGGGCAGTATGATAGTAGCCCCGTACTGGGCGAGATTTACCGATGTATCGCGCTACTCCATGGACATGGTACCTGACCCATTCTTCTGGGCCCGGACCTTCGAGTAGGGACTGAGGTACGAGATCAGGGCTTCGATGATATCCCTCAGAATTCTGACACCGGTAGAAGTACTGGAGAGAGCCCATTTTGTAGAGAGCTTTCTTGCTGAGCCTACACTAGCAGCGAGATCTACCGCAGGGCGGCACGTAGCGGAGTCTTCTACAGCTGGCAGTCGACGGATGTCACATGGGTCCAAGCGGACCAGACCATCAGGTGGACGACCTTAGGATACTGGTTCGGAGGTGCGGGGCACACATTGTAAAACCAGTCAGTCCAAGGGAATAGAATGTTATGCATGCAGCGGGCAGGGCCACATGGCTCATGACTGCCCGACCCGCCATGCAGAGGAGCAGCAGACGGTTGAGTGACCACCCATGTAGAGTTAGAGGTTTGACTATGGTGGTCCGAAGGGAACAGGCAGATGAGGTAGAGGAGTTGGCTGAGGGGAAGGTGGTGGATGATGTTTTGAGGCTCTACCACCACCACCACCAGGAGGTCCACCCCGACCACAGGGATCTGGTGGGCAGACACATGCTCTACTCCAGGCAGCGGAGGATTACGACCATAGTGGACCCTAGATTATTTGAGGTACTATTTGGGTCTACTCCACCATTTTTTCAGTTCTTATAGACACAATAGTGAGTCATTATTTCATTTCGGCTTCCCTTGTTCTGAGAACAGAGATTCCGACGGAGCCGTTGTCTCGATCCTTACAGCTAGAGACTTCTATGGGAGGAGACTCGATGATTACGCACTGTTGACGGTAGTGTGAGATTACTCTAGGAGGCTAGATCTTCGGCTGGGAGATTCTTGTAGCGGCGTCAAGGCCTTAAGACATAATCTTGGGTATGTATTGGTTATCTAGAGTCCATGCCCAGATCGGCTATATTAGGTGCAAGGTTTGGTGTGTACACACCGAGGGGAGAAGGTTCACCTTCACCAGTGAGAAGGGAGCCTTTGCAGCATAGAAAGGACTCACACAGAGGAGAGGACATCCGATCACTTATCAGTTGGATAGTCTCATCCTATGAATAGTTCACATGCGGAGTCCGAGTTTCCCTGTTGTGGTGGATCAGTATGAAGACGTTTTCCTGAGGACGTTCTAGGACTACCTCCTCGCAGAGAGGTATACATCTACATTGACATGTACCCCAGGACAACACCGATATCTACCCTAGCATATCGGATGGATCTCGCTGAGCTTCATGAGCTACAGGAATTGCTGGAGGACTTGCAGGACAAGGAGATTATCTGACCCAGTGATTCACCATGGGCTTCCACAGTTTTGTTCGCCAAGAAGGCGGACAGGATCTTGAGATTGTGTGTCGATTACCGTCACCTAAACAAGGTGATGGTGAAGAATAAGTATCCACTTCCGAGGATTGATGACCTCTTCGATCAGCTCAAGGGAGCATGATGGTTTTCGAAGACAGACCTCAGGTCCCGATTTCATCAGCTCGGAGTTAGAGATGTGGATGTGCAGAAGACGACCTTCAGATGTCAATATGGCCACTATGAGTTCTTGGTTATGCCTTTCGGCATAACTGATGCTCTAGCAGTGTTCATGAGTCTCATTAATAGGATCTTCCTGCCTTACCTCGATCGATTTGTCGTAGTCTTCATCGACGACCTATTGATTTACTCGACTACTGAGGAGGAACACGCCTACCACATGTGTGTTGTTCGGGATACACTTCGAGAGAACCAGCACTATGGTAAGCTCTCGAAGTGTCAGTTCTGGATTCAAGAGGTCCACTTCTTGGGGCACATCATCTCTTAGGCGGTAGTTGTGGTGGATCCTGCGAAGATGGAGGCAGTTCTAGCTTGGGATCCACCCAAGAGCGTGACGGACGTGCGGAGTTTCCTAGGTTTGGTTGTGTACTATCAGAGATTTTTTCCAGAATTCTCTAGAGTTGAAGCCCCACTCTCATCCTTGACGAATAAGGGGAAACCCTTCGTGTGGCCGGATAGATGTCAGTAGAGCTTCCAGGAGCTGAGACAGAGATTGACCAGTGCACCCATCTTGAGGCTGCCAGGGGAGGGCATAGGGTATGTAGTTTACTGTGATGCATTAGGGACTAGACATTGGTGTGTCCAAATGAAGGAGCGGGAAGTGATCGCCTATGGATCATGACAGTTGAGGAAGAAGGAGAAGAACTACGCTACCCATGACCTAGAGTTTGCAGCAGTTGTCTTATCCTTGAAGATGTGGCAGCACTATCTAATGGGCGAGCGCTTTACATTTTTTTCTGACCACTAGAGTCTCAGGTGCATCTTCTCGCAGAAGGACCTGATCATGAGAAAACGACAATAGCTCAAGTTCCTCCAGGACTATGACGTTGAGATAGTCTATACTCCTGTAAAGGGGAACGTAGTAGTCGATGCTCTCAACAGGAGGACAGACATTATTCTACTTGGAGAGGTGATAGAGCAGTTAGCCGCTTTGCAGATATCTTATTTGGATAGAGATGGGGCAGCCTTTCTACAATCGCTCACAGTCACTCCACCACTTCTTCTGCAGGTCAGAGAGGCACATCGTGGGGACGTTGACTGTGAGACGCGACGTGCACATATTTCCTCATGACAGGAACCTGATGGATTTTCTATAGTAGGAGAGCACGTCATCCTTTTCAGAGGACGTACCATGGTATGAACTTCTTTGCAGTAGGAGGTGCTAAGGGAGTTTCATACTTCCCCATTGGCGGTACATCCAGGAGTAGAGAAGATGTACCAGGATCTCAGAAGACAGTACTGGTGGCCGGGTGTGAAGAAGGTTTTGGAAGAGTTTGTTTCATGATGCCTCACCTGCTAGCAGGTGAAGGCGGAGCACCAGGTACCAGCAGGCTGTGTACAACCCTTAGAGGTCTTAGAATGGAAGTGGGATGGGATATCTATGGATTTCATGAGAGGGCATCCACGTACTTCCAGAGGTCACGACTCCATTTGGGTGATTGTCGACCGACACACCAAGTCGGCCCACATTCTACCTATCGGGTAGCAGGGCTTAATGGAGAGCTTGGGATGCCTCTATGTTCTGGAGATTGTACGACTTCATGGTGTTCCATCGAGTATTGTCTCTGATCTTGATGCTCGCTTTACATCCCGGCTTTGGAAGGGTTTGCAGGAGGCATTTGGGACGCAGCTACGCCTGAGAGATGCCTTTCACCCACAGACGGATGGTCAGATAGAGAGGACCGTTCAGACTCTAGATGACATGCTCCATGCATATTTCCTCGACATTGGTCATATTTGGGAGGTTCATATTCCTTTGGTGGACTTTGCATACAACAACAGTTACCACTCCACCATCGGGGTGGCACCATACGAGGCATTGTACGGCCGACCTTGAAGATCACCTCTATAGTGGACAAACCATGGGGAGTCAGCACTTGTAGGACCAGAGATGGTCTAGGCCATGATGCAGATGGTACAGATCATCCAGGTGTGGATGAGGACTGCCTAGAGCCGACAGAAGTCCTATGCTGACAGGAGGCAGAGACCACTAGAGTTTGAGGATGGCGACCACGTTTTCTTACAGGTTTCACATTGATGTGGATTACGGAGATTTGGCCAGGGTGGAAAGTTATCTCTGCGCTTCATCTGAACATTCCAGGTTCTCTGCAGGATAGGCAAGGTGGCTTATCGCCTAGCTCTTCCACCTCCGTTGCACCGGGTGCACGACGTCTTCCACGTATCCCAGCTGAGGAGATATGTACACAACCCAACGCATATAATTGATAACGGGGAGCTGGATATCGATGAAGGGGTGACTCTTGCGGAGGTCCCAGTGGAGATCAAGGATCGACAAGAGCGGGTCCTATGTGGACGGTCGATTCCTCTAGTGTGCATCAAATGGAAGCACGAGAACCTCCCGGAGAGCACATGGGAGTGGGAGGCTCATATTCATGCACAGTGCCCTCATTTTTCCCTAGTTTTTGATATATCTTTATGTGTACTTAAATCCCAGAGGTGGGAGTAATGTAAAGACCCATAAATTTGAAGGAAATTTTTTTCTTAAATTCCTTGGGATTTTACGAGTACGCAGTTTCCTACGGAAACTGATTCTGAGGCCTGGTGTGCCCGGAATCAATTTCCAAAGTTTAACTCGGGTACATTTATTGAATGAACGAGTGGCCTTTTGTAACTATTGAACCAGTGCTCGGAATTGAAATCTGAGGGTACCGACGGAACCAGAGTGCTGATAATTACTTAAGAGGACCTTTCTCGAAGGTGCGTTTTCTCGGGAGGAGTTGTTAAAAAAAATGCAGATTAAATGTAACGTAAACTAAAATTGTGTTACAATTTTATTTCTTTATTCTAAGTTGTTTAATCCTATGTGTGGGAGTTAGGGTGGGACCCACCGGTTAATAAATACCCTTGAGAGGATAAAGGTGAGGTGTGTCCCACACGAGCCCCACCCTTTAACATTCATTTAACTCCATAACATTCCCCCCTTTCTGTGGGTAACAACTCCCTCTCACCCTCATTAATCTTGCCAACATAACACCCCATTTAATTAGACAACTCAAGTTTAATTAATTAAGTTATCTTGTTTTTTATTTTTTTAATTTGAAATACAAGCCATTTTATAATAAAATAATAGTAAGACTTATTTTATTTGGGGATAGGATTGTTGTGTTGAGACTTTGGGAGAAGAGCACTTTTCTCTTGAAGAACTTCATCCTCAACAAAGAACGACAATAAATCATCAAGGATCATCGAATCGGTGACATAGTTTCTTCGGTCTTCTTCTTCCTCCACGAAAAAGGATGAGGCACCGATGCGAAAACTCGCCAACGATGTCATGCCATATAATATTCTCTCCGCGATAAAGGAAGGGAGATGTCGATTCCTCCTCGGACTCTCTCCTTCGATGTTTACGAATCCTCATCCCGTGATGTCATTTTCCGCGACGCTCATCGTTCAACAACTTTTGTTGAGGTAGGGGTTAATTCTTGGTTCAAGAATTATTTAATGATCTTCATTGTTTAATGATTGGCCGCTTGATATCGATATAATGGGAAGATATCGGACCGCACAAACATGACCGATCCTCCTACCCTTTTTTTGATGATCCTCATGGTGGCTTGAAACGAAGGCAACGCGGTGTCGTTGCATCGCACGGGAATGAAAAGGACCGCATAGGAGGTGCACGACGCCGTTGTCTGGCGCCGTTGAGACCGAAGGAGGCCACGATAGAGGGGAGTTGCTCCTTCGCATCGCACCAGTCGGGTAAGAGTCGCGGCCTTAGGATGCGACGATTCAGCAGGGGGCGGCCTGCCGAGCTGGCTGCCGGCATTCCAGGAGGCGGGACCCACTACTGGTCCCACATGGCTCAACACGCAGGTCAAGGGGGCGGCGCTCCCCCTTCGCACCCTGCAGCCGGCTCCGAGCCGAGCTGTAGGCCACGCCCAACGGCGGGCCGGGCCACACCCAGCTGCGGGCCACGCCGGCTGGGTGGTGCTGGACCCAGACCCGGGTCAGGTCGACCCAGATCGGGCTGACTCAGGGGGTATCGGCCTGGGTCAGACTGGGCCCGAACCCCCTACTTTCGGACATATCTGTTCAAACGCCCATAACATGGGCTACGGTCCTCCGATCGATGCACCATCAGTTGCGTTGGGATCCTTGGATCGATACAATCATTTCAGTATATTACACTCAAGCTTTAGGTAATGTTTTTGTATGGACAGGTTGGTTCGAACCCAAAACCAACCGGGCCCTTGGAGCGGAAACACTTATAACATAATGACCGGACGTCCGAATGACATGCCGTTAGTTATGTTGTTTTCCTCTTAGTGAGACGGTTCTTTTGGGTTACTCTTCTTATGATTTGGACGCAACTAGAGTATGGTCGGGTTTGTTTTAACTTAAAAACCAACCGGGCCCCTGGGATAAAAAAAATAATAACTCTCAGACCGGGCGTCCGATTGACGTGCCATATGTCGCGTGGAGTTCCTATTGACGAGACGAAACTTTGTGATATATCAACTCTGGACTACATGAAGATTGATGTATCAACCCCTTTGCTCGTGGAGTTGACCCTACTGGAATCGAGCGTGCTATGTGCGGGAACCCTAGAGCTGGCTACGACTATGACGCCGATGAAGACAGTACTTGGATCCTACGTGGGTTCGGCAGCGAGGATGACTGTACTTGGATCCTAAGTGGGTTCAGCAGTGAGGAAGACTGTACTTGGATTCTACGTGGTTTTGGCAGTGATGACGACATAACTTGGATCCTTCGTGGGTTCGGAAGCGATGGTTACTATACTTGGATCCTACGTGGGTCCGGCAGCGATGACTTCTGTACTTGGATCCTACGTGGGTTTGGTAGAGAATATGTATCAGAGGCTATATCTAATCATCTCCACCCCTCTTCGTGAGTAATATACATGTGTGAGTTGAGTCTTGACATTCAATCATTATCTTCGATATGATTGACTTGCTATCCTGTGTGGGTTGTGTTGTGCTTTCCGGTGTGGATTGGGGTGTACTTTCGTGTGTAGATTGGGTTGAACTTGGGCTCCTGAGTTGGAGTAGAACTAGAATTTATGACTTAGGTATATCTATAGGCATATACCTAAGTAGAGTTGGTAGATACTTCATGATTGTATATTTACTTTGTGGTTTATCATTCGTGGATTCTGGGGGACCTTCGGGAGTCTCGGGGTCCCTACTAAGTATCATATACTCACCCCTGCACAGGTTATGCCCACACTATGTTGTGTTGGATGCAGATGATGGACATCGCTGATCGTGGTTGAAGAATATGGAGCAGGATGATACCCGGAAGTGGATTATCAGGCAGGACGTACATGGAGTAGATAGCTGGACTTGAGGAGCTGACGAGACTGTCTGTACTGACCCTTCAGGTGGGAGTTACGGAGGACGTCTTGGTGGTTGCTGCTTTACTTTTCAGCTATTGTACTTTCTTTTCCCAGTTGTAATGTACTTCTAGTTGGGTTTCTATACTGGCCCATTTACTTTCCAGAACATAATTTTGTACTCAGTTTACTTAGAGTTTACTTTAGCTTGTGTACTCTATGGTGTTTTTTTCTTCAATAAAGGTAAGGCCTTCCCTTTTATCGGGATTTACACATTTGGTGCTAGTCACCAGCCCCAGGACTATGAGATGTGGGCTTAGGGTAGTCATGGCATGGGCCCCGAGAGCAAGTCGTGACAAATAAAACTACAATAATAAAATAAATAACCACAAAATAATGGGTATATTCTTCTTTAACAAATCTGTTAAATTAAAAAAACGTTCTGAATTATTATTTCTCTACTATATTTTCCTTAACCATACCAGTTTACATGATGACAAAAACCTTCATAACATTTCAGGATGTAACTTTCAAATAACTTAATAATATCCAATAGGAGTTAAAAATTGTGTTTGTAGAAAAAAAACAAGTTATAATGCACTGTAATGATGTATGATATTAACAACGAAAACTCATTCGAGGTTTATTACCACATTAAAAATCATTTGTAAAGCCACTTCTACATGTACTATCAAAACAGTGATTAATTACTAGGAAAATCAGACTAATTTATTTAATATAACAGAGGAAGTTCTCAAATAATTATGATTATCATAATGTTTCTCATTATTTTTTCTTCACCCAAAAATAAAAAACAACTAATCTATAATCTGATACTAAATAATGAAACTAATGATAAAAATACAAAAATAAAACATTCAATACATGGTTTAAGGGTTATATACAAATATATTTTCATAAACTAAGAAACTAAATATTTAGTGTCTCCAGTACTAGAATAAAAAAACCAATTTCTTATTTTTTGGACATATCTCTATAAAATATATCAATTCATTGACCCTACCTAGGACATAATCCTACTAAAATCATTTGATTAGAAATCATAAAAGGGGGTCATCTCGAATGCTCAGTAAGTGATATCATATCAAATATCAGAATGATCATATGGTAAACATGTGGAAAATTATTAATAAGTGGAAATATCTAACTTAAGAGAATATAAAATATTATTTTTATGTATAAACAATAAAAAAATAAAATTAACATCTCATGTAGTAACACTTTTACCATGTAATGAGTAAAATAAAACATGAATAATTTTATATAGAATATGGAATTATGGAATGAAATTGGACCAATCATAAACCTTTGAATTTATCTTTATTTAAACCTAGATACCAACTAACCCATTCAATTGTAAATATGGTATTTTAGCTACATCCATCAAAGACAATATTTGTGAAATGAGATACTTAGAAACCCATTCATATAATAATTATATCTAATAAAATTTATTCCTTTACCAAATTCAATGGAATAATATATAGGTGACAATTTCTTATAAGGCATAATTTTTTTTCCACGGGATAAAAACAATCTTCACGTCATAAAATTCCCCATATATAGAAAAATGGAATTCATGAAATTTCATAATCATCATAAAAATAACCAATTGTGTTAAAATGTGTTTCAAATAATATCTAAAAGAAAATCATTCATTTTTACAATGGAAACCATGAAATAATATGTTTTCATTAAATATTTAAATTACTTAATAAATAAAAACATTAGATAATGAAAACATGGTCAACCAAAATAATCACATAGAGGTTGATAACTATTGAAGATATTGAAAAATAAATCATGAAAAGTTAATTTTGGAATAAATTTTTATTCATTATTATAAAATTCAAAGTTATAAATCCATTTTCAAAAATTCACCATTGTTTTATGGAAAAACATAAGAAAAACCATTGATGCATTTATAATTCGTTCAAAAGGATTTTTTCCATATGTAAAAAATATAGCATCATTTGAAAGGGAAATTCATTGAAAAAGAAATGTCATATAACGGAATATCATAACCCAATGAATGAAATTTGAGTGCCATGTACAATACCTTTACCCCTAATTTAAATAGAATAATTTAACCTCTTATATCATAGATTAAAAATTATTAATTTATCTTTTAAAACACTTATTCACAAAATTTTATATTCATACCCCTATTAATAAAAATGTTATCGATGTATTAGATTATGTAATATTTTTTCAACCTCAGATGTTAATTATCATATCCAATTTGAACTAGGTTTATAAAAAATGGGTCATTATTCATTATTCCCCAAAATATAATCATTAATAACCATTTAATATAAAATAATTTTTGTTTTATATAGAAATTTAGTGTTATAATACCATTAAATTTAATTGTTATTCAGATTCCAAGAATACCGAAATTTTAATGATACAGTTTTGGGCTGTTTTCTAATATTGAATGATTAATTTATATAAATCATTAATTGTTCGGTTATCAAATAAAGAACCATATTAATTATATTATATATATATATATATATATATATTTTTTTTAAAAATGTTGGGGCTGAAGCCTCAATTTATTATTTAATGCAATGACCTCTTTACAATGGGTAGAGGGAGACCCATTACATAGCCCGATGACCCAAGGACAAGTGGCATGAATACAAGGCTTCAAAGCCCATTTTTTGGCCTAAATGACCCCTCAGTGAACAGTACTACTACAGTACATGCTATGCTACAGTACCTGCTATAGTACAGCCTCCGAAACAGTTCCTGCTATAGTCCATCCTCCACTACAGTGTCGTCACTGCTACAGTGTCGCCACTCTTACAGTTCCGCCACTACTAGAGTACTGCTACAGTGCCTGCTACAGTAGTGTTATAGTACGTCAACAATTTGCCCCTGCTCGTATTTGATCATGGGTCTTCTGGATGCCAAGCAAGAGCCTGTACCACTATGGTACAAGATCATTGGAATATTAAATATATATAATATACTCAAAAACTATAAAGTAAATCCATCTTTATTTTTAATTGAGGTAAAATGAAACACATTTATTCATGGAGGTGAAAAACAGCACGACACAAGATTAGTGTTTATATAAGCAAATTAAAGAGTGTGTAGATATGGATAATAAGTAATCATTTATAAATAATAAATATTTTATATAAAAAATAATTATTCATAAATTTCATCATCAATTACATCTATGATGGGTGGTGATGAAAAATAGAAATTTTAACTTTGTGAAGGTAGTAATCTGCGCACACAGACAAATGACGATTCATGTTTTCCATTGTACATGAAAAATAATATATATAGTTTTTTCTATTATAATAATATCATCTAATCACACAAGTTATTAATATTTTATTAAATTTTTGGGGGTTTCTATGGTTTATGAAGTAAAAAATATAAATTAGTCATTAATAAAGATGTCATACATGTGTTTTTAATATGAAATTACTCTCAAAGGAGAACTTATATTTGATGGAGTTAGGCTAATTTGTGGCTACATGAAGAATTAGGGTAATTATATGACTTCATGGAAGGGAAGATTGGTTGTTTTTTATAACAGAAATTTAAATTTTAGTCTTTTATTTTAATGTAATAAATTTAATGCTTTTATATGAGAAGGAAATGGGATTTTCGGAAACACTCACTACTTTTCACTAATAAAAATAAGCTATTATTGGTTAAAAAGTCTAAAAGTTTAAAATATTTATGTGTGGAAATATTAAAATTATAAAAATCATTAAAAAATTAATTTAAATCATATTTTTACCATTTTTCCCATTATATATAGTAATATACTTTTTACCATTTTCAAATTTTATCGGAGTAACATTTTTTTTAAATTTGGTAATTAATTTTTTATCTAAAATTAAAATTGATATAATTAAATAATTTGAGGCTTATTATTTAAATTTTAATATTATTTTATCATATAAAATTTATAAATGGTTAAAATGTAGATATTTAATTACACATGCTTAGTCAAATAAAACAGTTATAAAAATAATGTTTTCCAGCATTAAATATATATATATATATATAAGATAAAATTATCATTATCAGTAATTTAAATTATGTAAACTGATATATTATTAATAAAATATTAGTTAATAGGATTTAAGGGCATTTAAAAAAATAATATCACCATTTATATAGTTCATTAAAATAGAAAACAAAAAACAATTTTTATTTAGTTGTGTAAATGATCAACATAGTATTTATATGATCAAATAATTTCATAAATTGCATAATTTTATTCAATGAGCACATATTGGATTATATAAATGTATTTCTAAATTCATGTATATCTTGAAATTATAATCAAATTATAAAAAATATAATTTAAAAAAATGTATTTTTCGACTAAATGTTTAATAACTTCATGAAAAACAATCTAAAATTTTTAATAAGTAAATATTCATGAGAGTAGTTCGAAAATGATTTTTTTTATAAATTTTTATTTTAATAATTTAAAATTTTGTTGTTGAAATAAATTATAGTATAAATAAAATATTTTTTATCTTATAATGGTAATGAAATTTAATGTTTTAATTTTTTTTGTGTTTATTGTTTATTTTTTTAATAATGTATATATTAATTTTTTTTCTTTATTCATGTTTTGTGTAGTGTGTAACCTAAGATATATAAAATAGTTCATGTTTATGAATGATAAAATCATATTGTTGCAACGTGATTTAAATATGTCATTTGGTATCTCTACACATCATTACACTGAACCATGTATTGTTAATATTTTATACTTAATTAAAGTGAAATATGAGTTACTTTAATTATTTTCAACAATAAAAAGTTTTTTTCCCATAACATAAATACTAATACAATCCATTTAAATATGGTACATGTTAGACTGATCAAGTGTATATATTATCATATATTTGACTCTTTCAAAAACAAAAATTCACTAACAAATAAAATTAGCGGAGTGTTGGAATATAAAAAATTGTATAGATAAATAGGTTGGTATCTTATGGTGAGACATATAAGAATTAATATGTTTGTGTGTATCAAAATTTTATTGTAAATTGTTAAGGTAATGTTTACTAGAACAAATACTGTTAGAAAGAATTTTTAAATTCCATATAGTTAGTTCATAGATGGTTGAAAAGATGCCATAATATCGTTTTCCCCCACACACATGTATATTTAGTGTCAGGGTGGACCTATGAATTCTAACATAGTTTTAGTATGATTAATTTTATTTAAATTTTCCTAATACAATTTATAAGTCCCACATTTCGATGACTATGATATTTACACATTGTAGTAGTTCTTGATTTTCCAACATTCCTATCAATAATTAAAATTACTCTAAATTTTAAATTTTTTTTAATTAAGCATATACTGAATCAGTCTTATAATACATGAAAATTACATCATTTTAGATAAATATTCAGCACATTACAAAGGTTCAGTACAAAAAAATATAATAGTTTAGAGTATTTGGAAACATAGAACATAATCTTATAACTTAGTAAACGATCTTCAATGTTACACAGAAATAATTTCCCCTTTATTACATCCACATTAAACTTTTCATCCTAACCTAGGCAATGGAAATATAATTACAAGTTATCTCAGACGCCATGTAATGGTAAATAAAGGATAAATTTAAGTAAAAATGAGAATAATTGTATGATAACATGGGAATAGAATTTAAAGATCATACCATGTGTATCAAATATCATATACATGTTTTACTGGATAAATATTATAAGTTAATAAGATATGTAACGTCCCACCCCTCCTCATTTTCTACAGACGAGGAGGAAATTCTACTTGTATACACATGACATCTCCAAGACCCTAAAGGCTGACAGTAAATATTAAAGGGTTTCATTACATATTGTGGGAAATTTTCTATTTTACTATAAACCCACTAAAAAACGATCCATAACCAAACAAACCACTATATGATTCATGATAATAATTGAACAAAAATCAACATTTCATTTGTCAAAATAAATCTAAAACTAAGCACCACAATGGAAGAAAACAATATTAATGTAAACAATAGAATACCCAAACTCAATGACTCTAAAGACCACACCAAGCACCAAACATGTTTAGAGCTCCATCTACAGCACTAACCAAGTATCATTAATTTTTGTGTGATTCTTTACCATATCCCATATCTCAATAAACAACATCAACAAAATCACCAAATTGGTATGAGTGTGTACTAAATCTCAATATATTTTCCCCAAATGACATACCTACTCACACCAATAGGATAAAACATGTTAGGAACATTTATAAAAAATAATTTAAATAACAAAATTTCAAAAACCATTTAGATCAAAATATAATCAAGTTCCAGTGAAACCATTTTCTCAAAAAAAACATAAGGAAACCAACATAAAAAAATGCCTTATAATCAATTCATGAATTCTAGTCCTCCATAACAATCCCACATCACTTATCCACATGTTGAAGCACGAATAAAAACTCATTTACTACCTATTCTCTCCAGTGGTGATTCATCCTTTCATTAAGTTATCATATAGTAAACTATTTTGATGTGGTAGAGCCCTGACCCTTATTAATCCGGCTACTAATGGGGGATATTCCTTACCCTTATCGGTCCTGAATACACATAAACACATGCTTCCATTCTTCTAAACCTAATCTATAAAAAAAATCATCCATTTTAATAAATCCATTCATTTATTAAATACATTATTACAATGTTATTCAAACAATTCATTCCCATTCATTTTAATAAAACCATCCATTTTATGAAAAGAATTTTGATTAATCTATTTAGCACAAGTATATAAAATCCAAATTTAAAAATCACATTTTAATCCAAGAAAAAAAACACTTTCTAAAATATAACCCAATTCCCAAGATTCCAAAAACAATCATAGAATATATTTTTAACAGTCATCACCATCAATTCCACCAAAAATATCACTTTGAAATAAAGACATGAAACTGGGTTAAATCTCTATAAACTCACCTTTTATCATTTCCAATATCATTAAAACACCAAATCAAAATCTATTTGACATCAACTATAATAGATCTTACCAAAGTGGATGTATATATAAGATACCCAGAGAGTTAGAGATAAGGATATAGGAATAACCATAAAGAACGACCAAGATTGGTTACTTGCACCAAGAATTGAGCTTCAACGCACAATGGAATGGCTTCAAATAATTTCCAATTTTAATGGAGAGTATTTCCAACCTTTTATAATAAAATCCCAAGTTATGGATTATTTGGGAAAAAATTAGGCATTAAAATATTTAATAGAACTACATCCATGTTATCTGGATCTGGTTTTTAAATCATGAACGGTTAGTCGAATGGTTTTGAAAATTGTGCTCTATCGATGTGTATGATACTTCCTTAAGGGATGAACATCAAAATGTTGAATTTCATGGTTACCAAACTATGATCCATCCACTCAAATAGCCACTATCACATGGGGAATTATTTCTCCTAGGATATCACAAAATTTGGAAAATCCTTGAACATCTCGTGCACCATTACATTAGCCTCAATTTCACTCTGCATGGTTTCCTATTGGTGTTTCATTGATTTACAAAACTGTGTACACACCATGAACCTGTATAAAATCCCCCAAAAAATTAAGAAATATTCCCAAACTCTCCCAAACATTTCCTATATACATTATAAAAATCAAAAAACATAAAAAAATGGTTACAAAATAAAAACATTGGGTACAACTAGACACGAATCAAAAGGAAATCAATATTATAATCCATGAAATCATGACATTGGAAAAAGATATAGAATTTGTTTCATAATTTTATACATATAAAATCAATACATATTAGTCATGCCTCATTTCCAAAACCTATTAGACAAAATTATGGGGGACACACCTACTATGAGGGATATAAAACCATCCAAAATCACATCCAGTTCTTTATAGTGGAATGGGTTCACTCCCCAAACCATTATTATAGACAGCGTTCACTCTAAATACCATCTTAGTAGTAAAGTATCACTCCTAAGAACATATTATTATTTAAGGTTCACTCCGAGTACCATCTTTTGAGATAAAGTACTTTACTAATCCAATTTTAAACCCCATTACATCCATTTTTTTCATGTGAGATATACATCAGTACCCTATCCATTTGAGGGAGATATAAATTTCACCCATAAAATAATGAAATCATGTATATGTGTTCCAAATGATAATAAACCATTTATCATATCATGACCCTTAAAAAGATATGGGTTTTAAAAACAAGATGTCGTGACAAATGAAATGAAATTTTTATCATTAATATTTCTTCATATCATTACTAAATTAAAATATATATTTTCTTAATAAATTCAGTATAGAATAACTCATGAAAATAATGGGGTTTCACAAGAATTGTTTTCTTGTATAACACATGGATGTGGAATGGGTTTCAATAAAAACATTCCAATTTAAACAGAAGACATTTAATGAAGGAATAATAATAATAATATCCTAGAATCATATCCCTAGTGATGTATAAAATTATTCAATTTTTTTCATCTTATATGGAGACGCATTTAGAAAGATAACTTAGAAATTTTTTAAGGAAGTTAATCCATTCATTGACAATCATTTTTTGGACAAAAATATATTCAAAATCTATATCCTTGAAAAAACATTTGTAAACATATGATGTAAGATATACAAATTATATAAAAAATTTCCTAATAAATTATGTGTTCCTATTTGTAATACTCTTTCCATACCATAAAATATTTTGAGAAGTACTTTTTTTGAAAATAACTACAAAAACATATCTAAGAATCTTCATAAAAATATGAAAACAATTTGATTTAAAATATCATTGAAAACGTATAATGAATTATTTTGAATCATTTTGAATAATGTTTCTTTTAAATTACATTTTTCATCTAATAATTAAATCTTGAAGATATTTTTAAAACCATTATATTTAATTTACCTTGAACATTTAAAAATATATATTTATAATTTTTTAATGTTAATTTCATTGAAAACACTATAAAAATGAATTTCTATAATATAAAGAAAATATTCTTTAAAATTAACCATGTGAAGATGAAAATGATTATTTTAGGGAATGAAAGTCATGAAGGCAGGTAAGTCTGTACAATTCGATCATTACTTTCGCATTATAAAATTATTAGAAAATATACTTGATAGGAAGAAAAAGAATATTACTTTTAAAATAATTTTTAAAAATGTAAAAAAGGTAAAAATGTATTATTACTATCATAATATAACAATATGAATTTTTGTAAACAAATTTATAGAACAGGGTTTTAAATGAAAACATATTTTCAATTGAAGAGAGAAATAATGTTTGATTTTATAAAAAAATAATTGTCATATGTATGAAAGTGTGGGATAATTGTACCATTATATGATGATATCATGAAGAACTAGATATGAATAAATTTCATGATATTTAATTATAGCTTGACCACATGGTTTCTTTAATGAAAACATAATCAGAAGTAATCCTCATAACTTTGAAATTGTAACAATAATATCTTTCCACTTCGGTAACATTTAATCCTAGTACCTATGAAATAATAACATTTCATAAATCCAAAAATATCATTAAACGGTTTTTTTGATATAACATGTCAATTTTCATTATATAGACCACATAAAATACTATTGGTGCATAACCTAACATGTGTCTCACATAAAACAAAGTTAAGACAAAAATTACTTTATCGATTTAGCAACTTTTGAAACATAAATGACATGAATGATATATAATAAAGTGGATATATACAAAAACATATATTTATGAGGATAATAATTTCATAATTTATAAGGATGTATATACATCACATAGAAAAAATGAGTGGATAATATGTTCTAAGTCTTGTAGATATAAAACTGACATTAGAAATCACATTACGACTAGAGTAACATTTGAATCTTGATATACATGAAAGAATAAAACAAATTGAAAATTTTAATATAAAAAAATAAAATAAATTCATGATATAAAATATTAAATGTTATTATATTAACCACACAACAAGAATAGGTGGTGAATATGGCATATATATTGATGATATAAAAGTGAGATGAGAAAATCTTTACCTTTGGTCTTCACATTATATGTACGCATTGAAACCTCATGTATAATAAATATAAGTTTATTATACATCTACCACAAGAACCATATACTTATATATCATACAATATATGATTTAATAATAAATTTTTATTCCCAATTTTTATACCTTATCTGGTAATGTTACGTTTTGGGTAATAACCACTTTGTTTTTCATATATGTGTTGACTTGTAATTCTTTATCCAATTACATATATTATTATTTAATTATTACCAGAATATAAAACAATATATAAATAACATTTATATTCAGTTTAAATTTACATTTATAATAATATATAAAATAAAGAAATTGTAAATGAAGTACACTATTCATGGAGAGGGTAGGTTGTATGTACGCATGAACACTATTTCAATTTTCATGGTGTACTAGATGAATGAAGTTAAATGGAATATATGGGTATATATATTATAATTAAATTTGAATTATTATGTCCTATATATCATATACCATTACTTAATTATTCCTTAATACAATCCATATAAAATGTGAATGAATCACATCACTTTGTGGGGGTGGTAGTCCACACATCAATATACGATGTTATTTTGTTCAGACAAAAATGGAATACATAAAGGAATTTGTTATATAAAAATTACATAATCAGAAATATATCATAAATATAAAATATATAACATCAAACATGTATTTAAAAAATTAATCATGACCTTGAAAGGTTGTAATAGAATAATTAATAATATCGATTTGTGAGGAAGTATTCTACAATACAGGCGAATGATGATTGTGTATCCCATCTGATGGATGTGTGTCTTAGTGTAGGTAAAAATTGTTAAATAAAAACATCTAATTATGTTTTTGATGAATATTTATTCTTATAATCATGTAATTATAACAATTTAATGTTGGTTAAATAAATAAAACAAAATATCTTATTGAAGGATGTTACATATTTTATAAGAAATGCTTTTTGGTTTCCACCAAAAGTCTAATGTTTGTTTTTCAATTATACCAATGTGAGTATTATAGGATTAGTGGAGGGATTTTTGGAGATTATTTGAAGTTATTGGATGAATAAATTGTATTGAGATGTGTGAATATGTGGGGGTGAGTGCCCATTAAATATTGGACGAGGAATGGCATTCCTATAAATAAAATAAGGTAAACATTATTGAGTTTCCTCACATAAATCATGTGCATCCAATAACGGTGATTTTAAATAAATTTTAGTATATGGTCTAAATATTTATAGAAAATGGTATTTTTACATATATCAAGGTTATTTTTCCATGTATGGTAATGTTTAACTATTATGTAATCTAGTTTATACCTTAATCACTATAATTCATTTTCATTACCTTCACTACTATTTTTGTTTAAAAATAAATATTTATTGATTAAAAATTAAAAATTATTTTGAATCCAAATATTGAATGAAATATTCTAAATTAAAAAAATATAACTTTAGGAAATTATTTTAAAAATAATCTCATTGATAGAACCAAACAATGAGATTTTAATGTAAAAATGTAAAATAGATGGAATTATTTTAATATCTTATTTCAATGATAAAAGGTTTTAAATGAACTAAATTTTATTATTATATGTATAATTTATTTAAATATTTTTTTAAAACAAATTGAAAATATAATTTGACTATATAAATAAGTTATTTGAAAATGCATTTTATGTTAAAATTCTATGTTTTTCACAATTTACCAAAAAATGAAATGTCCCAAGAAATACCGAAACTTCACCTGAAGTAAATTTTCATATTCGAAATTAAAAATTAATATTATTTTCTGAAATAATCCTTATTATATTTTAAAAAAATTAATTAAAATATGTCTACCATTAAAATTTGATGAAATTGCATTTTAGAAATATATATCTTTTTATTTATTAAATCAGATTTATTCTTGTATTATACCTATCAAATCCGCTGGTTTAGTTTCAATTTTTTTTAATATATATATATATATATATATTATAAAAAATTAATCATAATTGGGTTGTTTATTTTAGTGAGATTAAATTGTGTTTTCATATAGAAAATATTTTTCATTGAAAAGAAATTTATTTATTTTTAGATAGTTCTTAATTACCTTTATAACTGATTGATAACTGAAAGATTCATTTCATATATATGTGTAAATAATATTCACACAACTTATTTAATCTTATTTAAGACATCCATTCCAATTTCTAGGTGAGAAATATAATGGTATATTAATAATAATATTAAATGAATATTTTAGATCGGTAAAACTCACCATTGCAGGTAATATAAGATATCGATGCAGCTCATAATTTTGTGTAACAGAGGACATACATAACTATTCATATACTTCAATTTAATCTATATATTTAGTGTAGTTAAATATCTACTTTGTTTTCCCTTAAATTGAAGCTGAACATAATTCTTTCACATAAAATAAGTTATATTTAGTGTTACAAGAAATGATGAATATAGAAAAGATTAAATTATTTTGAAATATTTTCTAAAAACTCTATGTGTAACATTGTAACCCCATTAAATTAATTTCACCCTTAATATACATCTAATATATCAAAGGATTAATTCTTGAATGTTCCATTAATAGAAACAAATATTGTCATAAATAATAATAGAATTTTTTTAATGAAATTTTGAATATTATGAGTTATCCAAAGTGAATCATAACATTGTTTCTATATAGATGAACATTGGTGGAATTTAGAACATTTAAATATAATATAAATCACACATTCATGTTCTAATAAATATTGATTGATTATGTGGTTAGGATAATTTGTACTATCACAAAAACACAATGCAAAGAGACTTGAAAAAAGTCATTAATATCAAAAAAATGATTATAATGTGAAAATAATTTATTTCCAGACCATATTCCTAATTTTGAAATTTTTAAATAAAAAATATAATTACCTGATTTTTATCTATAATCAAAATATTAAAAAAAAAATCTTCTTTGATCAAGTACAACTTCATCACTTAATCAATGAAATAAATGTCAATTTTCCTTCCATAAAGAAATACCATATCCTGAGATCCCTAAATAGAATGATACGTAATTCAATCTGTCTTTTTGTAAATCAAATAATAATGATTTTCACACCTTATAAAATATTCATAAATCTTCATCGGTCATAATAATGATATAGTCTCAAAAACTGCATTGAAAATTTAACATAAATCAGTACATAAATGGTCAACCATGCCACTCTTCTCAAATATGAAAAAAATTAATAAAGGTAACTAAATTTCAAAAATTCAGATTAACACTGATCACCCAAATATCATAAAGTAGATCTTGGTTCTCATATACCAAACATGTGAATATCTTTATCATGTATTCTTTCAAAACAATGGTAATATCTTGAATTTCCATACATCCTTATTGAAACCATGGAGTATTCTTCACATATTGTTGGATATATTCCTCAAGTCCAAAAATGTTGTAAAAACCATATTAGATAGGATAAACCCCTTTTTCAACAAATTATTTATCTATTCCAAGGTAATCAGTAACATTGAATTTACTTATTCATATCCGACATATCTTTATTCAATCATCATTATCTCAATATTTGGAAAAAATTTATGGGTTTTCAATATATTAATCATGTGTTTCCCATAAATATCACTAAGCCATTAAAACAATTTTGTAGTCTATTCGAACTATTAAATGTATTCATGTAAATTCTTACCAAAAAACATAAACTGAAAATTACTTATATATTTCGCAATTAATAATTCTGGAATCCAAAAACATAAACACATAAATTATATAAGTTCTTCCTTACAAAATTCAAAAGGATATCACATCCTATTACATAATTCCTCTTTCGTTTCACATTTCACCTATATTATGTTCATCATCATAAATATAACCCTTACATGTACCTCATTTTTAATTATCCTTGGGTGCTTTCCACATAGGACATCTATATTCATAATTCCAATTCATTTCACAATTAAATCACTCAACCAGAAATGATACTTTAAGAGGCCATTATTCTTATTAAATGTGTTATCAATTATTTTCATTTTTAATTTATAATTACATTCTTGGTGTAATTTTTTTTCCACAGTCAAAACATATTCATGTTCCTCTAATACATTCAGTTGGGTTATTCTTTCCACATTATTAATACAACAGAAACTGAATATTCATTCCACCATGGACTATACTTCATAAAATTTCAAGGGACTGCTTATTTACCTTATTTAGGGAGTCAAAAAGTTGATTAATGTTCATGTTTTTAATCATGTTCTGTTAAAACTGATTAGGAATTTTCAAAATATCCTTCACCTTAGTGATCATCCCAATATAATGCTCATTAAAAAAATTCTATCACATTCAACATTAACCAATTTCCTTCTAGTTCTTATCACATTCTAACAATATTGGGAATATTGTGAGATTAATATATCATAGTAGATCATAACACGATAATGAAAAACTGCTTATAGTATTTCTATATTACGAAACCATCAGTTAAATCTATGACACCATATGATTTTCCTTAGACGCATACCTTAACATATCCTTATAAATATTTTTATGGATATAACTAACGTTTTATCATCATAGATTCCAAATCATGACTAAAATTTTCCTTTTATACGAACTATAATGGTTCATGAATAACATACATGATTTTTATATCATTTCATATTAACATTAATGATATTAAAAAATTAAATACTCGATGCCAATAATAGTTTAGCATCTTTGGAAGATTGGAATACTATCTTCTAACATAGTGAAATATCTTCAATGTTTCCCAAAACTATTGTCCCCATTAGTAATTCTACATAAATTATTACATCATAAAATGGGAAAATGAAACATAAGAAAGGGTGATCACATGTTCTCTTAAAGGGAAAATAAATGAGACGTGTAAGGAAAACATTAGCATAACTGTGTGAGAACATTACAATAACATTGAAGACAATTCCTTGATTATCAATGATCATATGCAGAAGTAAGAGAATAATTTTATCACGATCATAAGACATGAATATTAAGTAAATCTAGTGCATTAACCATGACATCATATCATAGAAATCAGACATAAACAATTCAAACACATAATCATATAAAATCATTCCCAAGAAGTCAATGGTAATTGTTTAAACCTGTTTGGGGGCTACAAGGTGGGATACACCACCATAACTAGTCATAAAACATTCATTATAGTTGAATGGCTTCACTCTCCAGACCATTTTAGTAGTCACAGTTTTCTCCCAAGACCATATCAGTTGTCAAGGATCACTCCCAAGATTTTGTTTATTGTCAAGGTTTACTCCCATGAAAATCATAGTGGACAATGTCCTTTACTAAACTGAGTTTACTCCCCAATCTAGCCACGTCTATTTCATGAGATATAAATATTAATCCAATTAATTTAAGGGAGATATAAGTCACTAGATTCATATATTGAAATCATATATACCTGTGCCAAAGGATAATAAACAATTCATCATAACATGACCCATAAGATATGATGGGTTTCATAAAAATCATATAATAACACACAAAATTATATGTGTATCAAAAAAATTTCATCCTATCATAAAATTGGTAAAAGATAAATGTTTCATAAATATTTCTTCATTGAATAATTGTTTAAAGTAAATGGTTTTCATAATAATTTTATCATTGTATAACCCATGTAAAAGAAACGGGTTTCATAAAAAACTATTCAATTTAAAAAAAAACTACTCTAAAAAAGAATAATAATGGTATCCTCAGATGATATCCATGTTAAATCATAAACTATATCAACGGACGTCATCTTATACGGATAAGGATTTTGAATGATGAATTTTAGAATTTCATAATTTAAATAATTCTTTGAAAATAATTTTTTTAAACATTAAATATTTTCACAAAAACGTTTCATGAAAAAATATTTAAATCATTTGTATTAATATGTTAAATGAATTTTAAATATTCCCTGAGGATAATATCCATTCTGCTATGAAAATCTATTTTTTAAACATAAAAAATTTATAAAACATTTTCTTTGAAAATAAACATAAAAAACTATAAATTATGGTTTGAAATTTTTTGGAAATTATTTCTTTGAAATTATTTAAGTTAAATTATAATATTATTTTTGAAGAAAAATAAATACTTTTCATTGAAATATATTTAAAAGCGTATAAATAATTATTGAAAACCTTTTTCTTTGAAAATGTCTTGAAATTATACAATGAAACACTGAAAACATTTTGAAATACATTTTATTTGAAACCCAATTTATAAATAATAATATAAAAAAATATTAAAAAAAATCTCTGAAAATAGACATTTAAAATTTAAAGGAATATTCATTGAAATAATAGTCATAATGTCAGGTAAATTCTTACATGGTGATCATTATTTTTATGTAAAAAGTGTTTTAAAATTATTTAACCGGAATATACCAATAATATTCACTAAAAATATATTTTCAGAAATGTAAAAATTGTCAAAAAAATTCATTTAAAATAATAGTAAAATAGTATATCACTTTTGAAAATATTTTTAGAAATCATTTTTTAAAGAAAACAAATTTCTGATCGAATAGATAAATAATGTCAGATATTTTTGGAAAAATCTTAATTATATTAAGTAAAAATTATTGGAAAATGATATCATTACATGAGGAAATCATGAAAAACCAAACATAGAGACATTTATTGAGAGTTCTAGAGAGATGTATCATAATATTTCATTAATGGAATCACAATCATAAACAATCTAGATAATAATGTGATTATAGTAATAATATCTTACCACTTTGGTAACATTGAATCATAATCTTGAATATATATTAAAATTACATAAATCATTACATATCATGAAATGAATAATATTAATTATATTGAATGTCTTAGTGCAGTTTATAATCCTTATAAAGTAAAATATTTACATAACATCACTTGGGTTTCAAAGGAAGCACATTATGACAACATTTACCTTACTAATATTGTAACTTTTTAAACCCTAAAGAACATGATAGAGAGATCATAAAATGTTAATTTAAAAAACATTAAATTTAATTATAAGTATCAAAGAATATGTTCATGTTAAATATACACACCACCAAAAATAAACTACTGGTGAATATGGTAAAAGTATAAATAAAATAAAATTGAGACTTAAAATATACTTAATACTTGTATAAGTTTTGAAATATGATTATTGTGAAATATTAACATCAATAGAAAATTTTAAAGTAATGAAATAATTTAAATTTATTATATAACAAATCATATGGAATTATATACCACACACAACAAGAAAAAGTGTGCAATATAGCATTTATCTCACAAAAATATACATGATGCTTGAAAATCATTACATTATGTATTGAATTTCATCATACATCTTCAAAACTAATATATAATAAATATAATTTATTATAAATCTATACAAAATAATTCTTATATATCATACCATAAAATATTTTATAATGACTTTTTATTACCCATTTATTAACAATTCAATGCTAACGTTACATTTCAGGTAATAACGGATGTGTTGTTCATATATGTTTTGAATTTATATTCTATATAATCATACGTATATTATGATTAAATTATATAAATAACTTAATGTGTGAATGAATGACATCTCTTTGTGGAAGCTGTATTCGACACATGCAAAGATGATATCATCGTATTCCCAAAAAAAAGATGAAAGAATATATTTGTAATATAATAGTTAAATAAGGATAAAAATTTATATATATAATATAAAAATTTCAATTCCATAAATATTACAGTCCTTTAATGGTGGTATTTTAAGGACAAAATATATCGATTTGCAAGGCAGTAGTCCACCATAGACCGAGATGAAGGTTGTGTGTACCATTTGAGTGATGTGTCCATTTGTGTAGGATGAACCATTAACATTAAAAATATCAATATATTTATAATACAGAGTTTATTATATAATCATATCCTAAAAAAATTTAGGTAGAAGATAAATAAATAAAATATAAGTGTCTATTAAAGTTTTTAGCATCTTCTTTGGGAAACTCCATTTGGTCTATACCAAATAACTAACTTCGTGTTGTTTCCTCCCAATGTGAGGATTATAGTATGATATGAAATAATATGGGATCTTATTATTTCTTGTTTTGGATGATTAAAAGGACTTCAATGTTGTGAATTAGTGAGAAGGGTGAGATCCCTTTTACAGTGGAGGAGGAGTGGCATTCATGTAAATATAAAAAGGTAAACAATATTGACTGTCCTCAACTATATCATGTGTGTCCAATAATTTTCCCTTTTATGGAAACTGTAAGATATGGTATAAATATAAACATAAAATTTCCTTTTTTATGTGTTTCAAGGTTATTTGGACCCGTAATCAAGAGTTTTACTACTATGAAAATTCATTTTTTACTTTAATAGTCGTAATTAATTTTAATTAGTTTCAAAATTATTTTTGGCCAAAATTATATTTCCATAATTATAAATTATAAATTTTTCTGAATCAAAAATATTGAATTAATTTTTCCAAATTCGAAACACATAAATTTATGAAACAGATTTTAAAATAATCTCATACACTGGATAAAACCTTGGGTTTTAAGGTGAAAAAATTCAAATGATTTAAATTTTTTATTCCGTGATTCAATGTAAAATTTATTAAAATGGAATAAATTGTATTAATAGATTTACAATTTATCAAAATAAAATTTTAACCTATTTTTGAAACAATTCTACTATATAATTAAATTATACAGAAAATTGGTTTTCAATAAAAAAATATGTGTTTTCAATTATCATCCAAAAAATAAACTTATCATAAGAATTCTAAAAATTTCCAAAAGTGGATATTTATATTATTCCTTCAAAAATTAATATTTTTTTTTTCAAAAAACATATTATAACAGTGTCAAAAAATTTATTTGATACTATTATTCCATTAAAAGGTGGTAAAATTTCCTTTTAGAAAATTACATATTTGTATTCTTAAAATTGGATTCTTTATCGTATTATACCAATAAAATAAATTGGAAGACATTCATTCAATTTTATTAATATATAATTAATTTTTTTATTAAAACTATTCATCAATAGTGTTTGGATAAATATATTATGGATAAATGTTGTTTATACAGAAGAAATATTTTACTTAGAAAACAAATTTTTTAATTTGGATTTAGTTCTCACCTTATTTTGAAACTAATTGATAACCATTGGATTCATTTAATGTAAATTTTTAAAATATATTTTTCAATATATATAATATTATTCATAACATCCATTCCAATTTCTAGGTGGTAACAATAATAATATTTTTTTCAACAATATTATAGTATATAATAGATCACTAAAACTGAGACTTGGGTTTAATGAAAGCTATCAAAGGAACTCGATATTTTGTGTAACACACAATAAATATAGTTTTTCATGTACCTTAATTTATTATAAGGGTTTCCTGTATTGAAATATTTACTTTTTGTTTTTTGAAGAAAAATCCAAACTTATTACTATCAAAAAACACATGCTGTATTTAGTATTATATGAAATCTACAATGTTGAAAAGATTAAATTATTTTGAAAAAAATAAAAAAAAATATTGGTGTTTTTTAGAAAGGTGAAACCATTCCAAGAAAGCATGGTCCCTTTAATTAAAAATAATGTCAAACTTACATAATCTTGAAAAAGGAGATCCAACAAACTCCCTCTTAAGAAGGGGTAAAAGGTCCTCAGGGGGATGATCATTCTAGTTTAAATCAGCACCACTGAATCTATTGATGGAAAGTCTTTCTGCAGTTGATTTAGCTTCTCTATAAGTGTGGGTGATTATATGATTCATGGTGATAATAGAATCCAAGAAGCTAATCCATCTGTTAGTAAGATTCCATGATAAATGATGAGAACCCATTATTATGGTAGAAACAATAATAAAAGAGTCACTTTCCATCCAAATATTGTACCTTCCACATATCATAGCTTGCTCCACCGTAATAATGATACCAAGCATTTCATCTTCAATTGTAGAGGCTATAACTCAAGAACAATGAAAGTATCCCAAAACCTTCCCTTCATGATCCCGGAAAATAGCACCATATCTAGAGGGACCAAGACTACCCATTGAGGCCCCATCAGAATTAACCTTAATCCATCCAACAAAAGATTCATTCTATAAGACCTCAAAAGTACCATATTGAGGCCTGAAAGTACCATTTATACCCATTTGAGTATGAACTGAGAAATCGTGAATTGAATTAAAGAAGAAGTGCTTCCTAGGTAATCTTTCCTCATGAATAGTAGCAAGGATTCATGATAAAGTAGCATTGACATAGAGATGTTTACCGCCATGAATGATTTGATTCCAAACAGACTAGATATAATGCAACAATTTAGAAGAAGCTACCTGAAAAAGATCTATCAATTGGTGTAAAAAGGGAAAGCAAATGCAAAGACTGAAGGAAATACCATATGGAGACTAGATTTGGGATGGAAAATTCAAATATGTCTGACAATTATTTCCAAATAGAGGCCTCAGTAACACAACAAAGATACTGATGATCAACGTCCTCCTTATGATTATAGAAAAGAACACAAGAGGAACACAAAGATATTCTGTAATTCTGAAGGTAAGAATCAGTATGAGTTTTCCACTGAGAAATCTACACATCAAAATAGTAATATAGGGACTAATAAAATTTCTAGGCATGTCTATCATCCAAATTACATCAGATCTATAGGGAAAGTAGATCCTGTAATAAAGTTTTGATGAATGCATACCATTATTCGCAGGTTCCCAGGCCCAAAAATCCTTTCTTTTGGATAAGAAATAATCATTAACAATGCCCTAAACATGATTTGGAAGGCCCTCCATGTTATCTTGATGATCCTTGATAGAGATATCCAGATCAAGATTATCTGCATCGGAGACAAATTCAAAAAGTGGGTTCCCCATACAATTATCTTTCCAAAAGCTAATGGGTGAATCTTTCGCAACAAGCCATATGGGGTGAGAATAAATTGATGAAAAGTTGAAATTAATGGTCATCCAAACAGATGAATCAAGATGATTAAAAACACTATTTTAGATATGATTCGGAAAAAAATTTATGACGAAAATTAAGTTCCTCAGAATTGTTGTTAAATTGTTTCCAAATAAATGAGGCTTATAGGGAGACATTAAAAAGAACATGATTTTTAATTCCCAAAACCCCAGAATCATATGTCTAACAACAATCCTTCCATGAAACCATTTCCAACATTCATTCCATGATGTTACCACTCCAAATGAATTTTTTTAGAGACACATTGATGTTCCTAATCAATGAAATAAAAAAAAATTACACTATAAAGGAGTAAACAAGTTTGGAGATAATGACAGATTTAACCGAACAAACCCGACCGACCATAGATAATGATTTTCCATTCCATTTAGAAAGGTTCCATTGAATATTTATAATCATCTTGGAGAAATAAGTGGCTTTTGGTCTTCCCCAAAAAATAGAACCCCTAACTATTTGAAGGGAAGGAGCCTTCATGAATTCCCAATTTTTTAACATTGACATTCTTCATTCAGACAGTAACATTTTTTCCGAAATAAATAAATCACTTGTCCCAAATAATGTCTTGTCTATAAATATAAGTATAGTACAAAATGGATCTTTTGATATTTTTAATGTTCCTCTTGTCCCCCTTAGTGAAGAGGATAATTTCATCAGCATATAATAAGTGGGTAGGAGAATGAATCCCTCTGCCTGCGTTGGTAGCTTTCATTTTCCCGTTTCCAGCCATAATAGATAAGAGCCTGCTATGATAATCTTGTAAAATAGAGAAAATGATAGCAGAAAGAGGATCACCTTGTCTGACCCCTCCATAAAAAGTAAAATATCCCATGGGTGATCCATTAATAAGAATGGAAATATGAGTAGAGCTAAGAATGGACTTGACCCAAGATAATAAAAGTGTTATCAAACCCAAAAAAGTAAAGAACCATGAAAATTAATCCCTAATCCATGGTTTCCAAGGCCTTCCTAACATCAATCGTATCAGAAATGTTTCCACCTCTAGATGATTTCTTGAGAAAATTCACACATTCAGAAGTAGTTACAAGACAATCCTGAATACATCTCTCTATGATAAAACCAAACTAATTAAAGGAAAAACTCTTGCTAGAAATTGAATATAATATTGTGTCCAAGATTTTCAAAATTGTTTTTTTAATAGTATCGACCAGAGACACTATTCTGAACAAATGAATTTCATTGGAATTTTCTACTTTAGGTATAAGTGAAATGAATTGAGAATTGATACCTTGGGGTCAGATACAACCCTTGATAAATTTTATGACAAGTCTATAATATTTATTTTGAATGATATCGCAATATGTTTGAAAGAAATAATTTCCAAAACCATCCTAACCTAGAGTTATTTAAGATTTGAGACTGAAAGAAGCTTATTTTATTTCAATTTTCAAGGGAACATAGGTGAGAAATACATTATCTTGTTGATTAATAAATTTAGGAAAGATGCCTTCCACTGGATCATTTTGGATTGGAGAACCATTATAAATATCACTAAAATAAAAAATAACATGATCAGAGAGATCCCTATCGTTATCAATAATCTGATCACTATTCTTAATCAAATAATTTTGTTTAGAACCCTTTCTAATTCTCTACCGATAGTTAAATAACTTGGAGTTACTATAATCATATTTCTACCATTTCTCCTTAAAGATGTCCCTTGTAGGGAATCTTTAATGTTCAAGAGGACATTAAGAATATAAAAAATCTCAAAATCCCCTTGAGGACCATCATAAACATTATTCCTGGTATTAACCTCTTGAATATGCTACAAATAATTTTCAAGAGTGGAAACATCCTGGTCAATAGAGCGGACTTGATCTTTACTCCAAACTCTCAGAGATCTTTTATGATTTTTAAGCATGATAATACAAGGAATTCCATCATTCATGATATTAATAGAATTAGAAGAGAGCTCTAGAATGGATATACAATCAGATTTATTAACCCAAGCCTGGTAAAATCTGAAAGGAATGGGAGATTTAGAATCCCTACAAACTAGATCCAATAAAATAGTGTCATGATCAGAGTTCAGCATTGGAAGATTTGTGAATGAAATAGAACCCGAAAAGTCAAGACAAACTTCATTTATGAAATCTTTATCAATACTACTTACAACAAATCTATTTAAGAATTTTCTGAACCATGTTAACATTGAGCCAACCAAGTTCAACTCCAATAGGTCATTAGTGCCAATGCAGGATCTGAATTCTCGGGAAGAAATAACATTTGACAAAGATCCCATATTCTCATCAGGATAAATGATGGATTTGAAGTCACCAAGAATGACCCAAGGACCATAGATGGTAGAGAAGTGAACATTAATATACATCCATAACTGCCTTTGATCCCAATAGTTGTTGAAAGCATACAAAAAATAGAAGAAGTGTTGATAACCAAGAAACTGGAAGGAACATGTGACGTGCTGCTCACTATTATCAACCAAATTAATGTCTGTTATTGAGAAATGATCCAAGAACCAAAGGCTCTTTTCTTCAGAGAATCAAATATTTTAATCCACTAAATGAAAGTATAAATATTCAAATTTATAAATATTGGAAGAAAAGGATCTTTAGGGCTCAGAAATCCAAATGAAGAATTGTTTATGCTTCTTTATGAAATTATTAAGGTGTCTCACTGTGTTATGATTATCGAACCCTTGACAATTCTAAAGTAAAATCTTCATTTGAATTTGAGAATGGGGTTGGATCCACATATTTTGAGTTCCATAGGTTTTACTTTATGAGCTTTGGGAGGTCTCCCATCCTTACTTTTTGGGGTATTGGCATTTTGGAAAATATCCTTAATATCACTAGTTTGATTAACATTCCCATGACAAGCAGATGGAATGAATCTCAGGGTATTAACCTAATCAATTATAATAGAATTCTCCTCATCCTTTGATACCTCAATAAGATCAACTTCAGTTTAAGGAACATGGATAATATGATGCACATGATCATTATTAGGTTGAGGAGGGGTAGAAATAGAAAAAACCATATTCTCATAACTTCTAACAGTGTTAATTTCTGGACCGAAAGGAGTAGTTTTTGATTGATCAAAATCAATATGACAACTTGAATTATATGTATTGCAAGTAAGATTTTTTGGAAGAAAGATAATAGTAGGAAATTTATCTTTGATGGTATCTGTATTACAGATATCGTATTTTGAGGTGGTAGCAATAGAATAAACAAGTTTATCTAAACTGGAATCTACAACATCTTTAGCACTACCAGATGCAGGTTTAATTGGTACCAATTCACTAATTAAGACATGTTTAGAAACATGAGATAATGAATGAACAGACTGAACAACATCATATTTACAGACCAAGTTTTGAACAGTATTACACCCTTCAATAGTCTGTTTAAAGCCCAAATCAGATCCATACCTAAGGATAACATCATAGTGTTCTTCACTTTGAAGGGAAAAGTAGAGATCAAATATGTTTTTCTTAAAATCAAGGATGTTGAGATTATCCCGAATATCATTTTTTAATCCAGAAGTTAAAACATATATATCATTATAACATTCACCTAAAATGTCATAGTCCTCTTTATAGTAATAATCATTGGGAAGACTACCAAACTAGAAGTTCTTGAATGAGGTGACCTATTTGTTATCCGCTTCATATGCTATGTCAACCCAAGATGCCATCAAGGGAGTGGAGGGGCCAAAAGTCTCAAAAAAAGAAACAATAGTATCATTATAATTCTCCTGGATTCTCAAAGGAGAAGCATATATATTCTGGTTTTTTTCTAGTTTATCTACAAAAATATCCATGGTCTTTTTTTTCATATGCCCTTCATTCCAATCATGGACCTTAGAAGCTATAGCATATTTTTTATGTATTGTCCTGCAATGAGAAACATAATGTCCTACAATTATTCATACCTCACAGAAATAAGGCACATTCTCATACTCATGATTGATATTATAATTACATCTATTTGAAAAAAAATGAAATTCATTTTGGCCTTTTAACTCTTAAATCAATATCAACAAGAACATGAGTATAAATACCAATATCAAACTCATTGGTTCTCTGATCCAGCCTAATCAGAGTACCAAGTCAAGATGCAATGTTATTCACAATCCTAGGATTCCAGTAGACCCAATTCAACCCATGAAACCAAACCCAAATCTGAGAATTGGATTGTTGGATGTTAAAGATATTGAAGTTGACACCCCATTTGGATAATCTATGAATTTTTGAATTACATTGCAAATTACCAAGGTTCAAGGAACTGATCAGGGGATCCCTATACATGATAATGAAATGAATGTATCCTTTGCAAATGGGAACCATTTTCAAATCCCTTGTACCCCAAAAATGTGACACCATTTTATTAAAATCATTTTACGACCAAGGATTTCCCCCTTGGAGTGGATAACATGACCGAGTAATGAAAACATATATAGTTTAATCTGTTGTTGCATCGCCTCCAAATCTGCAACCACCAAAAACCAACTATTCTACAACTTTCAAATATTTGAGTTTCTTGAATAAATAGTTATAATTGGATCTATATAACTAGATAGGTTTTCCACCAAAGAAAGGGTTTTCTTTCGGGAAACGCTAAGTTCAATTGAAGAGGGAGATTTGATAGAATCTTCCAAAGAGGAGTGGACATCTTTGAAAGCTGATTCCCATTTGGGATCAAACGAACTCATTGATGAAATCAAGGTGAATGATGGAGGATCCTTGATTAATCCTTGTCCTGATAGAAATCAATATAAATCACTCTCGTAGACTCCATATTCGAATCAAAACTATTAATTATCATTGTGTTACATTATACATCCATTTAAATTAATTTTGCGCATTAAATTAGATTTAGTTATCAAAGGATTCATGATTGAATATACCTTCAATAGAAACATTACATCATCAAAATGAATACTAAAACATCCATTAAAATTAAAAGTTAGAAACATAACGGCTACCCAAAGTAAATCATTTCTTGGTTTCCACATAGGATAAAATTGATGTTATGTAAAGACATTAAACTAGAATATAAATATAGATATCAGGTTCAGATGGATAATGAAAGAGAACGTGGTTAGGAGAAATTTAGTTATCATAAATTCAATGCCTAAAAGGGCTTGAAAAGGGTGGTTAATATATTCAAAATTGATGGTAACATGATAGAATTTCATTTGAAGAACCTATTTCTAATCTTAATGAATTTCCAAAAGAAAATATTCATACTTAATTTCATTCTATATGAACAATCTCACCTATTAGTTATGCCTAAGAAAATTCAACATCAACTCTTACTCCAAGAAATGAAGGTGAATTCTTCATCCCAAAAACACTAACATATCATGAAATCCATAAATAGAAGGATAATTCATTCTATCATATTTAATTTAAATCAATGAAAAATGGGTTGGACAGGATTTCCAATAAATAAATCCTCTTATATCAGGATAATTATTAAATCTCTAAAACCTCATCCAATGATTAAGATAACCCATTCCATAAATTTTCAAGCTTGTAACCCTTCTAAAACAATAAAATCAAAAACATTAGAAATAAGGTCACCAAACATTTCAAAATTAGACTATCCTTCATACCCCATATACCATTAATTTTTTCTAGGTTTCCACATGCCAAACATGTGAATACCTTCATCATGAATACTCTTGATACATCGTAATAACATGAATTTCAATAAATAATTATTGGAAAAAAACATGCTTCATCACATATTATTCGATATATGTCTCAAATATAAAAATGATCTAAACTCTATAATTGATAGCATAATCCACGTTTTCCAAAAAAAATTCTTAATAAGTTCCAAGGTAATAACTACCACCAAATAACTTAGTGATATCCAACAAATCATTATAAACACTTCATTATCTCAAAATTAGAAACATATTAATGGTTATGTTTCCCTTATTATTAATCTTCCAATGAATATCATCTTTTGATTAAAAAAATTCTATATTCCATTGGAATTATTCAACGTATTCTTCTAAATACATAGAAAAAACATAATATGAACAATCCTTATATATTTATCATTTCATAATTCATGAATATATAGTCATAAATAGTTCAATTATTCCACTTCATCCACAATCAATTAAAATTTCTACCTCATTTTATTAAATAATGCCTATTTCCTTTAAAATTTCAAATATATTTCCCTCATAATATATATAACCATTACTCATGAAACATATTTTGTAAACATCACGATATTTCAATATTGTACAAAGATAATCATAATTTTAATTTGATACTTTTTTAAATCATTCAACCATTAATTATGTATTAATTTTTCTATAATTTTCATAAATTGTGTGAAGTAAACACTTAAATTTTTCATTGTATTTAATTTCATTCTGACGCGTGTTTCCTCAAGGAAAAAATCAATTTCCTCTAATAAATTCACTTGTATGATTATTTTCACATTCTCAGTACAAAGGAAACTTAATATTCATTTTTATATGGTATTCATTACATTATCTCCTATTTAAAACCATAATTTTCTTATTTTCTGAGTATGTGATTTGGTTAAGGTACATACTTCTAATCATGTTCTATGAAAACTGATTAGGGATGATCAAAACATACTTCTCTCTAGTGATCATCCAATTTTACTGGTAATCAGAAAAAATTCTTCTACATTAATCATTTACCTAGTTCCTTCTAATTCCTATCATTGATTAAAAACTCAAATTATAGGGTTATCATCCCTTATCATAGTGAACATCCAAATTATCATGAAAAATCACTAATATGATTTCAAAATTATGACACCTTATTTTTAAAATAACACACATTAGGCTTATACATAGAGAGATGGATAGACATAACATATAAATATTCCCAGGGATATCACTAATGTTTCCTCATCCAACATTTCAATGGTTGATTAAACCAATCCTTATATTCCTAAAATAACTACCCCGAATAAAAATACATGTACATTACATTAGTATATATGAATATTCACCATAATAAAAAATTATCTTATAAGTACTATAAATATTAATCATCTCTAATAACATAAAAATTTATCTAACATGGTGAAATATAATTGATGATTCCCAAAAATATATTCCACATTGAAACTTCTACGTAAAACCATTCTTTATAACCTGGCGAAAGGAAACATAATATGGGGTGAGATCAGATGCTCAATAAAAGTAAATAAACGAGATAAGTAAGCATAAAATTTTAATATGGGTATGGTACTATGAGAATTTAATTATAAGATAATACTCTTCATATCGAAGGTCATATATATGAGTCACAGAATAATGATAAGATGATCATAAGACATGAATCATAATGGATTCAAGAGAAAAATCCACTAGAAAATAAAATAAAAATAAGACATTGAATATCTATTATATATTTAAAAAAATAAAATCATTCCTTCAATTCATGATTCATTTAAAAATACTCCCAGGGAAATTCTTGGAGGCTAGACCTACTAGGCTAAAACACCACCATACACATTTTCAAACCATTTATTATAGTGTAATGGGTTCACTCTTGAAACCATATTATTATTAAATATTTACTCCCAATACCTTATTAGTAGTGATGGTTTACTCCCAAGACCATCTTAGTAGTCATGTTTTACTACCCATACAATATTAGAGTAAATAATCCTTTATTAAAAAAAGTTTACTCCTCATTTCATCCATGTCTATCACATGATATATAAATAATTACCCAATTAATGGGGGAGATATATAGGTCCCACACCTCACATACTGAAATCAAAAATATGAGTGCCACAAGATAACAAAAAATTAATCATATACTAACCTATAAAAAGAGATGGATTTAATTTACATCATATCATAACCCATGAAGTGAAATTTGTACTATTAATATTTCCTTTGATAATACCCTATGGAAAAGATATGTATTTTATAATAATTCATCATATAATAACACAAAAAAGGAAATAAGATACAAAATAGTTTTATCAGGGTATAACCCATAGAAGAGAGATAGTTATGACAAATAATGTATCAATTTATACAAAATTAATTCATAGTGAGAATTAGAACGGTATTCTAGGATCATAACCCAAGTGTATCATAATCTATATCAATTGAATTCATATTTTATAGAGAAGGATACTGAAAGATCACTTGGAAATTTTCTTAAAGAAAATAATATATTCATTGAAAAAACATTATAAAATTAAAACATTTAAAAATTATTTTCATTGAAAATGACTTTGAATATTTATTAAGTGATATTTAAAAATCATTTGAAACAATTGTTGAGTAAAACATCCATTCCACCACGAAAAAACTATTTTTAAAACATAAATCATTTTTACAAACATTTTATTGGAAAATTATATAGAAAACACATAATAGAATATTAAAAAATAAATTGAAAATATTATATTTAAAAATATAATTTAAATATTATAAGGTAATATTTAAAAAAAATTATAAAATATTTTATTTGATAAAAGTTATCAAAACTATAAACAAGTCTTGAAAACATTTTGAATTTTTTTTTTCTCTGAAAATACATTTAATACTCATAATGAAATTATTATATCCTTTTTCATTCAAACATTATAAAATAAAATAATTTCAATATTATTTAAAAAAATCCTTCACCATAACATTGTAAATATAAAAAAGGAATCCTGAAGGAAATGAATTTCATCATGGATGAAAAATCCGTACATGTAGAATGTTCTATTTTCACCATTGAATTTTTAGAAAAGTTCCTTATTATGAAATTAATTAAAATATTATTTTGAAATCCATTTTTAAAAGGAATATAATGGATTAAAAATTCTCTCCAAATCATAGTATAATAGTATGAAATATTTTATTTATTTTTAAACTTGGTTTGAAAGGAAAATATATTTCCAATTGAAGAGAAAAAAAGGTAAATTTTTTTTAAAAAAAATTGGCATCTTAAGTACCAAAGACATGAAAAATTGTACCATTATATTATGATATAATTAATAACCATAATATAAGAAAACTAATGAAGGTTCTATAGAGATACATCATATTAATTTTTTAGTGGAATAATAATCCTAAAATATCCTGTTAATAGTTAGATTGTAGGAATGAACTCTAGCCACTTTGGTAAAATTCAATCCACATACCCATGAAATTGTAACATTTCCTAAATATTTAAATATCATTAAATGAAGGATATTAATTATATAACATGTATAATGGTATTATATACACCTAGTAAATGAATATAGGTGCATAAAATAACATGTGTCTCATAGAAGGAAACTAAAGACAAAACATACATTACTGTTTTAGTGAATTTTTAACTATAAACCCCATGAAATAGAGATCATAAAATGGGTTTTTAAATACACATAAATTTTTGGATAAGGATCATATAATATTTTCTTTTTCCTTATATACACTATAAAAAAGTAATAAGTCATAAATAATGTATAAGTCTAGTAGAAATAAAAGTGATACTTGAAATCCCCTTACCACTTGAGTGTCTTATAAATCATGAGATCCAGGGAAAAATAACATCAATCAGATATTTTTAAATCATTTAATAAATGAAATTAATGATATATGATATCATTAGTTGCATATACAAAATAAAATAGGAAGTAGTGGTGAGTATAACATGCATCCCAATAAATTAAAAATTCGATGAGAAAATTCATACATTATGTACTGACTTTATTTGTAAATGTTAAAACCTCCTATATAATAAATATAATTTTATTATAAATCTTAAAATGAACCATATTAATATATTTCATACCATATCTGAATTTCTACTAATTTATATTATCCATTCATAAACAATTTCTTGTTAAAGTTCAGTTTCATGTAATCACCACTTAGTTTTTATTATATGTTTTGATGTGTTACTATTTATCATCATATATATATTATTATTTTTAACAATTTAAATAATATATAACATGAAATAAATAAATTATAAATTTGTTATATATGGATTTAAAATAATCTATGATGTATAGAAATAGGAAATTAGATACACTAATGGGGGAGATGGTTGGGTGTACGTTTGCATGAGTGTTATTTCCATATTCATGGCATATTGAAAAAAGAATATAAAGGAAATATATGTGAATATATATATATAAATATTATAATTAAAAATAATTCTTATGTCATGTATATCATATAAATATACTAAAACTATCCTTAATAAATTCTTTGTAAAATTTGAACGAATCACATCGCTTTGAGGAGGCGGTGGTCCACACGTATAGAGACGAAGTTATCGCATTCCTGAAAAATGGAATTATTAACAGTATATAGTATATATTAATTTAAAAAAAAATTCATATCATAAATGACATTTACATCTAATAAATATTTTATTTCTCTCATTATTCACATCCTTTAATGTTATTAAAGGAATAACTAATGACATCTTTTTGAGGGGTTGTGGGAATTATTATTTTTGAAGGGTTTAGACGATCCAAAGGGCTTGAGTGGTGTGAAAAATTGAGGGGGTGTGGGGCCTTTTTATAGTTGAGGACCAAGATTAGAATTCTGGTAAATATAAATAGGTAAACACTTTTGAGAAATCTTATTTAAATCAAGTGCATCCATTAATGTTATTTTTTATATAAAATGGAGGATATGGTAGAAATATGTTTGTGCAAAAGATTTTTAAAATGTTTCATGTTTATTTTTCCCATAATGTTATTGTTAAACTACTATGAAACTTGTTCTTTTCCTTAATTGCTGTAATTAATTTAAATTACATTCACAAATATTTTTTGTTAAATAATTAGTTGACCTTATTAAAAGTTGTGTAATATGATGAATCCAAATATGAAATGTGTTTTTCAAAATTATATTTTTAAATATAAATAAAATATATGAAAAGGTATTTTCAAATAAAATTTACTAGTTTGAAAATTCATCAAAAAATAAAAATTCTCAAAAATATATCAAAAATTTACCCAGAATTAATTTGTATATTAATCATTTAAAAATGAATGTTATTTTTTGAAATAAAATTTATTAAATTTTAATAAATCATATTCGAAATAGGTGCTCTATTAAAAGTGAGTAAAATTACTTTTTAGAAAAATAAATATTTTTATTCATGAAATTGGACTTATTATTATATTATACATTTAAAATCAATAGAATTAGTGTAAAATATTTTATTGAATATATGATATGTAATTTTTATCAAAAAAAATCATAAAAAAGGATTGGTTTAATTTGCTGAGATATTTTTGTCTTGTTATCAAGAAATGAAATTTCATAAAAATTAAATTTCATTATTTACATAATGTTTAACAAAAACAATTCAATCTAATTGATACCCAAATGATTCATTTTACATACTTGTGTAAATCATATTTACATAATTTAGATAATATTATTTATATCAAAAATTTTAATGGTTATGTGGTAAATATTTTATTATGTTAACAATTGTATTAATAGTATATTTTGGTTTAGGAATCCTTGTAATTTCTTATATCTCAACCTATCAAAGGAACTCAACATTTTGTGTAAAACAAGAAAGAAATAGTTTTTTATGTACTTAAAGATAATATTATTTTTTCTTTTCATGCAATATTCACTTAGTGGTGAATCAAACGCAATCCAAACATAGTGGTTTCAGGTTTTAAAATCTATATTTAGTGTTTAATAAAATATAAATATTTAAAAGAAAAAATTAGTTCAAAAAGACACCAAATAGTACGGTGTAAAATTCTTCTACCATTAAAATGGATTTCACCCTTGAAATTAAAATCTGTTGTCAAAGGATTAATTCTTGAAAGATACATTCATTGAAAGATAAAATGTAAAAGATGAAAAATAAAACAACCTTTACAATAAGAAAGATGGAATCATATTAGTTACCCAAGGTAACTAATAACATGGTTTCCACATAAGAGAACATATGTTTCAATTGAAAACATGTACATGAATGTGAAATTGAACTATCATGTTATGGTGGAGAGTTATAGATATCATTTAAAGGATAATGTTAATTATCATAATTCCATAACCTGAAAAGGCTTGAAAATGTAATTTATATAATCCAAAATGATAATAATCAGACAATATTTAATTTGTATACAATTTTCATTAAGTTAATTATTTTTCAAGAGAAAATATTCCTAGTTGATTTTAATCAATATACAAAAACTCACCCTTTGGTTGTCCTTGGATAAAATTACACTTCAACTCTTACTCTAGGAAATGAAGGTGAATTTTTCACCCCTAAAGCGTTAAAAGATCATGGGATAAGTAAATAGAATATATAGTAATCATATCCACCTTTAATAAACATCCATGAAAAATGGTTAGCACATGTCATCAAAAATGAATTAATTGGAATATGTTGTGATAATTCTTTAATCTCAAAAACATCACTGTAAGTATAACTTAAACCATTCAATAAATGGTCATACATATCACCCATATGAAATCTAAAAATCGAAAAGTTTTGAAATAATGTCACTAATTTTATCAAGATCAGCTAAACATCAATCCACCATATACCATAAATTTTATCGTCTTTACCACATTCTAATCATGTTAATACCTTCATTCGGTACTCTCTTGAAACATGGTAATAACCGAATTAACTATAAATCCTTACTGAAACAAAAATTCACTTACAAATATTTTTGAATATATTATTTAATTCCACGAATGATGTAAACTCCATACATGATAACATAAAACACATTCTCAACAATTTATTAATTAGTTACAAGGTAAATAGTAAAGTCCAATTTACTAATTCACATCCAACATATCATTATCCAAACATAATTATCTTGAAATTAAGAACATATTAAGGGTTATCTGTCCAAAAATATCATTTTTGAAAAGAATATAAAAATTCCATTAAATAAATTTTCTAGTCTATCAGAATTATTCAATAAATTCTTCAAAATGGATTGTCAAAAAAATAAACTGAGCAATCCTTATATATTCCATAATTCATAATTCCTAAATCCAAATACATAAACACATTGATAATTCCACTTCATTAATATTTTATTAAGAATTACTCCGTATATTATTTCTTAATAAATATTTCCTTTCACATTTCATCTGAATTTTAATCATCATCAGAAATATAACCAATGCATGTACCACCTATATGATTCTCTTCGAGGGATTTCCTTACAGTAAATCTACTTTTATAATGACCATTCATTCCACCATTAAATAATTCAATCATCTATGATGTCTTGTCTAGGAAATTATTCCCATTAATTAATTTAAATATACATTTCATTTCCACATTGAAGTTACTTTATTAGTGTCCTTATTTTCTATAGGGAGAACATCTTCCCATTTCTCTAATACATTAAAAAAGGTTCTTATTTCAACATTATTTACTCAATGAAAAATGATTCTTATTTACTCTATGGTCTATATTACCTGAACTCTTAGTGAAATCCTTACTTATATTTTGGTGAGACCAAAAGATGGTAAAGGGACAAATTTTTTATCATGTTCCTTGAAAACTGATTAGAAATGATCACAACATCCTTCACTCTCTTGATTATCCCATTTGGTTTGTCATAAAAAAATTCTGTGACATTCAATGTTAACCCATTCCATTATGGTTCTCTTCATTTACTAAAAACATAAATCATAGTGTGAGATGCACTTATCATAAGTTAAAACAACCTAGTGATGACAAATCAACTATTGGATGTCAAAATTATCACACAATATTTTATATAAGTGACACCTTAGTATTATCCAAAGATACAACCATATACATATCCTTTGAAATATTTCTATGGATATCAATATTTATTTGTCACCCTAGTGTCCAAAGTATGAATAAAACATTCCATTGATAATGAATATAATGACCCAGGTTTAAAATACATAGATAATATATCATTTTAGATGAATATTCAGAACAACAAAAAATTATATTCCCTAGGAAAATAATATTTTAGTGTATTTGGAAGTGTGCAATAATGTTTTCTAACATGCTGAAAGATCTTCAATGACTCCCATAAATATCTTCCCCATTAGTAATTATAAATGAAACCACTCTTTAAAACATTTTAAAAGAAAAAACACTAAACTGTGATATCAGATACTTAATAAGGGTAAATAATTCAGATATGTAAGTAGAAAATGATAATATGTGTATAAGAACATGATAATAAAATTTTAAGATAATACCACATGTATCAAAGATCATATACATGATTAAGGGAATAAATATTAAGTATTATAAAGATATGAACCATAAATGAATCAAATGCGTAATACAAGAGAGAATATCATTGGAAAAAGTAATTGAATTTTTTTCATACCTGTAAGCATATAAAATCAATCCCTAAAAGTCAATGTGCATTGACAAAACCTTCCCCGGACCTTCATAGGGGCTATTCTTACTGTGCAGTACAAACCACCATTCTTAGTCCCATACATTTCCTTATAGTTTAATGGTTTCTCTCCCCAAATCATATTAGTATTCTGGTTCACTCCCAAATCATTCATTGCAGTAATTTTTCACACCCATGATCGTCTTAGTGACCATGGTTCACACCTAAGACCATAGTAGAGAACAATGTCCTTTATTGAACCGAGTTTACTACACATTATAGTCATTTTTATCTTATTACACATTAACCATTACCAATTGATTATAGGTATATTTAGGTCACTCCCATCATATAAAAAAAATTATACGTATGTGGGACACAATATAACATTACAATGATCAGATCATGACCTATAAAAAAGATGTGTTTCATAAACATCATATCATAACCCATGAAATGAAATGTGTATCATAAAATTTTCATCACATCGTAACATATGGAAAAGAGAGAGGTTTCAAAATATTTTCATAATTGAATAGCCTGTGAAAGGTGGTGGGTTTGAGAAGCCTTTAATCATGCTATAATACATGTAAGAAAAACATATTTTATAAATAAACATGTAATTTTAAACATACTCTATTAAAATAAATAATTTTATTTGTATACCTGGATTATATCTCCATTAAATCTTATGAAATATTAAATTATTTCATCTTATATGTAAAAGTTATTTTAAATAACACTTAACGAATTTATTACGAAAAATAATCATTTCTTTGAATATTTTTTTACAAGGTAAGAAATTTCCAAATCCTTTTTATTGGAAACATCTTTGAAAACATAAAAATTAATATTTAATAATTTTTTTAAACATTTCTTGGGGAAAATATTTATTTATATTTGAAAAAAACTTTATTAATCATAAAAAAACTTTGAAAAAAGTTTTTAAAAATAAATTACTGATGAAGGTTATTAAGGAACCATAAAAATATTTTAAAAACGTATTATTTTAAATATATTTAAAAACTAATAATGTAATATTTCGAAACCTCTTAAAAAGTTTTTCTTTGAAAATAATTTTTAAAACATAATAGTAAATATTTTAAATATCTTGAAGACTATTTTCATTGACAATACAAAGAAAATGTTTAAAGAAAACATCAAAGCACTATGAAAAATATTTTTTTTAAACAATATTAAAACTAGTAGTTTATAAAATATTTAAGTAAAAAATTCTTTAAAATTTACCATTTAGGTGTTAAAATTAAACATCATGGAAATGATGGTGATTACTTTTGGTAAATCCATACATGCTGTACATTCCTCTTCGACCACAAAATATAAAGAAAAGATCCTTTATTGGAAAACCACAATAATATTAATCTTAAAAGAATTAATAAAAATGTAAAATATGGTAGAAATGTTTTTAAAAAATAATTGTATAAATGTATGAAATTTTCCAAAACATTTTTATAACACATGGTGTTCAAGTAAAACTTATTTCTGACCAGAAATAAAAAAAAGTCAAAATTTCGAATAAATATTTTCTTAATCATCCTAAATAAAAAAGAGTATAAAATGGAACCATTAAATGAGGATATAATAAATAACCCGATGAAAATAAAATTCATGATATTTCATGATATATGGAACATAATATTTCATCAATGGGTGTATAATCATAACCAATCTACACAATGATATGATTTTAACAATAAACATATACCACATTGTCAATGTTGAATCATAATACCCCTAAAATAATAACATTACATAAAAATAAAATATCCCTAATAGAAGAATATTAATTACATAAAATTTCAAATGGAATTATATATTTCATATAAAATAATATTGGTTTATAACATGAGTGTGTCATAAAGAATTCAAACAAAGACAAAATTTACCATACTGATTTAGAAACTTTTGAGCCCTAAACATCATCAAAGATAGATCATAAAATGGATATGTAAAAACCAATAAATATTATTATAAGAAAATTAAATAATTTAATGGTAATTACAAACCCTACAAAGAATAAATTAGTGGTGCATAAGGCATAATTCTCACAGAAATATAACAAAGACTACAAATCCACTAAATGCTCGATTAACATTTGAATCATAATATCAATGAAAGAATAACATAAATTGTTACTTTTTTATCTCATAAAATAAATTTAATTAATTGTATAAAATTTAATATCCTATTATTTAAACAATAAAACAATAAAAATTGGTGTGTATACCATATATCTCACAAAAATAAATGAGAGATGAGAAAATTCTTACCTTATGTCTTGTGTTCTTTCATACAGATTTAGAAAAAAATTCTGTTAAAAATATTTTTATTATATATCTGATGTAGAAACATATTATAAGATTTCATAAATTATTTTTTAATTGCTTAAAATTACACATTTATCCACATTTTCTAGCTATTTTGCATTTCGGGTAATAACAGCATTGTTTTTCGTATAATTTTTGACTTTTTCTTCATAATAATCTGACATAAATAATAAATTATTTATAAAAAGAATGTAAAAATGATATAAAAATAATAAATATTCATTATATATTTATTCATAATAATATATAGAATTTATATATAGGACCTGAAATACCCCGTTCATGGAGATGGTAGATCGTACGTACGGATTAACATTGTTTCAATTTTCATTGTGAATTGAATTAATGAATTCAATGTTGGAATATATATATATATATATATATATATTATCTCTAGATTTTCATTATTATTTCATATATAACATATATGTTTACTAAAAACATTCCTAAAACATTCTGGGTAATGTTTGTCTGAATCACATCACATTGAGGAGGTGGTATTTTGTGTGTCTACAAAGGATGTTATTGTATTCCAATAAAAAAGAAAATCATGAAGTTATGTGTTATATATTAATTCCAAAATTATGTGAAATAATAAATATCATAAATATCATACATAATAATTATGTATTCATTATTAAAAAACATTAAAGGTGGTATTGGAAGAATGAATGTCATTGATTCGCGATGCAGTTTTACACAGTACATGTGAATGATGATTGTGTTTCCTATTTCGTGGATGTATGTGTGAGTGTTGGTTGAAACATTAAAATAAAAATATATCATAATATTAATAAAGCTAATGTTATTATAAATTAATGAAATATTAATAATTAAGATGTGGAGAAAGAAATAAAACAAAATATCTTGTTGAAAGAAGTTATCACTTTTATGGGTAATTCTTTTTGGTTTACAGAAAAGGAATAATTTAAATTATTTATGTAAAAATTGAGGCTTATAGGATGAGATGAGGAATTATGGGATATTATATGTGAAGGTTTTGACCATCAATATTTAATGATTGGTGTGAAAATTTGAGTGGATTCAGTTCCATTTTATAGTGGATGTGGAATGCCATTCTTGTAAATAAAAAGAATGTAAAAAATATTAAGAGGTATCCCTTGAATCATATGTATCCAATAATGTTACACTTTTAAAAAAGGTAATATATTGTCAAATATGGCCATAATATAGGTTTTTTACATTTTCATGGTTTTCTGGTCCTGTAAGTTTATGTTTAATTTCAATCGAACCTCATTATTACAATAATCATTTTAATTCTTTTTAATTACTTTCAATATTATATTTGGGTAGAAAATTAAAAAAACCTAATTTAAAATTATAAATTATAATTAATTAAAATATTTAGTCCATTCTTCCAAATTATAAATTTTGAACTTGTGGAAATGAGATTTAAAATAATCCCACAAACAGGATGAAACAACAGTTCTCTAAATTGAAAATGTTCAAAAGTTTGAATAGTTTCTATATCAAGTTTTAATGACAAAATGATTAAAATGAACCGAATTTTATTAATATATTTATTATTAATCTAAATGTTCTTTAAAAATTTTAACCATAAATTAACAATAAAAAAAATTAAATGAAAAATATGTTTTCAATTAAGAGTCTGTGTTTTTAAGTATTAATCAAAATTTGAAACTTCTGTGAAAATTACCAAACAATCACCTAGAGTAAATTTTTATATTATTATATAAAAAAATTATATTTTTACCCAATAGTTATATATACTTTTATAATTATATTTAGAATAGGTCCACCATTAAATTTTTTTAAAATTATATTTTATAAAATTACATCCAATTACACAAAAAATTTAATTTTTAATTTTATTATACCTATAAAATATACTGGATGATTGTAAAAAAAATTCATTGAATATATAATTTATAAATTTTATTGAAATTTTTCATAAAAAGTTATTTTTTAATGTATTTATATAAATATTTTTTGTATATAGACAATTTTTTTTATTGAAATGAAATTTTTTTATCCTCAAAAAGTTCATTCATTCATTTATCACTAATTGATAAAAATAATTAATTTTATATAAATATTTAATTCATATTTTAACAATTTATTTAATATTATTCATAACTCTCATTTAATTGTATATGTGGTGACTATATAAATATATTAATAATAGAAATAATAGTATATTTCAATTCTACAAAATTCATCCTTGTATGTAACAAAATATATTAAAGTAATTCGGCTTTGTGTGTAACATAAGCCAAGAATATTTTTTCATGTACCTATAAGAAATATATGTGTTCTATATAGTGAAATATTATCTTTTTGTTACATTAAATAGAGGGAAACAAAGTGATTTAATATAATAAAATCCAAATTCAGGGGTGCGTGAGATGTTAGATGATAAAAAAAATAATTAATTAAAAACAATTCATAAAAAACACAGGGTATTATCTTGTTGTATCAAAATTAATAAATTCTAAAAATATGAATTTCCTCTTAGGAGTGTAAATATTTTTTGTGGGTGAGTGATCACACTATGATTCATTATTCCTTTCCACCATTATTCCATTATCCTAAACAAATTTTATATTTTAATTAGGCATATAATAAAAATTGAAAAATATAATTCCAGTAACATATGAAATGATAAATTTTTTTCACTTTGATAAAAAAAATTGTTCTTCTTAATGGGTACAATATATTTTAATATATTGTTATAAAATTCATGAAAATTGTCCCAAGTTTCATGACGATCTAAGGACACATCTGGACTATTGTCAATATTATAACTATTATGTTGGTATAATTAGTATTGAATATTAGGGGTGAATAAAAAACACAGGTTCCATATAATTCACAATATAATTACACAGAGTCTAATTTTTCTATTTATAACCATAACACATAATAGTATTTATAGTAATAATCCTTGTTCATAACCTCAAGTCTATATCTATTATTAATACATCTCACAAGATATATAACACAAAATGAAGCCATTGTTTTATTAGAAAGATATATATGAGGCCAAAAAATAAATCTTTATAAATGATAATGGTTATACATGACTATCCACCCACAAAAAACCTAAACATGCATGTTTTTTTTAAATTAAATCTTCCCAAAATTACATTGAACATTTCGTATAAAATATTACCATGGATATAAAATTTTATGTTCAATAAATTGGGTTTAGTATTTCTATTTTGGTTATAGAATAGTGTTATCTCATCACCTTGGTAGTTTTGATGATCTCTATCAACAAATAAAGATCTGAAATAAAGAAGATTATTGACCCGCTTGTTCTTTTACACAAAATGGTTATAAAAATTGTTTCTTTTTATTGTAATGGAATTATAAACATTTTAAGAGAATGTTCGAAGTCTTTATTGTAACTAGTTTTGTATAATTTTTATTTTATGCATTTCTTCTCTTTATATAATAAGATTATTCTACCTAGAATGAATTTATTTATATTATTTAATGAAACACGTATCATTTCCCTACTAATTGTCTTGACATTTCAAGTAGGGGTCTTAGGATATTCTGGTTTCAAAAAAACAATGTTTATAATTATTTAAAAAATAACTAAGATCTCTATATCCTTTTATATCCACCATTCCAAAGTATTAAAATAAAACCCAAATAATTGAGAATTGGGTTAAGGTGAGTTTCAATGATCATCATTAAATTTATTTCATTGTACAACCTATTTCATATCTCTAGAAGATTTGTAGGTATAAAGTTTGTTTTTCCAATAATGTTTCCAAAAATAAAATTTCAAATATGGGTCATAAATGATGTTTCATAATAAAATTACATATTTTAAAGAGTTTACTATTTGGAAAACATTAGTGTGGGTTCAATAGATGTTGGAGAAGGATATTTGTTTAATTTTACAACACACATTTTATTTTCATTAGGATTATAATTCCATTTATGTTTGGATTAATTTATTGGATAAGGTTAATTAAAATATGGGTTTTCTGATTTTTTTTATTTAGAATAGCGCTCTTTGATAGTACCATTAACACATAGAAAAATATTCATGGTTAGTGTCTTATAGACATGTTTGTGACATCCAACAAATATTTATATCTCAATAATTTTATATCAAAATATATCCATTTTTCTAATTGGAATAATCATGGATTCCCACGTAAAATATCAAACCATACAATTATGGAATAAAATGTGTTTCATTTAATCATACCAAAACTATGCACTCATTGTTCATGGTTGTTACTGTACAACTAGAATAAATGTTTCAAACACAAATTACAACAAACCAATTACAATCAAGTGCATAAACTCCCTTATCAAATGAGTTTTCAATGATTCCACTTTCTTAGAAATTTAAAGTGTGGTTTTGTTAACCATAAATTTTGAAAACCACTTGTATTAAGGTTCCAGTGGGATGTCAATATTATCACACAATTGGAAAACATTAAATGTTTTCCAACCACCTCATGAATAAATTTACTAAAATTTCTTTGTCATTTTGAGTTTTATTTCTTATGGTATAGAAAAATAAATTAATTTACCATCAAATTATGAACAGTAAATATAATCAGAAATTTTAGTATGTTTTGGTCATAAAAATTGATTAAATGGGCTCACTGTTTTTATAAATCAATGTATAAAACATTGTTATAAATTTACTCACCATTTTCAGCCTAATTGAGTGAAGATATAAGTAATTCTATTGATTTTAGTTCACATGTGTTAACTGGTTAAAATATATTATATGTCTTATTTCATGAACATCATCATTTTATCTTCATATAAACTCCACTTATCATGAAAAATGTTAAATATTAAAATTTCCATATTAAAATTTTTTGATCACTAGATATTTGAATCAATTAAAAATTATAATTGGTTATTATTTTTAATATTTATAATATTAAATGAATTTAACACAATTGTAAAAAGCGTTAGAGGATAGAGAACCATAATTCAGTATCACCTCCATACCCATCAATTTTCCCAAATAGGAAATTTCCTATTTCAAAAACTCATTTAGGATGATACTCTCTAGATCATGACGATTTAACACTTATAATTAATTTAATTAGTGATATAAATGTAATTATATGAAGCACTTAACCGATGAGTTAATATAAATAGTCTTGGGAATATATTTCTCATAAATTTTATTAGATATTATAATATATTCATATAAGATAATTATCATAGAAATTAATTCTCAGGTGAACTATTCCACAAAATTCAACTGTTTTTGTGTTTAAATTATTTAACTCTTTTCACTCTATATTAAATCTTTTAAATATTTTCTATTATAAAATCATGTTACATAATTGATTAATTAAACTGAAACTTCCCTATATCCTTTGCAATAAAATTAAAGAACCCACTCAGTTATACATTAATATATCTAAATATATATTCACCCAACCTAGATATAACCAAATTTTAAATATTTTATCACTCCAATAATTATTTTTTTGTCAATTTTTATTGGGGAATACAATAGTAGGATAAAATGTACCCATGTATAGGTAAATATAGTATAATGTCGAAACATATAAAAAATATAATGAACACATGGAGAAATATTTTACGAAATATTTTTAATAATAATGTTACCAATATGTACCATAATGTATATTCGAAATAATCAATCATTGTGGTTGAGTGGAATAATTTTTAGATATATTAAATTATTTAATTAAAATATATAACCTGATATATATAATTCAACATTAGCACAATTGTTTTGGGAAGATAAATTCATCCATATAATTCAATAATTAATTGAATATAATAAAATCAATAATTAATGTCAAATCCTTGATCAAAATCACAAGATATTAGTAAAATAATTTTTTTAAAGTTAAAAAAACTTATTATAGGAAAATTCATTATACAGTTTTAATAACATATAGGATTAGATGAGAATTAACAATTATTAATCCATCCTGAAATTTAAAAAACGATTAAGAGAGGTCTGAATGTAAAAAAAGTATTCATCCTGAAAAATGTATAATTTTTTTTACAGAATATAAATATTAATTTTGTAATGTATACACTATGTCTGATTGTATAATGATATACTTTTCACATTCACCCATATACCATTAAGTTATATTATTTTTATATTATTTTTTCTGAATATTATTATCATTTTCACTTTTAATTTGAATAAATTTATCAATATTGAAATAAATTAAAAGGGAATTGGTAATATATTAACAGTTTTCATGATAGGTTCGGATAATTTGATGATCCCAAGAAAATAATGGGAAAAGAGGTGTTTGTGTGCCAAAGCACACATATGGGAAAAAATCCATCTAAAACCTACATTAAATATCAAATTTTTATTACACTACATTGTTGAATTAGTATCCATTTAGTATATAACATACTAGGGGAATATGTTGGTTAATGCATCTGGTTAAAATGGAAAAAACATTCCACCATTATATAGAATCATCACTATGAATATTCTTGAGGTAAATTTTATAATTTTTTCATATCACTATCTATAGATCTCCTAATTCCTAATTTCATAGAGATATCTATGTGAGTGAACGTTAGGTTTGTATTTTTTAGAAGTGAAATAATACTAACTGCTCTACCAAAACCACAAGCAATTATGTTTTTTAAAATATGATATTGTGGTCCAGATCAATCAAATTAACTAAGTTTTAGAACATTATATTTAGATTATGGATGACCCTACGTCATCTCACAAGGATAATTTAGAGGCTATAATTTTTATATTATATATATTTTTAAAATGGAAACTAAAAACATTAAGGGTTTTGAATAATTTTGTAAAATTAAAATACATAGATTAAAGTGTGTTAAAAATGATAAAAAAATATTGTTTCAAGAGACTTAAGATATGGTTATCACTACAATTTTACAACCCATGGGTTACTTTAATTTTTCTATAATTTTATTTATGTGTGGAGTAATACATTGTTTGAAGTTGACTGGGCACTTTTTTCCTTATTTTCCATTTAGAATAGAGTTCATAACGCCTAAACAGGATTGAATTACTGTTTTTTCAATGTTTGAATCGTATAAATGATATTGGGGACATAAAACAATACTTTGATCTTATTTATGTGTGAATTAAATAAGATCATTATGTTTTCTAATCAAAAAAATCCTTATTTCCCTCTTAAAATCATAAGTAATTTGTTAATGAGTAGAGAAGTGTTTCATTCATTCATTCCAAAAGAATTAATTCACAGTATAAAAATGTTAGGGAATAACAAAAAAAAATTAAAATTAAAAATATATGAAACCTAGAGAAATCATGTTTTTAAACTTCATCATCCAATGTTCATAGATCCACAAAAAAAGTCATCAACTATCTACCTTTCCATTATGATGAGGAGGTGGATGGGGTGGATCATCAACATCATTAATTCTATCACTATAATTATTGTGGCCTACAAAACTGAAAATTTAATTATAGAAATAATTTTAAACTTATTTATACTAGTTCCTCACCACTTTTTTCAAACATACATATTAGGTACCCATGGTGTAATTTTTAGGCAATGTTGAAGGTCATTTTGCGTAAGGACCCGACCCCAGTTTCCCTTAGTAGGTGCCTTATTTGATTTCATTGACATACTTAGAAGGAATACGAATCCCAAAGGACCAATTAGTTTAGTATTATTGGCATCATGATACATAAATAAGTTCAACTTTAAATATGGAAAGAAAAAATGACACTAAATTATTCCACTAGCAACATCATGTCTCCTATATTATGCTTGAATGTCATTCATAATATACATATTAATGTCCTGAGAAAAATAAGACATCAATAAGTGGGGAGCTCAAACACTCAGTATGAGTAATAAATACAGAGGAAGATAATAAAAATATTAGGCATGGTGAATAATTGAAAGCACATGCCTTTAATAATAAAATTGAACACATTATGGGAGAAATATGAGCTGAATAAATAATGCCATAATAAAACATAATCATGGGTATTCTACTAGTTGAATAACCACATGATCCTTAAATACTAGCATCATAAGGAGGGAAGTGAATATGCCAGAAATCATAACCATACCGTCCAAGCCTCATGCTAGGACCATAAAATAATCTTTTTGGTAAGGCCTTGTGCCAAGACCATAGTTTGTCTCGTGAGACCTACCGATGCATCGAGGGGATATAGTGGGACCCACCCATAACCTAATAAGTCCAATTCACTCCTCATATGAGTGGGGATAAACATAAAAAATATATATATATTCATATTGAAACAATCATATGAAATGTAACTATCTTTCCCCAATTATTGAACATAGACACTAACTATTTAGAATAATATGGTGAAGGCTTTAATGATAGATTATCCACAATAAAGATAGTCATAAACCATTCAATAAAATATTGATATGACATAATAAATTATTATCCCAAAAAATACATAAGAATCATCAAGAGTGTTGAATCAAACGAGAATAATCTTTTAAAATCATTAGGCAATTATTGTGATAAATACCATTTTATTTTAAAAAGAAGTTTTTTTGGAAAAAAATCTTTTTATAAAACCAGAATTAAAGTATGATAGTATTTCATGATAAAATTAGTGTTTTTATAAGGATAATGGTTTCCAAAAATATATTATAACTTTCCCTTGAAAATAGATATGAATTTGAGAAATTCCCTTGTATCGGGATTGTATTTTTGGAAACAGTTTTGAGAGATTCTTTTAAAACATTTAACTATCCAAAAAATAGGGAATGATTCTGGTTGGTATACATATATATAATACTCAAAAAGATTTTATTAGGAGTATATAACAATACATATGAATTTCATCGAGGAAAATAGACAATAAAAGTAACCTGAATGAAAATGGAAGTTCGGGTGAAAACCCTTACCTTAACTCCAAACGTGTTCTTCTCTTATACATGAGCTCATGGAATATGAAATTATAATTGTTAATAACTTATTTCAGAACCTATTAGACATGTATTTAGTTTACCATAATTCTGGTTAGTTCATTTATGTCTTTATTGACAAGTCATTGTGTTGAATTTCGACGTTCTAGAGTGTTCGTTTCCTTTATTTTCATATTCGATTCACCTGTTTTTATGTAATGGAGTTCATGTGAAAAGGTTATAAATCTCCAGAATTGTAATTATATATTATTTATGAACATAAAAATTTGGTAATGGTCATTTATATCATTTGGTTACATGGAATGAGGAATAATCCTTAAATGACAACCACTTCGATTCTTCGACGGTATTTGGATTATTATGAACTCGTTTTGTCATATTACTTAATTTTTTGTACATATTCTGGTTCCTGAATTTTAATTATTTTATAATACATATGGTATAGTCTGTTTCAACCATAAATATGGTTTCATGACCACTAATGAAGAAGAAATTGAATAATGAAAATTCGTCGTCCATGTAGGCTACAAATTAGAACCTCATGGACGTTGATTTCGTTTATAAAAAATAAAAGGGAGGGAGTAAGAATATTTATTATGGTTCTTCCATTAACATGATATAATTCCAGTTTATATATCATAATCGATTTATCATGATCATTTGTACAGAGGATGTGAGGAGATAAAAATAAAAGAGACGAACTTGAAAGTAAAAGAAAAGTTAAGAGATCCCTTATGAAAATTCGGCAACCTAACGATGTCACTTAAAATTTCATAAATTAAAATGAGGAGAAAAAAAGGTATCTCATTTTATTGAAATCAAATGGAAAGTAAAAGTATTTAATAAAATAAAACCCAAAACTATGAGAGTGTAATTTCAAATAGATAACATAAAAGAAGTGTCGACTTAAAGAAGAGAAAGAAGGATTCTCTTACCTTGAAGAATAACTCCTAGATCTTGATGGATGGGACCTTGAGGGCTTAGGGTCACCTTGGGAGGACTCCTAGAGAGGTAAAACCAATAGGTCTTTCAGGAAGAGGGATTTGGAATGGAAGAAAACGAATGGATGAGTGTGTATTTATAGAATAATCAAGGCAATATTTTAATAATTTCAATGGGACACCTCATTAGTGGTTTTTTCCAAACCATGGGCTTGCCCATGGTATTTTCCCTTGGTTTTAGCCACCTGGGAAACCTCATGTCATATGTTACTATACACAAATATACCATACTTTTATATTAAATTATTACATCATTATGATGTCATTAAACTACCGAAAACCACAAACTGTATTTTTACTATTCATGAAAAATTCATGAATTTTAGAAAAATCCCAAATATTCACCCCTACCATTCTTCGATGTGTCGAATTAAAAAGTGAAATCCATTTTTCCAAAATAATTTTCTATATATTAATAATTTAATTTTTAAATAAGTTCATTGTTAATTCAAAATAATAACAATTTTGAAGTGCAATTCGTTTTATTTTTCATTAAAAAACTAATTAAGATCTCATTATCTTATTGCCTTAAGAAAATAAAATATTATTATTAATTATTATTAATAAGGGTCATATTACTATTCATATTACTATTCATATTTATATTCAAAATGGTATGTTACTATTCACCAAAAATCATGTTTGTTCTATCAAACTCCAAATGACTTACTGAACACAACTCTAGATGACCATTTTTAAAAATTCAAAACATAGAAGAGGCAATGTTTTATTAAATGTATAGATTATAAAATTGAATTCTATATTTATATTCCAAACCATAGTATTTTATATTCTCCCCTCCTTACAAAAATTTCATCATCGATATTCACAAAATATTAGCTAAAAAGATTCATGTCTTTCTTTAACATAAGCTCATCAGGATCCCATTTTCTTCCTCCATCTTATGGTTCATCCATAGAACCTTTACCAGTGAGTTGTCCGATTTCTCAATAATTTTTCTCCAGTATCAAGAATCTTGATAGGATCTTAACAATGAGATATATCTGGCTCAAGTTCTACTTCTTCATAAGTGAGTAGATGGGTTGGGTTTGGCTTGTACATTCATAACATTGTCACGAGGAACACATTGTGAACCTTGGAAATACTTGGCACCATTGCCAAACGGTAATCTACGGCCCCAATTAGGTCTAGAATTTCAAAAGTTCTGATGTACATTGGACTTAATTTTCCCTTATTACCAAATCGTATAATACCCTTCCATCGAGATACCTTTATGAAAACGCGATCACCTTCCTGAAACTCCAAATCATTCCTTCAGTTATCTGCATTGCTCTTTTGCCTACTTTGAGCTATTTTGATATAGTTCTGGATAATCTTTACCTTTTCTGTCGTTTCATTAAAAAGTTCAAGGCCCATGATCTTTCCTTCACCAACATCATCCCAGTAAGTTGGTGTACGACATATCCTCTAATATAATGCCTCATAGGGTTCCATATTTATACTTAATGGAATATATTGTTGTAGGAAAATTCCAAGAGAGGTAAATAATAATCCCAAATGCCTTGAAAATCAAGTGAACATGACCTCAACATGTCTTCCAATGTTTCAATAGTCTGTTCTGAATTTCCATCTGTTTGTGGGTGGTAGGAAGTGCTCAGATGAAGATTAGAATCTGGGGCCTTCTGAAGACTTTCCAGAATCTAGATTTAAAATTTAGATCATGATCAGAAAAAATTGATACGGTACTCCATGAAGTATCACAACGTCATTAATATATAGTCTTTCTAGACGTTCATGTGGTTGATCTTCTCTTATAGCATGAAAATGTGCTGACATGGTGAGACAATCAACAATGTCCCATATTGCATCATTATTTACATGAGTCTTTGGTATTACCATGACAAAGTCCATCGTGATATTATCCTATTTCAACATAGGTATGGGAAGTGGTTGCAATACCCCTCCAGACTGTCGCCTTCAAACTTTCACTTGTTGATAAACCATACATTTTGACACAAAATCAGCAATCTCCCTCTTCATGTTGTCCCACCAGAAATGTTCCTTAAAATCTCTATAAATATTAGTGAAACCAAGGTGTATATTAAAATTGGAACTATGATCATCATCCAAAAATTCCCTTTTTTGATCAGGTATATCGGGAACACAAAGTCTCTTCCCAAATTTTAAAATTCCATCTTCATATATGAAGTCACTCAATCTCTCATCATTCACAGCTTTAATCTTCTCCTAAAACTCCTCAAAATCAGCCTAATAACTTTATATCCTTTCTAGTAAATATGGTTTGGAAACCATTTGAAAAGGCATTGATGTTTCACCTTCCATGGTTATTCCCATATCCATCTTTACTAGATCCATGAAAATGGGATCCATTTCAACTCTCATCTTGTTCAAAACTCCATGATCCTTTCTTCTCAAAGCATCAGCAACCTTATTTACCTTCCCCCGGTGTCAGTGTATTGTGCAATCATAATCCTTGAGTAGTTCAGGCCAACTCCTTTTCCTCATGTTGAGTTCTTTCTATGAAAAAATATACTTCAAACTCTTGTGATCAGTATAAATCTCACATGTTTCACCATAGAGATAATGTCTCCATATCGTCAAAACAAATATTACAGTATCTATCTCCAAATATTGATTAGGATTGGTTTTCTCATGAATTTTTAGTTGTCGTGATGCGTAAGAAATAACCCAATCATTTTGCAGAAGGACACAACCAAGTCCCTTCTTTGAAGCATCACTATAAATAACAAACCCATCATTCCCTGATGGTAGAGTCAATATAAGAGCATTGACTAGTCTTCTCTTTAGTTCTTTGAAACATTATTCACAATCTTTTGTCCTAACAAATTTAACCCCTTTATGTGTGAGCTTCGTTAGAGGGTTAACCAGTCGCGAAAAAGTCAGTATGAAATGCCGATAATAACCTGCTAAGCCAATAAAACTGGGTACCTCAGTTATGTTTGTTTGTGTGGGCCAATATTATATTTCCTCTGTCTTTGTAGGATCAATTAGTATTCCAACCATAGAGATAATATGGCCAAAGGAAGAAATTTCTTGACACCAGAATTCACAATTGCTAAACATCCCATATAATTCATGTATTATAAGAGTCCTTATGATAATGCGCAAGTGATTTTTAGGATATTTGTAGCTTTTAGAGTATACCAATATATCATCAATAAATACCAATAGAAAGTCATCGATATATTCCTTGAAAACTCTATTCATTAGATCCATGAAGATTGTGGGTGCATTAGTCAATCCAAAAGGAATCACTGTAATCATGTAATTCCCATACTTGGTCTGAGATTATATCTTAGTAATATCTTCATTCCTTACACGCAACTGATGATATTCGGATCGAATGTAAATTTTTGAAAAGTATTAGGCTCCATGTTGTTGGTCAAATAAATCATCAATGTGAGGTAGGGGAGACTTGTTCTTTATTGATATAGAATTTATTTCCCTGTAGTCGATACATAGCCTCATAGATCCATCTTTCTTCTTAAAAAAAGGACAGGGGATCCCCATAGTGAAACACTGGGGATAATAACTCCCTTATTATGCAATTCCTCTAGTTGTTCTTTTAGTTTCGATAATTCCAAAGTGGCCATTCTATAAGGGGTTATCAATATAGGCCTTGAACCAGGAATTAAATCAATGGAAAACTCAATTTTTCATTCTGGAGGATGTCCTGGTAAACCATCTGGAAACACATCAACATACTCTCTCACAATAGGTACATTCTCTATTTGAACATTCCTTTCCTCACCCACAGCTATTTCATTCTCTTCCTCCCCAATAATTGAATTTAGTTGAGCTACTGGGCATAGATCTAGATAAGAATTAGGTGGTGATGATTCTGCTTTAAAGATAAGGTGTTCTTTATCATCGTCATAAAAAATCGTAAGCTTCTTCTTCTTACAATAAATTTTTGAATCATGGACCAAATGAAAATCCATACTAAGGATTATATCAAATTAAATCATGGGTATAAAGATGAGATCAGATGATAAATATCATTTATATTCCCTAATGGGAACTAATTCACAGATCTTTGAAGCAATGATACTTCCCTTATTAGTTTTTTCTGAAAAGTACCTTGTTAAATCAAAATTGGAAATATATAATTTTCTTAGAAAACTGGGAAGATATGAAACAATGCGATGATCCAAAATCAAATCAAGAATTGGGTAAGCTTGAGGAAACAATTAAAGTACCTTCCACCACATCATTAAGAACATCAACCTCTACAGTTGTGAGTGCATAAGCATATCCCTAATCCCTTGGCCTTTTCTATTGCATATTTCCATGATTTTTTGGACAATAAATAGCATAGTGTCCCATATCCTGACAATTGTAGTATTGAACATCATTGGATTCCTTCTTCACTTTGCAATCATCAGAAAGATGGCCTTTCTGACCACATTTGTATCATAATCCTTCACTTTTAAGCATTCACCAAGGTTTTTATTTCCACAATTTTTACATTGTATAAATTCATCTCTTCCCTTCTTACCCATTTCCTTATTTCCTTTTCTAGGGTTTTCAGCAGCCACCTTCTTTTCTTGATTTCCCTTAAAGTCATAAGACTTAGCAAATTATATTTTTTCTTGATGGAACATGAACCTATATCCTCATATGATGAAAAACTATAGTAGACTAGTGCCCGTTGGAGGAATGGCTTTAGGCCATCAAAGAATCGATCAATTTTTCTCCTTGGATTTCATATGTAGTCTACAACAAGTCTTATTAATCTTGTGAAGTTAGCTTCATACCTTGCAACATTCTCCCCTTCCTTCATCCTCAGATTCCAGAATTGACTCTCTATATCTTCTCGCTGCTCATTAGGGAAATATTTTTCTAAGAAGACTTCCTAAAAATCCCTCCATTCCATCTCTTCTATCTCTTCCTCATCCTTCATGTTTTGGGTTAATGACCACCACTAATCTGAATCAACCGATAGATAATATACTGCCATGAAAACCATCTCTCTTTCATTAAATCCCAAAGCAAGAAATATCTTCTCAAGGGAACATATAAATTTCTCTCCTACAAACGGGTTTGTAGTCTCGTTAAATGATGGAGGTTGTTGTAGCATAAAGCGATATAGCATGGCTCCTCCACATGGTGGATCCAGATGATCCATACGTGTAATGTTTTATTTATAACCTGAGTATGATGTCCCAGTATAGTTATGAGTTGCTCAACACCAGTCATAGCACTAAAGCCAACATCATTATCTAGCGTTGGTGGAAAATCCCTACAGGGGACACATGCATTCGTGCGATTTCCATTCCATCCATTAGGCACCATATCTAGATAATGGAATACACTATATTAGGTTATGAATCATAATGTATAATCTTAACTAAAAAATACTGAAAAAATTGAGATCCTACGCATGGCTAATCCCATATTCACAAAAATGTTTTCTTTATGGAATATTTAACATTTCTATCCTTCATAATGGCTTGTAAAAAAATGTGAATTATCCAAAGCATATCCCATGGGAGTGTCGTAACCAATAGTACAGTAAGACCCATTTTTGTGCTCCAGTTACCATTCAAGTCTAGCTCAAAGAGGTGTTTTCAGGTTTTACCCCTAGATACGTCTGTGCCAGAACTGCCTCAACCTGCTCGTATCCAGACAAGGATATATTGCTTGAATGATCCACATACTCTATTCCTTTCCAAAATACCAAGACGTTATTTTATGTTTATCATCAAATACAATCATAGGGACTCTTCCCTAATCTACGTTTTCTAAATCTAGTTTCCAAATTTTCTAATAACCTTCCTCTAATACCAACTGTAAGGACCCGACCCTTGTTACTCAGAGTTTGTGCCTTATTTGATTTCATTGGCATACATACAAGGAATATGAATCCTGAAGGACCAAGTAGATTAGTATTATTGGAAGCAAGATACATGCATAAGTTCAACTTTACATATGGAAAGGAAAAAAGACACTAAATTATTCCACTATCAACATCATGTCTCCAAGATTATACTTTCATGTCATTCATAGTTTACTTCTTCATGCCCTGAGAAAAATAAAACATAAAGAAGGGGTGAGATAAAATGCTCAATAATAGTATGTAATACAGCGGAAGATAATATAAACATTAGACATTCTGAATAATTGAAAGCAAATGCCTTCAATAATAAAAGTCAACACATTATGACAGAAATATGATTTGAATTACTAATTGCATAATAAAACAAAATCATGGGTATTATACTAGTCGAAAAACCAGATGATCTTCAAATACTAGCATCATAATGAGAAAAGTGGATTTGTCGAACATCATAAACATACCTTCCAAGCCTCGTGCTAGGAACATAAAATAATCATTTTGTCAAGGCCTCGTGCCAAGACAATAGATTTTCTCATGAAACCTACCGATGCATCGAGGGGATATAGAGGGCCCCACCCATTACATAATAAGTCTAATACATTATTCATATGACTGGGGATAAACATAAACAACATATACATTCAAATTGAAACTAACAAATGAAATGTAACTAACTTTCCCCAATTATTGAACACAAACACTAACTATTCGGAATAATACGGGGAATGGTTTTATGATAGATTATCCACAATAAATATAGTCATAAACCATTAAATAAAATAGTTTATATGACATCATAAATGATTAACCCCAAAAATATATAATAATCATCAAGAGTGTTGAATCAAACGAGAATAATCTTTTAAAATCATTAAGCAATTCTTGTGATAAATATCCTTTTATTTTAAAAAGAAGAGTTCTTTTGGGAAAATTATTTTTATAAAACCAGAATTAAAGTAAGATAGTATTTCCTGATAAAATTAGTGTTTTTATAATTATAACATTTTACAAAAATATATTATATATTTCCCTTGAAAATAAATATGAATTTGAGAAATTCCCTTGTATCGGGCATGTATTTTTGGAAACAGTTTTGAGAGCTTCTTATAAACCATGTAACTATCCAGAAAATAGGGAAGGATTATGGTTGTTTTACATATATATAATACTAAAATATAATTTATGAGGATTACATAACTATACATATGAATTTCATCGATGAAATTAGACAATAAAAGTAACCCGAATGAAAAAGGAAGTTCGGGTGAAAACCCTTACCTTAACACCAAACATGTTCCTCTCTTGTACTTAAGGTCATGGAATATGAAATTATACTTGTTAATATTTTATTTTAGAACCTATGAGACATGTATTTATTTTACCATAATTATTATTAGTTCATTTATGTCTTTATTGATAATTCATTGAATTGAATTTCGTTGTTCTGGAGTGTTCGTTTCCTTTATTTTCATATTCGGTTCACTTGTTTTTAAGTAATGGAGTTCAAGTGAAAACGTTATAAATCTCCCGAATTGGAATTATATATTATTTATGAACATAAAAATTTGTTAATGGTCATTTCTATCATTTGGTTTCATGGAATGAGGAAGAATCATTAAATGACAACTGTATCACCCCGATATTTTATGAAAAATATTCTTTTTAATTTTATTAATGTCTAGTGTTGTACGATACACCAAAAGAAGCTTGCACAACATGAATTCTTGACTTTACTTGGATTACACATAATCTCAACCTTACTCGATAGTGTGTGTAGAATGCAATACCGAGTTTCACTAAACAATGATATGCTATTAAAATATTATTAAAACTAGCCGTTGTGAATAGTAATAACCACTTTTTGAAATTTTGTAAATTTTATTTTTCAAAATGGACTTCATTTTTGTATTCGGAATATAGAAATTAGCTTAGGGTGAAATTTTGGTACTTTTCGGCTAACTTCCATTTTCTGATGAATAGTGAAAATTACTAAATTTTAATTAAAAACATCCTTTTTAATCGAAATAATTAATTGTGATAAATTATTAATTTGAGTGGTTTTAAAGTATATTTAGAATATATTTTTACAATTTAATACAATTCTGGTCATTGGATGTAATTTCACATTTAAACTAGACATAAACAAGTGTCAATCTTTTGATAGTTATTATCTCTCAAGAACAAGCTATTTGTTTTCACGATGGGAATTAATTTTTAAATTAATTAATGTAACTGATATGTTTTAAATTTGGTAAAATAGACACCATTTTTTAGTTCATAATATCAAATATAGCTTAAGCCTAATTTTTGGTATTTTTCTGGAAACTTTCATTTTTGATTAATAGTGAAACCACTAAGTGGTAGTTAAAAAAATGAATTCTTCATAAAACTTAATTTCACCACTTCTATGAGTGGAATTTCAAAAATCAGAGAGACACGGTATATTTCATTAAGTAAAATTTGGTTCAATGAGATGAAAATAATTTATGGTGAATAGTAACTTTTGGCTTTTTTTACCACGTTTAAAAGTAAATAGGGTAATTAAGGGTAAAAATGTTATTATTATTACTCTAACACATGTCCTAATTCTATTGGATAAGTGTAATTCAACCAAAAACAATCTTAGGAATAAAATATGACCATTTAGGCCCACTTGGATTAGATTAGTACATTTATTATTAATTTATTTAAAGAAGGGTTAAAATAGTTAAAATCAATGTTTAATAAGTATATCATTTTTAATATAGGGTTATACATAAAATAAATTCGACTATAAATATTCATTAGAAATATATAAAGAATTCCTACATAATGGTATTTTATTTGAAATTTTTAGACATTAAATAAGTTAATATATGTATGACACAAAGATGATACAGTAATTATCTTATTAATGAAATATTGACATAATTGATGTTATAAATACCAAAATTAATGTAATTTGAGACTTTCTATGCATTAAAATAATTTTCTAGGTTAATAGGACATGTTAGTATTTATTTAATTAATTTTATTTGAACTAATCATTCTGTTATGATTTTTACAAAAATCAATTACTAAATATTGTCAAAATTGACATAAAATAGTTTTTAAAACAAATATTATATTATTAATTGTTATCTTATTCCTAAAAATATATGGTTCGGCCAAATTACGTAGATAAGGTTATATATATTAATAATATACAACTTTGGGTTCGTTTGGCTTCTTATAGTAAGTTAATTAACCTTATAGTGTAAGAACAAAAAAAGACACGGTAAAAGTAAAATTATCTAACTTTAAGTTAAATATAAATGATAAGGTTAAAATAGGAACCTAAATTTGTCTAAATTCTATTTGATGAGATTATTTCGACCCATCCCCACATTATCTTCGAAATAACTCAATTTGGAGCTATTTAAAACCGAATTTGGCTTTATAATAAAATAATATTTTTAGTTTTTTCAAAGGAGCCCCACTCCTCCTTTATAAAAGGGAACCTCCTCCCTCTCTTCCTCACACCACATTGAGCCTTCAAGCTCGGCCAAACCCTGCCAAATGATCTTCTACCCATCCCTAGAAACATCCTATAGGTTCTGGTATTCTTCAAAAACCAATTATAGTGCCCTAAAAGAGATCTCAAAGAGGCGCTTCAAAGAAGAGGTAATGTCTGTTACCGATTCTTTCAACTTTATTTCTTCTTCCACTTATTCTTCTTAGGTTGTTTCATTATGAAGTAATAACATCAGTATAACTCATATAATGATATGTTATTATAAGTATGAAACAACCCTATTTCACCTTCTATCCATCCTATGGAAAACGAAATCACTGCGCATGTGTACGTACGGAATACCATCTCCACGTCGTGGTGTAATCTATTTTCCACCACCACCTTACTTGGATGGGTATAATGGTGTACATAATAACTATATATGATTTTTTTAAAGTGATATTGATTCTTAAATAGTATACATACACTCAAATACAATTCCACGATCATGAGAACGATATCATCGCTCGTGCATACGTACGGACTACCGTCTCCACGACGCGATGAGATTCATTCTCCACATTAACCATTCATGAATGATTATAAAGTATATATAATAAGTAATCATGAAATATATGACATAATAATGATACTGGATTTATGTTTATATATATGTATTTCATCTACTTAATTCCATTTAACTCAATAAGGAAACGAAAACAGCATTCATGCATACGTACGGCCTACCGTCTCCATGAACGGTGTATTTCTTTCCATTTACTGATCTATTATATATATGTATATTCTGAATATATATCATATATAAATCATGTTTTATATTTTGGAATTAAGTAATCATTATCTAAGTTATCATATAAATAATTACAAGTCATAACATGGACGACAAATAAAACGATTTTACCCAAAACGGTCTTTTACATGGAATTTACAAAAGAAAGGGTAAAATAAAGTCATAAGTGAACCATATATGATATCATAACAATGTGTATGATTCTGGAATAATTCAATGACATTATTTAAATCACTATACAGGAGGTTCGGACACATACGAAGCAAATCAGACCTAAGGTACGGGAAAATATCACAATCTCATTTTTATAAAAGATTGTTTATACTTTGAAATTTACTGGGGTGTATTTTATCATCCACATGCATGTTTCCTCAATATTTAATATTATTTCCATCCACCTAAAATTGTTTAAATCCAATTTTACCCTTCGTTGAGTTTTTAGTAAAATATATGAATGGAATCTTTTGTCGTTTTTCGTACGAGGTACTTTTTGACTTTTCCGACAAAAGTACGAAGAATGTTTTTTTAACTTATATGGCATGAATGGATTTTTAAGAAATTATTTCCAAGAAGCTTCCTTTAAAATTTATCCAGTTTATTTTTAATCAACTTATTTTAGTTTATAATTGTATGACATGTTAAGAAAGGAAAAGTGTTTTTGAAGTAGAAAGGATATTGTCCTCAAGAATGGAGTTCATGTGTTTTATCAAAATTATTTTCCATCTAAGACAATAAAGGGTTCTGTTTTCATCCCTATTATTACATTTATTTGATTATGTTGTGATGGAATTATTTTTATGAATTCCTTTATCTTATATGAATTGTTTTATGATGTCATGATGTTTAAGATTCCCATTTTTATTTCGTGGGTTATGTTTTGATGTATGGCTTATGAATTTATGGCACACATAAGAGTGGTATCATTATGAGATGTGTGGGACCTATATCTCCCTCTAATGAATTGGGTAAAGATTTTATATCTCATGAGATAGACATGGATGGAACAACAGGATAAACCTATTCAGTGAAACCAGACTGAAACGAGGAGTGAACTCGGTTCAGAAATGGACTTTGTCCACTAAGATAGTCTTGGCATTGATTCTTGACTAACAAGAAATGATTATCTATGATTATGTGTGTATGCCACAAAGTTTCATGTTTTATGTTATGATTATTGGGATTACATTTCACTACTATTATTTATCCCATGTTATGAAATTATGATTTCTTTTGCAGGTTAGGATTTCCAAAAGTTATGTTCTTGTGTATAGGATGTGATTGATAGTTCTTTTATTTACCCTTACTGAGCATTTGAGTTCACCATTTTATGTTTTCTTTTCCCCAGGATATAAAGAAAGGTTTTTGCTAAAAAAGGAATATCTTTTTGGGAGATGTTGAAGATCTTTCACCACGATTAGAAGATTATATTCCGTGCTTCCAAAGACACTAAACTATTACAGTCCTTGGGTGTGTTTTTGTTATGTACTATGTATTCTACAAAAGTAATGTAATGTCCATGTACGTTAAGCTTCGGGTCTCTACAGTTGGTATCAGAGGAAAGGTTTAGTCAACCTTTGGAAACTAGGATGCGAAAACATTAGTGAGATATCTAGAGATATGTCTAAGGTATGTCTAGGGATGTCTCTAAGGTTAAGTATACGTATAGGTTATAGTCCTAGAATTTCACTACCGATCTTAGAATTTAACCTAAGATGTTAGATATTGAGGGTACTCCCCCTTAACTATGTTGTTTTCTTTAGAATCATTTTTTCCTCTCACAGAATTCTTTTTCTGTTTTAGTTAATGGAGGGAACCAGAAGGAATTCGGTTAAAATTGAATCCAATGGACAAATTGGTGACTATGAGAAAAAAAAAATTTAATGCCTAGAGATAAAGATATTGTGATTATGCCGAATCAGTCATCGCGATATATGATTAACAAGGTGAAATTTAGTGGTATACCTAATTCATCAAAGAAGAGGAAGATAGACTATTATGCATGTTCGCGTGTTGAGGAGCATAAAGAAAGGAAGGATGAGATTTATAAAGAAGGGAATAAGAACCTTGAGGAATACCTCAAATGGAGGGACCGATGTTATCTGTGTGGAGAAAAGGGTCATAGAGTCACAGACTGTTATGGAGTTTAATGTATTATTTGTGGAGAACATGGGCATTACCCAACTCAATGCCCTGACCTAAAAAGTTACTTCTAAATCAAGGAAGGACTTATTCCAGGACAATAATTGAAGAGGATGGATTGAAGTGTTTATGTATTGGTATTCAAGAATATTGTTGTTGAGGTACTTTTATTGTGTATTAGAATATATTTGTATAATTCTATTGTGGTTTTAAATAATTTTATGGTACTGGTAACCATGGAAAGTGATTGAGATATTATTGGTAAGCAGATGATATGCTCATAATGAAGGGATAAGAAGTTAATGAGATGTTTGATTGTATTCATATAAGGACTAAGTGATATCATGGTTTGAGTATAAAGAATTTTGAGGATTTTGGTTTGTGGAAAGAGTTAACTTTTAAATGCATTCATGTTTTCACTAAGGTTCAATGGGTATTCATTCTTCAAGAGAATACATGATTAAGGTATTCACATGTTTGTAATTTGACCAACAAGATATATCTTATGATATATGGGGGATAAATGATGCCATTCACGTGATTGTTATGTGACATTTCAAATAATCATTTTCTTTATACTATGAGCTTGGACCGAAGTATTTTAGATAAGCCTAAAGATTAGAATGGATTATATTGGACACAATATAGTATTGTTTAAGGATAGAACTTTTTTCCGATATTATTGATGGAATTGTATAGTAATATAGCTTTAGAAAAAGGACAACCTGCAGGACGGGCGACAGCCCATCGCGTCGGACAAGGCTGTGGGAATCGAACCCACAATTGAAATGTGACTGGCCTTTATCGTCTACCACTGGCCTATAAGAAGTCCCTGGTTAGTAGAAACTAGTTTTATTTTATTACGCGGTATTATATATGAAGTATAAGTTCATTTTTGGAATCGTATACAATTAACCTCGCCATAGATAGACTTATGTATATTTGATAACTTTTGCTAACCTTTTGTTTGAAAGAGATGGAATGACCCATCATTCTATCACATGATCTGTTAACAATTCACGAATAACAAATTCAACTTCATTTCATTAAGAGATCAAATGTAAATTGTTCAAAGCACGAACAACAGTGAGATTGTACCAAAATAAAGTAAGTATTTATTCTAATTCAAATTATTCAACTTTAGGGAAATGATCATGAAAACCAAAAATGTTGTCCTAGTGCCCTTATATCCGATGAATCAGATGGTACCCTAGATCATCACAAATTTATGGCTTTGTGATTGTCGGATTTTTCATAGACAAGTTGTCTACCACTATCCATCAGAACATGACGATTAGATTTCTCTTCCATGTCCAAATTTTCACCTATGTTCTCCTATGTGGAATCCATGTGATTTGTTAATTTGGGTAACTGTTACGTTTCATACTTTAGTTTTTAAAGCCAGGTTTTGGTATTCCTTTTTACGATGGGGGTTTCTATTAAAGAAAATTTCGAGTAGTCAACCATTTATAACCCAGACGAATTTCGAGGGAGAAATTCATTTTAAGGGGGGTAGAATGTAACACCCCGAGATTTTATGAAAAATATTTTTTTTTAAATTTCAATAATGTCATGTGTTATACGCTACACCAAAAGAAGCTTGCACAACATGCATAATTGACTTTCCTTGATTTACAAGCAATCACGACCTTCCTCGATAGCGTGTTTAGTAAGCAATATCGAGTTTCACTAAACAATGATATGCTATTAAAATATTATTAAAACTAGCTGTTATGAATAGTAATAACCACCTTTTGAAATTTTTTAAATTTATTTTTTAAAATGGACTTCATTTTTGGATTCAGAATATCGAAATTAGCTTAGGGTGAAATTTTGGTACTTTTCGGCTAACTTTCATTTTCTGATGAATAGTGAAAATTACTAAATTTTAATTAAAAACAACCTTTTTAATCGAAATAATTAATAGTGATAAATTTTTAATTTGAGTGGTTTTAAAGTATATTTAGAATATATTTTTACAATTTAATACAATATTGGTCATTGGATGTAATTTCACATTTAAACCAGACATAAACAAGTGTCAATATTTTGATAGTTATTATCCCTTAAGAACACGCTATTTGTTTTGACGACGGGAATTAATTTTTAAATTAATTAATGCAACTGATATGTTTTGAATTTGGTAAAATAGACATCATTTTTGAGTTCATAATATCAAATATAACTTAGGCCTAATTTTGGGTATTTTTCTGGAAACTTTCATTTTTTGATGAATAGTGAAACCACTATGTGGTAGTTAAAAAATGCATTTGTCATAAAACATAATTTTACCACTTCTGTGAGTGGAATTTAAAAAATCCGAGTGACACGGTTGATGTCAGTAAGTAAAATGTGGTTCAATGAGAAGAAAATAATTTTTGATGAATAGTAACTTTTTACTTTTTTTTACCACGGTTAAAAGTAAATAGGGTAATTAAGGGTAAAAATGTTATTATTATTACCCTAACACATATCTTAATTCTATTGGATAAGTGTAATTCGACCAAAAACAACCGTAGGAATAAAATATGACCATTTAGTCCCACTTGGATTAGATTATGACATTTATTATAAATTTATTTAAAGATGGGTTAAAATAGTTAAAATCAAATTTTAATAAGTATATCATTTTCAATATAGGGTTATACATAAGATAAATTCGACTATAAATATTAATTAGAAAGATAAAAATATTTCCTAAATAATGGTACTTTATTTGTAATTTGTAGACATTAAATAAGTTAATTTATGTATGACACAAAGATGATGCAGTAATTATCTTATTAATGAAATATTGACATAATTGATGTTATAAATACAAAATAAATGTAATTTGAGACTTTTTATGAATTCAAATAATGTTAAAGGTTACTATGAAATGTTAGTAATGATTTAATTAACTTTTTTTGAACTAATCATTCTGTAATAATTTTTACAAATATCAATTACTAAATAGTGTCAAAATTGACATAAAATAGTTTTTAAATAAATTAAAATATTATTAATTGTTATTTTATTCCTAAAAATATAAGGTTAGTCCAAATGACTTATATAAGGTTATATATATTAATAATAAAAAACTTGGGGTTCGTTTTGCTTCTTATAGTAAGTTTATTAACCTTATAGTGTAAGAACACAAAAAGACATGGTAAAAGTAAAATTATCTAACTTAAAGTTAAATATAAATGATAAGGTTAAAATAGGAACCTAAACTTGTATAAATTATATTGGATGAGAGGATTTCGACCCATCCCCACTTTAGCTTCTAAATAACTCAATTTTGATGTATTTAAAACCGAAATTGGCTTTATAATAAATTAATATTTTTAGTTTTTCCAAAGGAGCCCATCTCCTCCCTTATAAAAGGTCACCTCATCCCTCTCTTCGTCACACCACTTTGAGCCTTCAAGCTCGGCCAAACCCTGAAAAATTTTCTTCTACACTTCTCTAGAAACATCCTAGAGGTTCTGGTCTTCTTCAAAGACCAATTATAGTGCCCTAAAAGGAGATCTCAAAGAGGCGCTTCAAAGAAGAGGTAATGTCTGTTACCGATTCTTTCAACTTTATTTCGTCTTCCACTTCTTCTTCATAGGTTTTTTCATTATGAAGTAATAACATCAGTATCACTCATATACTGATATGTTATTATAATTATGAAAAAACACTATTTTACCATCTATCCATCCTACGGAAAACAAAATCACCACGTGTGCATACGTACAGAATACCGTCTCCACGCCATGGTGTAATCTATTTTCCACAACCACCTTACTTGGATGGGTATAATGGTGTACATATTAACTATATATGATTATTTTAAAGTTATATTGATTCTGAAATAGTATACCTACACTCAAATACAATTCCACGATCATGAGAACGATATCATCGCTCGTGCGTACGTACGGACTATCGTCTCCAAGACGCGATGAGATTCATTCTCCATGTTAACCATTCATGAATGATTATAAAGTATATATAATAAATAATCATGAAATATATGACATAATAATGATACTGTATTTATGTGTATATATATATATTTCATCTACTTAATTCCATTCAACTCAATAAGGAAACGAAAACAGTGTTCATGCGTACGTACGGCTTACCGTCTCCATGAACGGTGTATTTCATTCCATTTACTAATCTATTATATATATGTATATTATGAATATATATTATATATAAATCATGTTTTATATTCTATAATTAAGTAATCATGAACTAAGTAATCATATGAATAATTACAAGTCATAACACAGACGAAAAATAAAACGATTTTACCCAAAACGCTCATTAACATGGAATTTACAAAAGAACGGGTAAAATAAAGTCATAAGTGAACCATATATGATATCATAAAAATTAGAATGATTCTGGAAAAAGTCAATGACATTATTTAAATCATTTTACAGGAGGTTTGGACACTTACAAAGAAAATCGGTCCTAAGGTAAGGGAAAATATCACAATCTAATTTTTATCTGAGATTGTTTATACTTTGAAATTTACTGGGGTGTATTTTATCATCCACGTCCATGTTTCCTCAATATGTAATATTATTTCCATCCAACTACAATTTTTTAAATCCAATATTACCCTTCGTTGAGTTTTTAGTAAAATATATGAAAGAAATCTTTTGTCATTTTTCGTACGACGTACTTTTTGACTTTTCCGACAAAAGTACGAAGAATGTTTTTTAACTTATACGGAATGAATGGATTTTTAAAACATTATTTCAAAGAAGTTTCCTTTAAAAGGTATCAAGTTTATTTTTAATCAACTTATTTTAGTTTATAATTGTATGACATGTTAAGAAAGGAAAAGTGTTTTTGAAGTAGAAAGGATATGTTCCTCAAGAATAGAGTTCAAGTGTTTTATAAAAAATATTTTCCATCTAAGATAATAATGGTTTTTGTTTTCATACCTATTAATAAATTTATTTGATTATGTTGTGATGGAATTATTTTTATTAATTCCTTTATCTTATATGATTTGTTTTATGATGTCATGATGTTTAAGATTCGCATTTTTATTTCATTGGTTATGCTATGATGTATAGTTTATGATTTCGTGGCACACATAGGAATGTTATCATTATGAGATGGGTGGGACCTATATCTCCCACAAATGCATTGGGTAATGATTTCATATCTCATGAGATAGACATGGCTGGAATGGAAAGTTAAACCGGTTCAGTGAAACAAGACTGAAACGAGGAGTGAACTCGGTTCAGAAATGGACTTTATCCACTAAGATAGTCTTGGCATTGAGTCTTGACTAACAAGAAATGATTCTCTATGATTATGTGTGTCTTCCACAAAGTTTCATGTTTTAAGTTATGATTATTGAGATTACATTTCACTACTATGATTTATCCCATGTTATGAAATTATGATTTCTTTTGTAGGTTATGATTTCCAAAAGTTATGTTGTTATGTATATGATGTGATTGATATTTCTTTTTTTACCCTTGCTGAGCATTTGAGCTCACCCTTTTATGTTTTCTTTTCCCCAGGATATAAAGAAAGGTTTTAGGTGAAAAAAAGGTATATCTTTTTGGGAGATGTTGATGATCTTTCACCCCGATTAGAAGATTATATTCCGAGTTTCCAAAGACACTAAACTATAACGGTCCTTGTGTGTGTGTTTTTGTTATATATTAAGTATTCCACAAAATTAATGTAATTCCCATGTACGTTTAGCTTCGGGTCTCTACAACAACCACTTCGATTATTCGGCGGTATTTGGATTGTTATGAACTAGTTTTGTCATATAACATAATGCTATCTACATATTCTAGTTCATGAATATTAACTATGTTCTAATACATATGTTATAGTTAGTTTCAACCCTAAATATAGTTTTATGACTAGTAATGAATAAGAAATTGAATAATGAAACTTCGTTGTCCACGAAGGCTACACATTGGAACCTCATGGACGTTGATTTTGTTTATAAAAAATAATATGGAGGGAGTAAGAATATTTATGATGGTTCTTACATTAACAAGATATAATTCCAATATATAGACGATGTTGGAGTTATCATGATCATTTGGACAGAGAAGGTGAGCAGAGAAAAATAAAAGATATGAACTTGAAAATAAAAGAAAAGTTAAGAGATCCCTTATGAAAATTTGGCAACCTAACGACGTCACTTAAAATTTAATAAATTCAAATGATGAGAAAAAAAATGTATCTCATCATATTAAAATCTAATTGAAAGTAAAAATATTGAATAAAATCAAACCCCAACATATGATATCGGAATTTCAAATATATAACATAAAATAAGTGTCGACTTAAAGAAGAGAATGAAGGATTCCCTTACCTTGTAGAATAACTCCTAGATCATGAAGGATGGGACCTTGAGGGCATAAGGACACCTTGGGAGGACTCTTCGAAAGGTAAAACCACCATATCTTTTAGGAGGAGGGATTTGGAATGAAATAAAATGAATGGATGAGTGTGTATTTATAGAAAAGCGAGGCAATATTTTAATAAGTTCAAAGGGACACATCATTAGTGGTTTTTGCCAAATCATGGGATTTCCCATGGTATTTGCCCTTGGTTTTAGCCACATGGGACACCTCATGTCATAGGTTACTATACAAAAGTCTACCATAATTTTATATTTAATTATTACATCATTATGATGTCATTAAACTAACGAAAACTCAAGACATTATTTTTTATAGTCATGAAAAATTCATGTATTTTAGAAAAATGCCAAAAATTCACCCCTACCATTTTTTGACATGACAAATTATACAGTGAAATCCATTTTTCAAAAATAATTTTCTAAATATTAATAATTTAATTTTTAATTAAGGTCATAGTTAATTCAAAAAATAACAATCTTAAAGTGCATTTAGTTTTAATTCTCATTGAAAAACTAATTTAGATCTCATTATCTTATTGCCTTAAGAAAATAATATATTATTATTTACAATTAATAAGGGTCGTATTACTATTCATATTACTATTCTTATTACTATTCATATTACTATTCATAAGGGTATGTTACTATTCACCATAAATCATTTTTGTTCTATTAGACTCCAAATGACTTGCTCAACACAACTCAAGAGGACCATTTTTTCAAAATTCAAAACATAGAAGTGGACAATTTTTGTTAACTGGATAGATTATAAAATTGAGTTCTATATTTATTTTCAAAACCATGGCGTGTTATATTCTCCCCTCCTTATAGAATTTTCTTCATTGAAATTCACAAAATATTTCCTAAAAAGATTTGGGTATGTCTTTAACATAAGCTCCTTAGGCTCCCATGTTGCTTCCTCCATCTTATGGTTCCTCCATGAATCCTTTACCAGATGAGTCATCCGATTTCTCAATACATGTTCTCTAGTATCAAGAATCATGATAGGCTCCTAACAATAAGATAGATCTGGCTCAAGTTCTACTTCATAAGTGAGTTGATGTGTTGGGGTTTTCATGTACTTTCTAAACATTGGTACAGGGAACACATTGTGAACCTTGGAAAGACGTGGTGGCATTGCCAAATGGTAAGCTACGGCTCCATTTCGGTCTAGAATTTCAAATGTTCTGATGTACCTGGGACTTAATTTTCCCCTCTTACAAAATTATATAATACCCTTCCATTGAGATACCTTTATAAAAGCGTGATCACCTTCTTGAAAGTCTAAATCCTTCCTTCAGTTATCTGCACAGATCATTTACCTACTTTGAGCTATTTTGATATAGTTCTCGATAATCTTCACCTTTTCGGTTGTTTCTTCAAAACGTTCTAGGCCCACAATCTTTCTTTCACCAACTTCATCCCTGCATGTTAGTGTACGACATCTCCTCCCATATAATGATTCATAGGGTTCCATCTTTATACTTGAATGGAAGCTATTGTTGTAGGAAAATTCCACAAGAGGAACATACTGATCCCACATGCCTTGAAAATCAAGTGAACAAGACCTCAACATGTCTTCCAATGTTTTAATAGTCTGTTCTGATTGTCCATTAGTTTGTGGGTGGTAGGCAGTGCTCAGACGAAGATTAGTATCTAGGGCCTTATGGAGACTTTCCAGAATCTAGATGTAAAATGTAGAACATGATCAGAAAGAATCGATATGGTACTACGTGAAGTATCACAACATCCTTAATATATAGTCTTTCTAGATGTTCATGGGATAGATGTTCTCTTATAGCATGAAAATGTGCTGACTTGGTGAGACGATCAACAATGACCCATATTGCATCGTTCTTTCTAGGAGTCTTTGGTAGTCCCATGACAAAGTCCATCATGATATTATCCCATTTCCACATAGGTATGGGAAGTGGTTGCAATACCCCTCCAGACTGCCACTTTTAAACTTTCACTTGTTGACAAACCATAATCAGGACACAAAATCAGCAATCTCACTCTTCATGTTGTCCCACCAGAAATGTTCCTTCAAATCTCTATATATCTTATTGCAACCAAGGTGTATATTAAAATTGGAACTATGAGTATCATCCAACAATTCCCTTTTTAGATCAGGTATATCGGGAACACAAAGTCTCTTCCCAAATTTCAAAATTCCATCTTCATATACAAAGTCACTCAATCTCCCATCATTCATAGCATTAATCTTCTTATGAAACTCCTCAACATCAGCCTGATAACTTTATATCATTTCTAGTAAAGATGGTTTGGAAACCATTTGAAATGGAATTGATGTTTCACATTCCATGGTTATTCTCATATCCATCTTTACTAAATCCATGAAAATGGGATACATTTCAACTCCCATCTTGTTCAAAACTCCATGATCTTTTCTGCTCAAAGCATCTGCTACCTTATTTTCCTTCCCTGGGTTGCAGTGTATCATGAAATCATAATCCTTGAGTAGTTCAGGCCATCTCCATTGCCTCATGTTGAGTTCTCTCTGTTAGAAAATATACTTCAAACTCTTGTGATCAGTATAAATCTCACATTTTTCACCCTAGAGATAGTGTCTCCATATCTTCAAAACAAAGATTATAGTAGCTGAGTGCAAATATGTATTAGGATAGTTTTTATCATGAATTATTAGTTTTCGTGATGCATAAAAAATAACCCTATCATTTTGAAGAAGGACACAACCAAGTCCTTTCTTTGAAGCATCACTATAAATAACAAACCCATCATTCCCTGATGGTAGATTCAATATTGGAGAATTGACTAATCTTCTCTTCAGTTATTTAAAACATTCTTCACAATCTTTTGTCCAAAAAAATTTAACCTCTTTACATGTGAGCTTCGTTAGAGGGTTAACCAGTCCGGCATAATTCGGCATGAAATGCCGATAATAACCTCCTAATCCAATAAAACAGCGTACTATAGTTATGTTTTTTTGTGTGGGCCAATCTTGGATTTCCTTGGTCTTCGCAGGATCAACTTGTATTCCATCCTTAGAGACAATATGGTCAAGAAAAGAAATTTCTTGATGCCAGAATACACAATTGCTAAAAATCCCATATAATTCATTTTATCTAAGAGTCTTCAGGATAATGCGCAAGTGATTTTCATTATCTTCGTATATTTTGGAGTATACCAATATATCATCAATAAATACCACTAAAAAGCCATCGAGATATTCCTTGAAAACTATGTTTATTAGATCCATGAAGACAAAGGGTGTATTAGTCAATCCAAAAGGCATCATTGTAAACATGTAAGGCCCATACCTGGTCCGAAATTTTGTCTTATGAATATATTCATTCCTTACATGCAATTGATGATATCCGGATCGAATATCAATTTTTAAAAAGTATTAAGCTCCATGCAGTTGGTCAAATAAATCATCAATGCGAGGTAGAGGATACTTGTTCTTTATTGTTATAGCATTTATTTCCCTGTAGTCGATACATAAACTCATAGATACATCTTTCTTCTTAACAAAAAGGACATGGGATCCCCATTGAGAAACACTTGGGAGAATAAATCCCTTATTACACAATTCCTCTAGTTTTTCCATTAGTTCCGATAATTACACAGTGGACATTCTATAAGGTGTCTCTGATATGGGCCTTGAACCAGGAATTAAACAAATGGAAAACTTTATTTTTCATTCTGGAGGGTGTTCAGGTAAACCTTCTGGAAACACATCATCATATTCTCTCACAATAGGTACATACTCTATTTGAACATTCCTTTCCTCACCCACACCAATTTCATTCTCTTACTCCCCAATAATTGAATTTTGTAGAGATAATCAGCATAGATATAGATAAGAATTAGGTTGTGATGATTATTCTCTAAAGATAAGGTGTTTAGTATCATCGTCATCAAAAATCGTAACCCCATTCTTCTTACAATAAATTTTTTCATCATAGTCCGAAATCAAATCCTTACCAAGGATTATATAAAATTCAATTATGGGTATGACGATTAGATCAGAAGATAATGAACATTTATATTCCCTAATGGAAACTAATTCATAGAACTTTGTAGCAATGATACTTCCCTTGGGAGTTTTGTCTGACAAGACCCTTGTTAAATCAAATTGGGAATATCTAATTTTCTTAGAAAACTGGGAAGATATGAAACAATGCTATGATCCCGAATCAAATAAATCATTGGCTAAACTTGAGGAAACAATTAAAGTACCTGCCAGCACATCATTCGGAACTTCAACTTCTGCAGTTGTGAGTGCATAAGCTTGTCCCTGATCCCTTGGCCTTTTCTATTGCATATTTCCTTGACTTTTTGGACAATCAATAGCATTATGTCCCATCTCCCAACAACTATAGCATTTAAGAATGTTGGCTTGCTTCTTCACTTTGCAATCACGAGCAAGATTTCCTTTCTGACCACATTTGTCGCATACTCCTTTTCCTTTTAAGCATGCACCAGGGTTTTTCTTTCCACAATTTTCACATTTTAGAAATGCAACTCTTCCCTTCTTCCATGTTTCCTTATTTCCTTTTCTAGGGTTTTCAGCAGCCGCCTTCTTTTCTTTCTTTCCCTTAATGTCATAAGGCGTAGATAATAAATTTTTTGTCTTGATGGCATAAGAAACTATATCCTCATATGATGAAAAACATTGGGTGACTAGTGCCCGCTTGAAGAATGAATTTAGGCCATCAAATAATCGATCAAATTTGCTCCTTGAATTTTGTATGTAGTCTAGTACATGTCATGCTAATCTTGTGAAGTTATCTTCATACCTTGCAACATTCACCTCTTCCTCCTACCTTAGATTCAAGAATTTTCTCTATATATATGCCCGCTGATCATGAGGGAGATATTTTTCTAAGAATATTTCCTTAAAATCACTCCATTCCACCTCTTCTATATCTTCCTCCTCCTTTGTGTTTTGGATTATTGACCACCACTGATCTGCATCTCCCGATAGACGATATACTACCATTAAAACCTTATCTCTTTCATTACATCCCAAAGCGAGAAATATCTTCTCAAGGGAACATATCAACTACTCTGCTACAAATGGGTTTGTAGTCCCGTTGAATGATGGAGGTTGTTGTAGCATAAAGCGATCTAGCATGGATCCTCCACGTGGTAGATCCGAATTCTCCATATGGGTAAGGTTATTATTCATAACCTGAGTAATTTTTTCTTGTATTGATATGAGTTGCTCAGCACCAATCACAGCACCATAGCCAACATCATTTTCCAGTGTCGGAGGAAAATCCCAACAGGGGACACGTGCATTCGTGCTATTTCCATTCTGTCCACTAGGCGCCATATCTAGATAATGTAATACACTATATTAGGTTATGAATAATAATTTATAATATTAACTTAAAAATACTAAAAAAATTTGAGATCCTACGCATGGCTAATCCCATATTCACAAAAATGGTTTCTGAAATATTTAACATTTCTATCCTTCAGAGTGTCTTGTAATGAAAATGTGAATTATCCTAAGGATATCCCTCTGGAGTGTGATAACCAAGAGTGCATTAAGGCCCGTTGTTGTGCACCAGTTCCCATTTGAGTCTAGCTCAATGATGTATTTTCAGGTTTTACCCCTAGATATACCTGTACCAGAGCTGCCTCAACCTTCTCGTATCCAGACATGAATGTATTTCTTGAATGATCCACATAATATATTCCTTACCAAAATACTAGGAAGTTCTTGTATGTTTATCATCAATGACTATATTAGGGACTCTTCCCTAATCGAAGTTTTCTAAATCTAGTTTCCAAATTTTCTAATAAACTTCCTCTAATACCATCTGTAAGGACCCGAACCCAGTTACCCATAGTCAGTTCCTTATTTGATTTCATTGGCATACATACAAGGAATAGGAATCCTGAAGGACCAAGTAGATTAGTATTACTAGAAACAAGATACATACATTTTTCAACATTACATATGGAAAGGGAAAACGAAACTAAATTATTCCACTATCAACATCATGTATCTTAGATTATGCTTGTATGTCATTCATAATTTACTTCTTTATGCCCTGATAAAAATAAAACATAAAGCATGGGTGAGATCAAATGCTCAGTAATAGTATGAAATACAGCGGAAGATAATATAAATATTAGACATGGTGAATAATTGAAATCACATGCATTTAATAATAAACATGAACACATTATGACATAAATATGAGTTGAATAAATAATTCCATAATAAAACATATTCATGGGTATTATACTAGTCAAATAACTGCATGATCTTCAAATACTAGATTCATATTGAGGGAAGTGAACATTCTAGACATCATAACCATATCATCCAAGCCTCGTGCTAGGAATATAAATTAATCATTTTGTCAAGGTCTCGTGCCAAGAAAATAGTTTGTCTCATGAGACCAACCGATGCATAGAGAGGCTATAGAGGGCCCCACCCATCACATAATAAGTCAAATGAATTCTTCATGTGACCGGGGATAATAATAAATATCATATACATTCATATTTAATCTATCAAATGAAATGTAACTAACTTTCCCCAATTATTTAACATAATCACTAACTATTCGGAATAATATGGTGAATGGTTTTAGGATTGATTATCCATAATAAAGTTAGGAATAAATGATTCAATAAAATATTGAATATGAAATTATAAATGATTAACCCCAAAAATACTCAATAATCATCAAGAGGGTTGAATCAAACGAGAAAAATATTTTAAAATCATTAAGCAATTCTTGTGATAAATACTCTTTTATTTTGAAAAGAATAGTTCTTTGGAAAACAATCTTTTTATAAAACCAGAAGTAAAGAAAGATAGTATTTCATGATAAAAGTAGTGTTTTTATAAGGAGAATGGATTCCAAAAATATATTATTTATTTCCCTTTAAAAGAGATATGAATTTGATAAATTCCCTTGTATCGGGCACGTATTTTTGGAAATAGTTTTGAGAGATTCATTTAAAACATGTAACTATCTAGAAAATAGGGAAGGATTATGGTTGGTTTACATATATATAATACTCACAAATAATTTAAGAGGAGTATATAACAATACATAAGTATTTCATCGAGTAAATTAGACAATAAAAGTAACCCGAATGAAATATGGAAGTTCGGGTGAAAACCCCTTACCTTAACTCCAAACGTGTTCCACTCTTGTACATAAGCTCGTAGATTATGAAATTATACTTGTTAATAACTTATTTCAGAACCTATTAGACATGTATTTAGTTTACTATTATTCTGGTGATATCTTTTATGTCATTATTGACAAGTTATTGTATTGAATTTCGTCGTTCTGGAGTGTTCGTTTCCTTTATTTTCATATTCAGTTCACTTGTTTTTAAGTAATGGAGTTCATGTAAAAAGGTTATAAATATCCAATATTGGAATTATATATTACTTATGAGTATAAATACTTGATAATGGTAATTTCTATAATTTGGTTACATGGAATGGGGAAGAATCCTTAGACGATAACTACATCGATTATTAGGTGGTATTTGGATTATTATGAACTAGTTTTGTAATATAACTTAATTATATGTACATATTCTGTTTTCTATAAATTAATTTTGTTATAATACATATTTTTTATTATCGTTCAACCATAAATATGGTTTCATTACCAGTAATGAAGAACGAATTGATGAACGAAACTTTGTCGTCCAGAAAGGCTATAAATTGGAACCTCATGGACGTTGATTTCATTTATAAAAAATAAAAGGGAGGGAGTAACAATATTTATGATAGTTCATCCATTAAAATGATATAATTACAGTATATAGATGATACTGGAGTTATCAAGATAATTTGGATAGAGGATTTGAGGAGAGAAAAATAAAAGAGATGAACATGAAAATAAAAGAAATGTTAAGAGATCCCTTATGAAAATTTGGCAGCCTAACGACGTCACTTAAAATTTTATAAAATAAAATGATGAGTTAAAAAGCATATATCATCATATATAAATCTAAAGGAAATTAACAAGAATGAATAAAATCAAACATTATCATATGATAAATTAATTTCAAATAGATAACATAAAAGAAGTGTCAATGTAAAGAAGAGAATGAAGGATTCTCTTACCTTTTAGAATAACTCCTAGATCTTGCAAGATGGGACCTTGGGGGATTAGGGACACCGTGGGAGGACTCTTAGAGAGGTTGAAACACCAGATCCCAGAATATGAGGGATTTATAATGAATGAAAACGAATGGATGAGTGAGTATTTATAGAAAAATAGAAGTATTATTTTAATAATTTCAAAGAGACACCTCAATAGTTGTTTTTGCCAAACCATGGGCTTACCCATGGTATTTGCCCATGTTTTTAGCGACATGGGACACCTAATTTCATAAGGTACAATACAAAAGTCTACCCTACTTTTATATTTAATTATTACATCATTATGATGCCATTAAACTACCGAAAACTCAAAATTGTATTTTTACTATTCATGAAAAAAAATCATGTATTTTAGAAAAATCCCAAACATTCACCCATACCGTTTATTTATGTGTAGAATTCAAAAGAGAAATCCATTTTTAGAAAATAATTTTTTAAAGATTGTTAATTTAATTTTTAAATAAGGTTATAGTTATTTCAAAAAATAAAAATCTTAAAGTGCAAATAGTTTTATTTCTCATTGAAAAACAAATTAAGATATCGTTATCTTATTTCCTTAAGAAAATAAAATAATATTATTATTTACTATTCATAAGGTTCATATTACTATATATATTACTATTCATAATGGTATGTTAATATTCACCAAAAATGATGTTTGATCTATCAGACTCCAAATGACTTACTGAACACAACTCTAGATGACCATTTTTCGAAATTCTAAACATAGAATAGGAAAAGTTGTTTTTAATGGATAGATTATAAAATTTAATTCTATATTAATTTTCAAAACCATGGGTTGTTACAATTTGGGCACCCAAAATTTTAAAAACCAATTTTCCGGTGGTTTTTGAAAATAATACACTTCTCTCCAATATATAAAAATAATAGATAAATTTTTTACCACTTCATGGAGATAAAAAAATAAATATTTGTTGGATTTAGAAGTCTTTACATTGACATGTCTGAAAATAATATAAATAATCTCAATAAAGTGATCATTTATGATTCTCTCTAGTGTTGTCTCCCTTTGGGAAATTGATTGGGAAAATTAGGCTTCTATAACTTCTATAAAATTTTTTGTTCTTCATCAACTAATCGAGTCTCATCCAAATTATATATAAATATTCTATAAATTAATGGTTCCAGTCAAATAGTTTGTTAGGTCATGTTCACAGTTTGGATTGTTTTTCTTCATTTTTATCTTGGATTCATTATATAACAACCACCGGTCATGAGATAATTAATGCGGACAAAATTTAATTTTTAACAATTTTTTGCATTTTAAAATTTAAAAAAAATTATAAATTAAATTAGTTATTATATTCATAATTTAAAGTATAAAAACATCTTAACAGAACTGTTTAAGAATTGAAAATAATTTAGATTTTTTCAGTTATTATTTATGTAAATAATGATCAAAACCCATTTTATACATTTTAAATATTTGGATAAATTTTATTGTAATATAAAATAGAATTTTTATGAGTAGATTAATCTTATAGAAAATAAATTTAATGAAACAAACTTCAAATTTAGATAACACACTTACATAAACATACAAAAACAAGGATATAATTTGCATGATTTTTAATGAAGTTTGTTAAAGGTATCATTAGAAAATTTAATCTTTTCTATTAATGAATCTCTAAAAATGAGAAATAATATTCTAAATATCTATCTAATATAATTGAAAAATTAGTTATACATATTGTTCAAATTTTACCATAATTTAATGAAATGAAACAAGTAATACTATAGTATAAAATAAATAATTGAACGTGATGCCCATGAAAAGTTATAAACACCTCAATAGTATGATGAAATTGATGAAGTAATAGTAATAATAAGTTGACTATAATATAAATAATGAGTATTATAGAAATGATATAAATAATGGGCCATATGACTAGCACAATAGATAGTGGATATCATTATAAATAAATCATTCATACATAATGTTAGGGGATTCTCACCCCAATTTTCTATTGTTTTCGTTACTCCACATTCATTAAAAAAAATGTCTGGATGTTTGTTCCTTATTCTACCCTTTTCATTTTTTAGATATAAATTATTTAAATATGGTTTTATGAAATATATTAATATTTTACAAAGTAAATCTAATTTTTAGAAACATATATTTTACTTTTCATGATGTTTTTTCATCTTTAATCAGGATTGATGATTTTAATGTAATGTATGTTATTCCATTATTATTTTTTGAACTCCAATTGTTATTCAGTAAATATTTCATCATTAAATTATAGTGAATCCCATTTCATTTACATGGGATATTTTTTTTAAACATTGATATACATTCTATGTTCCATGAATGATTATGTAAATTCTATGATGTGATGGGTGCACCCAGAATTATATAGGTCTCCAATATATTGGGTAATGTGATATAACTCATGAGATATTATGAAATATACTTAAACATGATTATATCCTATTTTTCATAGTAATGGTGTTACGGTTAAGCACATATTTTTTTGCATGAAAACGATGTTATATTTGTTGACAACTATGTGAGGTGTTTGACAACTAAGACACGATGTTTCATTTTTTTGCATTAACAGATTTTGTGCCACTTTTTGATGCATGATCTCATTATTATGATGATAATTCTATCCTTATTTTTTGAAAATTATGATTATGATCACCCATTCTATATTGATATATGTTTGTATCTATCCCATTACCAGACATTTATAATAACCCATTATTTGATGTATATCCTCCGGGGACTACATATACTATGGTGTAAATGAAGACCACTAAGAATATAGTTAATCAATTAAATAAAATTTATGTTTTATTATGACAATGTTATGAATGGTCAAAATATTAATTGGACAAAAAACATTGATATCTGGTTTGTGTAATTCTATTTTTACCGTTAAAATTATTTTTATAGTAGTTTAAGAAATGTAGGGTCTCTATAGTTGGTATCAAATCACAGTTTAGTTGATATGGGATTTATTAGTAGAGGAAATTGATAAAACCCTTTATTAGGAGACAATTTATATGTAATAATCCCTTATGATTTGTTTTATAAAATTAATAAACATAGTTATTTCACAAGATATTCCTTTAGAGTTAATTTCATAGTGGAATAAATTATTCTTGCCTTGATGACATATGTTTTCTTAAAACCTTTTATATTTAATATAATTGTGGGAACCATGTGAAAGTAGTCCAACATCCCATTTGAGGGGAGATGTTATGATTTCCTAAATTTCATCACCAATGTCATCAGAGGTATTGTACCAAATATCATGGTGATGACTACCTATTTATCTCATCATATGAACAATAACATGATTAATGTGGGACATAATAATTCACCTAAGGGGGAGAAAATGGGTATCAATTTTTTAATTTTTCAATGAAAACCAATGATTAGTGGATCTTCGGATCAACTAGTCAAGGAATAGTAGGACCACATAATGGAGAAGATCATATATATGATTTGGTGTTCTATGATAGGGAAGGTTACCCCATCCATTTCTCATCAATATGGACTGTCTTATCAATAGTGGGTGTTGATTCCGAACACCAAGGGAATGTAATATATTAAAAATATGGAGTAGGAAGATATAAGAATATTTTTCTTAACAAATATTTCCCTAAATCTCTTTGTACAATGATGGAGATATAATTTAAAGAGAAGAAGAAAAAAGGATGGCTAATCTATCATAAATTATGAAGAAAACATCACAAGTATTGAAAGGTATGCCTCTATAATTTTATCAATTGTGATATAAAAATAGATAAATTATTTTTTATTTTTAAACCTCTCCTTAAAAAGTATCTTGATATTCCTAGACTTTTAGAGTTTTGAATAAGTTTCATGTTGTGATCCCAAAGTGAGGATCGATTTTTGAGAGTGCTTGCATGGATATAGAGTTATGAAATGAAATTTGGAGTTTCAAGTTATATGATATGATGAAAAAAGGTGGAAATAAATATTATCCACTCACATGTCAATCATGAGGGAATAAGAATCATGGTAATTTCCTGAAATGGGTGGGTAAATGCCAAAAATATAGGAGAGAAGGAAAATAAAATCATTAATGTTTGAGACACATGATGAATTTTGTGGATATGAATGGGGAATGTAGAGAAAGTGGCATGGTCCAATGCAACAATTACAGTGAGAATAAGAACTAGGTATGATAGTGTTCTAAACATCGAATTGGTGATGGTAATTAGTTTTAATAGACACCAAATTCAAAGGATAATGTGATGTCTTAATTAAACAATAATGATGAATAATATAATGAAATTTATTTTTTAAATGGTACACTTCCATTATATCCTAAATGTTCTCTACAAATACTAAATCGAAGCCTCAATACAATGAAGTATATATATCTATAAATTCATATAATGGTGAAATCACTTAAACCCATGTGTTTTACTCTTCTCACGTTAGAATATTTTTGAATATTCATTAATAGAATCTTGTGGTACATCCCTTAGTGAAATGTTATGTTATACAAAGGATGGATTGTCTCTCAATATATAGAGCACATACCAACAGTTGAGAAAATGAAATATCTTTTCAAATTATGGACAATACCATGTTCCTATAAAAATGAAAGGATGATCATGAATACCCATTGTAAAATCCTTCAATGGTGTGGTTGTTGATTATCGGTTAAGAAGAGTACATCACATAAATGGATGAGTCAAAGGAAGGTTTCATAATGATGGAAATTACCAAAATGAGTGAATATAGTGATGTATTTCCCAAAGTAGTACTCAGAAATTTCTTATATGATCAGATATATATATTTTAGTCCAACTCATACCCCGATCTTCTCATATCCCATAATTAACATATATGATTTCTCCTTTCAAACATGAGGAGTAAACAAAGAGGCTACGAATGAATTTTCAAAAATGTTTCATATTCCATATTACATCACCCTGGGGTGTGTCAATGCTCCTTGTCAAAAAATAATGATGGATCGATGTGGTTGTGTATCAATTATTGAGATCTCAGAAAGATAACTATAAAGGATAAGTATCTTATTCTAATGATTTATGACTTTTTCGATCAGCTACAAGAAGCTCAATACTTCTCAAAGGTGGATCTTCATTTTTGATATCATCAATAGAAAATGTATAAGGAAGATATTCAAATGAATTCATTCCATACAAGGTATCATAATTACGAACTTCCAGTGGCGCCCTTCCGACATACTAATTCTCTACCAATATTCATGGATTTTATTAACAGTGTCCTTAGACAATAAATTGGAGATTTTTTTTGGGTTTTTATTGATGGTATTCTCATATACTTCTAGAGAATGTAGACAAATCACGAATAGCAAAAGAATGTGCTGGAAATATCAATGTTGTATGAATTGAATGCTGAGTACTGTAAGTATGAATTATTAATGCAAAATTCACATTCTTGAAACATGTGATCGAAATTGGGATAATTTTTGTTGACCCTTCGAAAAAATAAAGCTGATTAATTTCACAAACCCTCTAGTGCCCATAAATATATGGAATTTGTCTATTAGTAGGGAACCATTGAGGTTTTGTGAGACATTCCTGACAATTGTATATCCCTATAACCATGATAACAAGGAATGGGGTAAATTGTTTCTAGATGGAAGAATTTGATGAAATATTAATCGAGCTAAATAAGAGGATGATTACTACGCCTATACTCACATAACCAAAAATTGGACAATTTTTTTTGTTATAAAGTGATACATCAAAGAGTGTCATTAGATTTTTACTCTTGCAGAATGATAAAGCTAGAACTTATTCCAGACGATAGTTTGGAATTCATGAGAATAACTACCTAATGCTTAATCTAGAGCTTCAAGTTGTGTGTTTTTCCATTAAAAATATGGTGTTAGAACCTCTGGTGAGCAGTGTGGCCTATAAAATAATCATAGGAGCCTAAAATATATAGTCTCACAAAAAGAGTTGAACATTAATTAAAGTATATTGTTAAATCTATTAAAAGATAAGTATTTTTCTATATACTATCATCCAGGGAAGGAAAAAATACATGATTCTGTTATTAAAAATAATGTTTCTACCTTATCTATTATGCTAGTTGAGAAAGAATGAATATTTTTAATTATAAAAAAGATCGATTTGGAAATCATAAATATACAGAATAAATCCAACATTTCCCAAATAAATTCTCAACTATCTATCGAAGAGATTATTAATGATTAATAAATCGATGATTTGGAGCTTCAAAAGAAGGTGGTTGCAGCAAAGGAATGGAACCATCAAGAGTTCTATATCAATGATGATGTTGTGATTCGGATTGGAATGAGGATATGTGTGTCTTTCTAGCCTAATATAAGGAATTATGTATTGTTTAATGCACATATATTTAATTTTTATATCCATCCTATATGTACCAATGTGTACCATGATCTTGGAGAATACTTCTGGTGGGATAAAATGAAGAAGGATATTGTAGAGTATGTTTTATAGTGTTTAGTATGTCAGCAAGTTCACAGAGAGAGATATAAGACCAAATGGATGATGTTACCATTACCTATACCCATGTATAAATTTTGGAATGTCATCATGGACTTCTCCACATTAAATCCATGGGAAATAAAGTGAAATGGTTTGGGGTGTATAATCTTACCAAGACATCACACTTTTTTATATTCGGGGAAATGTATCAGTTGAAAATAATTCTATGATATATGTGAACTAAGTGGAAAGGATGCATGGGGTTCCACTTTTGATCATCTTTGATCATTATCCATGTTTCACATCAAAATTATGTGGAAGTTTCCAACATTCATTAACTACTGATTTTAATATCAGCATGGCTTATGACCCCCAAACCGATGGACAATCTAAAAAGATTATTGAAACACACGAAGAAATGCTAGGACCTACACAATGGAATTAAAATGTGGGTGGGATCATCGTATTTTTATTGGTTGATTTCTTATAAAACAATAGTTTCCACTCAAGTATTCAGATGGCTCTATATGAAGGTTTGTATGGAAAGTGATGTATAACTTTCACCTGTTTGTATGATGTTAGAAAATGAAAGGTACATAGACCTGATATTACGCATTAGATGACAGTAAAAGTTCATACATTCCAAAAATACCTAAAAGACACATGGATTTAGAAACATAGATATGGAGACAACCATCAAAGTGAATTGGATATTGATGTTTGAGATAAATTATTCCTTCAAATATCTCCATGGAAGAGAGGTGCATGATTTGGAATGAAAGGGAAGCTAAGACCGTGGTCCATTGGCCCCTTTGAGATCATTGATCTCATTGAAGTGGTGGATTATCTACTTTCACTTCCACCAAGTATGGATAAAATTTATGACATTTTCGATGTATTTCTCCAGAGATAGTACATACTAGATCCCTCACATGTAAACAAATCAGATGTGGTACAACTTGGAGATGATCTCTCTTATGATGGGATGCTGGTGAAGATCTTTGACCATAGAGATAATGTTATATGAAAAAACAATATTCATATGTTCGAAGTACTATTTTAGAACCATAAGTATGAATAGAAAACATGGGAACTAGAGGAATCAATGAAGGAGAAGCACCATCACCGGTTCTCATCTTATTATATATAACCATATTTCAAGGGTGATGTCTCTAATGGTGGGAAGAATGTAACAAACTATAAACATTTATCAAATAATTTCACTTTATATAATTATGTTATATGTTATATAATACATACATAGCATATATAACCCAATAAAAAATATTCTAATTAATCAAGAATGAACTAAGTCAAATTTAAAGAAATTAAGAAACCTATAGTAATGGAATTTTATTATGGCCCTTGGAATGGAAACATGACCATTAGGATTAGTAATCCATCCAATAGAATAATAACCTCACCAATTAAAGTATCAATAAACTTTAGTAATTTTATAGGTGATTATATAATTTAATTATGTTATAGTACAAGTAAATTAAGGTTTTAAAAACAATAAATTAAGTGTTGTTATTTTTGTATAACCTAAATGTTTATTTTCAATTTGATACATTATATAATAAATTAAAATACTTTTTCATAAAATAGATTCGTAAATTAATACTTTTTCGTATAATGAATTTTATATAAGTTTATGATACCTTATGTACTTTATCAAATAGTCGTAAAATTGGTTATAATTTTAAAATCGGTATTTTTTAAAAAAATGTGGAATTTTATTGAAAATTGAATTTCACTTATTTAGAAAGTTATTTTAATAATATGGATATTATTTTATAAATTATACACATTGGAAAATGTTTTGGGAGAATTTTTCATATTTTTTTAAAATAGTTGAATTTTTTTGAACAATAAGATAGGGTAATTTACCGCACCTAACAAAAAAAATGAATTATTGAGTCATATATGATGTATGGATAATGTAAGAACTTAATATATTTTTTTATAATTATTAAATAAATTTATTCATGGTAATCATAACTAATCATATTATTCATCCAAAATAATAAACTAATGAATAATATAATTAATAAATATATATCTAATCCACTATATATATCACCCATAAATTTCCCTTTATGTAAAGACCCGTAAATTTCATGGAATTATTTTTAAAATTATTTTGGATTTTATGAGTACGCAGTTTCCGATGGCGCTTGATTCCGTGGCCCGGTGTGCCTGGAATCAATTTTCTAAGTTTAGCTCTAGTACATTTAGTGAACGAACAAGCAGGATTTTCTAACTTTTTAACAGGTGCTCGGAATTAAAATATGAGGGCACTGATGAATTCACAGCGGCAGAATTCACTAAGGCGAAGCATAATTTCAACCATCAAGGGTTGGACGAAAATGATAATTTTTTTGACTTTCAGAAAACAAATTGTATATAATAAAATAACTATAAGATATTTTATTCTTTTTCTTCCACTGTTGAGCAGCAGTTGATAGAGTCGTAGTGTAATGATGATCAATAAATGGGGCCATTTAATGACTCTTCCCTTTGGTTGTGTAACAGTAGAGCCTGTGAGTTTAATAGGTTCATTAATTAAGGTTCATTAATGAACCATAATAATGAACACAACGGGAGGATTTATTCTTTTATTATTCACCAATTTGGTAAACGAATTGAGAAACCGTGGGAGGAAGCTCTGATGAAAGGCCGACGACACTAGCCTCCAATGAAGAACGATGAAGAATTCCAGTTCCTCGTAGATTTACGATGTGCCACCAAACATCTTCCCTGCGGCCAGAGAGGAAACGCCGCTACCTCCTCGGTGCACCCCGATGACACCTATGATCCTCTTCTCTGCGATGTCGTGTACCACGACTCCAACGATTATCTTCCTGGTTGAGGTTGGGGTTTTGGTTTATTTTTCATACGTGATCTATATCCTCGACATGATGTATAATTATTGGGAGTTTTTTGAACCAATAACGCGGTGGGTGAAGACCAACGAACAAGTCTGAACCCACCGTTTTTCTATTCGTGATGCAGGGAATGTTGGGAGACGATGAAATGGGACCGCAACGTCATCTGAAGGCCGTCGTAGGGAAGAGCGGGTCTCGAGACGAGTACAGGCATAGACGGGAGCAAGAACAGACCACCGGAATGACTCTGGTGGCTCGCGGACATCTCTGGCGGCTGGCAGCGGCTGGCCGCCTGGAGGCAGTGATGCCCCGGCGCGCCACCGGCCGGAGCGGTCGTGGATGAAACCACGGTGGCGGACGACCGGATCCCACTGCCACGTGGGATCCGGGGGAGACGCGACGCCCGCCGCGTCCGCGGAGCGCAAAGGGATGGGGGACCACGTTTCCCACTGCTCGGCCGTTGGCCGAGCCAGCGCACCCCCCCCCCCCCAGCGGGGTAGGGGTGGGTCCCGCGTACTAGACCAGGCCGTGCCCTACCGGGCCAGACCCGGACCCGGATTGGGTCGGCCCGATTCGGACCGCCCAAGGGGGGTTGGGCCGAGTCGGACCGGGCCCAACCCCCCCATTTCGGACCACTTTCGGTCCATTGCCCATAACATGTTCTACACACCTACGATTGACACACCGTCATTTGCATACGAATCCTTGGATTGAGACGGTCATTTCAGTATATTACACCAGAGGTTTCAGAAAATATTGGGTATGTCTGGGTTGGTTCGGACACGAAACCAACCGGACCCTTGGTGCGGAAACACTTATATCTTAAGGACCGGGAATCCGATTGTTGTGTTGTCAATTGCATCGGGATCCTTTTGTTGAGAAGGTCCTTTTGGATTACACCTCTAGAGATTTGTAGGTATCTAGAGTATGGTCAGGTTGGTTTTAGCTAAAAACCCAACCGGACCTCTGGAACGGAAAAGCCAATAACTGTCAAACCGGGTGTCCGATTGATGCACCATCTGTCGCGTCGGGTTTCTTTTGACAAGACAGAACATTTGGATAAATCAAATTTGGACTTCATGACAGTTGATGTATCTTCTCTCTTTCTCTCTTGCTCGATGAGCGGACACTCCCGGAATTGAGCATGATGTGTGCAGAAACCCTAGAGCTGGATGTGACTACGATTGTGATGATGATGACTGCACTAGGATCCTTCGTTGGTTCGGCAGTGACGGCGACTGTACTTGTATCCTCCGTGGGTTGGGCAGCGATGAAGACCGTACTAGAATCCTCTGTGGGTTCAATGGTGATGACTACGGTTCTTGTATCCTGTGGGGTACCGAAAATATTTTACTCTGTACTTGTATCCAATGTGGGTCCGGCAGAGTAGCTGGTCTTGTATCCTATGTGGGTTCGACAGCTTAGCTGGTATTGTATCATATGTGGGTCTGACAGCTTAGATAAATCAGTGGCTACATCTGATCATCTCCATCACCTAACGAAGTGTATACCTGTGCGAGCTGAGTCTTGTCCCTCAATCATTGTCCTTGATGTGGTTGACATGATTTCCTGTGTGGATTGGGTTGTACTTTCCTATATTGACTGGGTTGTGCGTGGGATCAGGAGCTGGAGACAAACTGTAATTGATGGCTTTGGTATATGTATGGTCATACACCTAAGTAGGGTTATCTGATACTTTGTGATTGTATCTTTCCTTTGTGGTTTATCCTACATGGATTCTGAGAGACCTTCCAGGGTCTCGGTGTCCCTACTGAGTATTGTACAGTCAACCCTACATGGGCTATGCCCGCACTACATTGTGTTGGATGCTGACGACGGACAACATTGATTGAGGAATAGGTTTGTGGAGCTGAATGGTACCTAGAGGTGGACCACATGGAGAGACGTACATGGAGCGGACGGTCTGACTGAGGATCTGAGGAGACTATCTATATCCACCCTTCAGGTGGGATATCTGGAGGAAAACTCAGTGTTGCTGTTTTACTTTCTGCTGCTATACTTTCCTTTCAGTTGTACTGTAATTTCTGTTGGGTTTGTATACTGGCCCATTTTCAATCATCACTTACATTGTAACCAGTTTTACTTAGTATTTACCTCACTTGTAAACTCTATAGTGTTTTTTTACTCTTTAAAGGCAATGTGTTCCCTTATTTTGGGTTTTACGCCTTTGGTGCTACTCGCTAGCCCCCGGCCTATGGAAGGCGGGCTTGGGGTAGTCACGACATGGGCCCTGAGGACGAGTCGTGACAAATTGGTATCAGAGGAGTCGGTTATAATGCAAAACTCAGGACTCTGATAATTCATTCTCTGTGGAGCAATAGTGTTAAGAGTATTGAGTGTGGTTTTCAGTCCAGGGTGTGCATTGTTGGTGCGTCGACCGACGTATCCATACACCAGGACCCTAACATCTGATTTCTGACTCAGTGCATGAAAACACTAATAGCATGTGTGTTTAATTTTCAAAAGTTTTCTTCATGATTACTTTGTGTCACCTCAACAGGTATACTGTATTAACCGTGGCACACCAGTTTCCTTTCATGATGGCTCCACGAAGGCAGCTAGATAGGGTTCTGAGCTTTGTGCGAGATGGCAGCCCACCGAGCGACGAGGCCTCGGTGCAGGGCCCCATTACAGCGGAGGCACCGGCGGTACCTTAGCCAGCCGAGCAACTGATGCTACCAGGCCCAGCGGTGGAGATTGCACGCCGCCTGAGTGCATTGCATGAGTTTCAGTGATAGAGGCCACCCAGGATCCGCAGAGAGATGGATCCTCAGGCAGCCGAGAATTGGCTGGAGGCTATCGTTAGAGTCTTCAGGTTGGTAGGGACACCGACAGACCTCATGTTGATCATTGTTGTGAGTATCCTGCACGTAGCAATAGGTAGATGGTGGATCCTGATTCTCCAGGTGCACGATGAGGCATCTCATCTATGGACATACTTCGAGATCCTCTTCTGCTCTGAGTTTCTACCAGCCACCCTCCATGCGGTGTTCATCCAGAAGTTTTTTCAGTTGCGGTAGGGAAGCATGTCAGTAGCCCAGTATTCAACGAGATTTACTGACCTCTCGCGCTACTCCACAGACATGTTACGGGACCCATTCTTCCTGGATCGGACATTTGAGCAGGGGATGAGGCATGAGATCAGATCTTCGACGATTCCGCTCAGCATCCCGACCCAGGCGGGGGGGGGGGGGGGGGGGCTGGAGTGAGCCCTGCTAGTGGAGAGATTTCTTATCGAGCAGCCATCAGCAGCGAGACCCACCATAGGGGGGCATGGAGCGGATTCTTCTCCAGCTGGAAATCGATAGATGACGCAGGGGTCCAAGAAGACCAGGCTGTCTGGTGGACGACCTCCGGACATGGGTTCGGCTGTGTGGGGCACATGGCACAGAGCCAGCCTTACAAGGAGAAGACAGTGTTATGTATGCAGTGGGCAAGGTCCATGGCTCGTGACTACCTGACCCACCATTCCAACGAGCGGCAGACCGTGGAGGGACCTCCCAGGTAGAGGCAGAGGTTCGACCATGGTGGTCCACTGGGAGCAGGCGGACGAGGCAGAGGAGCTGGCCAAGCAGCAGGAGGTTGATGAAGCTTCGAGGCTCTATCACCACCACCCCCAGGAGGTCCACCCCAACCACAGGGAGCGGGAAGGCAGTGGCAGTCTCATCTTCATACAGCGGATGATTACGACCACGGCGCGCCCGAGATGATTCTAGGCACTATCTGTGTCTACTCCACCCTTGGTGCAGTTCTTATAGACACATGTGTGAGTGAATATTTTATTGTCACTGCCCTTGTTTGGAGCTCGGAGATTCTGATGAAGCCGTTGGCTCGATCCTTGCGGCTAGAGAATCCTATAGGAACAGACTCAACGATAATACACTGGTGCTGGCAGTGTGAGCATACTCTAGGAGGTGAGAGATTTTGCTGGGATATTCTTGTAGCGGCATCGAGGCCTTATGATGTCATCTTGGGTATGGACTGGTTATCTACAGTCCATGATTAGATCGACTGTATTAGGCGCAAGGTGTGGTGTGTCCGCATGGATGGGACTAGGTTCATCTTTATTGGTGAGAAGGGAACCTTTGAAGTATAGGATGGACTCATGAAGATGAGAGGGTAGTCGATCACACATCATTTGGCTAGTCTCATCCTCGGAGCAGTTGATGTACACAGTACGAGTTTTCCTGTAGTGGTGGATCAGTATGCAGACATTTTTCCTAAGGATGTTCCAGGACTACCTCGTCACAGAGAGGTAGCTTTCTATATAGACATGTAACACAAGACATCACCGATATCCACTCCAGCATATTGGATGGTTCCCGCTGAGCTTCGTGAGTTGTGGGTATAGTTGGAGGACTTACAGGGGAAAGGATTCATCTGACCCATTGTTTCACCCTAGGCTTCTCCGGTCTTATTCGCCAAAAAGGCATATGGGGGCTTGCGACTGTGTGTCAATTATCGTCGCCTTAACCAGGTGACCGTGAGGAAAATTATCTGCTTCCGAGGATTGACGACCTCTTTGATCAGCTCAAGGGAGCACTCGAGTTCTCAAATATAGACCTCAAGACAGGTTATCATCAGCTCCGAGTTCGGGACGGGGATGTGCAGAAGATGTCCTTCAGGTGTTGGTACGACCACTATGAGTTCTTGGTCATGCCTTTCAGTGTGAACAATGCTCCAGCAGTGTTCATGCGTCTCATGAATAGGATCTTCTAGCCCTACCTCGATCGGTTTGTCGTAGTTTTCATTGACGACATACTGATTTACTCAACGACTGAGGAGGAGCACACCTACCACATACGGGTTGTACTGGATACACTCTGAGAGCACGATTTCTATGTTAAGCTTTCGAAGTGCCCGCTCTGGCTTCGAGAGGTTCACTTCATAGGGCACGTCATCTATGAGGCAGGATTTGTAGTGGATCCCGCGAAGGTTGAGGCAGTACTTTATTGGGATCCACCCAGGATCATGACGGAGGTGCGGAGTTTCCTAGGTCTGGCTGGGTACTATCAGAGATTTGTGCCAAACTTCCCCAAAGTTGCAACACCACATTCATCTTTGACGAAGACGGGGAAACACTTTGTGTGGTCAGACAGATGTCAGCAGAGCTTCTAGGAGCTGAGGTGGGGATTGACCAGTGCACCCATCTTGTGGCTACTAGAGGAGGGCGTATGGTATGTAGTTTATTGTGACACATCAGGGACTGGACTCGGGTGTATCCTGATGGAGTAGTGGGCAGTGATCACTTATGGATCATGACAGTTGAGGTAGCATGAGCAGAACTAGGCTACCCATGACCTGGAGTTAGCAGTAGTGGTCATCGCCTTGAAGATGTTGGGGAACTATCTGATGGGTGAGCGCTTTACAGTCTACTCTGACCACCAGAGTCTTAGGTATATATTCTCACTAAAGGACCTAAACCTAAGAAGTGGATATGGCTCAAGTTCCTCCATGATTATGACATTGAGGTTGTCTATACTCCTAGAAATGGGAATGTTGTGGATGATGCTCTTAGCAGGAGATCAGGCATATAGCAATTTGGGGAGGCGATAGAGCAGTTAATCTCTTTGCAGATATCCTTCATGGATCGAGATGGGGCAGCCTATCTATAGTCCCTCATAGTCACTCCTCCATGTCTTCATCGGGTCAGAGAGGCACAACATGGAGACTTTGGTTGTGAGGTGCAATGTGCTCAGATATCCTCAGGGCTAACACCTGATGGTTTTTCTGAAGGTGGGGAGCACGTCATCCTCTTACTAGGACGTACCATGGTACCAGTTACATTATAGTAGGAGGTGTTGAGGGATTTCCACACTTCCCATATAGCGGTACATCCTGGAGTAGCGAAAATGTATAAGGACTTCAGACGACAATATTGGTGGCTGGGTATGAAGAAGGTTGTGGCAGAGTAAGATTCACAATGCCTCACCTGCCAGCATGTGAAAGTAGAACACCAGGTACCTACAAGATTGGTACAGCTCTTAGAGGTCCCGGAGCAGAAGTGGGATGGGATATCTATGGATTTTGTGATGGGGCTTCCACGTACTTCCAGAGGACAGGACTCCATTTGGGTGATCATAGACCGACTCACCAAGTTGGCCCACTTTCTACCTATCAGAGAGCATGGATCAATGGAGAGTTTGGGATGTCTCTACGTTCATGAGATCGTACGGCTTCATGGTGGGCCATCAACTATCTTCTTTGATCGAGATGCTCGCTTTTCTTCCCTGCTTTGGAAGGGGTTGAATGAGGCATTTGGGATGCAGCTACGCCTGAGAACCGCCTTTCACCCACAGACAGATGGCCAGACGGAGAGGACCATTCAAACTCTCGAGGACATGTTCCGTGCATGTGTCCTCAACTTTAGCCGCAGCTAGGAGGATCACCTACCCTTGGTGGAGTTTGCGTACAACAACAGCTACCACTCCACCATCGGGATGGCACCATACGAGGCCTTGTACGGCTGACCATGCAGATCACCTCTGTGCTAGACAGACCCTGGGGAGTCAGAACTTGTAGGAACAGAGATGGTCCATGCCACGACGGAGAAGGTACAGATAATCCAAGATCGGATGAGGCTAATCAAAGCCGATAGAAGTCCTATGAAGACAGGAGGTGGTGACCACTAGAGTTTGAGGATGGCGACCACGTTTTCTTATGGGTCTCACCTCGGCGTGGACTACGGAGATTTGGCCGGGGCAGCAAGTTATATCTGCGCTTCATCGGACCCTTCCAGGTTCTCAGTAGGGTAGGCGACGTGGAATATCGCCTAGATATTCCACCACAATTGCACCGGGAGAACGACGTCTTCCACGTATTTCAGCTGAGGAGATACGTGTAAGAACCGATGCATATCACCGATCATGGGGAGCTAGAGATCGTTGAAGGGGAAGCTTTTGCGAAGGTATCGGTGGAGATTGAGGATCAACTGGAGCGGGTCCTGCGTGGATGGTCGATTCCTCTAGTACGTATCATGTGGAAGAAAAGGAACCACCAGGAGAGGACATGGGAGCGGGAGCCTCAGATGCATGCTAAGTACCCTCATTTGTTTCCCTATTTTATGATGTATATTTACGGGGACGTAAAGTCCTAAGGTGGGAGTAATGCAAAGACCCGTAAATTTCAAGGAAAAGTTTTTTTAAAATCCTTTGGGATTTTACGAGTACATAGTTTCTGACGGTGCTTGATTTCTAGGCCTAGTGTGCCAAGAATCAATTTTCTAAGTTTATCTTGGGTATGTTCAGTGAACGAACAAGTGGGTTTTTATAAATTTTGAACTGGTGCTCGGAATTAATATATGAGGGCACTGATTAATTCGTAGCAGTGGGATTCGCTTAGGCGATGCTTAACTTCAACCAGCAAGGGTCGGATGAAAAAGATAAGTTTTTAGACTTTTAGAAAACTAATTGTGTATAATAAAATTACTATAAGTTATTTTATTCTTTTTCTTCCACCGTTGAGTGGCAGTAGATGGGGACGCAGTGTAACGACGATCAATAAATGGCACCATTTAATGACTCATCCCTTTGATTGTGTAACAGCGACGCCTGTTTTTTTAATAGGTTCATTAATTAAGGTTCATTAATGGCCCATAAAAATGAACACAATGGGAGGATTAGTTCTTTTATTAATCACCCCTTTGGAAAACGAATTGGGAAACTTCCGGAGGAAGCTCTGATGAAAGGAGGATGATGCCAGCCTCCGACGAAAAATGACGAAGAACGCCGGTTCCTCGGAGATTGATGACGTGCCACCAAAACACTTCCCCGCGGCGAGAAAGGAGACGCAACTTCCTCCTCGGTGCGCCCTAATGACGCATACGATCCACTTCTCTGCGATGTCGTGTACCATGATGCCAACGATCGTCTTCTTGGTTGAGGTATGCATTTTGGTTTATTTTTCTTACGTGATTTATACCCCCGGCATGACGTATAATTGTTGGGAGTTGTTTGAACCACTAATGCGGTGGGTGCAGACCAACGAACAAGTACGAACCCACCATTTTTCTGTTCTTGATGCGTGGAACGTTGGGTGATGACGAAATGGGACCGCAATGGAGTTTGAAGGTTGTCGCAGTGAAGAGCGGGTCCTTAGACGACAACAGGCGCATATAGGAGCAAGAACGGACCACCAGAATGACTCCGGTGGCCTGCGGACATCTCCAACGGTGTGGGCCGCTGGAATCGGCCGGCCGCCCGGAGGCGGCGGTGCCCCAAAGCGCCGCCCCATGGAGCCGTCGCGGCTGAAGCTGCGGTGGCGGGGGACCAGATCCCGCGGCCGCGCGGGATCCGGAGGAGTCGCGGTGCCCGCCACCTCCGCGGAGCGCAAAGTGAGGGGGGACCGTGTCCCCCCCTGCTTGGCCTCTGGCCGAGACAGTGTAACCCCCCCAGCCGGGCTAGGGCGGGTCACACAGACCGGGCCGGGCCGACCCAGGGGGGTGGGGCTGGGTCGGACTTGGCCTAGACCCCCCATTTCGGACCACTTTTGGTCTTTTGACCATAACTTGTGCTACAGATCTCAGATCAACGCATCGTCAATTGCGTAGGATTCCTTGGATCAAGATGGTCGCTTTGGTAATTAAACATAAGGTTTCAGCAATGTTTGGGTTTGGCTTGGTTGGTTCAGACTCAAAACTAACAGGGCCCTTGGAGAGAAAACGCTTATATCTTAAGGACCAGGCGTCCGATTGACGTGCCGTCAATTGGGTCCGGATCCTTGTGTTGAGGCGTTCCTTTTGGCTTACTCCGCTTTATGTTTGGACACAGATGGAGTACGGTTGGGTTGGTTTTATCTTAAAACCCAACCAGGCCCTTGGAACGGAAAAGCCAATAACTCTCAGACTGGGAGTTTGATTGACGCACCGTCTGTCGCATCAGGTTTCTATTGACGAGATGGAACATTGGAATACATCAACTCTGGACGTCGCGATAGTTGAAGTATTGTCTCTCTCTATCTCTATCTCTTGATCGAGGAGTGGACCGTCCAGGAATCGAGCATGCTGTGTGCGGGAACCCTATAACTGGCTGCGACTGCGACTGCGACGATGAAAAATGCACTTGGTTCCTCCGTGGGTTCGGCAGCAACGACGACTGTACTTGGATCCTCCGTGGGTTCGGAAGCGACGACGACCATTCTGGAATCCTCCATGGCTTCGACGGTGATGACTACTGTTCTTGTATCCTATGTGGGTACGACATTATTTTACTCTGTACTTGTATCCTATGTGGGTCCGACAGAGTAGCTGGTCTTGTATCCTTTGGGGGTCTGATAGCATAGCTAGTCTTGTATCTTATATGGTTTCGATAGCTTAGATGAATATTTGGCTACATCTGATAATCTTCATCGTTTTACGAAGTGTATACCTGTGTGAGATGAGTTCTGTCCCTCAATCATTATCATTGATGTGGTTGACTTGTTTTCCTATGTGGATTGGGTTGTACATTCCTATGTGGACTGGGTTGTGCTTGGGCTCGATAGTTGGAGCCAAACTATAATTGATGGCTTAGGTATATGTATGGGAATATACCTAAGTAGGGTTGTTTGATGCTTTGTGATTGTATATTTCCTTTGTGTTTTATCCTTCGTGGATTCTGAGAGACCTTCAGGGGTCTCAGGGTCCCTACTGAGTATTGTATACTCAACACTACACGGGCTATACCCGCACTACATTGTGTTGGATGCAGACGACGGACATCACTGATCGAGGTAGAGGATTGTGGAGCTGGATGGAACCCGAAGGAGGACCACTTGGCGGGACGTACATGGAGTGGACAGTCGGACCGAATAACTGAGGAGACTATCTGTACCCACCCTTCAGGTGGGATTTCCAGAGGACGACTCGGTGTTGCTGTTTTACTTTCTGCTGTTGTACTTTCCTTTTAGTTGTACTATACATTGGTTGGGATTGTATAATGGCCCATTTTCTTTCATTACTTACCTTCTACCCAGTTTCACATAGTGTTTACATCACTTACGATCTCCGTGGTGTTTTTTTACTCTTCATAGGAAAACCCTTCCCTTTTTTGGGTTTTATGCCTTTAGTGCTAGTCGTCATCCTCTGGCCTATGGAAGGCGAGCTTGGGGTAGTCGCGGCACAGGCCCCGAGGACGAGTCATGACACTTTTAGTCTAACATCCCAAACCGTTAAGTATGTACAATTTATACCAAAACTAATTACCAAGACCCTTCTATATTTCTAGGATACATTGATCTATAAAATACCAAATCCAAATTTCTTAAAGAGTTTCTCAAGGAGGACAATTCGAAATGTAAAATCCTCTTTTACTTTATTTTAATTTATTTTTAATTTCATTTATTTTATTATTCTATACTCACCTATGTTTTTTCCTAAGGAATTATAAATATAGTGTTCTATGTATAGTAAAATTTTATTTTGATAATAGAATAATACATCATCAATTCTCTTTTCCGGTCCATTAAATTCTAAAAATGAAAAAATCTTATTTGATATGTCAATTTACCTCCATCTTGGACAATGTCTTATCATTTTCTCTTACCACATTAAAGAATAGTTATAACAAAATTATAATGGTTTAAAATTATTTTAAAATTAATTTTATAACCTTATTTTTTTCATGATCTTGCATATATACATAATATGAAATAATGAAACAAAACTATTTCATGATGATAAAAAAAATTTAATTAATCTATATGATTATCCCTAACATTCCATCTAATGAATCAAACTAATATATTAAAAAATACTACATTGGACCAACTAAAAATCTATAGGTTTATTAATAACATATATTTTAAATTATCAGAAATTATTCTCATTTTAAACGATCTTTCGTACCTGTATACAAATAAACTGATCCAGAAAACCTACACAGTAAGTACTCTTGAATGACTGAATGTAACTCTGTAACAGACAATAATGGACATAAAAAACTCAATAAAAATAATGAGTTAAATAATTTTATAATGGGTTATGAATTTATTATTTAATGAATCTAATTATATTTTATGAGATATTATGGTGAATAAATCATTTATACATAAGATAATGGGATTCTCGAACCCAATTTCCTTTTTTTGGTTATTCCTCTTTAATTCGAGATTTCATTGGGGATTTAATATCACTGTTCTACCCTTTCATTTTTTTGGGATATACATGTTTCTAATATGCTTTTATGAATAGTTTAATTATTATCTAAAATAACTCTTTTTTTAAGGACATCTTGTACTTTTCTTGATATTTCGTCTTCTTCACATGAGATTGATGATTCTTATGCCAAATCTATTATTATTTTTTTCTTTGGGGAACCCTAAATTTTATTCATGAATTTATTATGTATGAAATATTCATGAAACCCATTTCTATTACATGTGTTGTTTTATGTTGATAATTAACATATGATCTATGGTTCATTCATGGTTATGTAAATGTTATGATTTTTAGGTGTGCCCATAATTATATAGGGATCCATTTAATTGGTCAATGTGATGTGATCCAATGAATTTGTCAATGTGATGTATCTCATGAGATAATCTGAAACACATGTTAACATGATTGTATTTTTTCATAATTACCTTGTTACTATTTTTCACATAAGTTTTGAATGAACATGGTCCTATATTTTTTCACAACTATGTTTGGTATTTTACCAAAACTACATGATGTTTCATTTTTATTAATTTCCAAATTATATGAGATTATATAATGCTTCCTCTCATGATTATGATAATCATTATATGAATATGTTTTGATGATGATGATGATTCGCAGCCATGTTACATGGATTCATGTTCTTGTCAAACAACTTATTAGGATTTTAGGCCACAACCTTCTTTGTTGTATATACCCATTAAACTACATATACCAAAGAGAAAATTTAGGCAACTAATAAGATATAGAATGAGGAATAAAATAATTTTTATTATTTATTATTTAAAATTATTCTATATTCTTAATTTTACCAAGATAGTAAAACATTGGATCCTAGTTGTGTAACAATTTAATGTTTTATTCTATTAAAATGGTTTAATGATTATATAAAAAAATAGGGTCACAATTGTTGGTATCATAAAATGGTTTAGTTAATTTGGGAATTAGGATTAGAGAACATTTTTGAAAATCATTAGAATGAGATAAATTATATGTTAGAACCCAATAATGATTATTTTAGAAAACTAACAAATATATGTATCATACAAAATATTACATTGGAGTTATTTACACAATCTAAAAAATTATTCGTGACTTATTTATGTATGTCTTGTTCAAATCATTTATATGATGTAAAATTAAGGGAACTATAAAAATTCATGCTAATTACTAATGTGATGGACAATGCACTAATAAACCAAATGAAATACCCATTTCCTTTTGAGGTGGAGTTCAAAATTTCATTGTGATGTTTACCCATTCATCTTAGTCAATGAAAAATAACATGAATTATTAAAAACTCTTTCCTCCCCTAATAAGGATCAACTAGATATCGAGTCATTTATATAACAACAACCAACAATGTTTAGTGGATCTTATCATCCCCTTGTCACGGAACAATGTGTCAAATAAATAATTAATATCTTCTCTATGCTTCAAAGAACTGAGATAGAGAATGTGACTCTATCTATTTATCATCTATATGGAGAGGTCAAACAATAGAGGATGTTGATTATGAAAACCAATACAAAGGTAGAAATTGAAGATATGTAGTTGGAAGACATTGCGAAAATATTTCTAAACATGTATTTCCCATGAACTCTACATATAAAGATGTATAGATAATTCATAGAGCTAAAGAAAAAAGAATGAAAATCTATCATGGATTATGAATAAAAATCAAAATGCATTCCAGTTACAACTCATGTTTTATAACCAATATTGATAGAAAAAAATAATGATTCATTAGTTGTTTAAAATCTAACCAGAAAAAGGCTCTAGAAATTTTAGACATTGGGAGTTATGAATATTTTCTTCAATGTCCTCTCAAACTGGATATAGTGTTTTTAAAATGTTTTGGTGACTATGGAGATAGGAAAAAAATATCTTGTATCATGATGGAGGATCAAATGAAAAAGGCGTAACAAAATCCTAACCACTCATATTTCAAAACATTATAATGAAACATGATGGTAATTTACTCAAAGGGATGGGTAAATGATTCAACTATGGGAGAGAATTCCACCACAATAATTAATGTTAGAGATACCTTAACAATCGATTCAATATAATGGAGGAATGTATAGAACCACCAATGGTACAATGATACAATTGTAGGGGGAAAATGAACTATGCAAGCTACTGAAGTAAACCTCAACTGCTTGAGGGTAATTTGTGTCAGCAGCCACAAAATCCAAAATTGAATGGGAAGGGTAATGATATCAGTACATCAAAAGTGGCGAAAGAAAAAAAATCCATAAAAGTTAAACTTTATATTCACTCGTTAATGAAAAAGACTTATATGTATCTAGTTCTATGAAATTTTTTATCTTCATCATGTTTTCGAGAAACACTGAATGGAGAACAGATACCTTGAAGTAGATATATCCATAAGAACAATAAGTGTTTAAATCACGAGAACCTATGTGTTTTACTCTTAACCTATTGGCATATGTTGGAAGATCATACCACCAATTATTTTGGTTATTTCCCTAGTGGTATTCGATGATATAATAGGGATGTATTGCCTCTTGTTATATAGATCACAAATTATCTATAAAAAAATATATATTCAAATTTTGAACTATCCAATGATCCTAAAAAAATGTAATGAAGAAAAATAATATACTATGTAAAATCTATCAAATTTTTTGGTGTTTATTCCATATTAAGAATCACACATTTATCAAATGGTTGACTCAATGGAAGGTTCCAACCTAGAGGAAAATCCCATAGTGAGCCAATATAGTGATGTATTTTCAAAAGAGTTACCCAGACTTCCCCTATATCATGAGGTGGAGATCTCAATATAACTCTTACCGGTAGCTACTCAAATCTCTAAATTCCATATATGATGGACCATATCGAATTATAAGATATAGAGAAGTAGCTATAAGATAATTTAAATAAGGAGTTCATATTCCCTAGTGCATCACCTGCCGGTGTTCTAGTGATCATTTCTAGAAGAAGTACGTATCAATGCAGCTATGTATCTATTATTAGGAACTCAATACAATCACTATAATGTAAAAGAATCATCTTCCAAGGATATATGAAATACTTTATCAGCTATTAGGATTAAAATACATCTCAAAGGTGGATCATCATTTAGGATATCATCAAATAAAGGAGAAGAATGATGACATTCAAAATACTTCCTTTCATACATGGTATTATAACTCTGAGTTTCTTTTAACACCATTATGATTAACTAATTCCCCTTAAATATACATTCATTTCAAAAAATAGAGTCATTAGACACTACCTAGACATTGTTTTGTCAGTTTTTAATGAAAATATTCTCAACTACTCCAAGATAAATGAGTTACATGAAAAACTCATAAGGATTGTGATGGCAAAAATAATTAGGGTTAAATTGTATTTTATGTTCATTAAGAGTATCTTTTGGATGATTCATGTATCAATATTAGCACATGTGATCACCTATGATAGAATTTATATAGACCCATCAAAAAAATAAAATTTATGAATTGTCCAAACCCACTAGTGTTCTAAAAATCCATAGTTTTCATAGATTAGCAGGGTACTACTGACATTTTAAGAGAAATTTCTCATGATTTCAATATAACTAAGTAAGTTAACTAAGAATGGGGTAATGTATTTCTAGATGAATTATTTTTATGTTTTCTTCAAGGGGTATAATAAAAATGAGGATCACTACACATGTACTCACACTAACAATAAGTGGATAATGTTTTATGATATAGAATAATGCTGGAAAGAATTTTTTGTTCTGTACTTAAGGAAGAATGAAAATGTGATAGCCTACAACTCTAATAGTTCCAAATCCATGAGAAGAACTGTTGGATTCATGATATGAATCTATGTTTCATAATTTATCCCTTAAAATATGGTGGCACTAAATCTATGTTGACAAGTGTGACATATATACTAATAATATGAGCATAAAGTATATATTAACACAAAATGATCTAAAAATGAATCAAAGGGGGTGGTTAGTGATAATCAAAGTCTAGTATTTCTCTATTAAATATAATCCTAGTAAGGAATAAAATGTAGCTAGTTCTCTTAGAAGAAAGGAAACAAATACCATATACCTAATGCAGATTGAGAAATACCCTATAATCTTATATATACAAAAGATGGATTAATAAATCATAACTATAATGAATACATCCGACCATTCCCAAATTATTTCCTAACCATCTATCCTATATAAGATGAAAGAGGTATTAATGGATGATTTAGAGCTTCAAAAGAAGGTGTATTTGGTAAATAAAGTGAACTTGTAAGAGTTCTATTTCAATATTGATGGTCTAATTTGGTTTGGAATGAGAATATGTGTACCTTAATCAGTAGAGATAAAGAAAGATATATTGTATAATGTTCATAGATTTAAAATCCAAATCAATCCTGGATGTACCAAGATGTACTGTGATCAATAAAAACACATTAGGTGGAATAACAAGAAGAATAATATTTTGGAGTATGTCTCATGATGTTTGGTATGTCAGGACGTTAAATCATAGTGTATAATTTCCAAATGGTTGATGCAACCACTACCTATACCCATGTTGAAATGTGATAATGTCACTATGAACTTCATCCGTAGTTATTGAATTTCATCATAGCATATCACCCACAAATTGATAGACTATCTAAATAGAATATTCAATCACTAGAGAACATTATAATAATGTGATCAATGTAATTAAAAGGTGGATGGGATCTTCATCTCCCATTGGATGAGTTCTAATAAAAAAATAGTTTCCACTTGACTATTTTTAGGGCTCTATATGACCTCTATATAGAGAGCAATGTATAACTCCAACACGTTGGGATTAATTTTGAAAACGAAATCTACACTGAACAAATCATGTACAAGAGAAGATTGATATGGTTCAAGGAATTCAGCAATAGATGAAAATATGCTCAGATCCAGCAAAGGAGCTATACTAGGAACTAGCTATGGGAAATCGAGTTCGATATTAGAGATAAATTATTCCTTAGAATATAACAATGGTAGAGAGTCATGCTATTTAGAATGAAAGGGAAGTTATTCTCTTGGAACATTGGACCCTCTAAGATCCTTAATCTCATAGGAGGTGTGGGCTTTATTGTTTCACATCCACCAAGTAAGGCTCAATTTTTTGATGTGTTCCATGTGTAGATCATATTTAAGTACATACCATATCCCTCACATGTACAAAACTTATTGATGATACAATTAGAAGATTACCTCTCCTATGAGTATATGGTATAGAAGATCATGGATTATAAATATGATGTTCAACGGAATAATTCTACTCACCAGGTCAACGTAATATTGTGGAATCTTAAGTAAAAAGAGGATGCATGGGAACCAAAGGATGAAATGAAGGATAAGTTCCCTCACAAGTTCTCATCTGTGTGTGTAAAAAATTCTAGGGTGATATTTCAAATCATGGGAGAAAGGTTACGATCCAAAATTTTATCAATAAAGTTTATCTTATCATAATTATTTTATATAGTAATAACACAAACATATCATAAATAAGACAATAAAAACATTATTCTCATAATTAAAGAAGGAAATAAATGATATTTAATGGAATCAATGTAACTCCCCGACCCTAGATACCCAGAGTCGGTGCATTATTACATAACATTGGCATGATCACAAAGGATCACATCTCGAAAGACCGATTAGTTTAGTAGTCTTGGAAACACTAGATATATTCATAAGTCTTACATTATATCCTAAGGTAAAAAAATACAACAACATCTTGTCTTCATATCCCCTCATACTATCATTGTAGGTCATTAATAAATTACTTCTTCATAATCCTGGGAAAAAGAAAACATTGAAAGGGGTGAGCTCAGATGCTCAGTAAGGATAACATTATAGCAGAAGCTTTCATAGATAATCATAAACACTTAAGGCAGTTTATAACTAAAACGAAAGCCTTTTAAACTTGAACTTCAGCATAAAATGGCAAATATAACATAAATTAATGCCATTTACTTACTCACATGGATATTCTACTAGTCTAATGATCACATGAAATATCAATAACCACTTTCATAATGATGGAATGCATAATTCCAAACTATCATATCGACATAGCCAAGGCCTCGTGCCAAGACTAAAAATAAGATTTTTCCAAGGCCTTGTGCCAAGACACTAGTTTGTCTCATGAGACCTACCGATGCATCTAGGAGCTATAGCGGGCTCAACCCGTCACTTATTAAGTCCAATGCATTTCTCATATGAATAGGTTTAAACATAACATAAACATTTGTATTAAAACTAGCAAACGAAATTTCAATACTTTAACCATAAACCATGAATGGTATAAAAATAGCACATCCACAGTCAAACATAACTCATTAGATACAATATGGAAGATTGTTTTTTATCACATTAACCTCAATCAATAATAATGAAGGATGTTGACATACATGAAAATAATCAGCAAAACTATTTGAGAGAAATATCCCCCTTTTTCTTGAAATCATTTAAAAGTCACACTATTTGTCAAGAAGACATTTAAAAATAGATTTTTGAATCCAAGTGTCCCATACCACTTTGAAACTTTTTATAATGTTTTTTAATTTCTAAACAATAATGTCCATATAAATAAATCCTTAAAACCATTTTTAAAACATGGACATTAATGAGAAGGATTTAGATGAACAAGTCTTTAAAACATTTAAAAATGGTATTTTAGTTAGAGATTCTAACCAAAAGAGAGACACTTGAATACAAATAATTGAGGTAATCAAAACATTGTAATATAATTAGAATAAAGTGATTCATGATATTCTATGTCAAAGTACATTATATACACCACATAAAAGTGATTTGGTGTATATCAACAAAGAAGTCTCAATGGAATGTAAATTGAGATGAAATCTATCATAAAGGCCGTATCCTTAGGTTAAGGATACATTAATGAAATAATTATGTGTGAAAAATATAAATACACTAAATATGATTGGATATTCAGTGTAAAACAATCAAAGGATATTCACACAAATTCTTGTAAAAACAACACCAACGAATTGGATGTTTAACTCAACAAATGGTGAATATGTTAAAATTACTCGTATCAAATTCATATAAATGACTTGAGAATTATCAATGGAGTGATTATGTGTATCAAAAGTATATCCACAGTAAGGGGAGTGGAAATTATGACATAATCAAATGAATAGTGATTCCACACATAATCATGGGGTAATATAATCAATGAAATATGCGTAAAGCCAAATGAGTGGAAATTGAAATCTCAAATTCCCTTATCGACTAGGTAACTTACGAAACATACACCCATGAAAGAAGTATCATACCATGATTATTTAAATACCCATAAATTAAATTATATTACACAATTAATACAATCATGGGAAGTACACATACACCACATGCAATAATTAAGTGGTGAACAATGGAATTCTCACGAAATTAAGAGTGAGATAAGAAACCCCTTACATTGTACTTTTTCCTTGGTCGACGGTAGGTTAACCTCCTGTATAATGGTAAAATAATTGTTATTGAATTATACAAGAATAATTTACTTTAATATGATGTCATATATGATCTTTTAACATAGATTTGTTAATAATATCTTAGAATTATCGTCATTTCGGGTGTTAACAGGTACAATTTACTTTATATTCTTTGTTATATGAGCCATATTCGTTATTAATGGGATGTATATTTTTCATATCCAGAATGATATCAAGTCCTTAGATAATATTTTTAAATCATAAAATTATAAATATAATTGAATTGATATGATGGAGAATGAATCTCATCGCGTTCATGGAGACGGTAGTCCGTACGTACGCACGAGTGACAATATCATTATTTTGATATTAAAATAATATATAATTGGATGGTATATCATATATACAGATTCATTATCATGTTATATTTATTATTTAAATTAGTTACACATCATTATTATACCCATCCAAATAATAATACATTGAATAACAATTACACCATGACGTGGAGACGGTAAGCCGTACGTACGCACGTATGGTGACATTTATTCAAAGGATGGATAGAATACTGAATATGGTTGTAACATATTTATAATAACATCACAGTATATATATTATACTGGAGTTATTATTTTATAATGGTAATAACAAAGAAATAAGAAGTGTAAGAAGAAAGGAACTTGAAAAGGGGTGGTGAAAACATTACCTCTTCTTCGGGTTCTTCCATTTGATTTGATCAAAAGGGCTCCATAGGTTGGATTTCTGATCAACATAAGGCCTCTAGGATGTAGTGAGGGACGTTGAGAGAGTATTTGGGTTGAGTTTGGCAGAACCAAAAGTCTTTTAAGTTGTGATGAAATGAGAAGGAGGAGTGCCCTTTTATAAGAGGGGTGAGGGGCACCTTTGGGAAAGCTAGAAATATTAATCTATAATAAATTAATATTCGGTTTATAATGGCTCCAAAGTTGATTATTCAAATTTTAAGTTAAGGATAGGTCTAAATCTATTAATCCAATAGAATTTAGACAGGTTTGGATCACTATATTAACCTTATCCTTTAGTTTTAACTCTTTGTTAATTAGTTTGACATTTACCATGTCACTTTGTATTTTTATATTATATAGTTAATAAACTTACCATATACATCCAAGAGACCCTCAAGTATTCCATTAATGATCTACCTATAATGATATAAGTCTCTTGGCTGAACCGTAGATTTTTAGGAATTTAATATCAATTAATAATATAATATCTGTTTTAAAAACTCTTTTATATCAAATTTGACACTATTCAATAGTTGATTTTTGTGAAACACATAACAGAATTATTACTTCGAAAAAAGTTAATTAAATCAATAATAATATGTCATATTAACCTAGAAAATTAGTTTAATTCAATAAAAGTCTCAAATTATATTTATTTGGGTATTTATAATATCAATTATTCTAATTTTTCACTATTATGGTAATTACTACATCACCATTGTGTCATAAATAAATTAACGTATGTAATGTCTAAAAATTATAAATAAAATATAATTATGTAGGAAATATTTTTATATTTATAATGAATATTTATAGTCTAAAATCCAACATTTATAACCCTATGTAACAATTGTTTTTCTAAAAGATATATGCTCGTGTGATTTTTGTATTTATTTTAACTTAATTAAAATAAAGTGTCATTATCACTTAAAAGTGCATCCATGGGGTCCCAAAATCGACCCAAAGATGCCCATGGTCGACCATATATTAACCAACAGGGTTAAGACACGTTTTATGGTAATTTATTATTATTATAATATTATTTTTTAACCCTTGTTTACCGGATTTACCCTTTAACCATGGTAAATAAAATATTTACCGAAGTAATTATCCGAAATGTCTAAAAATAAAAGTTAACTATTTACACAATTTGAACATCTTGATTCCAAATATGGAATCCATTTTTCCAAATTCAAAACACAGAAGTGGCAGAAATTAATTTAAAATTAATTCCCATTGTTATAACAAAAAGCGTGTTTTTAAGAGATAATAACTATCAAAAGATTGGCACTTGTTTAAGTCTGGTTTAAATGTGAAATTATGTTCAATGACCCACATTGTATTACATGGTAAAAATATATTCTAAATATACTTTAAAACCACTTAAATTTATAATTTATCACTATTAATTATTTTGATTAAAAAAGTTATTTTTAATTAAAATTTAGTAATTTTCACTATTCATCAAAACATGAAAGTTATCCGAAAAGTACCAAAATTTCACCCTTGTCTAATTTCGATATTCCGAATCCAAAAATGAAGTCCATTTTGAGAGATAGAATTTATAAAATTTCAAAAAGTAGGTATTACTATTCATAATGGCTAGTTTGATTGGTTGTGGTGTGTTAAAATCTCGAAGTTGCGTACAATGCACGCCATTGCATTATTCAAAGGGAAACGTACCGTGGAAGCTTGGGGTGTTACATTCTCCCCTCCTTAAATAAATTGTGTCCTCGCAATTTTTAAAATTGCGCTTGGGAATATAATGGAAAGTCCCACATCGTAAAAAGAGTCAATAAAACTATCACTTTAAAAGAAAGAAAGAGAGGTATAAAGGTCATCCAAGATAACCCATACTCGGATTCCATGTAGGAAAACATGGATATAGATGATAAACTAATTGTCAAGTTCTGATGGAGAGGGATAGAAATCATGATCAGGAGAAAGTTAACAATAAGAAAACCACAAACTTGTGTTGGGACAAACGGCCATTAGTCTCCTAGTAGGAAAGTAAACGAACAACTTTTTTTGTTTTAAGTTACATTACACAAGGACGAGGAATTAATTTAGGATATTGACTAAGAACATAAATAAATAAACTTACTTTTTAAGTAGAGTTTCATTATTTAATAAATTTTTTCCACTAACTTATTTTTTTTTGAACAATGAGTATTCAAGAAAACTTGGTAATAGTAAATGAGCTAGAATAAACTTCTATATAAATACATGATCTATGTAAGATAAACTATATATTTAACTTTTCATTAGAGATTAATCAAAATCAAAATGGTTATTATACGATCTGATGATCCCCCAAATGTATATTCCATTAGAGAAAGAAAAAAAATACTAATCTTAATTTCTAAAATTAAACCAACAATACCCCAAAGCTAAATAAATACCATTCAATAACAAATTTTGCTTAAAATCCTTCAATATAATCCAAACTAATATTGAAACCCAAAACATATAAGAATTTAGTATTCCACGTTAAATTGTATCTCCAAATGACATCATCTACTCTTAAATTCACATACTTAAAAGTAATTAACCTAATCACATATTCTTTATTATAGGTTAATCATTTCCATAAATAACCCAAATCACTATAGATCCTCAATAAAAACATAGATAAAAATCCACCATTACTCCTCTAATGACATCCCATAGTATTCTATTTTCCTTGGACATATAGTGTTCCCAACAAAGTAAACATCTTCCAAAACAACATTTATCACTTAATCACCAAATCATTTTCCTATACTAAGGGTACTCATTTGATAAGACATAAGAACCCAAATCAACATATTATTGATCCATAAAATCATTTAACTAAAAAAAATAGTCACACTAACCAGGGACTTCACGTAGTCCAGTGGTAGGTGATAAATCCCAATCGCACTTTAGTTGTCGGTTCGATTCCCACAGCTTTGTCTAACGCGACGGGTTGTCACACGGTCTACTTGTTGTAATTTTTCAAAAATTATATTTTACAATATTACCAAAATGAGATAAATTCCTCAAAATAACATAATTTAACCAAAAATGTTATATCATACCTTGAATTTTCATCCCAAATTATAATAACTTATAATTCTCTCAAACCCCAATGATCATATAAAACCAAATGGTTATTTATACCTATATCCATAAGAGAAGAGACAATTCTTCCTCAAATATCATTCTCACATGGCAAACTGCAGGGTTACAAATACAAGAGAAAATTATTCCAAAGTAAACCCATCAACAAGGAGCACTAATACTTTTTAAACATTTCTCCGACCATTTATTTCCACATATCTTCTTCTTTGACCAAGATAATATCCTATAGAATAAGACATTCACTCAGGTAATGGCCAGATCCCCTACATTTACGGTAAATGACTGTAAATGGACTCTTGGGACCATTTTTATCTTCTTCCATAGTACTCTTCATTTTTCATCGGCAATTCTTCACTTTATGTACTTCCTTCCTGCACGTAAAGCATTTCGTTGTCCCATTGAGACACTTTCCTGGGTGTCTCCTGCCACATTTCCTGCATGATGAAAATTGAGGGTTCTTTTCTCCATGGTCTCCATTGCTGGAGCTCTTATCATTCATCACCTTTCTCTTCCTTGTTGAGTTTGGGAGTTGATTAATATATATGTTGTTGATCATATTTTTGGAAAACTGATTTGGCATAAAAACGATATCTTTTACGCCTATCAACATTCCATTTTTTTTGCTCATTTCCACCACCGTTCCCAACTTTTACATCATTCTCAAAGTCACTATGACTTCTTGGAATCCAGCCATTGACTAAAACCTGAAAGCATTGTGTCAGTAACAGTAGTCATAAAATCATTTAGAGATTAACATGTCACCATATTCTCAATTTGAAACATATTAGGATTAACCAAGGTCATTTATTATCATCTTATATATATATTTCTTAAATCGGTTTGTAAGGAAAATGTAAATTATCCTAAGCATATCCCCCGGGAGTGTCATAACCAAGAGTGCAACAAGGCCCGTTGTCGTGCACCAGTTCCCGTTCGAGTCTAGCTCAAAGCGGTGTTTTCGGGTTTTACCCCTAGGTACATCTGTGCCAGAGCCTCGTCTACCTACTCGTATCCAAACAGGGATGTATTGCTCGGAAAACTCACAAAATCTCTACAATACCAAAATTCTAGGAAGTTATTTTATACTAATCCTCAAAGTTCATCTTAGGTCTACGTGCTCTAATCGGAGTTTATCTAAATCTAGCTTCCAAGGTTTGTACTAAACTTCCTCTGATACCAACTGCAACGCCCCGGCCCTAGATATCCAGAGTCGGTGCATTATTACATAACATTGGAATGATCACAAAGGATCAAGTCTCTAAAGGCCGATTAGTTTAGTAGTCTTGGAAACACTAGATATATTCATAAGTCTTACATTACATCATAAGGTAAAAAAAACTACAACAACATCTTGTCTTCATATCCCCTCATACTATCCCTGAAGTTCATTCATAAATTACTTCTTCATAATCCTGGGAAAAATAAAACATTGAAAGGGGTGAGCTCAGATGCTCAGTAAGGATAACATTATAGCAGAAGCTTTCATAGATAAGCATAAACACTTAAGGCAGTTTATAACTAAAACGAAAGCCTTTTGAACATGAACTTCAGCATAAAATGGAAAAGATAAAATAAATTAATTCCATTTACTTACTCACATGGATATTCTACTAGTCGAATGATCACATGAAATATCAATAACCACTTTCATAATGATGGAATGCATAATGCCAAACTATCAATACCACATAGCCAAGGCCTCATGCCAATACTACAAATAAGATTTTTCCAAGGCCTTGTGCCAAGACACTAGCTTGTCTCATGAGACCTACCGATGCATCGAGGAGCTATAGCGGGCTCCACCAGTCACATATTAAGTCCAATGCATTCCTCATATGAACTGGTTTAAACATAACATAAACATTCGTATTAAAACTAGCACACGAAATGTCAATACTTTAACCACAAACCATAAATGGTATAAAAATAGCACATCCACAGTCAAACATAACTCATTCGATACAATATGGATGATTGTATTGTATCACATTAACATCAATCAAGAATAATGAAATATGTTGACATAGATGAAAATAATCATCAAAACTATTTGAGAGAAATATCCCCCTTTTTCTTGAAATCATTTAAAAGTCACACTATTTGTCAAGAAACCATTTAAAAATAGATTTTTTAATCAAAGTGTCCCATACCACTTGTAAACTTTATAAAAGGAGTTTTAATTTCTAAACTTTAATTTCCATATAAATAAATCCTTTAAACCATTTTTAAAACATGGACCTTAATGAGAAACATTTAGATGAATAAGTCTTTTAAACATTTAAAAATTGTATTTTAGTTAGAGATTCTAACCAAAAGAAAGACACTTGAATACAAATAATTGAGGTAATCAAAAAATTTTAATATCATGAGAATAAAGGGATTCATGATATACTATGTCAAAGTACATTATATACACCACATAAAAGTGATTTGGTGTATATCAACAAAGAAGTCTCAATGGAATGTAAATTGAGATGAAATCTATCATAAAGGCCGTATCCTTAGGTTAAAGATAATTAATGACATAATTATGTGTGAAAAATATAAATACACTAAATATGATTGGATATTCAGTGTAAAACAATCAAAGGATATTCACACATATTCTTGTAAAAACAACACCAACGAATTGGATGTTTAACTCAACAAATGGTGAATGAGTTAAAATTACTCTTATCAAATTCATATAAATGACTTGAGAATTATCATTGGATTGATTATGTGTATCAAAAGTATATCCACAGGAAGGGGAGTGGAAATTATGACATAATCAAATGAATAGTTATTCCACACATAATCTTGGGGTAATATAATCAATGAAATATGCATAAAGCCAAATGAGTGGAAATTGAAATCTCAAATTCCCTTATCGATTAGGTAACTTGCGAAACATACACCCATGAAATAAGTATAATACCATGATGATGTAAATACCCATAAATTAAAGTATATTACACAATGAATACAATCGTGGGAAGTACACATACACCACATGCAATAATTAAGTGGTGAACAATAGAATTCTCACGAAATTAAGAGTGAGTTAAGAAACCCCTTACTTTGTACTTTTTCCTTAGTCGACGGTAGGTTATCCTCCTGTATAATGGTGAAATAATTGTTATTTAATTATTCAAGAATCATTTACTTTAATATGATATCATATATGATATTTTAACATTGATTTGTTAATAATATCTTAGAATTATCATCATTTCGGGTGTTAACAGGTTCATTTTACTTTACATTCTTTGTTATGTGAGCCATATTCGTTATTAATGGGATGTATATTATTCATATCCATAGTGATATCAAGTCATTAGATACTATTTTTAAATCATAAAATTATAATTATACTTGAATGGATATGATGGAGAATGAATCTCATCGCGTTCGTGGAGACGGTAGTCCGTACATACGCACGAGCGACAATATCATTCTTTTGATATTAAAATAATATATAATTGGATGGTATATCATATATACAGAATCTTAATAATGATATATTTATTTTTTACATGAGTTACACATCATTATTATACCCATCCAAATAATAATATATTGAATAACAATTACACCACAACGTGGAGACGGTAAGACGTACGTATGCACGTATTGTGACATGTTATTGAAAGGATGGATAGAATACTAAATATGGTTGTACCATATTTATAATAACATCATAGTATATATATGATACTGGAGTTATTATTTTATAATGGAAATAACAATGAAATAAGAAGTAAAAGAAGAAAGGAACTTGAAAAGGGGTGGTGAAAACATTACCTCCTCTTCGGGTTCTTCCTTTTGATTTGATCAAAAGGGCTCCTTAGGTTGTCTTTCTGATCAAAATAATGCCTCTTGGTTGTAGTTAAGGAATTTTAGAGAGTATTTGGGCAGGGTTTGGCCGAACCAAAAGGCTTTGAAGGTGTGAATAAATGAGAATGAGGAGTGCCCTTTTATAAGAGGGGTGAGGGGCACCTTTGGAAAAGCTAGAAATATTAATTTATAATAAATTCATACTCGGTTTATAATGGCTCCAAAGTTGATTATTAAAATTTTAAGGTGGGGATAGGTCAAAAACCATTCATACAATATAATTTAGACTAGTTTGGGTCACCATATTAACCTTATCGTTTAGTTTTAACTCTTAGTTAATTAGTTTGACATTTTCCATGTCACTTTGTATTTTTATATTATATAGTTAATAAACATACTATATACATCCAAGAGACCCCAAGTGGCCCATTAATGATATACATATCATGATATAAGTCTCTTGGCCGAACATTAGATTTTTAGGAATTTAATATCAATTAATAATATAATATTTGTTTTAAAAACTCTTTTATGTCAATTTTGACACTATTCAATTGTTGATTTTTTTGAAACACATAACAGAATGATTACTTCGAAAAAAGTTAATTAAATCAATCATAATATGTCATATTAAACTAGAAAATTAGTTTAATTCAATAAAAGTCTAAAATCATATTTATTTGGGTATTGATAATATCAATTATTCTAATTTTTCACTATTATGGTAATTACTGCATCACCATTGTGTCATATATAAATTAACTTATTTAATGTATAAAAACTGTAAATAAAATAGAATTATGTAGGAAAGCTTTTTATCTTTCTAATTAATACTTATAGTCTAAAATCCAACATATATAACCCTATGTAACAATTGTGTTTCTAAAAGATATATGCTTGTGTCATTTTTGTATTTATTTTAACTTAATTAAAATAAAGTGTCATTATCACTTACAAGTGGATCCATGGGGTCCCAAAATCGACCCAAAGATGCCCATGGTCGACCATGTATTAACCAATAGGGTTACGACACATTTTAGGGTAATTTATTATTATTATAATATTATTTTTTAACCCTTGTTTACCAGATTTACACTTTAACCATGGTAAATAAAATATTTACCAAAGCAATTATCCAAAATGTCTAAAAATAAAAGTTTCCTATTTACACAATTTGAAAATCCTGATTCCAAATATGGAATCCATTTTTTCAAATTCAAAGAACAGAAGTGGAAGATATTAATTTAAAATTAATTCCTGTTGTTAAAACAAAAATCATGTTTTTAAGAGATAATAACTATCAAAAGATTGGCACTTGTTTATGTCTGGTTTAAATGTGAAATTATGTTCAATTACCCACATTGTATTACATGGTAAAAATATATTCTAAATATACTTTAAAACCACTCAAATTCATAATTTATCACTATTAATTATTTTGATTTAAAAAGTTGTTTTTTATTAAAATTTAGTAATTTTTACTATTCATCAAAATATGAAAGTTATCCGAAAAGTACCAAAATTTCACCCTAGGCTAATTTTGATATTCTGAATCCAAAAATGAAGTCCATTTTGAGAGATAGAATTTATAAAATTTTAAAAATTAGGTATTACTATTCATAACAGCTAGTTTGATTGGTTGTGGTGTGTTAAAATCTCAAAGTTGCGTACAATGCACGCCATTGCATTATTCGAAGGGAAATGTACCATGGAAGCTTGGGGTGTTACAATCAAGTAACATATACATATGGAATATTAACTTGAACCTTATAATAGAAACATGACCATTTGGAATAGTAATCTTGCTAATATAATAGTTCCCTCACCTATTAATGTATAAATAAAATTTATACAAATTATAACTGATAAAATGATATAATTATTTTATAGTATAAGTAAATGAATTTTTAAAAAAATGATAAATTATTTGGTTGTTTTTTGAGAAATATTATTGTTTTTTTTAATTTTATAAATAATATAGTAATTTAAAAGAATTTTTTTTGATAAATTAGGTTCATAAATTAATATTTTTTTCTTATGATTATAAGATAATTTCATGATACCATGAGTAATGTGGAAAACATTTATAAAATCAATTATAATTTTAAAACTGGTATCTTTCAAATAAATGATGATTTAACATAAATAAATAAATTTATGATATTTAGAAAATTATTTTCATAAAATGGAGTTGATTTTTTAATTCTACATGTTCTAATATGATTATTATGGATTGTTTAGATTTTTCAAAAACTTGTGGACTTTGTGGTGAAAAGTAAAATACTGTAATTTACAATACTTAGAAATTATGCTATTTTTTGGTTCATAGATGATGTATGGGTGATGTAAGAACATAATCTCAAACTATACATCATTATATAAAATATTTACTCATTGGAATCAAAACTATTCATAGTAATCATCCAAAAATAAAACTAATGAATAAAATAATAAAAAACACCCATCTCTTCCACAATAAATACCACCCTTAATTAGCCCTTCTAGTCGCACCTCCAAATACATGAATATAGTAAATTTTCTACCCAGTAATATTCTCAATCCCCTTAGTCTCTTCCAAGAGACTTTTTCCCAATAAAATACTAAATCCATTTACTGAAGTGTCCTGTTATCTCCATTATCATATATATACTTTCATTTTATTATGTAAATGGAATAATATAGCATCAATATCATCCATATCCATTCTTTCAAAAATGAATATATCGTCTATGGTATGTAAATTTACCACCATTGAGGAGGATGGGTTTACATTTTATTTTACCATCATAAAGGATGGCCATAAAACCATTATATTGTTTTAAAAGATTATAAAATTAATTTTCAAACCTATTCCATATTTTGTAACTAATATATATACATAATATTAAATAATGAAACAAAACTAGTTTATAGTGATCAAAAAATCAACAAATTTATCTAAATGATTATCCTTAATAGTCTATATAATTAATCATTATAATATATAGGAAAATATTATATAATACCAATTAATCTTATGTATGTTAATTAATAACTTTTAATTTCAGTTCTGGTAAGGAATTATATTTTTACATGATCTTCCATATATGCATACAAGTGAACTGATAATAAATACCAGGAAATTGAAAACTCTTGAAGGACGAAATTGGACTTTATAACTCATCATAATGGTCATAAAAATTATAATAAAACAATAATTAATAATGTACATGAATAATTGGTATTTTATTTGTTAATAAATTAATCTAATTTTATTATCCATTATATTAATGTGATTAAATCATTCAGAAATATGGTAAGGGGATTAATAAACAAAATTTTGTTTCTCTGGGTTATTCCCCATTCATTCGAAATTTCAGTGGTTATGTTCTTTCTCTGTACTACATTTTTTTTCTACGATAAACATGATTCTAATATTTTATATGAAAAATAAAAGTAATTTTCAAAATAACTCTTCTTTTGAAAAACACATTTTTATATCTCTTGAGATTGTTTCTTCTTTACTCGGGATTGAGGATTATTAGGCCAAGAATTTTATTCCCTTGTTATTTTGACAAACCCAATGTATATTCATGAATATATGCTTTATAAAATTCTCATGAATCATATTTTCTTTAAATGGTTAATTTCTTAACAATGATTGATATATGTTCCATGTATCATGGATGATTATGAAAATGTTTTGATGTGGCTAGAGTGCCTATAATTATATAGTGCTTTAATGCATTGGGTATTGTGATTTATCTAATGATATAATGTGAAATATTTGTGAACAAGATTCTATTTTCTTTATAGTGATGATGTTATGGATATGCACATATGTTATGTATGAATATGATTATATCTTTCTTCCCAAATATGTGTGGTATTTTACCACTAAGATGTGATTTTCATTTTTTCCATTTCCACATGAAATGAAATTAACTAATGTTTCCTCTAAGGATTATTATAATGATCATATTTTTATGTTCTGATGATTATTATTATTCTCACCTATGTTATATAGATTCTTATTTTATATATCCTCTTAATGGCATTTCAGAAATCTCTTTTATTTTATGTATAACCTCAGGTGACTACATATAATAAAGATTGCATGAGGTCCACTAAAAAGTAAAATAATAAATAATTAAAAAACGTTTTTATTTATTTATGTAAAAGTTATTTATGGTCCTAATTTTTCCAATAACCTAATCCTTGGAATACTAGTTATGTAAGTATTTTATATTGTTGACAGTTAAAATCATGTAATAATCTTGTAACAAAGTATGGTTGCTATAAATTTCCCTCATAACGATGGGTACCCTCTAATCACACTCCTAAAAGAGATTCAATCAAGACAACCCCATATAACAAAACCACCTTTAGTCATAAACAGCTAAAAACTGATACAAAATTAGCCACACAATCTATTGTATTATTTCAAACACTTAATGTCATATATTCCCAACAAATCATACATCATATAGTCTAATGAACAAACTAATTACATGTAAGAGAAGTATGAACTGCATGTACCATACCTATCCCTCTATCCTGAGAACATTTCTAAGTCCCATTCACTACACTACATTGTTAATATTTCCATTTCTATCTTTGTAGTCATCATCCTCCACACAAAAAAGTATGTCTAGTTGAACACCAACCAAAATCTGATTTGGGGTAGTAGATCCCTTGTCTGTGGTCAATGTATTCCTAGGTCCTCCATCACTAAAAATGAGCCAGGGGTTCCTCCCAAATTGATGTACATGTCTTATCCTTCCTCAGACATGGAACTTCACTGGTGGTCGAGTACAATATCCCCAAATGTGACCATGCCAACCACCATTGACATTTGAGCACACAATCACGACCATGATAGGTCATCACTATACTATCACTACACTTAACAACACTAAAATTAAAGAAGTTATAATAATGACTCATTCTACCATCTATATATGTACTATCAAATCTGAAAACTAAAACTATCTAAAAACCACTATACACCTCCCTCAAGACCCCCTCAATGTTATGATCATGATTTATGAGATCAGTGAACTTATTTATGTTAAAAATATTTACATACTACTTGATCTTGCATTTGAGTCCATCCAAACACCATTTCAATCTAGCAACCATGTATCCAAAAAATTTACCAATATAGAATTAGAAGTATAGTATTTGGCTAGTTTGATCCATTGTTGATATATTTCCTTGATTCATACTATTAAACACACTGGATTACTCCTATCTCAAGGTCTCAAGGTAAAATTATTCCAGGAACTTCTCCTAAAAAATATTTCCAATACATTACCTTCAAGCTTCACACTTCGGACAAGAATTTCCATATATTATTTTTCTAGTCCTTAGAATATATGCAAAACAAACATAACCCTCCTTTCATGATTTCTATCCAAGTGTACAAGGATCATCCAGATAGACACAATCCAAATCTCAGTTTCATCAGGACCACCAGCTATGGATAATTTCATAGGATTTTCTAGTTGTAAATGCCCATTTAAAAAAACATAAATGGTGTAGCTAAAATGGATCAATCTCCATAACCTGCACAAATAGTGTGAAAATATGATTGAAATATTCGTACACCTAATCATCAAGAACCAACATGGGATTTGGTCCTTCTATTGGACATGCTATCTCACCAAATTTGTCATGTCACCCATTTAGAAATCATGGTTTGGGATGTATACCTCTACATTTCCAAAAGTACAATTAAGGTATCATGAAATTAATTTAACATAGTTATAGAAAATAGGGGTCAAAACATCAATATTTAATCTTACCCACATACATGTTCTAATGGACATAATCTATGAACTATAAATACACCCGACCATCCCAATCAATGACCACTAGAACATGTAGGGTAAATTTACTATGGAATGTTTCCTTAATTATGTATACCACCATTTTAATCAAAAAAATTAACATGATTCAATTTCTTGTAGTTTTTACCTATTTATTATGCTCTATACCATTAAAATCACAAATGAACTAAAATTCATTTAATTTCACAAAACCCATTTTTTATATTCCAAAAAAAATATGAAACCATGATTTTTTGGGTGTTATTAATATGATATATTTCATATAAATACCATAGAGCCTAAGTTGAGGCATTTATGAACATTCTCATTTTAGACTTCCCTTCGATTAAAATCTCAATAATTTGTAACATAAAAACAAGAGGAATTACCAAAGGTGAAATAATATCACAATAATAGTAGGAGAAACTTAAGAAAAATAATCCCACCCCTAGGAACATGGGATTTCCCTTGTACCTGGGTTCATTACCCCTGGGATTGATCCTATTACTATGATTTAAAAAAATCCTAGTCTTATATCCCCCTTTACAAAATAGTAAATCCAATGAAATGAAAAAGTGTTCTGATACCACTATGTAATGTCCTAGAACAGATCTTTCAATAATAGTATTCAAATTGGTTTTCAACCTGGAATCATGGGAACCTCCCCATATTCCATAGGTTTCTCACTAGCTGTAATGGTCTCGTGGAACATGGGGGGACTATAACGTATCTATCATAGAAAAATATTGTTTAAATTGTAGAAGATAATATTAATCCATAACCACCCAAACCATAACCAGGCCCTAAAACATGGTATAATCCCCAAACAATTAATAGGAAAACATTCATTCTACTATAGTTTCATGTGTCCATAGGAAATAGACAAGAAATACACAACTAAATTTCCACAAAATGTGTCCCGGCATTTACATGGTTCCTTGCATCCAATATTCAACAAAAAAGTCCCAAATCATCCATCCTTCACTAGTCATTTTCTCCTTTCTAAACCATAAATCATGATTTCCACTCTGTTACCAAGGATTACTCAGCAAGGGTTTGGGTACAACCTAGTAGGAAAATAGTAATAGTATCTAATGAAATATGATGTCTAAAAAATATTGTATGTTTATTTATAATGAAATAATTAAAAATTCAATAAAACAAAGCTAATTTTAAAATATATATAGTTATTAATTAACATTTTTGGAACTAGTGTTCCAAAGTGGAAATAAATCCAATAAACATAATTTGGCCCAAGATAGTCATCAAAACGATATATGATATGGGAAGCACACCATAAGAAAAAATATAGGCTTCATTATTTTTATAAATCTAGTTATCGGGGAACAGCATTCCAACTACCCACACCATCGAAAATTTTCTATGTTCCTATAGCGTTAGTCCCTCATCCAAACCATCAATTATCATTTTTTTTTCAATTGTGCCAGTCTCACACCAAGAGATGTTGAGGAGAATCATTCCAACATCTTATCCCATACCACCATTTACAATTTCTAAGGATCATTATCATTAGACTATGAACACAAAAAAGATAACAATTTGTTCTATTTAAATATTAAATATTCAACATGGTCTAACAAATATTATACCTTTAACCCAAATACATAATTAATCCCCTCCATCATTTCTTAATATGGAACTTTAATAAAATGTTCCTAAAAAAACTTTTAATAGCTTAATAATTCCCCTGTTTAACATTAACCATTTTCTAATTTTATCATTTCATAAAACATTTAATTTTCATGTTAAACTAAACAGCCCCTAATTCCATGATAATAAGATATTCATAATTTTAACCTAGATAAGCACCTAGACCCACTATTCCAATGTTTAACCCTCATCTTAATAGTCTACATATATTATCAGGCCCTATAGACCGTCATACGTTCAACCTCATATTCATCAAGTGAACTGATGTGTTCTATGAAGGGGATACGACATCACATAAATATCATAACTATTTTTCATAATCATGGAGTCAAATGTGATGCATGACGGTTCAATTTCTAATATAACACACACATGATGCAAATAAAATCATTGGGAACATAACTTAGACAACCTTGTGTGTTCCCATTGGTAACCAATTATCTAACCCTAACCAATGAAACAAGATAAAATGAGATCGAATTAAAAATAATGAAACACCTTGGAAGTAGATATTAAGGGATTTTATAGTTGGAGGGGAAAAAAGTTGTCAGTATTCCTAAGAATATAATGAAATGAATCATTATACTTATGTGGGGATTATAATCATAATAAATGAAACATAATATTCTTTATATTCAAAGTAGTTACACCCTTGGAAGTGGAAGAATAATTTGGAGTTTACCATAACAATTTGGGAGTCAAATGTGGGAGAAATCAGAGTGATTTAATATAAATTATTTGTGATAAAAGTACTAAATTTTCAATTTTTATAATGTTCATTGTTTTCCCAAACAATGTTCTAAACCATGTGCCAACTGTGGAATCCCCACATTCCATGGAAACCTCCTCTCACACTATCACATGGGCCTTCTATTCTCTTTGGTAAAGTATATAGAAGATGTTTGAATAGCTCTATACACATCCTATATGGTTACTAGGCCTCCACTCATAGATTTTAAAAACACCCCACCCCAAAAAAATGTCACACAATCATGTTGAATGGTTAGCACTAACTATGAGTTAATCATGGTCACTTCATGTAATCGCCCTTTCTCCACGCAGTTTCAATGACCTAGAACACTACTAAGACTATCCCTACTCCTTGAAATGAATTAAAACAATTACACAATTGGAATGTATCAAAAAATAAATTTAAAAACATAGCTGAACAATGGTCAATATCTTAAATAAAGGATTTTTTCCAATGGGAATTAAACACAATTTCTTCCAAAACCACTCCTTTTAAAATTAATATGATTCTGATACTTAATGATCTTTACACCTCATAAAAATATGGTTCCCTACTTATAGTTTTAGACACAATACATGTAAATCTGTCAACTTTATCTAATTTTTATAGTGGCCTATTGGTTTGATAGTATCCACTTAATACTAGTATCAAATTAGATACAAATGGTTCTGGTTTCAATAGTACCATTCAAGGTGTCAGTTTCATCGTTGATCCCAGCTGATCAATTATCCTTGATTCTAGGGTTTTCCATTATGAATGGAGTGTCATTATCATGGAATTTAGGACTTTTATATGTTTTCTTTCCTTGTGAAATGATAAGAACATTCTCATAATAGAAATAGAAATGGACTCTGCTTTGATGTTTAGCATTTTTTCTAGTCATTAATTATCACACTGGTCTATCTTTTACATTTTTTGGATTTAAATTAGGATTCTTAACATGGTTTATAATATCAAACAAAGTCAGTGGGAAGATAACATGGTGGGGGATAACATTTCCTCTATAAGTGGACTAACAAAGAGATTATGTAGCCTTCTTCATTATTTTTCCTTCCTTCGGTGTTAGAAAATGGTGTGGGAAATAATAATCTTGGTTTACATTATAATATCAAATCATTATGTAACAAGATGTGTGATTTCCCCATATAAATTAATAATAAATATGATGATTCATTTCAGAAAAAAAGAATACAATAATGTAAAATTTGAATTCAAACACTATTTTTTATGTTACTATTCTCAAAATTCATTTATCAAGGTAGATATGATGACAAGTGATGCACATTTTGTAAAATATTTTAAAACATCATACTAATATTTCCTTAGAAATATGTTTTCTAAATATAATGTTCATGATTGATTTTTTGGGAACCAAAAGGGAGAATATAAATATATACTATGGGTGAATTTTCATTACATAAAATTCATTATGTAAATAAACATAATTGTGGTAGTATTTTTTATTAACATAAAATATATCATAAATAAACTATTACAAATAATGGATATATGAATAGTGACTGAAGAAATAAAACTAGATGAATAAAAATTATTTTATTATAGTTTGGAAATAAATGATCATATTTCTTCTCGCCCCATCCCAACTAATGTTGTATAAAAGAAAATAAAATATGAAATAGAATTTTATAAGGGGGTATCCAATACCCATCCATTAACAATGGGGCTAATCCTAACCCATTACATTATAAAAGAGAGACATCAAACCTAACACACACATTTTTTAGGAATAGACAAAAACAAATATAATACTAATAGGGACATCATATCCTAGTTAATTTAAAGGAATTTCACTCAAAACATGTGTACTATTTTTAGGTTGAATAAACAACTAATAGTTTTCAAAGATACTATAACATGTGTTTGATATAATATAGTGGAAATAATTACTAACCAAAAAATATAATATGTAAAACAATGAAAAAAATTAGAAATTTTTAGAAACATGCTATGTTATATAAAATTTCTTAATCGCACTTAAAATTGTTGAATGATAAATATTGATAATTCTTATAGTTTATTTTAGAAAGCAATTATATATTGTCAATCTGTCCATTTCTTTCACATGATCATGTAGATATTTTAATATTTACAAATATAGTATGTGGAGTTTAGTCATGTTAATGTATACTATATCTGACCATATATATTCAATTGAATTAAACCACTTCTATAATGACTACATATATTTTAAAAATGTTAAAATGTCAATAATAATAAAATGATATTATATTAATTATTTAAAAAATTAAAATTCTATACAATACATTATAAATTATAATGAACAACGACGAACATATTAAATCTATAATACAATGTTATTTATTGATTATATAGCTCAAAACATTCTCCAAAATCATTTCTTAATATATCATAGAAATCTCACATCGTTTACTTCAACACAAAATAATATTTCAAAACACATTTCAAATCCATGCATATGATAAAATCAACATTAAAAAATTTCATTCAATACCATTATAGGAAATTTAATATGTTCCATATAATTAAATATTAATTTTGAAACAAATAAAACAAATAAATTATCTCATAATAAATATATTAAAAATTTTCAAATTTATTTTTCAAATTTGATAGGAAAATAATAAAACCAATATTATCTTCATTCAATTCCATTAAATATATAACAAATTATTTTTATGTAGATTATTTATAATTAATATAAAAATTTTGAAAAAATAAATTCCCTATTATTAAAATTTATAAAATAAAATTAAAAATTTATTTAAAATTTATTAATTTTGGAAGATGATCCATACCCTCTAATACACCTACAACAATTCAACATTTTTATAAAAAATAAAAAACAAATAAACTATCTTTGGGAATTTTTTTCATGTGGTGTTATTGGGCAAGAAAAATTAATAATTGATGTACATTGCTAATTCTTTAAAAATGAGCAATTTAAGATGGCCATTTTACACTAGGGTAATCCAAATTCAAAACAGTGGTGATAGTAGTATATATTAAAAATATTGCTGAATTGAGTATATTTTATGATGTTTCAAATATTATGTCATGATAGAGGTAGCCAAAATATATTATATGATATATTAAGGTAATATCTGAAATTTTAACATATTTAAAGGTAATCAATGGTTTGGAAAACTTCTCTATAAATGGTAAGTTAAATGCAATGCAATATAATAGTCAGGCCAAGAGAAATTTAATATCTATAATGGTATTTGTAAGCTTGTTTAAAGATACATTTTATAGTACATAGATTGTGTAATGGATTATGGGAATTAATATAAAGGAAACATGATTTTTAAAAATTATATTTAAGTGTAATTCACTATTTATAGATTAAAAAAAGAATTATCTAATATATAATAAAGAATAATAAGTTAAACACTGAGACTGAGGCATTTTAATTAAACAAAATAGAAATTTTATGTTATTGAAGTTATAGATATATAAATATAAAAGTTGTTCCAAGAGACTATTCAATGTTCTCCCTATTTTTATAATTTTAAAAAAATAATATTCTAAAAAAATAGTATCCATTTTTAATTAATCAGAGAAGTAAATATATTTATAGAAAATCAAATCCATGTGAAAAATTAATAAAAACAAAAAAAATATTACCCTTTTGAAATAAAATTTAATATATAGATTCCCCCAAATAGAAAAAATCCTAAATATATTATGGAAATAATTATCCAATATTTCATTAAAATATGAATTCTCACTTCATAAAAAAACAGGTAAATATAATAAAAAAACTAAAAACTAATAAAGATGAAATTTATAATATAGCATCACAATAAAATATTTAAATATAAAAAATATATATATAAATTTATTAGTTAAAAATAATAAATCTCCACCAAAATAATTCAATTATTTAAGATTACTTAAAATTGGACAGCTCGTCCAACATTAATCCCTCTTATTTATCTTCAAGAAATATAAGATTAAATGTCCACCTTAACTGTTCAAAATTTTTAGAACCATCAAAAATCGTCCACTAGAATACGTCTATAATACTCAAACATTAATATCATATAATAAAAAATTATAAACCATATATTATAACCATTAAATTTAACATATCTTTATATACCAATTAATTATAACATAATGGTCATGATTTTGGGTCATAAAATTATAATGATACATATAAGGAAATCCTAACCAGTTTTGGTCTAATATGAATTATAATATATTTCTCATGGACCTTTTTGTATAGGGGGTTTTCCACATAACTCTAAAATCAGGGTTATCATTATAATACTTTTAAAATATGTGACTAAAAATATAATGTGAAATCATATTCCTAATATCTAAACAATCCACATTCAATATATGTGACAAATGAGATACCACCATTTTTACCTTTACAAAATATATTCATATAAATTTTCGGTAACCTTTTTTAAAAACAGTGATAAATTATATTTTAATTTATAACATTTTTTAATAACATTATTTCATATAATTTTTTTAAACTCAAATATTTGAAATATCTAACATTTCCATAAAATGTTTTATTATACTATTAAACATTCTATTTTCATTTTTATAAAATAGATGCTAATAATAAATATTATATTTTTTACATAATTAGATAAATTTATAACTATTTTTCTCCTTGTGAAAATTGATAAATTATTTTCCCTCATATTTATCTTAAAATCTTAAATATCATAATCTGAAATGGAATTTATAATTTTTTCTTTTACAAAAATTGGACTTTTATTAGCTTTAGATTCCTTATAACCTTGAGATATCTTTTAATAATATTTGTAATTGTTTCGTTTTCTTCTTGATATTCTTCCAAAATTCCGCACAAGTTTTCAACATTATTTATCATAATGATAACTAATTTTGGATTGAGAACCAATATCATAATTACTCTATTTTTTATTATTATTCTTTAAATAGATATTTTAAAAATTCTAATTTTCTTCACATAAATAAATTAAAATTTTTTTATGGATATGAGAAGCTAATATTTTGATATTTCACCATAATTGGAAGATGACATGTTTCTTTTTCTCTTATAAAGTCTTTACTAGAGTATTGTTTTTTGTGAATTTATAACCTCTAATAAAAACATTATTTGTTTTTTTGTTTTAATCTTACCCTCATTAATCTTACACTCTATAAAATTTATGTTTTCTTTTGAAGGGGTTACAACATTCGTATCATTTAATAGTATATTTACTTTTTGAGCCTTATACCAGGATTTTCATATTACATCTAATATTTTTACTTAATATTTTTTAATGTATGATTTTTATTTAGGAGTCATCGAATTCATTTTTTGAGGTGGATTGTATCATGATATTCCATTAAGTAAGAAGATTGTGAATAATTTCAAAGAGATTTTTAAGAAACATATATATAATTAATATACACTCCCTTTATTTTGTCAGATAAATCGTGTTCATTATTATTTAGTCTAGGCTAATTTGAATTAGAGACCCAATCACCTCACTGAGAAAGTATTGTATAAAATATTATGGGTCATTTATAAATACATTATTAATGTCTTATAATGGGTAAGGTTCAAGGAATTATTTCAATTAGAACTTCATTACTCATTTTTTCTCTAAGTGTGTCCATGTTAATGACTATCACCATAACTCTTTGAAATATATCATTCAAACATTCATCACTAGGTATGTCAAATTCATTAAACTTTTACATATACATTTCAGGTTTAATTCTTTTTAATTTCCTACTTTCATGATGAGTGAATTATGAATTCTTCTAAACATTAGAAGAATTTATAATGCTAGTAATGTCACTATAAATATTTATACAAGGTGGACAATACAACAAATTCGAGAATTTATAATTCAAAACATATTTTGTATAATCATTCATAGAAACAGTTTCCTAATCAATGTATATTACGGACCCACCTCATTGTATTTTTAAATGATGGGGGATTAACATGTCTTAGGTGAAATACCCAATATATCCTAGGCATTAAATAAATTCCAACAGATTCATGACTTTTGGGAGATGATTTTCCCATTATAAAGAAAAATATCCCATAAAAACATATACAATTAAAATCCAACCCTCTAATATGATGTATTTATAAACAATACAACCAATGTTATATGAAACAGTAAAAAAGCAATATCATAATAAATATATAAAAAATACATTACTAAGAGGATAAAAATACATCACAATATAAGAATGATAAAGTAAGATCTTCCAAAGAAACAACTAAACATGTTCTCATATTTCACTCCACATGTCTTGTATAAGGTATAAAGAAACATTACTAGAAGAATTTTACAACATACCATTTTTATATATCTCTATTGAATACATCTAAAAAGAACCAAATAGTTCCATAACGGGGTTAGTGAAAAATCATTATGATTTCTCCAAATACTGCCTAACAATCTTTACTATGAAAAAAATATGTTATCCCATTTTATATAAAACAATTTAAAAGAAGATAAGGAATTTATTATCAATGAAATATGTTTTTTAAGATATAAAATTAGCCTTTGAAACCATTTCACATATTTTTAACACCCATTTTCTTTTTCCACATAGATGCAAAAAACATCCATGCACTCTAAGTGACTGTAAATAACTAATTATTTTCCTTGTATTGATCCACCAAGAGATTATAAGGTGACCAATATCAAATTGCCCAAATGGAACATTCCCCTTTCTTTGGGTCAAGTCTATAAATGATGTCAAACCAAAAATCTCTATAAATTCACATGAAAAATTAAATTTCAAAAATATATAATTAGTTATAGTATAAATTTCATCAGCAAAATAAATACATCAAATCAATACAATGATTTTAATGTGTTAATTTTATAATCACTAAAAAAATACGAGTTTTCTGAAAACAATATTGATTCCAAAATTTTAATATCATATCCTAGAAAAGTTTTCCAACAAGAATGAAAAATAGTTTGAAGGAAAATTTCCAGAAAAAAATTAATAAAAAATTGGAATTCATTTTATATGTAAATTTTAATAAGATAATTAGGCCATTCACTTCAAAACATAGGGTAAAAATGAAGAACAAAAAATAGATATTCTAGAATTGAACTCCCAATTCCATCATTTAACTACATCCAATATTCATTCATAATTATTTTCATTAGGGATATAAAAATATCCATAATACATTATATATAATGGCATTATATAGATTATATAAGTGAATGTAAGAAGAAAAAAAGAGAAATGATCAATTACTGATGATTCAATATCTCAAATGCACTTTAATATTCTAACTAGTTTCATCTATGTCATTGAGAATCGCCATGGAATCTTAGAAAGGAATGAATGTCTTAGACCATATAATATTTTATTTCTAAAGAGGGTTTCATGGATATAAATCTAACTTAAATAATATTAGATGTAACGAAACCACTACAGAACCACCATAGACAATCCCTTACCCTCTCCTGACTGTGGTGCCATATTCATAGGACATAGAATATAATGTCTTATCAAAACCCTTTGAAAATAATTTCAATTACACAGTAAAGATCCAAAATTCCCTCAAATTACTTATGGCGTACCATATCCCTTATATAATAGGGGTTCTGAAAATAGAAGAACCCATGAATTATCCCCTTCAAGAAAAATGTCACATCCAACACATCGTTTCCGGAATAACTATCCAACATACCCCAATCGCCTACCTCCAAGTAGAAACCATGCCAAAAATGGTAGTGGATCTAAAATAATCCTCTTAGGACTGTCCACCACCACACATACAACAACACTAAAAAACATGCCAAATGGTGTCATGATATCCTCCTCACCCCAACTCATCCATAGCCATACTCTAACCCCTTCCAAACCCCACCAGAACTATGGAAACATTAATAAACATTATAAAAGATCAAACAAAATTAATCACTGGTTATTTTCCAGAAACCAGGGGTGTCACATTATCCCCAAAATCATTACATCAATCCTATGAAGTTAGAAACCCAATTTTTTTCTTATAGAGATCGGGCCAATTTTGTACAATCTTTTTTCATGATGCCATCTCTCTTATTATATTAGACAACATTTTCATAAACACTATACTATTGGAATTATTTTATTAAGAATTATATTCACTTACCTATCCGTGACAACTTTTAGAACATGATTCATCAAAGAATCTGATTGTAGATCCATAAGTTCACATAATATCATATTGTCTAAAATATGTTGTTAATCTATCAATTCTGTTACATGAAACATGATTTACACAAAACATAACATTATTGGTAAATCCAGTCGATAATCCACATCACCCAATCACTCAATACATCAAAAGAAAAATTTTATATTGGATATAACATGTTGTGTTTCCCAAAATAGTAATTTCCATGACTTGGATAAATTATCACGAAAACATGATCAACCACCTAAAATGATAAATTTCAATGGTGGTTTATTTCATATGATCCCTGATGAAACTGAGTTCTTCCCATTATCTTTCTAATAATAAGAATCTTTTCTACTATTTTAAAGACCATACATGGTCCAATAATTAATGACTCACCCACTTCCTCCATGAAATTTGGATAATGAAAAGGACATCAATACAATAATTCAAATGACTACATATATATCCTGCTATGTTAACTATTATAGTTTGAGAACACCAAAAATGGATTTTTTTCCTATAGAACCAAGAAAATCCATTACAAAGATTTCTGATTGACTTACAACATTTGTAACATCCTCTATGATCTTCCATCTATTTTAGGATGATAAGATATTCTCATGGTCAATTTTTTTCCAAGGCCTTACAATAAGGAACTTCAGAGTAGGGATGTAAGCGTGGGTCTCATTTAAAAACTATTGAAACTAGAATCCTATGAATAATATACTTTTAGGGGATATATATTTTTGGCACGTATTCTAATATATTAGATTCATGAATATGGATGAAGTGAGAAAACATTGGTATTTGATCCCTGATCACACATATAGATTCATTCTTCTAAACATTTGTTGGTAGAACTGTGAAAAAACCAATCTCTATTTACTCACATTTACACATGGGAATGGTTAAATATCTCAACAATCCTACAAGCATTTGGTTATCCACATTTTCCTTCTAACATGGGAGGCATCGCGAATCAAAATTTTCCAAATTTCACTTCATTCCCCTAAAAAACTATTCTCTCATAATTATATACATATTCTATATTATCAAATGATAGTAGGTAGAAATAAACTTTTCATAATAAGTTAGAGTGACAAAAATTGAATATTTAAACTAATGAATAGATCTGTTGTCTTACTTCCACCATCATTGGTCACAATAAAATTATGCTTTTACCTAATGTTAAACTATTCAGGATTGGAAGTTTTTTTATCTGACCTACTAAAACAAATATTGTGCACAACCAACTAGAGAGAAGGATACAATAGCACCATGCTCAAAAAATTCCAAATGGATATTAGTTATAATTTACATTTCCCACCACTGATATGAATATTATTTATCAATATTATTTTATGAATTCATAGTTGAGGAATCATCGAAATAGTTTCCTTTACTTGATGTTTATATCAATTAAAATTAAAAAAAATAAGGATATTTCATCCATATTTATTTTCTTAGATTAAAATCACTTTATGATAAAATTTATTTCAAACATTAATGATATTTATACACGATAAATTAATCACTAAATTAGTAATGAATATAAGTCTTAAATGCGTGAACTACAACAACTATTAAAAATCATTTTTTGAATAGTTCTTCTAATAAAACTATACATTTCATTATCCACACTGGAAAAAATAATATTATGGCATGAGGACATATCATGATCATAATGATGATGCAGAACAATAAAAAACATTTCCCTATCCTGAATATATAAACACAATTATATGTAATTATTTAAGACTAAAATTATGCTATTAGAGATATTTCTAGTAGTCATAACATGACTATATAGGAACATATTTACTTTTTAAAGCTCTAATGGTTGGGGAAAGATGTTAAAAAACACGTAAAAACATCTGTAGTATCTTAATAATATAAAGAAATTTTGTATCTCAATTACATATTTTAGAGGATCCCAAGTTATAGTAGACTATGTCATTTCAGGATCCACTAGGACTCCTTTTTATGAAATTAAATAGGATACATACCTCTTGAATCCATAAAACTCGTTTCAAAATCCCTGCATAATGGTCATTCTCCGATAAGATATCTAACACTATGGACAAGTTAATCTCATTCACTACATTCTTCCTAGAATAAAATATAATATCTTCAAAAAAACCCGCCATAAAGAATTAATATACCTATGAATGATATGATTTATCAATTCCATAAATATAGTTGAATGTTATAAATACCAAAGGACATAACCACTTAATTATATTATAGATAAAGACTATTGAATTTTGTTTTATAAATAACCACCTTCTAAACTCACAGCTTGGGATAACCAATCAATAAGATAAGTTTATAAAATCTCATAGCTCCATTAAATTGATCAAATAGGTCATTAATGCGTTGAATCAGGTACATATAATTTATCCCAATGCGATTAAGATGATGATATTATGCACAACATCTAAGTGTTATAACCCCCATCTTTACAAAAGGAACCCATCATTCCCATTGCAATGTTTTATGAAGGATGAACACTTCTCTTTCCAACTCTTCCAAATGAATATCAAGTTCCCTAAATTCAGTTGGTGTCATCCTATAATACAGAATTAAGATTTTATGGGTCCCCTGTCAGAGATAAATAATAACATTTAGCTCCCTTTTGGGTGGAAAACAAGAGAAATGTTTTGGTAAACCATTATGAAATTGGTCTATGTTTACTAGAAAACATCATTTATTGATCTGATCCAAATTTTTCAAATTTCCTACTACTATATAATTGAATATGGTTCCAACCAATAGCACCCACGGTGTAACAACCCTAACTTTTAACAGTGAAAATTCCTCTTAATCTAATTAAATGTATTATTATGTAAAATATTTATATTACATATGCACGTTTTTGGTTTTATGATATTTGATTTTAAAGTACCTTTAATAATTTTGAACGTTGCTAATATAGCCATTGAATAGTGAGCATAAAATTATTATAAATTTAGGGCTTTAACAAATCCAATTTAATCAGACAAAGGAAGTTATGACCTTATCCATTAGAATTTCTCCATACGACGCCCATTTTTCGGAGCTCAGGAAGGAGCTAATATCATTGGGAATTTCTCTTGACCAAGCTCATGTCGAGCTTCAAAATGTTAAGCTTGAGCGGAACCGCCTACGAAATAAGGGGAAGTTGATAGAGACTGCCATTTGAGGGATGTTATCTGATCCACCCCAAGAGTCGGTCACCATCGCATGCCTTACCCTTAGGTTTTATGTGGGTTTTATAAGGGGGTATGAAACAAGACCCTAGTACTATGATTATTTACATTGTTTTTATTTATAGAAAATAAATTCATTTTGAAATTGTTTCATTGCAAATAGTTTTTAAATAAAAATATTATCTTTTAGTTAAAATACAATTAACAATTCAATTTTGCTGAAATAATGGATTTTTTTAATAAAATGATATTGTAATTAAATATTATTACTAAATAAATTTTTATTAAATATAAATGATTCTATAACTTTTATGAATACAATTGTAATTTTTATTATGGTTTGAAAGTCATTTATGTCAAAAACCCATGAATTTTATATAAATGTTAGTTTTTATTTTAAAAGTATAATTTCACATATTTAGAAAATTATTTAGATAAAATTAATATTATTTTTTGAATAAGGAAGCCATAATTGTCCAACGGAGAATTTTTCATAATTTTTTGAGACAGATGAATGTTTTGATAAAAATTAAGTATTGTTTAAATATATAATGTGATTTATGACATCATAATGACCCAATAGTGATGTAATAAAATAGTATAAACATTAGGTTTGGCCAATATTTTTTTACCATTAAAATAATTTGATTTAAGTTTAGTTTTATTTATTTTACAAAACATTAGTGGACCCTCCAAGACTTAAAAAACATTTTAACTTTTTAATTTGATTTCCTAGAGAGTGTGACTCACCACCACATAAGGAAACCTATTATTTTAACAATTTTGTCCATTGGACTTATATAATATTTTTTTCATCTCCCATTTGAAAAAAAACCATGGGATGGTTTGTTGTTTTGGTTAGTTTAAGGTTTAGGGTCCAAAACCTAAATAATAAAAAAATTCCTTCTTTTTTCCTATATAAAACCACCAAAGATCCCACTTCCTATTCACTCAAAGACTTTAGAGGATGACAAAAATCTTCCCTCGCCTCTCTAGAATCAATATAAGGTGACCAAATCACCCATGAAGACTCTCTCAAGCCTCTCCCAAGCCTTTGGGATAACACTTCCATGTAAGGGATTCCCTCCATTCTCATTTAATCCAAGTTTGATAATATCGTTACATACTTTTATTTTCAATTATAAATACTATGGTATGATTTCTCACCTTCCACATACTATTTTCTTTATGTTTGAATGATGAGAGACCCCTTTCTCTCTCATTAATGCCACTCATGTGCACCTGTTACCACGCTGAAATTCCGTAAGGAATCTCTCTCTTCTCATTTACATCCCTGTAATTATTATGAATTATGAATCTAAATTCCATAAAAAATTTTGGGAAATATATATATGTGTGTGTGTGTGTGTGTGACCCCCATGTTGTCTATTCCACGTACATATGATTTGACACCCATTTATCTCTCATTAACCATTTTATGAATTTTTATTTCACGTCATTTTGCAGTTGAAATTGCATCGTGATTTTCCAAGCCAAAGTCATTGGGTAGTGAATATCATGTCTGTTTCTCTATCAAGTTTATTCACCAATATGAAAATTTACATTTTTTAGAGAGTTTCATGTAATTATCCTAATTCTTTAATTATGGAATATATTATGATGTTGAGTGACTCAATGTTGTATGATCCACGTGGCATAGAAATGCATGAAATGAAATGGTTAAGAAGGGTGCTCCCTAATAGCACTCCAATGCATTGGGTATGATTAGTATCATGATGCATCAAGTGAAATGAGGTTTTAATCATTATAATTCAAGTTAAGTGATATTTTACTCATTCTACATGTGCAAATAGCCTTGGATAATCCTATGAACGTGTTAAATGTTGTTGCAACATTTCTAGGTTATGATATTCATTATATATCATGACTTTATGTTCATATTTCTATTATTATCCATTGATAGGAATATTTCATAACATTTATTTTATTCATCATGTTATTCCTTGTATACTCCCTTAATAGTATTTACCGCTCACCCCATTTTATGCATTTCATCAGTTTATCCAATACAAAGCTAAGTAAGATGGAATGTAATGCTCATGTAAAGGAAATGTTCAATAAAGATGTTGTGTTTCATGATTTATGTCATTATGTAATGTTCTTATTCCCCAAAAAAACAATACCTATAAATCATATATGTTGTAATAAGTGAATATTTTTTGTTATAAATCATTTTTAAGTGTGTATTAAAAATAAGGATTTTATAGTTGGTATTAGAGGATATGTTTAGTTATTATTCAGATTAGAAAAATAGAACCCTAGTGAAATCCCTATGGATAAGACTAAGTATAATAAAAACATCTCTTAATTTTAGTGAGTATTGAGTATGTGGTTTATCAAGAAAATATATCCTTGTCTGGATAGAAGCAGGTAGAGGTGGCTCTGGCACATATTTACTTAGGAGTGAAAATTCCGGCAAGGAGTTTCGGGCTTGACCCAGGGAATCCTAGTACACGACAATGGGCCTTGCTGCTCTCTAGGTTATGACACTCATGGGGGACAAACATTGGTAAATTCATGAGATTATTATGAACCCTTATTAAGGAAAAAAATCCCCCTATGAATATATCATGGGAAGTAGATCATGGATTACCTATATTTAAGACCATAGATTCATAAGTTAAAAAAAATAAAAATTATTTATAAGTCATCTGTTTTTTTTTCATTGATTACCCTTTACATGTTAATCATAAGTTTCATTTTATTCTAGCCAATGGCTGGTAGTAGTAGGACATTGGTTAACTGTAACGCCCCGACCCCAGCTACCCAGAGTCGGTGCATTAATTACACAACATTGGCATGATCACAAGAAAGATCAAATCTCGAAAGACCGATTGGTTTAGTAGCCTTGGAAACACTAGATATATTCATAAGTTTTACATTACATCATTAAACGAAAAACTACTACAACAACATATTGTCTCCATAATCCACACTCATATCCCCACATAATATCCCTGCAGGTCATTCATAACTTACTTCTTCACTTCCTCGGAAAAATAAAACATAGAAAAGGGGTGAGCTCAAATCCCCAGTAAGGATAACAATATAGTGGAACATTCAAAAATAAGCATAATCATTTAAGGCAATGAATTACTAAAACAAAAGCCTTTTAAACTTGAACTTCAACATAGTATGGCAAAAGTAAAATGAAATAATGCCATTTACTTGTTCACATGGATATTCTACTAATCGAATAATCACATGCAAAATCAATAACCACTTTTATAATGTTGGAATGCATAATGTCAAACGTTAATTTCATTGTCTAGGCCTCATCCCAAGACCTAGGGGTTACTTCTAACCGGAACCCAACCCGGAGTGCCTCTAATAACCGGACACCAACCCGGAGTGCCTCTAATAACCGGACACCAACCCGGAGTACCTCTAATAACCGGAGACCAAACCGGAGGGCTTACTTTTACCAGTCCCTAACCTGGAGGGCTTACGTTAACCAGTCCCCAACCTGGAGGGCTTACTTTTACCGGTCCCCAACCCGGAACATACTTGTTTAGCACATTCATCTGAAGAAAAGTTTGAAATATAACATAAACATTCGGATTAAAACTAGCATACGAAATGTCAATAGTTTCACCATAAACTATGAATGGTATAAAATAGCACATCCACAGTCAAACATATCACAAAACCTTCAATACAATATAGAAGTTTTGTATTATAATAAATCAACTTCAAATAATCTTAAAATCCATCGAAGGATGTTGACATAGATGAAATCAAAATTCTTTTAAAAGAAGTATCTCCTTTTATTTTGAAATCATTTAAAATCCATATAAAATAAAACATTTTCTTTGAAAATATTCTTATAAGATTGTAAGGAAATATTCGACAATTTTATAACGGCGGAAAATAACCGCACCCGCCGTATAAGTTAAAAAAACATTCTTACCTCAATTCTGTCGAAAAGGTTAAAAAGTACCTTGTTTTGAAAACGACGGAAAGATTCCTTTATAAACCTCTTATAAAATGTCAAAAAAGGGTATAAATGACTTTAACCCATATTCTTGTAAATAGTAAAAATGTTTTGAAATACATTTTTAAGAAACATGGATGTGGATGATAAAGATATCCCAGTAGATTATTACGTATAAACAACCTCGGATAATGAAGAGATTGTGAAATAACCCTTACCTTGTACTTTTCCTTGGTTGGGGTAGGTTAACCTCCTGTATAATGGTGAAATAATTGTTATTAAATTATACAAGAATCATATATATTAATATGATATCATATATGATCTTTTAACATTGATTTGTTAATAATATCTTAGTATTATCGTTGTTTCGGGTGTTAACTTACTCGTTTGCTTTTGTATGTTTTGTTACGTAAGACATGTTTGTAAAGGATAGGTTGTATATTATTCAAATACATAATGGTATTAAGTCCTTAAACATCATCTTTAAATCATCAAATAATAATTATACTTTAATGGATACGATGGAGAATGAATCTCATCGCGTTCGTGGAGACGGTAGTCCGTACGTACGCACGAACGCTACTTCCATTTAATTTTTATTTTAAAAGAATCGAATCCAAATGATACATAGGTATATTAATATTCCAGTATAATATAATATTTTATATATGTTACTTAAGTTCATTAACACCATCCCTTATACGTTCCATGTGTGGTATGAACAAGTCATATCATTTTAAGGGGGCGGTAGTCCGCACTTCCTCAAATGAAATTATCGTATGTATATACAACATGAAACGAATAATGGTATGAAATAAAATGGAATTACAGAAGCTTATATATAAAATATATATCATTAATATCATATTTAATTACAGTGCCATCATAATGGCCACCATGAGAGGCGGTAAGATGTATTTGAAAAATCATCGTTTCGTGAGGTGTTAATTTGTCATCCACAGAAACATTATGTTCATCATCCATTAGATGGAGTTGTGTGTATGTGTAGCTTGAATACTTATTATAACAACATCCTAGTATATTGAGGATACTGGTTTTGTTACAAAAGAAGGGAAATAAAAAGAGTTTGGGGGTTGGAGAAGCAAAATAAATGAAAATAATTTAAGAGAAATCGTTACCTTTAATTTAGGTAACTCACTTTGGTTCGAACCAAAGGACTTGTTGAAATGCTTTCTGCCAAAGGGGAAGCTTCAAGGAGGAGGAGAGGGATGTGGGGAGCTTAGTTGGGAAGAGTTTGGACGAGCCAAGTGGCTTGAGAGGTGTGAGGAATGAGTATAAGTGGTCTCCTTTTATAAGGGAGAGGAGGGGCTCTTTAGGAAAGTGTGAAAGTATTACTTTATAATATATTTTTATTCGGTTTATAATGGTCCAAAAATCATTGAGGTCGAAGATAAGATGACTCATATTCTAAATAACATCAACCAATAAGAATTTGACAGGTTTTAGATAATATTTTAATCATTATCATCTTATTTATTTAAATGATTTATTAATGAGGTAAACATTGCATCATTATTGTGTCATTAATAATTTAACTTATTTGATGTCTAAAAATTATAAATAAAATATCATCATGTAGTAAATCTCTTTATATTTCTAATGAATATTTATAATCGAAAATCCAACATGTATAACCCTATGTAAAAATTGTTCTTCTAAAAGATGTAAGCTTATGCCATTTTTATTTTTATTTTAACTTTATTAATATAATGTGTCCCTACCACATACAAGTGGCTCCAAGGGGTCCCGAAATCTACCCAAGGATGCCCATGGTCGGGTATGTGTCCACCAATAAGGTTAGGACACGTTTTAGGGTAATTTTGTATTATTATAATATTATTCTTTAACCCTTATTTACCGGATTTACCCTTTAACCATGGTAAATAAAATATTTACCATAGTAACTATTCAAAATGTCTAAAAATAAAAGTTACCTATTTACACAATTTGAACATCCTGATTCCAAATATGGAATCCATTTTCCCAAATTCAAAACACAGAAGTGGCAGAAATTAATTTAAAATTAATTCCCGCTGTAAAAACAAAAAGCGTGTTTTTAAGAGATAATAACTATCAAAAGATTGACACTTGTTTATGTTTGGTTTAATTGTAAAATTATGTCCAATGACCAACATTATATTAAACGGTAAAAATATATTCTAAATATACTTTAAAACCACTCAAATTCATAATTTATCACTATTAATTATTTTGATTAAAAAAGTTGTTTTTAATTAAAATTTAGTAATTTTCACTATTCATCAAAATATGAAAGTTATCCGAAATGTACCAAAATTTCACCTTAGGCTAAATTTGATATTCCGAATCCAAAAATGGAGTCCATTTTCAAATATAAAATATATATAATTTCAAAATTTAGGTATTACTATTCATAACGGCTAGTTTGATCGGTTGTGGTGTGTGTTAAAACTCGACGTTGCGTACAACACACGCTACTGTTTTATTCAAAGGAAAGCGTACCGTGGAAGCTTGGGATGTTTCATTTTAAATTTTTTGATGTCTCCATTTAGTCAAAAATTTTAAAATATTGTATTTAAAAATGTTTCACTATCAAAAGTTGATAAAAGTGCAATACTGAAAATGAATCTGTTCTTGCATTATGACTAAGAAACTCATAATATGGATTCTAAAATTATAAGGATTATATAAAGTTAAAAATGTAGTTAATGCTATTCATGACCTCTTTTAATGGCTTTTTTTTGGTAAGTCATGGTGCAATTGAACTCGGTGTTGCGTGTAGTGCAAGTTATTGAATTATTTTGAAAAAATAACACACTATGAAATCTTGGGGTGTTACATTCTCCCCTCCTTCAATAAATTGCGTCCTTGCAATTTGAAATTGTTCTTTGAAAATAAAAGTTTGAAAATAGATAATATATTTGTGGGAAAACCCACATCGGAAATTGGGTTACTAAAATTTAGTCTTAATATGAGGAAAAGAGAAATGAAAGGGTCACCACCAAATTATGATCTTGATTAGGAGAACATTGGTGGCAATTAGAGACATATAATCGGAGGAAAAACATAAATATTTATAGGTAGTGATTGAGGTCATCAATCACAAACAAGTGTATAATTGAGGTCCTTAAACTCATCAATCTATGATACTTTGAAGTACCATCGGTTCAACAAAATATAGGGTATTGGGATAACACATTTTTGACGTTTCAAAATATCTTAGTTGAAATCCCACATCGAAAAATGAATTAACGAGGCCTCTATTTAAAATAAAGAGTCGAAAGTATGAAGATTAACGAAAATAACACATACTAGGGTTCCATGTAAGAAAATATGGATATGGAAGAAAAATCTAACCATCAATTATCTGATGGAGAGTGGTAGAGAACATGGCTATGAAAAGGCCAACAATCCCAAAGCCATAAATTAGTGATGATTTAAGGTACCATCTAGGAAAACATTTTTGTTCTAAGTTGCTTTTCTTAATATTGAGGAATTTATTTATGAGATTGGCTAAGATCATAAGGAGATATACTTACTTTATAATTAGAGTTTTATCCATTAATAAATTTCTACCACAAACTCATCTTTCACTCTAAAAGATAATAGAATGTAAAAAAAATTCTATTTACACTATTCGTATAGGATTCCAAAATAAACGAATTTATAATTCATCTACAAGATCTTTTAATAAAAGCTACATTATTTAATCCAGGACATCTTGTGGGCCAGTGGTAGGTGATACACCCTTGTCGCCCTTCGGTTGCGGGTTCAAGTCTCGCAGCCTTGCCGGACGCGACGGGTTGCCGCCCGACCTCTGGGTTGTCCTTTTATGGCAATCCAAAATAATCCAAACTAGAACTATCCAAAATAATTCTATCCAAACTCACAGTCCAACATTTATAAGTAAGGTAAACATAATGTAGAACCTTTTTACCCCGTAATAGCATATGAATACCTTCATCATGTATTCTTTTAATACACTGAAACATCCTGAATTACCATATTCCTTATTGATTACATTCATGCTCCCTTATTCCATATAGAAAGCTGGATATACTTCATTAATCCAAAAATGTTTTAAACCCCAACAATGATGGAATATACAAATCATTAATCAGTTCCAGGGTAGTCAAGAATATCCAATATAATTTATCCAAAACAATCACATATTATTCCAAAATCATTACCTCAGTATCAGAACTATATTCTCTCAACCATATATTTTCCAAAAATTTATCCTGCTATTGAGTCACTTTTCATTGTTCCACAAAATCTCAAGTCCTTAATGAAATAGTACTGCAGTACAATCCTTATATACTCCATTATTATTGTAACAAGTACATTGTTGATACAACACTCAATTGACATAATCAACATAAGAACTCTAATCATTCCTCTTCATCTGTGGTAGTATCATAACTTGATTATTATCCAATAACATCATTTGCGGCATAGTCTGATGACTGGGACATAGGTTCGCGTAGTGTCCAAACTCCTTGCAAATGAAGCATTGTACATTTAAAACCATTTTCTTACCCTTGCAGTCACGTACTTTGTGCCCTTTTCCTCCACACTTATAACAAACTCCCATTCCTTTCAGGCAAGTTCCAGGGTGTTTCTTTCCACAGTTACCACATATGGGAAAATTCTTCTTTTCCATTTTCCCTTTATCCATCTTTCTCTCTTCCATCCTTTTATTCTCTTGATTCCCTTCAAAGCCATAGGACTCAGTAAACTCTTTACTTATCTTATCAACACATGATATTATTTCTTCATATGATGATAATACATGGGAGACTATTTCTCTTATAAATTCTAGCTTAAGACCATGAAAGATATGATCCTTCCTTCTCTTTGAATCATGTGTATTTCTGGAGTTCTCATTCCTTCTACTGGGCGCCATTTCTAAACAATGGCATAAACTAGATCAGTTTATGAATCAAAATACATAATCCCATACTTATAAAACACTTAACATAAATTGAACTATTTATGGATATAATCCATAATCATAAAAATGTTTTCTTTGAGGAAGTATATACTCATAAACCCTTCATAATGATTTGTAAAGAAAATGAGAGTTATCCTAAGCATATCCCCCGGGAGTGTCATAACCAAGAGTGTAGCAAGGCCCGTTGTCGTGCACCAGTTCCCGTTCGAGTCTAGCTCAAAGCGGTGTTTTCGGGTTTTACCCCTAGGTACATCTGTGCCAGAGCCGCCTCTACCTGCTCGTATCCAGACAGGGATGTATTGCTCGGAAAACTCACAAAACTCTACAATACCAAAATTCTAGGAAGTTCTTCTATAATAATCCTCAAAGTTCATCTTAGGTCTACGTGATCTAATCAGAGTTTATCTAAATCTAGCTTCCAAGGTTTGTACTAAACTTCCTCTGATACCAACTGTAACGCCCCGACCCCAGCTACCCAGAGTCGGTGCATTAATTACACAACATTAGCATGATCACAAGAAAGATCAAATCTCGAAAGACCGATTGGTTTAGTAGCCTTGGAAACACTAGATATATTCATAAGTTTTACATTACATCATTAAACGAAAAACTACTACAACAACATATTGTCTCCATAATCCACACTCATATCCCCACATAATATCCCTGCAGGTCATTCATAACTTACTTCTTCACTTCCTGGGAAAAATAAAACATAGAAAAGGGGTGAGCTCAAATGCCCAGTAAGGATAACAATATAGCGGAACATTCAAAAATAAGCATAAACATTTAAGGCAATGAATTACTAAAACAAAAGCCTTTTAAACTTGAACTTCAACATAGTATGGCAAAAGTAAAATGAAATAATGCCATTTACTTGTTCACATGGATATTCTACTAATCGAATAATCACATGAAAAATCAATAACCACTTTCATAATGTTGGAATGCATAATGTCAAACGTTAATTTCATTGTCTAGGCCTCATCCCAAGACCTAGGGGTTACTTCTAACCGGAACCCAACCCGGAGTGCCTCTAATAACCGGACACCAACCCGGAGTGCCTCTAATAACCGGACACCAACCCGGAGTACCTCTAATAACCGGAGACCAAACCGGAGGGCTTACTTTTACCAGTCCCTAACCTGGAGGGCTTACTTTAACCAGTCCCCAACCTGGAGGGCTTACATTTACCGGTCCCCAACCCGGAACATACTTGTTTAGCACATTCATCTGAAGAAAAGTTTGAAATATAACATAAACATTCGGATTAAAACTAGCATACGAAATGTCAATAGTTTCACCATAAACTATGAATGGTATAAAATAGTACATCCACAGTCAAACATATCACAAAACCTTTAATACAATATAGATGTTTTGTATTATATTAAATCAACTTCAAATAATCTTAAAATCCATTGAAGGATGTTGACATAGATGAAATCAAAATTCTTTTAGAAGAAGTATCTCCTTTTATTTTGAAATCATTTAAGATCCATATAAAATAAAACACTTTCTTTGAAAATATTCTTATAAGCTTGTAAGGAAAGCTTCGACGATTTTATAACGGCGGAAAATAACCGCACCCGCCGTATAAGTTAAAAAAAACATTCTTACCTCAATTCTGTCGAAAAGGTTAAAACGTACCTTGTTTTGAAAACGACGGAAAGATTCCTTTATAAACCTCTTATAAAAAGTCAAAAAAGGGTATAAATGACTTTAACCCATATTCTTGTAAATAGTAAAAATGTTTTGAAATACATTTTTAAGAAACATGGATGTGGATGATCAAGATATCCCAGTAGATTATTACGTATAAACAACCTCGGATAATGAAGAGATTGTGAAATAACCCTTACCTTGTACTTTTCCTTGGTTGGGGTAGGTTAACCTCCTGTATAATGGTGAAATAATTGTTATTAAATTATACAAGAATCATATATATTAATATGATATCATATATGATCTTTTAACATTGATTTGTTAATAATATCTTAGTATTATCGTTGTTTCGGGTGTTAACTTACTCGTTTGATTTTGTATGTTTTGTTACGTAAGACATGTTTGTAAAGGATAGGTTGTATATTATTCAAATACAGAATGGTATTAAGTCCTTAAAAATCATCTTTAAATCATCAAATGATAATTATACTTGAATGGATACGATGGAGAATGAATCTCATCGCGTTCGTGGAGACGGTAGTCCGTACGTACGCACGAACGCTACTTCCATTTAATTTTTATTTTAAAAGAATCGAATCCAAATGATACATAGGTATATTACTATTCCAGTATAATATAATATTTTATATATGTTACTTAAGTTCATTAACACCATCCTTTATACGTTCCATGTGTGGTATGAACGAGTCATATCATTTTAAGGGGGCGGTAGTCCGTACTTCCTCAAATGAAATTATCGTATGTATATACAACATGAAACGAATAATGGTATGAAATAAAATGGAATTACAGAAGCTTATATATAAAATATATATCATTAATATCATATTTAATTACAGTGCCATCATAATGGCCACCATGAGAGGCGGTAAGATGTATTTGAACAATCATCGTTTCGTGAGGCGTTAATTTTCCATCCACAGAAACATTATTTTCATCATCCATTAGATGGAGTTGTGTGTATGTGTAGCTTGAATACTTCTTATAACAACATCCTAATATATTGAGGATACTGGTGTTGTTACAAAAGAGGGGAAATAAAAAGAGTTTGGGGGTTGGAGAAGCAAAATAAATGAAAATAATTTAAGAGAAATCGTTACCTTTAATTTAGGTAACTCACTTTGGTTAGAACCAAAGGACTTGTTGAAATGCTTTCTGCCTAAGGGGAAGCTTCAAGGAGGAGGAGAGGGATGTGGGGAGATTAGTTGGGCAGAGTTTGGACGAGCCAAGTGGCTTGAGAGGTGTGAGGAATGAGTATAAGTGGTCTCCTTTTATAAGGGAGAGGAGGGGCTCTTTAGGAAAGTGTGAAAGTATTACTTTATAATATATTTGTATTCGGTTTATAATGGTCCAAAAATCATTGAGGTCGAAGATAAGATGACTAATATTCTAAATAACATCAACCAATAAGAATTGGACAGGTTTTAGATAATATGTTAATCATTATAATCTTATTTATTTAAATGATTTATTAATGAGGTAAACATTGCATCATTATTGTGTCATTAATAATTTAACTTATTTGATGTCTAAAAATTATAAATAAAATATCATCATGTAGGAAATCCTTTTATATTTCTAATGAATATTTATAATCGAAAATCCAACATGTATAACCCTATGTAAAAATTGTTCTTCTAAAAGATGTAAGCTTATGCCATTTTTATTTTTATTTTAACTTTATTAATATAATGTGTCCCTACCACATACAAGTGGCTCCAAGGGGTCCCAAAATCTACCCAAGGATGCCCATGGTCGGGTAGGTGTCCACCAATAAGGTTAGGACACGTTTTAGGGTAATTTTGTATTATTATAATATTATTTTTTAACCCTTATTTACCGGATTTACCCTTTAACCATGGTAAATAAAATATTTACCATAGTAACTATTCAAAATGTCTAAAAATAAAAGTTACCTATTTACACAATTTGAACATCCTGATTCCAAATATGGAATCCATTTTCCCAAATTCAAAACACAGAAGTGGCAGAAATTAATTTAAAATTAATTCCCGCTGTCAAAACAAAAAGCGTGTTTTTAAGAGATAATAACTATCAAAAGATTGACACTTGTTTATGTTTGGTTTAATTGTAAAATTATGTCCAATGACCAACATTATATTAAATGGTAAACATATATTCTAAATATACTTTAAAACCACTAAAATTCATAATTTATCACTATTAATTATTTTGATTAAAAAAGTTGTTTTTAATTAAAATTTAGTAATTTTCACTATTCATCAAAATATGAAAGTTATCCGAAATGTACCAAAATTTCACCTTAGGCTAAATTTGATATTCCGAATCCAAAAATGAATTCCATTTTCAAATATAAAATATATATAATTTGAAAATTTAGGTATTACTATTCATAACGGCTAGTTTGATCGGTTGTGGTGTGTGTTAAAACTCGACGTTGCGTACAACACACGCTACTGTTTTATTCAAAGGAAAGCGTACCGTGGAAGCTTGGGATGTTTCATTTTAAATTTTTTGATGTCTCCATTTAGTCAAAAAGTTTAAAATATTGTATTTAAAAAGGTTTCACTATCAAAAGTTGATAAAAGTGCAATACTGAAAATGAATCTGTTCTTGCATTATGACTAAGAAACTCATAATATGGATTCTAAAATTATAAGGATTATATAAAGTTAAAAATGTAGTTAATGCTATTCATGACCTCTTTTAATGGCTTTTTTTTGGTAAGTCATGGTGCAATTGAACTCGGTGTTGCGTGTAGTGCAAGTTATTTAATTATTTTGAAGAAATAACACACTATGAAATCTTGGGGTGTTACATTCTCCCCTCCTTCAATAAATTGCGTCCTCGCAATTTGAAATTGTTCTTTGAAAATAAAAGTTTGAAAATAGATAATATATTTGTGGGAAAACCCACATCGGAAATTGGGTTACTAAAATTTAGTCTTAATATGAGGAAAAGAGAAATGAAAGGGTCACCACCAAATTATGATCTTGATTAGGAGAACATTGGTGGAAATTAGAGACATATAATCGGAGGAAAAACGTAAATATTTATAGGTAGTGATTGAGGTCATCAATCACAAAAAAGTGTATAATTGAGGTCCTTAAACTCATCAATCTATGATACTTTGAAGTACCATCGGTTCAACAAAATATAGGGTATTGGGATAACACATTTTTGACGTTTCAAAATATCTTAGTTGAAATCCCACATCGAAAAATGAATTAACGAGGCCTCTATTTAAAATAAAGAGTCGAAAGTATGAAGATTACCGAAAATAACACATACTAGGGTTCCATGTAAGAAAATATGGATATGGAAGAAAAATCTAACCATCAATTATCTGATGGAGAGTGGTAGAGAACATGGCTATGAAAAGGCCAACAATCCCAAAGCCATAAATTAGTGATGATTTAAGGTACCATCTAGGAAAACATTTTTGTTCTAAGTTGCTTTTCTTAATATTGAGGAATTTATTTATGAGATTGGCTAAGATCATAAGGAGATATACTTACTTTATAATTAGAGTTTTATCCATTAATAAATTTCTACCACAAACTCATCTTTCACTCTAAAAGATAATAGAATGTAAAAAAAAATTCTATTTACACTATTCGTATAGGGTTCCAAAATAAACGAATTTATAATTCATCTACAAGATCTTTTAATAAAAGCTACATTATTTAATCCAGGACATCTCGTGGGCCAGTGGTAGGTGATACACCCTTGTCGCCCTTCGGTTGCGGGTTCAAGTCTCGCAGCCTTGCCGGACGCGACGGGTTGCCGCCCGACCTCTGGGTTGTCCTTTTATGGCAATCCAAAATAATCCAAACTAGAACTATCCAAAATACTTCTATCCAAACTCACAGTCCAACATTTATAAGTAAGGTAAACATAATGTAGAACCTTTTTACCCCGTAATAGCATATGAATACCTTCATCATGTATTCTTTTAATACACCGAAACATCCTGAATTACCATATTCCTTATTGATTACATTCATGCTCCCTTATTCCATATAGAAAGCTGGATATACTTCATTAATCCAAAAATGTTTTAAACCCCAACAATGATGGAATATACAAATCATTAATCAGTTCCAGGGTAGTCAAGAATATCCAATATAATTTATCCAAAACAATCACATATTATTCCAAAATCACTACCTCAGTATCAGAACTATATTCTCTCAACCATATATTTTCCAAAAATTTATCCTGCTATTGAGTCACTTTTCATTGTTCCACAAAATCTCAAGTCCTTAATGAAATAGTACTGCAGTACAATCCTTATATACTCCATGATTATTGTAACAAGTACATTGTTGATACAACACTCAATTGACATAATCAACATAAGAACTCTAATCATTCCTCTTCATCTGTGGTAGTATCATAACTTGATTATTATCCAATAACATAATTTGCGGCATAGTCTGATTACTGGGACATAGGTTCGCGTAGTGTCCAAACTCCTTGCAAATGAAGCATTGTACATTTAAAACCATTTTCTTACCCTTGCAGTCACGTACTTTGTGCCCTTTTCCTCCACACTTATAACAAACTCCCATTCCTTTCAGGCAACTTCCAGGGTGTTTCTTTCCACAGTTACCACATATGGGAAAATTCTTCTTTTCCATTTTCCCTTTATCCATCTTTCTCTCTTCCATCCTTTTCTTCTCTTGATTCCCTTCAAAGCCATAGGACTCAGTAAACTCTTTACTTATCTTATAAACACATGATATTATTTCTTCATATGATGATAATACATGGGAGACTATTTATCTTATAAATTCTAGCTTAAGACCATGAAAGATATGATCCTTCCTTCTCTTTGAATCATGTGTATTTCTGGAGTTCTCATTCCTTCTACTGGGCGCCATTTCTAAACAATGGCATAAACTAGATCAGTTTATGAATCAAAATACATAATCCCATACTTATAAAACACTTAACATAAATTGAACTATTTATGGATATAATCCATAATCATAAAAATGTTTTCTTTGAGGAAGTATATACTCATAAACCCTTCATAATGATTTGTAAAGAAAATGAGAGTTATCCTAAGCATATCCCCCGGAGGTGTCGTAACCAAGAGTGCAGCAAGGCCCGTTGTCGTGCACCAGTTCCCGTTCGAGTCTAGCTCAAAGCGGTGTTTTCGGGTTTTACCCCTAGGTACATCTGTGCCAGAGCCGCCTCTACCTGCTCGTATCCAGACAGGGATGTATTGCTCGGAAAACTCACAAAACTCTACAATACCAAAATTCTAGGAAGTTCTTCTATACTAATCCTCAAAGTTCATCTTAGGTCTACGTGCTCTAATCAGAGTTTATCTAAATCTAGCTTCCAAGGTTTGTACTAAACTTCCTCTGATACCAACTATAACGCCCCGACCCCAGCTACCCAGAGTCGGTGCATTAATTACACAACATTGGCATGATCACAAGAAAGATCAAATCTCGAAAGACCGATTGGTTTAGTAGCCTTGGAAACACTAGATATATTCATAAGTTTTACATTACATCATTAAACGAAAAACTACTACAACAACATATTGTCTCCATAATCCACACTCATATCCCCACATAATATCCTTGCAGGTCATTCATAACTTACTTCTTCACTTCCTGGGAAAAATAAAACATAGAAAAGGGGTGAGATCAAATGCCCAGTAAGGATAACAATATAGTGGAACATTCAAAAATAAGCATAAACATTTAAGGCAATGAATTACTAAAACAAAAGCCTTTTAAACTTGAACTTCAACATAGTATGGCAAAAGTAAAATGAAATAATGCCATTTACTTGTTCACATGGATATTCTACTAATCGAATAATCACATGCAAAATCAATAACCACTTTCATAATGTTGGAATGCATAATGTCAAACGTTAATTTCATTGTCTAGGCCTCATCCCAAGACCTAGGGGTTACTTCTAACCGGCACCCAACCCGGAGTGCCTCTAATAACCGGACACCAACCCGGAGTGCCTCTAATAACCGGACACCAACCCGGAGTACCTCTAATAACCGGAGACCAAACCGGAGGGCTTACTTTTACCAGTCCCTAACCTGGAGGGATTACTTTAACCAGTCCCCAACCTGGAGGGCTTACTTTTACCGGTCCCCAACCCGGAACATACTTGTTTAGCACATTCATCTGAAGAAAAGTTTGAAATATAACATAAACATTCGGATTAAAACTAGCATACGAAATGTCAATAGTTTCACCATAAACTATGAATGGTATAAAATAGCACATCCACAGTCAAACATATCACAAAACCTTCAATATAATATAGAAGTTTTGTATTATAATAAATCAACTTCAAATAATCTTAAAATCCATCGAAGGATGTTGACATAGATGAAATCAAAATTCTTTTAAAAGAAGTATCTCCTTTTATTTTGAAATCATTTAAGATCCATATAAAATAAAACATTTTCTTTGAAAATATTCTTATAAGCTTGTAAGGAAAGCTTCGACGATTTTATAACGGCGGAAAATAACCGCACCCGCCGTATAAGTTAAAAAAAACATTCTTACCTCAATTCTGTCGAAAAGGTTAAAAAGTACCTTGTTTTGAAAACGACGGAAAGATTCCTTTATAAACCTCTTATAAAAAGTCAAAAAAGGGTATAAATGACTTTAACCCATATTCTTGTAAATAGTAAAAATGTTTTGAAATACATTTTTAAGAAACATGGATGTGGATGATAAAGATATCCCAGTAGATTATTACGTATAAACAACCTCGGATAATGAAGAGATTGTGAAATAACCCTTACCTTGTACTTTTCCTTGGTTGGGGTAGGTTAACCTCCTGTATAATGGTGAAATAATTGATATTAAATTATACAATAATCATATATATTAATATGATATCATATATGATCTTTTAACATTGATTTGTTAATAATATCTTAGTATTATCGTTGTTTCGGGTGTTAACTTACTCGTTTGCTTTTGTATGTTTTGTTACGTAAGACATGTTTGTAAAGGATAGGTTGTATATTATTTAAATACAGAATGGTATTAAGTCCTTAAAAATCATCTTTAAATCATCAAATTATAATTATACTTGAATGGATACGATGGAGAATGAATCTCATCGCGTTCGTGGAGACGGTAGTCCGTACGTACGCACGAATGCTACTTCCATTTAATTTTTATTTTAAAAGAATCGAATCCAAATGATACATAGGTATATTACTATTCCAGTATAATATAATATTTTATATATGTTACTTAAGTTCATTAACACCATCCTTTATACGTTCCATGTGTGGTATGAACGAGTCATATCATTTTAAGGGGGCGGTAGTCCGCACTTCCTCAAATGAAATTATCGTATGTATATACAACATGAAATGAATAATGGTATGAAATAAAATGGAATTACAGAAGCTTATATATAAAATATATATCATTAATATCATATTTAATTACAGTGCCATCATAATGGCCACCATGAGAGGCGGTAAGATGTATTTGAACAATCATCGTTTCGTGAGGCGTTAATTTGCCATCCACAGAAACATTATGTACATCATCCATTAGATGGAGTTGTGTGTATGTGTAGCTTGAATACTTCTTATAACAACATCCTAGTATATTGAGGATACTGGTGTTGTTATAAAAGAAGGGAAATAAAAAGAGTTTGGGGGTTGGAGAAGCAAAATAAATGAAAATAATTTAAGAGAAATCGTTACCTTTAATTTAGGTAACTCACATTGGTTGGAACCAAAGGACTTGTTGAAATGCTTTCTGCCAAAGGGGAAGCTTCAAGGAGGAGGAGAGGGATGTGGGGAGCTTAGTTGGGCAGAGTTTGGACGAGCCAAGTGGCTTGAGAGGTGTGAGGAATGAGTATAAGTGGTCTCCTTTTATAAGGGAGAGGAGGGGCTCTTTAGGAAAGTGTGAAAGTATTACTTTATAATATATTTGTATTCGGTTTATAATGGTCCAAAAATCATTGAGGTAGAAGATAGGATGACTCATATTCTAAATAACATCAACCAATAAGAATTGGACAGGTTTTAGATAATATTTTAATCATTATAATCTTATTTATTTAAATGATTTATTAATGAGGTAAACATTGCATCATTATTTTGTCATTAATAATTTAACTTATTTGATGTCTAAAAATTATAAATAAACTATCATCATGTAGGAAATCTTTTTATCTTTCTAATGAATATTTATAATCGAAAATCCGACATGTATAACCCTATGTAAAATTTGTTCTTCTAAAGGATGTAAGCTTATGCCATTTTTATTTTTATTTTAACTTTATTAATATAATGTGTCCCTACCACATACAAGTGGCTCCAAGGGGTCCCAAAATCTACCCAAGGATGACCATGGTCGGGTATGTGTCCACCAATAAGGTTAGGACACGTTTTAGGGTAATTTTGTATTATTATAATATTATTTTTTAACCCTTATTTACCGGATTTACCCTTTAACCATGGTAAATAAAATATTTACCATAGTAACTATTCAAAATTTCTAAAAATAAAAGTTACCTATTTACAAAATTTGAACATCCTAATTCCAAATATGGAATCCATTTTCCCAAATTCAAAACACAGAAGTGGCAGAAATTAATTTAAAATTAATTCCCGCGGTCAAAACAAAAAGCGTGTTTTTAAGAGATAATAACTATCAAAAGATTGACACTTGTTTATGTTTGGTTTAATTGTAAAATTATGTCCAATGACCAACATTATATTAAATGGTAAAAATATATTCTAAATATACTTTAAAACCACTCAAATTCATAATTTATCACTATTAATTATTTTGATTGAAAAAGTTGTTTTTAATTAAAATTTAGTAATTTTCACTATTCATCAAAATATGAAAGTTATCCGAAATGTACCAAAATTTCACCTTAGGCTAAATTTGATATTCCGAATCCAAAAATGAAGTCCATTTTCAAATATAAAATATATATAATTTCAAAATTTAGGTATTACTATTCATAACGGCTAGTTTGATCGGTTGTGGTGTGTGTTAAAACTCGACGTTGCGTACAACACACGCTACTGTTTTATTCAAAGGAAAGCGTACCGTGGAAGCTTGGGATGTTTCATTTTAAATTTTTTGATGTCTCCATTTAGTCAAAAAGTTTAAAATATTGTATTTAAAAAGGTTTCACTATCAAAAGTTGATAAAAGTGCAATACTGAAAATGAATCTGTTCTTGCATTATGACTAAGAAACTCATAATATGGATTCTAAAATTATAAGGATTATATAAAGTTAAAAATGTAGTTAATGCTATTCATGACCTCTTTTAATGGCTTTTTTTTTGGTAAGTCATGGTGCAATTGAACTCGGTGTTGCGTGTAGTGCAAGTTATTGAATTATTTTGAAGAAATAACACACTATGAAATCTTGGTGTGTTACATTAACAACCGATGGAGAGATCAATGTGATTACTATTATAATGAGAAGCACAATCCAATGGGGGCAGGAAACACTAATTTTGTCATGGTGCTATCTCGGTTAACTCAATATTTGAATTGAAACATGGGTCAAGAGGAACGATCACCCCCCCCCCTAAGAAAGAACAAGTCGCAATCAAGAGCATCATGAGACAAAGGCCTCCAACAATTAATGAATCATATGATCCCACAATTTTCGAACAATGGATCAACTCCATGAAAAAGTTATTCTTTATCCTTCAATGTTTCGAACAAGAGAAGGTTATTCTGGATACTTATCGTATTGAGGGCGAAGCCAATAAATGGTGGAAATTGATCAAAAATATGAAGCATGAGGAGGATATTGAGGCTGTGGAATGGAATTATTTTTATAAAAAACAATTCATCAATATTTTCTGCACACCCTCCAACATAAGATATAAAGGGACTTCCTTGCCCTCATTCCAAAATATGATGAGTCCATCAAAGCGTACAAGTCATAACTTACAAGGCTTTCATGATATGCTTATAGCTTGGTCATTGCCCCTCAATTCTAGGTTGATTTCTTATTTGGTGGGATAAATCCTAGCCCACAGATATCCCTAGTGGTCGGTGACATTGATTTCTATAAAAAAATTGTTTGATCTGCCCACAACGACGAAATAGAGATCAATGAATCTCAAGGGTATCATGGGGATGAGAAGTGTAAGGTGTGCATCAATTCATCCAGTCTGGTGGATAAATCCAATTGTACTATGAATATCCAGAACCACACTTTCCAAAGGTGTGGAAAGAAGAACCCCAGAAAGAGCCTAAAAGGGATGAGGAAATGCTTTATTTGTAGAAGAGAAGGGAACCTAGTCATTAACTACCGCCAAGAAAAACTCACAACTGTGACAAAGGAGAGGGTTTCTCCGATCGACACTCAACGCCTTGTTCATCACTTGAACATCAATAAACCAGGGCACCTTACAAATAATTTCCCTAAGACAAGGGTTTTCGGAGTAGACTAATAACCTCCATGGTAGAAAGGGTGATATTTTTCCCTCACTACTCTCTAAGTGAACCCCGATAATGAAGTGGTGACATGTACATTAGTTATTCATTCAAGAATAGAGAACATATTTTTTATATCTGGTTCAAAGCATTGTTTTTCATCCCGAATGTTTAGTAGAACAATTCTTACACCACTAAAAATCCTGGAAATAAAGATGTCGGTGATTATGGAAAATGGGACAATCATTGCATCATGTGAATATTACTCCTCCATGGTCACAATATTGGGTTTGAACTTTCATGTGTACCTCATCATACTCCCTCTCGTGTACCTCTTTTCAATTATCGGCATGGATTGGATTTCCTTATATAGAGCCAACATAAGTTTTTGTTAGAGTGAAATCAATCTCCATATGGAGAATCGACAGTCAGTTCTATACAACTGAAAGTAGGGAGTTGAATCTTCTTTAGCACCATCATCTTAGGTGTGGATATTACAGCCCTATGAGCATGCGTATTTAGCATAGATGATTGAGTATATGGAAGCAACAATCCTTGAAGACATTCCTATTGTGATGGAATTACTGGAAGTGTTTCCTGAGGAATTTCTTGGTCTTCCTCCTGGAAGGGATGTTGAATTATTAATTGATCTTATACATGGGGCCTTTCCAATATCCAAGACTCTCTATAGTATAGATGTTTTGGATCTTAAGAAGCAAACTAAAATACTAAAAAAGAATCTGGATAAAGGTTTAATATGCCCATGTGCTTCACCATGGGGTGCACCAGTCCTCTTTGTCAAGAAGAATGATGTGTTAATGTGCATGTGTATTTTTTATCTTGAGATCAACAAAGTTATGATAAAGAACAAGTATCCTCTTCCCCGAATTGATGACATGTTTGATCAGATACATGGAGCATAAAATGTCTCCAAGGTGGAATTGTGGTTTGGATTTATACAAGTACGGGTGAAGAAGGAGGATATCCCCACGACTGCTTTTTATACAAGGTAAAGGCACTATGAATTCATAGTAATGCCTTTAGGATTCACAAATTCTCCAGCAATATTCATGGAATTTATGAATAGTGTCATTATATATTACCTCGACAAAATTTTGGTACTATTTATAGATTATATTCTAATATAGTCCAAAACCAATGAGGATAATGAGGAGCATATAATAACTCTACTAGAGACCTTGCGAAACTAGAATCTCTATGAAAAGTACATCAAGTGTGAGTTCTGGTTGAAGGAGGTAACATTATTAGATTATATCATCATAAGCAATTTGATAATTGTGGATCCCTCAAAGACAGATTCAATAGAGGGATGGACGAGGACAACATCATTAACAGATATTCATATATTATTGGGGTTATCTAGAAATTATCTTTGATTTGTGATACATTTTTCATGATTTTCAAACCCTCTTACCAAGCTAACTCAAAAGGGTGTCAAGTTTCAATGGAGTGATGAATGGGAAGAGAGATTCAAGTAGTTGAAAAGGGGAATTATAATTTCACTTGTTTCCGCATTAACCACAAGTGGAGAACATTTTGTGGTATTTAGTGATGCTTTGAATAAGTCTATGGGTTGTGTGTTGATGAAAAATAACAAATTAACTTCCTCAGCTTCAAGGAAATTAAAAATTCATGAATAAAACAATCCAACACATTATCTAGAGTTGGATGTGTTGATCATCTATTTGAAAATTTGTTGGAATTTTCTATTTGGGGATAAGTGTGAAATATACATAGATCACAAACTCCTCAAGTATTTATTCACATAGAAAAAGTTGAATATACCCCAATGAATATGGTTAGATCTGATCAAATTCTATGAATGTTCAATCCACTACCACACTGGGAAAGCGAATAAGGAGGAAGATCCTCAAATTAGAATGTACCCAGTAATTTAGTCATTGATGAGAATTTAAAAGGATCCAATCATCTTAGATTTGATAAATATGGATATGGAAATCATAAAGAAGATATCATCATCCATCATTTCACAAATTATTTCTAAACCGTATCTTTTGGAAAGGTCAAGGGATGCTCAAAAGGATGGTCTAGGAATTAAAAGAAAGTGGAAAATATCAGAAAATCTAAATCCTCGTAGTTCAATGTTAATGAAGAATAAATTGTGAGATTTGGGAAATTACTATGTGTTCTATCATGTCTGGAGGAGATAAAGGAACATTTCGATGATGCACATAGGTCGAATTTCACCATTCACCTAGGTAACACAAAGATGTATGGAGATCATCAAGAGAATTATTGGTGGTATAACATGAAGAAGGAGATCACTGAGTATACATCAATGTGCCTTGTGTTTCAGTAAGTCAAGGCTGAGAGACAAACGTCTAAGGGGATGATGTAACCATTACCCATACCAACATGGAAACAGGATATCATCACCATGTAATTTTTCATCGGACTTCTGAAGATATCCAATAGAAACAATTTTATCATGGTTGTTGTGGATTGTCTTACAAAGACTGCACACTTCCTTTCAATTCAACTGTATTTACCATTGGATCAACTTGTATGGATATAAATGAAATATGTGGTAAGGAGGCATTAAGTACCACTATCTATTGTAATTGATTGATATCCCCGATTCACCTATAGGTTTTAGAAGATTCTTTAACATGTTCTGGATATTGAGGTGAACTTTAGTATGACATATCATCCTCAAAAGGATGGACAATCTGAGCAGACTATCTGAAAACATGAGGTTATGTTGAGAGAAAGCTCAATGGACTTCAAAAGAGGATGAGATAAACATCTCCCTCCTGTTGAGTTTTCATACAAATTAGTTTCCACTCAAGCATCCAAATCAATAATTATGAAGAAATATATGGGATGAGGTGCATAATATCGGCATGTTGGGATGAAATTGGGGAGAGAAAAATCCATGTTCTTGACATGGTTGAAGAAATGGTGGAGAAGGTTAAGACAGTCCAGCAGCACATTAAAGCTCATCAGATTGGACAAAAGACCTATGCTGATAATCATAGATGAGACCTAGAATTTGATGTTGGAGACATAGTATTCCTCATCATATCACCATTGAAATAAATTATGAGGTTTGGGAAGAAGTTAATGCTTATTCCAAGGTACGTCATCCCTTTTGAGATCCTTGATCGCTTTGGAGCAGTGGCCTATCAACTATCACTCCCACTGAACATATCTCAGGTACATGATATATTCCATGTATCACTTTAGAGTACATACTTGACCCATAACATGTACTCAATCCAGTGGTGGTAGTATTAGAGAATGAACTCTCCTATGAACAGAATCTGGTGAAGATCATAGATCATAGGGAAAAAGTTATACGAAATAAGTCAATGCCGCTCGAGAAATTTTTCTGGAGAAACCACAAGTTTGAAAAAGTAACAAGGGAATCAGAAGAAGTGATGAGGAAGAGTTAGAAACATATCTATTTTAGTGTGGGAAATATAAATTTGGAAAGAGAAATTTCATAATGGGGGAAGATTGTAATGACCCAATCCTTTGTCAATGAAAATTCATCATGATCTAATTAAATGTCTTATTATGAAAAATGGTTATATAACATATGAAATTTTTTGGTTTTATGATTTTGGATTTTAATATGCCGTTATGAATTGTGACCATTTCTAATATATCCATTGAACAATGATCACGTGATTTGTATAAATATAGGGCTTTAAAAATCCATTTTAGTCAGAAAAAGGATGTGATTTCCTTATCTAGTAGAATTGCTCCATAAGAAGCCCATTTGTAGGAGCATGTAAAGGAGGTGGCATCATTGGGCTTCGTTCTTGACCAATCCCAATCCCAGCTTCAACATGTTAATCTCGAGCGGAACCCCTAATAGATGAAGTGGATGTTTTTTAGAGATTACCACCAGAGAAATATTATTGGAGCCACACCAAGAGTTTATCACCATCGCACACCTTACGCTTCGGTCTTATGAGGGGGTTATAAGTTCTTATGTAATGAGACCCTAGTACTATGATTATGTATGTTTGTTTTATATAGAATATACATTTATTTTATTATTGTTACATTGTAAATAGTTTTTAAGGCACAAATAATATATTTTAGTTATTATTCAATTAAAAATTCTATTGTAATGAATTAATGGTTTTTTATAATTAAATAAAATTTTAATAAACTATTATTACTAAATTTATTTTTATTTAATATAAATGATTGTATAACTTTTATGAATACAATTGTAATTTTTATTAATGTTAGAAAGTCATTTTTTTCAAAACCCATGAACTTTTGATAAATGTTGGTTTTTATTATAAAAGTAAAAATTCACATATATATAGAATTATTTTGATAAAATGAATATTATTTTCGGAATCATTACGTCGAAATTATCAAATGAGGAATTATTCCAAATTTTTTGAGACAGTCAAATATTTGGGTAACAATTAAATACTATTTAAATATATAATGTGTCTAATAACATTGTAATGACCTAATAGTTATGTAATAAAATACTATAAACAATATTTTCAGACAATATATGTTATAAAATTAAAATAATATGATGTTTGGTTTGTTTTATTTCTTTTAAAAAGCATTAGTGGACATTCAGAGACTTATAAAACATATTAACATTTAAAATGTATTTCCTTGTGAGTGTGACTCACCTCCACATAAGCAAACCTAAAATTTTTATAATATCGTCCATTCGAATTATAAAATATTATTTTCCACTCTCCTTTAGAAGAAACCATTGGATGGTTTGTGGTTTTGGTTAGTTTAATGTGTAGTGTCCATAACCTAAATAATAAATATTTCCTTCTCTTTTCCTATATAAACCCACCCATGATCCCACTTATGCTTCTTTGAAATACTTTGGAGCTATCTTAACCACCTTCCTCCTCGGTCTAAAATACTCCCAAGGTGCCCCATGCTCCCATGAAGCCTCTATCAATCCTCTCCCACGCCTTTGGTATCACACTTCCAAGTAAGGGATTCCTTCATTTCTCATTTTATCTATGTTTCTTAATATTTTAATGCCATTTATTTTTCAATTATATATGACGGGGAATGATTTAAATCCTTTTAAATAATCCAATAATTACATTTATATGATGAGAGACCCATTTTTCTCTCATTAATATCTCCCATATAAACCAGTTACCAAGCCGAAATTCTTTAAAGAATTTCTCTATACTCGTTTACATTCAAGATATTATTTTATATTATGAATCTAAATTCAACTACATATTTTGGGACTTCTATATATATGACTGCCTTACTATAAATTTCATGTAAATATTATGAGACACACATTTCTCTCTCATCAACCATTTTTATGAATTTTTATTTAATGTTGTTATGCTGCCCAAATTGCATCTCGATTTTCCAAGCCAAGGTCATTGTGTGTTGAATACCATACCCATTTCTCTATAATGGGTATTCACCTTTATGCACATTTACATATTTTTTATAGAGTTTCATTTAAGTATTCCACCTTTCATTATCATGGAATAAAAGATGATTTATAAAGAATCCATATTGTATGATTCATGTGGCACATTTAAGCATGAAATGAAATGTTTAAGAAGGGTGCGCCCAGATAGCGCTCCAATGAATTAGGTAACGATCAGTTTCATGATACGCCAAGTTCAATGAGGATTTAATCATGTTAATTAAATATTAATTAGGGTTTAATCATGATCTATTTAGAATGATCCATGGCTCATAATAATACCATTTTAGGTGTTGTTTCCACATTTCCATGTTATGATAATCATTCTATATCATGAATTTATGTTCATATTTATCATATGCTCAATTGTTATTCCCATTTCCTGACATGTATTTTATTCTTCACATTATTCCTTGTTTTATCTTTTATTGGGCTTTATAGTTCACCCCTTTTATACATGTCCTCTATTTATCCTGTCCAATGTTAAGTACACGGGAATGTAGTTGTCATGTAAAGATAGTTTTTAATAAATATGTAGTTATTCATGTTTTATGTAGTTATGTAATGTTCCTAACCCCCAATGACACAAGACCTCTCAATCAAATATATATTGTAACAAGTGATGATTTTATTTAATAAATCATGTTTAAGTGTGTAATAAAAAGCAAGGTTGTTATACAAGGTCCATCTATTATTAATTCCACATCCCAATATTAGTAAAATGGATTCTTAACATCATAAAAAAATATTAATTTCCCATGTCATGTATATATATCAGTTTGGAATTTGAATAATTATAACCAATAAATTCCCAAAATCAAATCACATAAACCAATCTACAAAATACTGAAATCTCAAACAATATATCGCTATATACTGTTATAACACATGTAGAACACTTAAATGCTCAACACTCCTATTTTTTTAGATGTTCTTATAGTATCAAAATGGAAGGAATCATCTAGACTTGTAAAACAACATTATTAAGGACCTGTGAATTTTTAAAATTATCGGTTGAACTCATATAAAAAACTATAGTATAAGGATATAATTAAAAATAATCATACTTCACACATTTGAAGGACTATATTAATCATCCATGATAACATTCTCAACACTGTAAAACATCTTACATATAACCCCTTGATTATTTCATCCTTGTTGAAATTTCCTCTATGAATGAGTTATTATGCTCATAGAAACACCTTTTTTAAAATTTTTTTATTAGTTTTAATTATTTTTATGAGTTTTACACAAAAAAGAATAAGATTTTTTAGAAATATAAGATGAATTTCTATTACCAATCTTCAGAAGACTATATAAGTAATATTGGAGACATCCCATGTGGTTAAAATTAGGACAATATCTGGGTGGTTTCATACAATCCAGTATGATATTCTCAATGGAACCACAATTAAAATGTCAATGCTTACCCATGGGTCATGGAGAAAAACTAGCTAACCGAATTGTTTATATTTTACATGCTCCACCACTTTGGAGTAGGTTTCCCTCTTCCTCTTATTTTGAGAATTTTTATTTCCACATGCTCTTATAGTGGTGATCATACTTTGTCATACTAGATTCTGAAGAAATATCCATTTGCTACACCATTTAACAATTTATAGTCATTGTATAGACAATAATTCAAAGTATATAAATATAGGAATGAATTTTTTTTTGGAACTCTATCGAAAAACTCATGCCTTCATCGATGTATTTGTAGTTACTTCAACTGTAATAAGAACCTTTTCTATAATGATAGCTTTATAATCTATCAGTTTAGGATGATATTCCTTAAAAATTAATATTTATATTGTCCCATGGATCTAAATATGTTTTATGATATAATTCATTATTGAAAAATTTATTGAAAATCCTCCTAAGTAATGTCTTGATCAACTTTATGTGGAAAAGATAAATCCCAACATTAGCATGATAGATCCTAGAGAATGTATTTTTCGATAATAAATTTTAAAACGGTTGGTCTTATAAGGATATTAAACATTTTCTTCGTACTATTTATCCATACATCGTATTTTTTCAACTCAAAATCTCTCTAAAAAATGATTGGTTTCCATTAACAAAATATTAGTGTTCCACAGGTTGAGGCTCCACATTCTAGTTTCCTTAATCCACAACATGAAAAGAATTATCACTTCATTGGTCCAATACTTGGATCAAATGAAAAAACATTAAAATTCCCCTCTTCTTTTTTATTTCTATGATGTCTAAATGAATCCATTTCCTCTAACCAAAAAAATAATTGTTCCTCCCTTACTACCAACTCATGTCTTTAAAATTCCCAATTAACATATTAATAAGTAAAACAACCATTAATTTCAAAATATGTCCATTTTGAAATATTTTTCCATTTTTTTATGAAATCTATAATTTATAATGAATAATGAATTCCTACTAGGAAGTCTCATTACTAAATAATGATATACTATACTCATTGGATAAACATATGACTATGAGGTGACAACATAAGTAGAGGTTTCTCAAACCACTTTTGTACCCAAAGACCATGGAAATGTAATGTTTAACATTAAAATACAATCATAAATTATTTAAAATGCATTGTTCATGTTTTTATGATATTTTATTCTTATTATCATCCCGAATCAATGATAAAGATAAAAATTATGCCATTGTATACTCATGGACTGAACAAAACGGGTACCATTTCCAACTCAATGACAAAACAATGATACCATTTGTAACATCCCACACCTCTTCGTTATATTTTGATGTGATGGGGTAGCAAAAATCTTTTTGTGGAATCCATAGAACACAATTTTCTAGAAATGAATACCAAGGGCTCTAAGAATATTGGTGGATGATTTTCCCTTTTGGACAAAATAACAACCATAAAAACATAAATAGTAATCATCAAATCCTTTATATTATTCATGAATAAAAAATAAAAAAATTTGTATATCTAACAATAAAAAATATATCAAATTACAAATAGAAACAATATATATAACTAAGAGTAACTAAAAATCAATAGATCCCCATGATGATAAAATAAAATCATATAATGCAACATAAGAAATGGCTCCAACCTATTACTACACATGACATTCCCACAGTATTATGGTGAATCTCTAGAGAAATATGATACCTTCCCTTTTAATGTATCTTTATATATGTAATATTCAAATGCACTGAAGTCCCCATGTTTTGGGTTAGAATAAACTCATTATTACATCCTCAATGACTTCCCAATACTCACCATTAGGGAATCTGTTTTTATCAAATTCTATATTATTTTCTTAATAGAATATAAATTTTTTTTTATCAAACCCGTGGTTTGTACCATTGAAAATAATATAAAATGTATCTAAAAATCCTTATAATTTTGAATATCCATTTATGTGTTTCCTTACACACACACACACATAATAATCGTATGGATTCCAAGAATGAACTACATACTCATGAGAATTATCTCATTGACTTACCATGTCAATACAATTTGAAAAGTATCCAGGGGACCTAATAGAAAATCCCCTTCCCTTAGATTCATATCTATAAATGGACTCACACCAACTGCATGATCTTATTTCCATGCCATGTTCCATTTCACATAAACTAATTCACTCTTAAAAGAATTAACCAACAACTTATATTAATAATACCAATACAATTATTTTAAAATAATAATTTTAAATTTCTAAACAATTTTTTTATATAAAAACCATCCAAAATCTTCAATTATAATTCTATAATAAAAATGGAGTTTCTTTCAATAATGACACTGGATTTGGCTAAAAAAGATAAACATAACAATTAATCAAAATTAATCCTTCAAGTTATATTTCATGTAGATATGATATAGAATCAACTCAACCCTCAATATATGGGGAAAATGAATAATGTAACCTATTTTTTTTAGATCCAATATTGTAATTCCTTCCATCAAATATTCCAACAACATTTCATCAAAATTCACATTAAAAACATTGACTTATCCATAAATTAAATTATCTATGGATCTAAGGGAGATTATAACAGGGTAGTTAAGAAGAAAAACAAATAATAAGAAATTAACAATGATTCTGGATCTCCATCCCACTTTTAATCATCTAAAATTCACATCCATGCCGAAGAGAATCATGTTGGAAGCCATTGAAGGAAGAGGAGTTCTAGGCCACAAAATATTATATGACTAAAAAAGGTTTTTGTATTTAAATCCAATTAAAAGAAAATGGCGCAAACTAACACCAATGAGTAACATCCTTCAGTATAGTGTACCCCTCCTCTAACAGTGGTGGATCCTTCTTAGGCTATAATATAGAATGTATGATCCACACCCTATGAAAACCATGATTGCATCAATGGAACAAATCCAAATTGTCCTGGGTGATAGTATATTGTATCATATTCCTTATTCCATTCAGGATTTGATAATGGAAGACCCATACATTATCCTACATATTTAAATATAGTGCATCCATCCCTTCCACAACATACTACAATACCGCACTATGATACATCCTTCCTCCTTGGAATAGCGTTTAAAAATGAAATTGGATCTAAAATCATTCTCCCAGGACCCTAAATCATAGCACATATTACCATGGAATAACAACCCCCCTATTGTGTAGTGATTTCCTCCCAGCCGCATCTCATGGAAAACCTTTCTCCAACCCCTTCTAAAACCCAACAAAAAATCTAAAATTATACATTAAATTTAAAATGAATAATGAAAACAGAAATGAGGGTAAATTACATGAAATAAGGGATTTCATAATAAAAATCATGAAATTTCTATGGTTAATACTTGATACTTCAGTATTCAATAATTATAAAACTTTAAAATACAACTATTCTTTCTTTCATGTATCCATATTAACTTCCACTAAAATAATGTGGTCTCAATGAATTCAAAAAGTCAATCCACATTATTTTCAACACTAAAATATATTATTTCATTAGATGGTAAATTTTATGATACAATTTGGATCAAAAATATAATAAACAAGAGATTATAATAAAAATGATTTTAATAAGAGTTTTTTCGATATCGTAGAATCTCTGGTTTTGGATGATTGGTTTTCTAATAGAATTTATATTCTTTGAAATTATTTGACTGGTTTTTTACACAGAAGAATTTGAAATGAAATTATGAGAGTTCTAATGTAACAAACTAATATTTTAATGAGATATATTTTTTATTTTCATTTATTTAACTATTTTTAAAAGGACATTTATGTATTTTATTGTACGCAACACAAATATAATCTTGTGTTACACACAATACTGACATATCATTTGATATATGAATCACTTTTCTTCGGTTGTGTTAAACACAATTCCATGTTCTTTTGATTGAATTCATTTTACCCAAGACCATGTTTAACTGAATAACTAAATATTATTATTTTACCATATAACAAAGCCGCCATAATGATGGTATGAACAGAATTAACTAAATTGTGAAAATATGATTTACATATTGGTGATTAATTAATAATAAATATAAATAAAACATATTTTAAATAAAATTTTTTTTAATAACTATTTAAATTAAAATAAGTTATTATATAAAATTATAAAATTTGTCCTGAAGGATTATAATATTGTCATAAATTTGTAATATATTATGCCTAATATTTAAAATTCATCTTATATGTCTTCTAGAAATGATATAATAAGAAATTCAATTTTTCAGATAAAAAAGGAATATTTAAAAAAAAATGCAGTTTTGCCACATTTTTTATGTCGTTTCTATTTTAAATCTTGTTAATAAAACTTTTATATATTATATTTATCAAAAAAGCAACTTAATTGGAATTAAGTTATAAATAATAAATTTGGATAAATTTTTGATAATTTCGGATAACAATATAGTTTTGATGAAAAGTAAACATTGCTAAATTTTAATTGAAAAAAAATTCTTCAAAATAATTTATACGGATAAGTAATTTAATTAAATTTTTTTATAGAATAAATAGAATATATTTTTATCAGTCAATATAATATATGTAATTGGGATTAATTTTAACATGATGTTTGATATAATGACATTTCAATCTTTTACCTTGTTTTATCTTTTTTAAAACATTTATTTCATTCAAACAACATGATTAATTCTAAATTAATTGCCGAATCATATTTGTTTATAATTTTGAAAAATTGGTAACCGATTTCGAATCATTGAGTCTAGATTAATTTGATAGCATTCATTTATTTTTTTCTAGCATAATGAATAGTAAATTCATTAATTTTTATTAATATAGTAAAAAAGTAATTCGGATAATTAAAGGTAATTATAATATGATAAAATTACCTTAAAACTTTTCCTAATATGATCAAATGATTTATTTCATTGAAACATCATTAGCTAAAATTTATACCCTCTAGAAGCCACTTGGATGAGATTATTAAATCTAATATATTTTATTTAATGAAAAGTTAAATCTATCTTAATACAATTTTAATAATTAAATATGTTATCATATAATGTTATCAAAAAGAGAAATTTGATTAAAATACACATTTGAAATAAAAAATGTTTTTATTTGTCATTTTAATTTATTTTTAAGTTTACGGAAATAAATAATTACCTTGAATTTATATATATTGATTATGTGGACATTATTTAATTAATTAAAAGTAAATAAACTAATTTATATTAAAATTATAATATCAATTAAAAGAAACAAAAACTTTACCAAATATTATTTTTCCAGTAGATATCATCTATAATCATTCAACGGTCAGGTTATTTACCATTTGGGGCATTAAATAAGTGATTATGACAGTTAAATATTTGTATTTGATGTGATGTTAAATTTGTCACATACATGTATTAATAAGTATAACATTTTTAGAGATATATTTTTCAAAATAAATTTTCATCTAAATGTATTATGCTAAAATTTAGTATATTTATCTTCATAGTTTTATTTTATTATTAATTCTTATTCAAAAAATAAGTGACTTAAATAGTTACACAAAACCAGGGTTGTAGTTATTTTATTAAAGAATATATGAAAGGAATGTTATTTAAAAATTTAAAATAAATATAATTTAATTGAATTTATATGTATAATGAATTTTATTAATGACCATTACATATATAATAAATAATAAAATATTTCTTTCATGGGTAACATCTTATCTTGATATTTATAAAACCCATTTAATGAATAGAGTCAAAATGAACAATATTGATATTTTTTCAAAATAATTTATTTTTAAATTATTTAAAATTCATAAATTATTTTCAAAAAAACTAAATGATAATTATTTAATCTAAAATGTTCCATTTGGTTCATTTTTGGTCAAATTGAAATCAAAATTAATTAAAAATGACTCTATTTTAATATTAAACAATTTTTTACTATATATAAAATTAAGAGAAAATAATTAATTGTAAAACCAAGTGATAAGGTTTAAAATGATATATAAACATGTATATAAAACTAATTCATTTATGGGATTACAAAAATATATCATCTCATCTTTGAAACTAATTCATTTATTCTGTTTTTTATGGGATTTGATTTAATTATAAATTAATATATTTGGGATCCCAATAGTTCCCCTCAACTCAATTATATAAAGGCACATACTCCTTCAATTCATTATAACTGATTGATCTTTAAGATTATTCCATCACCTTATCATTTACGTTATCATCTTTCTTAGTCGCATTCGGTAGGTTCTTTCCTTCTCAAAAGACCATATTTAGTTACATTAAGAAGAGATCTAGAGAGGGCCCGCCAAAGAAGATATAATCTCTTTTACCAACTCTCGAAAATTATTTCTTATTCTACTTTCTATTTTTTTGTTTTTAATATTATTTAAAACTATATTATCATCTATATACTAGTATTTTATCACAGTTATTCAACAACCTTATTCCACCTTTTACCTATCCTATGAAAAACAAAACCACCTTACATATGTATGTAGGATTTACCATATCCATATCGTGGTGTGATATGTTATTCACCACCGCATTAATGAGGTGGATGTAACAATGGAAATAATAACTATATATTATTATTATATGAATACACTTATTCTAGAACAATATACATACTATACACATCTATAATATTTCATAATTAAGGAAATGATATCATCACTCGTGTGTACATATGTTGTACCGTCTCCACGATGTGATTTGATTCATTATACATGATATAAATTTAATATTAAATATGTAGAATATATATATATTATATATATATATATATTAATATAATTATGTATATTATATAACTATAAAATATGATGAATAAATTAAAACTTATTCGACAAAACATGAAAAATAAAATGAAGTCATTTATAACCGAATAACGAGAAATAATAAAATATTATTAAATGGTGGATAATATGATCATATATGATATCAAAAAATCACTATGATTCTCGAATAATACAATGACATTATTTAAATCATTATACATGAGGTTTGGATCCATTTAAAGGAAATCAGACCTACTGTAAGGGATAATTCCACAATCTCATAATTATCTGAGAATCTTTTTAATTATATTAATAATCCATTTTCATGTTTCCTACATATGTTTTCCTAAATAATATTTCTACCCTTATACAATTTTTGTAACTCAAATTTTCACAGTTGGTGATTTTTTATTAAATGGTACAAAAGTAATTTTTTTTTGTTTTTCGATATGAGGAACTTTTTGACATATCTGAAAAAAGTACAAGAGGAATATTTTATTTTAACTTATAAACAATGAAATTTTTTTACATTTTAATACCACCATATTTCCATAAATATTCCTATAAAATATTTCAAGGTTGTCTTAAATAGAATTATTTTCTTTTAAATATTTGTGGAATTTTGATAAAAGGAAATGTTTTTGAATAAGAAAGGATATTTTCCTCAAGAATTAATTTCATGTGTTCAATAAATATTATTTTCTATTGAAGATAGAATTCTTTCATAGGGTTATGTTTCAAGTATATTATCCCAATTATTCTTATTGTTTGATCATGTCTTTTTATGGAATGTAATTTAAAAAATCCTTTTGTTTTAGATGGAATATATTATGATGAAATGTTGTTTAAGAAACCAATTATTTTCCTTACATTATGTTCTGATGAATGATTGATGTTTTTATTGCACACATAAGAATGATTTCATTATGAGATGGGTGTTTCCTATACCTCTCACTAATGCATTGGGTATAAATTTATATCTCATTAGATAGACACAGAGGGATTAAAAAATTATCTTTGTTTGGTAATACATGGTTGAAACAAGGAGTGAACATAGTTAAGTGATGAATGTTTTCTAGTATGATGGCCTTCACAATAAGACCTAACTAATCTGAAATGATTTTCTATACTTATTTGTATTTCCCAAATTCTATGTATTATTTTATGACTTTTGGGAATATGTTTATTGATTCATTATTAACATGTATGACTTATCCCATGGCATGATATCCTATTATTTAATTTGTAGGATAACATTTTCAAATGTTATGTTCATATGTCTTGTGATTATGATATTATTAATATATCCATTATTTACGCTTACTAAGTATCCAAACTCACCCTTTATTATGATTATTTTACCTAGTTCGTGAAAAAGGATATTAAGTAAGATATGTTAAAAATGGTTCTATTTATGAAGGAATAAGCGGGAGACAATGTAGATGTCTTAATAACCACATTTTTATGTTTCCTAGTTTCTATAGACAATATACCGATATTGTCCTGTCATGGATTTATAATATTTTGTAATGAGTTTCCTGAATTTTTAGTTAATATCTATGTATGTAATGTTTGGGTCATTGTAGTTAGTATCATGTGAACGGTATGGTCATTATTTGGAAACTCAGATGAGAACACTTTAGTGATATTCATAGATATAGTTCTATGGTATGTTTAGTAATGGCACTAAGGACAAGTTTAACTATAAGTTAAAATCCATTAATTTTAATAATGATCATTTTTATCTTAGTATTAATCCTAAAATTATAGGGATTGAAATTACTTCCCCTTGATTGTGATGTTTTCTTTGTATGATTTTGTCAACTCACACAATTATTTATGGGTTTTAGATAATGGCTGGAACTCGATGGAAATGTGCTAATGAACATTGTAATGGGAACAGAAATGATTGTCCTCCTAAAAAACCAAATTTTAAAGGATTTGGAATTCTAAATATTGTCACTATATTTATGAGATCAACGGGTCATTATGTACATCCAAATGACTAGATAACACTACTAGAAATACTGTTTTTCCCAATGGGTGTTTACCAATGGTTTGCTAAAACCTTTGGGCTTGAAGAATTAAGGGAGTCTTTACCAATGGTTTTATAAAACCGTTGGTAAAGAAATGGCTAGGGAAGCCTTTCCCAACGGTTCATTGAAACCGTTTGGAAAAGCCACCCCTTTGCCAATGGTTCTGTTGAACCGTTGGGAAAGGGTCACCCGATTGCCAACGGTTTCCTCAAACCATTGGGAAAGGGGTCCTTATCATCTCATTCCCAACAGTTTTTAAAAACTGTTGGGAATTATTTCCCCCAAATCCAGCCGTGGGGCTGCTCTCCCCCATTCACACAGAAACCTAATTTCATCTGCTCCACCACTCTCCTCTCGCAAACTCCCCAATCCGAAGAGGTGAAAACCATCTGAAATCAAGTATTTTTTCATTTATACACATATACTTCCTTATTTTTATTTTTATTGCTTTACTATTTTAGTTTTAAGTTATCAATCCACCTCCATATCTCTGCTACTCTCCAAATCCCCCATTCGAATAGGTGAAAACCCATTTGAATCATCTCAAATCAGGTAATTTTTTGTTTATACACATATGGTACCTTGTTTTTATTATTTTTATTATTATTTATCTAGTATTTTAGTTTTATGTTATCAATCCAGCTGCAGCTCTCTGCTACTCTCGAACTCCCCCATCGGAATAGGTGAAAACCCATCTGAATCATCTCAAATCAGGTAATTTTTTCTGTATACACATATGGTACCTTGTTTTTATTGTTATTGATCTAATATTTTAGTTTTAAGTTTGGATTTTGATGTGATTTCACCGTGTAAAATAGGGAAATGAATGAATATTTTTTTAATTAATTAGTTTCCCCTGGAATATCAGTTGTGTTATAATGTCCATGCTAAATAAAGGGGTAACGTAATAAAAGACCTTGAATAAATAAATTGTGGAAGTTGGGGTATATTACCTCTATGAGAGGTTTTTTGTTGTGTTTCATTGTATGTTGTAGGCTGCTTTATGGGGATTGAGGTGACCAGTTGGGCTTTGTGATATGTGGGGTTGTAATGTGATGGTTAGTGGGCATGGATGTGTCATGTGCAGTTGTATGATAGTGATGATGTGTGGTGGTGTTGTGTCGTGTGGAGGTGTTGTATGATGAAGTTGTGGTGTATAATGTGTTGAGGTGGTTTTGGTTGTGCGGTGGTTTGTGATGTGCAACATTTTTATTGTGATATGTGGTTGTTTTGGTGAGATGGTTGGTCAATGTAACATGGTGTCGATGGTTATTGTGAGATGGTGAGTTGTTGTGTGGTGGTTTTATTCGTTTCCTGGTTATCTAAGGAATAAATTATACTGTTAAAACAAAAAAACAAGATATTAAATAAATTATATGGAATAGAAATGGATTTTTGGTAAATTTATTTAATTAATTTAAAATTAAATGAATGGACAATGTAAGTGTGAATGAAATGGCTTATAAATGAAAGTGATAAATGTTATGTGTCTTGTGTGGTGGTTTTGTGGTTTATGTGTTTTATGGTAGTAGTGGAGTGTGTGATTATGTAGTTCATGGTAACCCATGGGTTGAGTATTTTGTGCTATCTATATATCATGTATTTTTATGTTATTTCTACACATTCCCAACCAGAGTTGGATAAACTTACCAACGATCAGAGGATTTGAGTTATGGGTATTTTTTCTAATATCTAGGATGGTGATTATATGGTTGGATAGATACCATGTCTTCCCTACTCTTCCTTCAAAAGTGATTGACCATGTGTTTTTTAGGCAAGATGCGATGTGATTGTCCATGTGTCTTCAGGTGAGATGTACTATGATTTCCCTACTGTTTTCCAGTGAGGTGTGATGTGATAAGGCTATAATAAGATGTGGCATGTGTTTGTGGTCATGTAGGGTAGGAGGATGGAACAAGTTTGATGTTATTCATGTTCATGATACCCTACTAATATGTTTATGGGATGAGGCATGCTGTTATGTGATATAACATATTAAGTTCTTGTTGGTTTTACATTTTTTTAATAACACATATGTATGTTTTTTTCACATGTGTAGTTGATACCTTGATTATTTTCTTCCTTTATCATTTACTTAAATGTATTTTCTATTAAAGTTAATGCATATTGAATTGTTTTTGACAAGATGACTTATATGAATTATTTTTATAGAATGGACAAAAGTTGGATGTATGAAACCGATCAGATCTCAAACGATTTTCAAAACAATTTGGAGAACTTTATAGACTTTGCATTTCACAATGCTTCAGATAGTGGTCGCATACACTGCCCATGTTCCAATTGTGTTGGTAGACCTTGGTTGAGCCGTGAAGAAGTCAGCTACCACATAACCAAAAATGGGTTTCAAGCAAACTACTTTGTGTGGTATCACAATGGGGAGAAAACGAAATCTCAAATTGGTGATGATCGAAATGAAAGGACTGGAATGGAGAATTTGTTAGATGATCGGTTTCCGTTTATTCGTCATCATTAAAAAGAAAACATTTCAACTCAAGAAGACTTCGATATGAGGAGAGCTGATGCATCTAGTGAAAATGATGATATTGATAGGGAGAAAAAATTGAATGATGCTGCCACGACTCCATTATATCGACAATGCGATAAAATGAAAAAGCTGGAATTTTTAATCCGATTATTTCATGGGAAAACTATGTATGGGATTTCTAATACAGCAATCGATTACATTCTTACCCTCTTGAAGGATTTACATTCAGATGATGCAGATATTCCCTCAAACCACTATATGGCATGGAAGTTAGTTGAGGAACGTGGATTTTCAAGAAACAAAATTCATGCTTTCCCGAAAGATTGCAGTTTATTTTGGGAGGAAATCGCTGAATGAAATGATTGTATAAAATGTGGCACATCCCGCTGGAAGTCAAAATCTGATGGAACACCATCCCACGTTCCATAGAAAGTAATGTGTCACTTTCCATTGATCCCCAGACTCCATAATCTTTTTATGTCTGATGACATATCAATAAAAATGAGATGGCATGATACCGAGAGAAAGAAGACTGATGATGAGTTGGTTCATCCTGCAGATGGATTTGCATGGAAGAGATTTGATTCTCGACATCCTGATTTTGCAGCTGATGTGCGTAATGTGAGGATGGGTCTTTCATGCGACGGTTTTAATCCGTTTGGGCAGATGCTTACTTCGCACAGCACATGGCTAGTTTTTATACACATTTATAATCTTCCCCCATGGTTGTGTATGAAAAAACCTTTCACTTTCATGAGTATACTCATATCTGGTCCTTCTGATCCCGGCAATCATATAGATGTATACATGCAACCTTTAATAAAAGATTTGAAACTTCTTTGGGATGTGGGTGTGTGCACATACGACCCATGTTCGAAAGATATATTTCAGATGTGTGTTGCGCTTATGTGGACGATCAATGATTTTCCAGCTTATTCAATGATGTCTGGATGGAGCACGAAGGGAAAACTGTCATGTCCATTTTTTATGAAGAATACACGATCTAGAAGACTGAAGCATCATTGTATTTTATGTTTTATGGGACATCGACGATTCGTACCAAAGGATCATCCATATAGATTGAATCGTCGGATATTTGATAATACCATAGAGACTGATGATCCACCTCAGTGTATGTCTGTAACTGATGTGCTTAATGAATTGAAAGATTACATTTTTTCGTTCGGGAAGGGTCAATTGAAATCTGGAAAGAGAATGAATGTTTCCATTGAAACCTGTTACAATTGGAGGAAGAGGAGTATCTTTTTTGATTTTCCTTATTGGTCAACCAATTTGTTACGTCATTGCTTAGATGTAATGCATATTGAAAAAGAATATATTCGTAATGTTGCTTTCAGTTCATCTAAATGTCAAGGGGAAAACAAAAGATGATTTACGATCTCGGCATGACTTGGTGGATTGGGGCATCAGACCAGAATTGCATCCTGTGCGTATCAGTGAAAATAAATGGCAACTTCCATGTGCTTCTTATGTGATGACACCAATGAAAAAAACAATTTCTGGAAGTATTAGAGACTATTAGACTTCCTGAGGGCTATTCAAGCAACATATCTAAACGGGTCATCCCGGACAACCCCCCGGACAGCCCCCCGCATAGCCCCCTGAATAGCCCCCCTCCACCTCCTCCTTGGACCTCGGACAACCCCCCGAAAACCCCCGGGACAGCCCCCCGCAGAGTCCCCCCACCCTCCTCCCTGGACCCCTGACAACCCCTCGGACAGCCCCTCAGACAGCCCCCCGGACATCCCCTCCACCCAGCTCCTTGGACCCCGGACAACCCCCCGAACACCCCCCGAACAACCCCCCGAACACCCCCCTGATAGCCCCCCGCACAGCCCCCCCCTCCTCCTTGGACCCAAGACAACCCCCCGAACACCCCTTAGATAGCCCCCCGCACAGCCCCCCCACCCTCCTGCCTGGAACCCTGACAACCCCCCGGATAGCCCCTCAGACAGCCCCCCAGATAGCCCCCCCACCCAGATCCTTGGACACCGGACAACCCCCCGAACACCCCCCGGACAGCCACCCGAACAGCCGCCCGAACAGCCGCCCGAACAGCCCCCCCACACACCTCCGTGGACCCCGGACAACCACCTGAACACCCCCCCCCCCCCGAACAGCCCCCCACCCACCTCCTTGGACCCGGACAGCCCCTCGAACAGCCCCCCCCCCCCCCCCCCCCCTCCTCCTTGGACCCCGGACAACCCCCTGAACACCCCCCAGACACTCCCCGGATAGCCCCCCGAACAGCCACCCCCCCCCACCCTCCTCCCTGGACCCCTGACAACCCCCTGGACGGCCCCCCGGACAGCCCCCCCACCCAGCTCCTTGGACCCCAGACAACCCCCTGAACACCCCCAGGACAGCCCCCCGAACAGCCCCCCGGACACCATTTTAAGTACATACAGAAAACCAACCAAACGCATTCGGAATAAGTACATACGGAAAACCAACCAAACCGATTTTAAGTATACGACATGTACGAGTCAACCCCGCCTCAATCCGAGGAGCGGTGTGGCCGACACCACTCTAACTGTGTCTCTTTTGTTTAAAATGGACAGGATTAGAAGTTAAAAGAACAGCTGGCATATGCAAAACCGACCAAATGCATTTGGAATCTGTTGATCATTTATATCAATGATGCATGGGTCATATGTTACCTGAACGAGCCATCCCGGGATGAATCCGAGTCGTGGTGTGGCCGGGATCAGTCTAAGTGGCTCTCTTTTTTTTAAAACGGACACCATTTTAAGTACATACGGAAAACCAAACATAACGATTCGGTTTCCACTGAAACTTTAGGAGAACGATCCATGGGTCATATGTGACGTGTACGAATCAACTCAACCTCTATCGGAGATGCGGTGTGGCCAGCACCACTCAATGTGTCCGTCTTTTGTTTCAAAAGGACGCCATTTTAAGTGAAAAGCATCAACTGACATACGGAAAACTAACCAAAGGCATTCGAACTGTGTCAATACTTTATCACAAAGATCCATGTGTCGTATGTGACATGTACGAGTCAATCCTGCATCAATCAGAGGAGCGGTGTAGCCGACACCGCTCTAACTGTGTCTCTTTTGTTTAAAATGGACAGGATTATAAGTGAAAAGAACAACTGGCATACGGAAAACTGACCAAACGCATTCCGAATATGTTGATAATTTATCCAAATGATCCATGGGTCATATGTGACGTGTACAAGCCAGCCCGGGATAAATCCGAGTCGCGGTGTGGCCCGGATCAGTCTAAGTGACTCTCTTTTGTTTAAAACGGACACCATTTTAAGTACATACGGAAACCTGACCAAACGGATTCGGTTTCCATTGAAACTTTAGGAGAACGATCCATGGGTCATATATGACGTGTACGAATCAATCCCGCCTCAATCGGAGACGCGGTGTGGCCAGAAAAACTCAAAGTTTCCGTCTTTTGTTTCAAAAGGACGTGATTTTAAGTGAAAAGCATCAACTGACATACGGAAAACTGACCAAAGGCATTCGGACTGTGTCGATACTTTAGCACAAAGATCCATGGGTCGTATGTAACATGTACGAGTCAATCCCGCATCAATCCGAAGAGTGGTGTTGCAGACACCGCTCTAACTGTGTCTCTTTTGTTTAAAATGGATAGGTTTATAAGTGAAAAGAACAACTGGCATACCGAAAGCCGACCAAACGCATTCCGAATCTGTTGATAATTTATACCAACGATCCATGGGTCATATGTGATGTGTACGAGCCAAGCCGGGATGCATCTGAGTCGCGGTGTGGCCAGGATCAGTCTAAGTGGCTCTCTTTTGTTTAAAACGGACACCATTTTAAGTACATATGGAATACTGACCAAACGGATTCGGTTTCCATTGAAACTTTAGGAGAACGATCCATGGGTAATATGTGACGTGTATGAATCAACCCCGCCTCTATCGGAGACGTGGTGTGGCCGACACCACTCAAAGTGTCAGTATTTTGTTTCAAAAGGACGCCATTTTAAGTGAAAAGCATCAACTGACATACGCAAAACCGACCGAATGCATTCGGACTATGTCGATACTTTAGCACAAAGATCCATGGGTCATATGTGACGTTTACGAGTCAATCCCGCATCAATACGAGGAGCGGGGTGGCCAACACCGCTCTAACTGTGTCTCTTTTGTTTAAAACGGACAGGATTATAAGTGAAAAGAACAACTGGCATACGGAAAACCGACCAAACGCATTCCGAATCTATTGATAATTTATCCAAACGATCCATGGGTCATATGTGACGTGTACGAGCCAACCCGGGATGAATCCGAGTCGCGGTGTGGCCGGGATCAGTCTAAGTGTCTCTCTTTTGTTTAAAACAAACACCATTTTAAGTATATATGGAAACCCGTCCAAACGGATTTGGTTTCCATTGAAACTTTAGGAGAACGATCCATGGGTCATATGTGACGTGTACAAATCAACCCTGCCTCAATCGGAGATGCGGAGTGGCTGGAACCACTCAAAGTGTCCGTCTTTTGTTTCAAAAGGACGTCATTTTAAGTGAAAAGCATCAACTGACATACGGAAAACCGACCAAAGGCATTCGGACTATGTCGATACTTTAGCACAAAGATCCATGGGTCGTATGTGACATGTACAAGTCAATCCCGCTTCAATCCAAGGAGCGGTGTGGTCGACACCGCTCTAACTGTGTCTCTTTTGTTTAAAATGGACAGGATTATAAGTGAAAAGAACAACTGGCATACAGAAAACCGACCAAATGCATTCCGAATCTATTGATAATTTATCCCAACGATCCATGGGTCATATGTGACGTGTACGAGCCAACCCGGGATAAATCTGAGTCACGGTGTGGCTGGGATCAGTCTAAGTGGCTCTCTTTTGTTTAAAACGGACACCATTTTAAGTACATACGAAAAACCAACCAAACAGATTCGGTTTCCGTTGAAACTTTAGGAGAACGATCCATGGGTCATATGTGACGTGTACGAATCAACCCCGCCTCAATCGGAGACGTGGTGTGGCCGGCGCCACTCAAAGTGTCCGTCTTTTGTTTCAAAAGGACGCCATTTTAAGTGAAAAGCATCAACTGACATATGGAAAACTGACCAAAGGCATTCAGACTATGTCGATACTTTAGCACAAATATCCATGGGTCGTATGTGACGTGTACGAGTAAATCCCGCATCAATCGGAGGAGTGGTGTGGCCGACATCGCTCTAACTGTGTATCTTTTGTTTAAAATGGATAGGATTATAAGTGAAAAGAAAAACTAGCATACGGAAAACCGACCAAACGCATTCCGAATCTGTTGATAATTTATCCCAACAATCCATGGGTCATATGTGACGTGTACGAGCCAACCAGGGATGAATCCGAGTCGCGGTGTGTCCGGGATCAGTCTAAGTGACTCTCTTTTGTTTAAAACGGACACCATTTTAAGTACATACGGAAAACCGACCAAATTGATTTGGTTTCCGTTGAAACGTTAGGAGAATGATCCATTGGTCATATGTTGACGTGTACGTATCAACCCCGCCTCAATCGGAGACGTGGTGTGGCTGGCACCACTCAAAGTGTCTGTCTTTTGTTTCAAAAGGACGTCATTTTAAATGAAAAGCATCAACTGACATACGGAAAACTGACCAAAGGCATTCGGACTGTGTTGATACTTTAGAAAAAAGATCCATGGGTCATATGTGACATGTACGAGTAAATCCTACATCAATCCGAGGAGCGGTGTGGCCGACACCGCTCTAACGGTGTCTCTTTTGTTTAAAATGGACAGGATTATAAGTGAAAAGAACAACTGGCATACGGAAAACTGACCAAACGCATTCTGAATCTGTTGATAATTTATCCCAAGGATCCATGGGTCATATGTGACATGTACGAGCCAACCTGGGATGAATCCAAGTCGTAGTGTGCCCAGGATCAGTCTAAGTGGCTCTCTTTTGTTTAAAACGGACACCATTTTAAGTACATACAGAAAACCAACCAAACGGATTCGGTTTCCATTGAAACTTTAGGAGAATGGTCCATGGGTCATATGTGATGTGTACGAATCAACCCCGCCTCAATCAGAGACGCGGTGTGGCCGTCACCACTCAAAGTGTTCGTCTTTTGTTTCGAAAGGACATCATTTTAAGTGAAAAGCATCAACTGACATACAGAAAACCGACCAAAGGCATTCAGACTGTGTCGAGACATTAGCACAACGATTCATGGGTCTTATGTGTCATGTACGAGTCAACCCGGCCTCAATCCAAAGAGTGGTGTGGCCGGTATCACTCCAGGTGAATGTATTTTGTTTAAAATGGAATCATTTGAGGTAAAAATATTTGTTATAGAAAAAACCGATCAAATTATGAATTGATTTCCATATTCGACATATAATTTTCATCTAAATTTGAAATTGACTTCTAAATGAATTATGTATGTTTATAATTACGTTATGAATTCTAGATTAATAATGAATGTGTATAGTTTTTGGATGTATTATATATTAAATGTGTATCAATTTGTTCTTAATTGAATATGTTGTGTATTAATTTGTTCTTAATTGTATATGTTGTATATCTATGTCTTATTTTATTGCAGGTACAATTATTGGATTAAAAATGAGCTCAATATGAGCCCCAATGAGGCCCCTGGTTCAAATTGCTGGAATTGCACGCAGTCTTCCAGGCTGCCTGCTGGGAGGCTGTTGTGCAGGGTATTCCAAAGGTTTTAAACTGTTGGCATAGCCTAGAGCTCCTCTATTTACCAACGTTTCATTGAACCGTTGGGTAAAGGATCTATGGAGAAACACTATCCCAATGGTTTTCCAGAATCGTTGGGATAGTTGTCGACTATTGGGATTTCCCAACGGTTCTGGCCTAACCGTTGGGATAGTTTTCCCCAACGGTTTTCCAGAACCGTTGGGGTATATTTGATTTTCCCAACATATGCCAACGGTTGCCTGTAAACCGTTGCTAAAACCTTTCCCAACGGCTTACTTCCCTATGGTTCTTAGAACCATTGGTATATGATATACCAACGGTTAGAAGGCCTTTCCCAATGGTTCTGAACCGTTGGGAAACATTGTATTTCCAGTAGTGTAAGGGAACAACATTCTGTTGAGTCTTTCATGAGGCATCATCTACCTTCTTTGCATGGGTCTTCTAATCAACTTGTTGATGAAAAATGGAACAGTATCACTGAATAGATATTTTCTTTCCATCGCTTTTTATATCATTAAAAATTCGTTGTGTTTATTTTTATAAGGTGAAGCAGACTAGTGGTAGAATATAATCAAGAATTCTAGGTTATATGAAGAAATTGAAGCCCCAAAATGGGATGAGTTCAAGAAATTATTCTTCAATAATTGTGTTACTCATATTCTTCAAATGAATATGGAAAAGGAGTACATTGATCTTAAAAAAGTATGAGGAATCTTTTGGTACATTTGAGGAAAATTTTATAAGACTTGTAATGTATTCTTTTGATAATATCGTTCAACCTGAATGTGAAGTCGATATGGTTTTCAATGGCCTAAAATGAAGTCTTTTAAGGGTATTATCCAAAAGATAATTTAGTAGAAATGATAACAATGTGGTTTTTATATCAAAGTAGAAATGTATGTCGGGTTAACATATCAAAATCATTGTTTTGAAAAGAAATAAAAGATATAGGTCAGGAAAAAATCTCGAAAAAGTTGTTAAAAGAATATGAATCTATTCTTATGCTCAATGTTTGGAAGGAAGCATATTAGAGATTGTCTTTAAGGTAATAGTAGATGTTTTAAGTGTAGAAAATAAGGTAATTAGGAAGATGAGTGATGAAGTAATGGGAAAATGTAACTAATGATGTAAATATATAAATGTTCATAGAGAATGTTCCACCCACACATAAATGCTACAAGTGAAATGAAATGGCCATAATAATAACTAATTCTCTTGTCCAATAATTATCAATGATTATCTATGTCACCAACCATTTAAGGCCATATACAAGGGAAAATCATAAGCAATCACTATTGGTGGTGTTGAGTATGAGAATGAAGTGGTATAATGATTGAGTGTTTATGTAATGGGATCATATATTATTGTTTTAAAATGTCTTTTATAGTATAATGGAATAACTAAATATTTATTGGTTTAATTTTTTCCATATTTAGTTATGTGTTTATGTTGAGTGGCATAGGTAAACGTGAATGTTGATTTATATATTTTTTTCAAATAAACATTAAGGGAAGGATATACCTTAATAAGTGCATAATGTTGGGATAATTAACAATAAATTATTTTGATTGTATTCATGAACTCAGAAGAAATATTATGAAAAAGTGATTTACAATATCATGGATGGAGAATATAGAATATTTTAGATTTATGGTACATGGAAAAAGTTAATTTTAGAAAAATAATGCATGTTTATTTCTATTTTTCTTTATGGTAATTAATATTATTAGTATGATTTAATAAAATCCATGATGAAGGCATTTACATGTTTTTAATGTGACGAACATGGTATACCTTATAAAATATGGGGATAAATGTTAAAATGAGTTAGTGTATAGCTTTCTAATGTTTTGGATTTTCAGATTTTAGAAGGATTTTAAGGTAATTAATTTATGGAATATTTATGTTAAAATCAAGATAGTTTTTTTAGAATAATTTCATATCTCACTATAGGTGGACTTATACATATTTCATAGGTTTTTATAACCTTTTTTATGTGGTATTGAAAAATGGAATGAACTATCATTCTTCTTATGAATATCATGATCTACAAACACTTTAGGAATGATAAATCTAACTTATTTTCATTGAATAAGAGATGATGTTTTAATTTTTTCACTCATGGGAAATGGTGAGATTCTACAAAAATATTTTAATTATTTAATCTCATAAAAAAATAAAAAAAAATCATCCACTTTAAGAAAAGGTTCATTAAACTAAAAATGTTATCCTACTGCTTTATTTTCGGATGAATCAGATAGTCCCTTAAATTAACCCAGATTTATAGATTTTTTATTTTTCACTTTCTCTTAAACATGGTCTTTATCACCTTCTATCGTAACATGAAGATTAGATTTCTCTCTCTATATATATATATACATTCCATCTATGTTCTCTTATGAGGAAACCGAGTTATGAGTGTCTTTGGGAAAACATTATGTTTCTCATATATCATTTTTAAAAAAGAAGTTGTATCCCTCATTTTTTGTGATGTGGGTTTCTATAAATGAACATTTATAGTATTAATCCTTTTATAACCCAGATAAATTTTGAGGTACAAATTCATTTAAAGTAGGTAGAATGTAACACGCTATGTTTTTTATCACATGTAATTTTTATTTTATTTAATTTATTAATTTATTTGTGTTTCTTAAAAATTCATTTATAGTCTTTTATTGTACCCATCACCATGATAATCTTTCTTTATGCACCACAACATATTAGATTGTGATAGGTGCAAAACTCTACTGGGCTTTTCTTGCACAAAATTTCAAGTACTTTTGATATAATTCATTTAATGGAAAAATGAGTTTAATCTAATGACTAAATATTATTATGTTGTCCTATAACATAGTTATTGTAATGATGGTATGAATAATATTAGCTAAATGATGAAAAAATTATTTAATATTTTGTGATAAATTAATTATAAATTAAAATAATACTTTTTTTAATAAAACTAGATGTTTTCCTGAAAAACAATATTAAAATAAAAATAAGTAAGTTTATAAAATAATAACATCAATATTGATGGATTTTATTAATTTATTACATATATTATATATTAAATATAATGTTTAAAATTCAGCTTATATTTTTTCTATAAATTAAATAAGATCAAATTCAATTTTTTGGATAAAATAAGTATTTTTCAAAAAAATGATGTTTGGTCACCTTTTGATGGAGAATCTATTTAAAATCTAGTTTTTCACATGTATATATATTCTATTTGAAAAAAAATTCTTCTTTTGAAGAGGGATATGAAATATTACTTTGGATGAATTATTGATATTTTTCCAATAGCATTAATGTTTTGATGAATACTACAAAATCACTAAATTTTAATTGAAACCAATTCCTTCCTCAAAATAATTTATATAGATAAATTATATTATTAAATTATTAAAAGTATAAATAAAATATATTTTTATAATTTGATTTAATTTATTCAATTGGAATTAATTTTTCCGTGAAATTTGATGTAAAATCGTTATAATGTTTTACAATGTTTTAATTTTTAAAAACCTGTTTTTTATTTTAATAATATGATTAATTTAAAATCAATTAAAAAAACCAAAGTGTTTGGACATTGTAAATAATTATTAACTTATTTTTAATTAGTGGGTTAAAATTATGTTAATATAATTCATGTATTTTCAGGAAATTTGGGATTGTAACTTTAGTAATTTTTTTAATACAGTAAAATGGAAAATCAGTTAATTACGGGTAAATATAATATTATAAAATTACTATAACACTGATCCTAATATGAATGGATGAAGGATATTATACCTAAACCGTCGTAGGTTAAAATTTATTCCCATTCAAATCCACATTGATGATATTAACACATATAATATATTTTATTTAAAGAAAATATAAATATGTCTTACTAAAATTTTAATAACTAATTCATTTTTAATTTATGGATAAAATGAAGATATATATTATAATAAATAAAAATTTGAAAGGTAAAATCACTTTAATTATCATGATAAATTATTTATAATTTTTATGAAATAAATAATAACTTTAATGGATTATATATTGATGATCCAGAAATTATTTAATTGATGAAATGTCAATAAAATAATTTTTATGAAAATGATAATAGCCATTAAAATTCACAAAAACCTGATCAAATCCTATTGCTATATTATATCTCGACCATAATAATCAAGTTTATAGTTATTGACAATTTGGATCCTTATAGAAGATATTATGACACTTATATTATTTTGTTTATAGTTATGTTAAACCTGTCACATTCATGTTTTTATACGTTTAAAATTTTTAATGATGGATTTTCTAGAAAATATATATCACTAAAAGTATTATTATGAAATCAAGTATATTTTTCTTCATCATATTAATTTATTTTAATTATTTTTTAAAAAATATGTTTATTATATTATTACCCAAAACTAATGTGGTCATTATTTTCTTAAGGGAAATATCAAATACATGTTATTAAAATATTAAAATAAATATAATTATAGCTAATTAATATTTACAATGAATTTATACATTACCTTGACCTATTATATATTTATTTAAATATTTTTTTCTAGGTTAAAATCTCTTATTCATATTTTAAAAAATCCAATAAATGAATTTTGTTAATATTGACCCTACTTATATTTTGCCAAAATAAGGTTTTATTAACTAGTTTGAAAATCATAAAAAAGTTTAAAAATATATATTTAAAAATTTTAGATATTAAATTATTTATATGGTTAATTGTTTGACTAATTTACATTAAATAAATAAATATGGAACTATTTTCATATTAATTAATTTGTTACCTTAGTTAGAATTAAAATAATAATAATTAAAGGTAAAACGAAATGATAATGTTTAAAATTAAATAAACTCATTTATAGAGATTATTGGATCATAATATTACATCCCTATGTCATATAATCTTCAAAAAGTATATATTTTGGAGGTTTTTGGATGGGATTTGATTTTATTATAAATTAACATTTATCGAGATCCCAAAAGTGAACCTCACAACAATTTTAAAATAACACTTCCTATGTCATTTTTTCATCAATCATTTTTCCTTAAAGTGCATCCATACCATTCCCAATTTCCTTATCAACATCCCTAGTCATATAATACATTTTTTAGTCTTCTCAAAAGAGCATCATTGTTTCCGTTAATAGGAGATCTAGATAGAGCTCGCCGAAGAAGGTAAGCTCCAATACCGACTCTCTTAATATCATCTCTTCATTTAATTTTTATTGCTTAATTTTTTAGAAAACTAATTAATAACTCTAATATAACATGTATACTAATATGTTATTATGTTTATATAACAATCTTATTCCATCTTAATTCCATCCAACAAAAAATTAAATCACCATACGTTTGTACGTACGATTTATCATCTCCACACCGTGGTGTAATCTATTTCTCACAAACACCATACTCAGATGGATATAAATATGTAAATAATAACTATATGTGATTATTAAAACAAGATATTTAATTTTTAATAATATATATATCATCCACATCCATACCATTTTTTAATTAAAGAAATGAAATCATCGCTCGGGCATATATACGGCCTACTGTCTCCATAATGTGATTCAGTTAATTCTACCGGATATCCATTAAATCATTAATGTATATAATGTATAAATATTACAAGTATAATATTAATATCATTTATGAAATTATATATCTATAACCTATGAAGAAGAATCATAACTTACTTGATAAGACATGCAGAAGAAAATGAACTCGTTTATACCCGAATAACGAGTAATGATGAAATGTTTTTCAACATATTATATAAAAATAATATATTTTATAATAAAAATTAATATAATACTCTAATAATACAATTACATTATTTAAATCATTATAAATGAGGTTCAGATACATAAAAAGGATATTATACCTAAGGTAATGAAAAAATTTACAATCTCATTATTATGAGAGAATGTTTATAAATATATTTATTACTGATGTCCATGTTTACTGAATATATATTAAAAAATATTCTTTCTACACTTCTACCAATGTTTTAATTCAATTTTACAAGATTTTTGAATTTTTATTAAAAGTTATGAAAGGAATATTTTTTCCATCTTTTGATATGAGAAACTTTCTGACTTAGCCGACAAACATATGAGAAAGATATTTTTTTACCTAGATTCCATGATGGTTTTTTTGTTTTTATAACACCATATTTCCATGTACCATCCTTTACATGATTTCAATGTTGTTTTCAATGAAAATATTTTATTTTAAATTTTTTTGTTATTTTTAGAAAATTGAATGTTTTATAATATGAATGTATATTTTCCTCCGAAATTAATTTCAAGTGTTCAATGAAAATTATTTTCCATCTAAGACAACTTTATCTAATAAGGTTATATTTAAATAATATTATCTATATTATTATTATAGTTTGATTATGTTAATTTATGGGATGATATTTAGGAAATAATTTTGTTTTACATGGATTATCTTATGATATAATGATGTTTAAAACCCCCATTTCCCTTGGGTTATGCTTTGATGAATTATTTGTGTTTTTATGGAACAAATAGGAATGATTTAATTCTTATATGGGTGGGATCTATATGTCCCTTAAATTAATTTAGTAAAGGTTTATATCTCATAAGATATACATGCCTGGAACATGAAACGATGTCAATTCAGTAATATCGGGCTAGAACGATGAGTGAAATTGTTTCAGTAATGAAATTTGTCTTCTATGATGATCTCGAAAATAACCTTTGACTAATATGATATGATTTTATGCTTATGTGTAAGCCACATATTCCTTGTCTCATGTTATGAATTTTTTAATTTTATCCCTGATTCTTTTTTCTCTTTTATGATTTATCCCAGGACATTATATCCCAATCATTCTTATCCAAGATGATATTTTATGATTTTTATTATTATTATTGATGAAAATTATGATATTATTAATATCTCCATTTGTTACCATTACATGGAATATGATCTCACTGTCTCTTATGTTTCTTTTCCATTAGCTGTTAAGAAGGGTATTAAATAAATATGTCAAAAATGGGTCTAGTTATGAAGGAATCAGTGGGAGATGATGTATATATCTTATGAAAAAGTTTTTTATGTTTCCCAGTTTCAAAAGAAAATATACCAATATGGGTTTTCTTGGAATTTTTTTTTTCTAATGAATATTCATCATTTTTTATTTAATATAAATGTATTTAATGTTTGGGTCGTTATAGTTGGTATTAGAGGAAATATATCGGTTAAAATCATTGAATTTTGAATAATGATCATTGTTAAACTTGGAATCAACCTGAGATTTTAGAGATTGAATATACTTCCCCTTGATTTTTTTGTTTTCCTAGTATTATTTGTTTTTCTCTCATGCTAATCTTTTTGGGTTCTATAAAATGGATGGAACCTGATGGAACTATTTTAATGATCAATGAAATGGGAAATGAAACACTATTCTCCTGAAAAAAGCTAATGTTATGGGAGTTATAATGATTAATATTATCTCTGTACTTACACAAGCCATGAATCAATCTGGATTTCCAAATGACAAGGGAAGGGAACAAAATTTTGTTGAGTTTTTCATGAGGAAATTACCTCTTTCTCCTAGTAGGTCATCTGATACAGTTATTATTGAATAATATATTTGTATGACTAAAAAATATTCTTTTCCCCCACTGTTCAGATCTTGAAAATTAAATTTTAGATATTTATAATTTACAAGGTGAATTAGACCAGTTGTGGACTCTAGTAAAGAATATGAGGTATGAAGACAAAATAGAATCCATGGAATGGTATGAGTTCATGAAATTATATTTTAATAAGTTATTTCTTCATATTCTTCATAAAAATATAGAAAATAAGTTACTTGATCTTAAGAAAAAGTATGATGAATGCATTGGTATACTCATGGAAATGATTCAAATACTTGTAAAACATGCTTCAAGAATTATAATCCAACCAAAAAGTAAAAGTGATATGTTCTTATGGGGATAAAAACTAAGTATTCAAAGTGATTGAGCCACATGATACTTTAATATATATTAAGAAATTTTTTGTTTTTATATATTGGTAGAAATGAAATGTCAAAACAATGGTGAAAAGAAGGTGAATGTTTCATTATTCTCAAAGTGTGTAATGAACCATGAAGGAGATTATATTAATGGTAATATTAAATGTTATATGTGTAGAAAAAATGTTTATAAGGCCTTTGAGTGTGGATGTAATGGGAAAGAATATAATTAATTATGTGAATAGAAAAAATGCTGCAGAGAATGTATCACCCAGACATCAATGCTAAAAGTGTAAGGTAATAGAGCATTAGGATAACAAATTCCCCTGTCTATGGGTTATCCATGATGATCAACATCAACAACCTCATGAGGCCAAAGACAAAGGAAAATCAAATGTGATCACTACTACAGATGTTGAGTATGAAAATAACATGGTAGATTGATTTTTTTATGTAATTGGATCTCTGAATAATGTAGTAGAATATATTTTATAGTATTATAGAATAATGAAGTATATATTGGTATTATTTGGCCTTTCCATATATATTTAAGAGTATAAGAAATGTGGGAATGGTAACCACAAAAAGTGATTTAGATATTTCTGGAAAACAAATATGGTAGGCTGACTGTAATTATGTTCATAAAGTTGGGATAATGAAATAAAGATTCGTTTGGTAGTATTAATGAACTCAAAACAAATAATATGGAATAGTGATTTATGTTATCTTGTATTGATAATAAAATATATTTTGGATTTATGGAATATGGAAAATGTTAATTTTTTAAAACATTCTATTTTGGTAAGATGTTTTACTAATTCTGTTTATTAGCAAATTTTGATAAATTACATGATAAATGCATCCACATGTTTGGAATGCGACTAACTGGAGAGACCTTATAATATATGGTGATAAATTTTAAATAATGTTACTATTCCTTTTTCTAATGTTTTGTATTTTTAGATTTTAGAAGGATTATAGTGTTATAAATATATGTAAATATTATGTTATACTCCAGATGAAGTTTCTTAAAATAATGTCTTATCTCACCATAGGTGGACATATTCATATTTGATAACTTGTTCTATCCTTTTTGATGTGGTAAATACATATATAATGAACTGTCATTATTCTTATAGATATCATGATCTACTAACTATTTTGTAATGAAAATTTTAATTTCTTTTCTTTCAATAAGAGTTTATGCGTAAATTTTAAAGGCATGAACAATTTTGAGGTTGTACCGATATCAAATATGTATTTCTTCTCATAAAAAAATAAATAAATAACCTCATATTTAGGAAAAGAAACTTGAAACCAAAAATGTTATCCTAGTACTTTCTTATCTATTGAATCAGATGGTCTCTTATATCATCGCATGTTTATGGATTTTTATTGTTAACTTTCATCTATCCTTGTTATCTATCACTTTCCATCAAATCATGATGGTGATATTTCTCTACCATATCCATGTTTTCACATTCTACCTATATTCCCATATGTGAAAACCAAATTATGAGTGAAATTGTGTATAAGTTATGTTTCTCATCATTTATTTTTAAAATGACGTTTTAGACATTATTTTTTTAATGTGGGTTTCTATAAAAAACATTTAGATTAATAATCCTTTTATAACTAAGTTGACTTTAGAGGGATAAATTAATTTTAACTAGGGTATAATTTAACACCCCAAGATTTTTATGAGATAAATTTTTTATATTTTTTATTTATTCATTTATTTGTGTTTATTGATTTTTTTGATGTCTTTTTTTGTATGCAATAATGAGATAAGATTGCACTACATGCAATACTGGGCTTCCATTCCATACATGGAAAACTTTGATCGGCTTTTGATACATTCAATTTCAAGTACATTTGATAAAATTCATTTCATGCAAGACTGAGTTTAAGTGAACAACTAAATATTATTATATTTTTTCATAACCTATCCATTATATTAGTGATATGAACAGTATTAATGAAATTATGAAAATAATCATTACCCATTCCTAGAAATTAATTTAAAATGAAAATACTACTTTTCTTAATTAAAACGAGATGTTTTCCTGAAAAAAAATATTTAAATTAAAATAAGTGAGTTTATAAAATAATAAAATCAATATTTATGGATTTTATTAATGTAATACAAATTTAATATGTTCAATAAAATGTTTAAAATTCATTTTATATGTTTTTTCCAATGATAAAAAACAAATTATATTTTTTTGATAAAAGATGTATTTTTAAAAAAAATGAAGTTTGGCCACCATGGGATGGAACCGCCATTTTAAATATATTTTTTTTACAATTTTATATATTATATTTAAAAAAATAAACATATTCATTCAAATTTTGATATATATATTTACATTTGAATAATTTTTTATATTTTTCTGATAAATTTCATGTTTTGATGAATAGTAAAAATCCCTAAATTTTAATTCAAAACAACTTATTTATTCCAGAAAGTTGTTATAGTTAAGTTATATTATGAAATTAATTTAATGTATAAATAGATTTTATTTTTTCATTATAATTAATTTATTCCATTGTAATTAATTTTATAATGAATATTTATGTGAAGATATTTTAATATTTTGCAGTGTCTTAACATCTAAAAACACATTATTCATTCCAATAATGAGATTAATTTTAAATTACTTACTAATAATTATGTGTATTGAGTTTTAAAAAAAATCCATATTTGGAACAAGTGGGTTCAATTTATGTTAATACCACTATTTTAATTTTTGGCATTATGAATAGTAATTTCTGTAATTTTTATTAATATGATAAAAGGGTTAATCAGGTAATTAAGGATAATTATAAATTTATAAAATTAAGCTTACACATATCCTAAAATGATGGTATTAGTTCATTTCTACCTAAACCATCCTTTCGATGAAATGATACCCTTTGGAAGCCACTTTGATTGTATTAGGACACTTAAAATATTTTAATTAAACAAAATTTAAATACGTCTTACTCAACTTTTTTTAACTAAATAATTTTAAATACAAGGTTGTAAAAAATGAAAAGTTGATTATAAATACTCATTTGAAATATATAATATTTTTCTTTATCATTGTGTTTTATTTGTAATTTTTAAGAAATATGTAACTACCTTTATGATTTATATATAGATGATGTAAAAATTATTAAATTAATTACATTCCAATAAACTAAATTTTTATTAAAATGATAATATCATTTAAAAGATCCAAAAACATTACCACATCTTGTTTTTTGAGTATATATAGACCATAATCGTTTAAGGGTCGACTTATTGACCATTTTTGTTCTTGTGGAAGAGATTATGAAACTTTTATTATTTTATTTATAGTGATGTTACACATGTCACATTAAAGTTTTAATAAGTAAAAAAAATTAATGATGGATTTTTCAAAAGATATATTATACTAAATGTATTGTACTGAAATATAATAAATTTTATTCATCATAGTAATTTATGTTTAATTTTTCATCAAATATTAATTCTACTAAATAATTACAGAAATCTAGTGTTGTAATTATTTTATTAAGGAAACTATAATATAAATGATATTAAAAATATTAAAAAATATATAATTTATTCTAATTAATATTTCAAATGAATTTTATATATGAAATTTCCATCATAGATATATAATAATTTATTTTTGTAGGTTAACAATTTTTCTTGATATTTTAAAAATTCCATTAAATGAATTGTCTCAAAATTAAAATTATTGATATTTTATCAAAAACAATGTATCCTTAATTTATTCAATAAATCATAAATTGTTTTAAAAAATATGAAATAATGATTTTTACTCTAAATTGTCAAACATGTTTCTTTTACGCTCTAATTGACATCTAATAAGTTGAAATGAAATAATTTTAATATTAAACATTTTCTTACATTAGACAAAATTAAAAAGAATAATTATGTGTAAAATGAAATGATAATGATTAAAATAAAATAAAAACCATGTATAAAAATGATTGATTGATATTATTACAATTTAATATCATCTTATTTTAGAAAATAATATGTTTTGGAGGTTTTTCAGAAGGGATTAAATTTTATTATAAAGAAATATTATTGGAGATTCCAAAAGTTACCCTCACCTCAATAGTTGAAGTGAACCTCCTACCTCATTGGTTCCTAATAAATTGACCATTAATGTTCATTTATATACTACCCATTTACCTTATCAGCATTCTTATTTATATTCTAGGGGTTTTGGTCTTCTCAATAGAACAAATTTTCTTGCCTTTAAGAGGAGATCTTGAGGGAGCTCGTTGTAGAGGAGGTAAAAGATTTTACCTACTATCTCAAGAACAAATATTTTTCTACATCCTATTCCTTTTTTCATTAAAATATATATAAATAAATATAATATCACATATATACTTATATTTTATTATATATACCGAATAACCTTATTCCACCTTCTATCCGTCCTATGGAAAATGAAATCCCCACGTGGGTGTACTTACGGATTACCATCTTCATGTTGTCGTGTAATCTGTTTTTCACCACCACTTTACTAGGATGGATTTCATGATTAATATAATACGTATATATTAGTAATATAACATTATATCTATTCTCAAACAATATATATACAATCCACTTCCATTAAATTCTATTATAAAGAAATGATATCATTGATCGTGTGTAGGAACGACATACCGTATCCACGACGTGATGTGATTCATTCTACAGGATATCCACTAAAAAATAAATATATATAATTAATTTATAAGATAAATATTATATTAATATCATTCTATAAATGATATAACTATAACCTATGAAGAAGAATTATAACTTATTTGACAAAACATTCATACTAAAATGAAGTTATTTATACACGAACAAAGAGTATTGATGAAATGTTATTTGACGATTCATAATATGATCATATTTTATATCATTAAAATGAAAATAATTCTAGAATAATAATATGAAATTATTTAAATCATTATACATGATGGTTTTATTCAAATAATGGATATTAAACCTAATTTAAGGTATGATTTCACAATCTCATTATTATCCGAGAATGTTTATACATATATTTATAATAAATTCCCATGTTTCCAAAATAATTTTTCCAAAATATTCTTACCATCCTTCTGAAATTTGTGGATTTTATTTTTACCCAATTTTTTAATTTTAATTAAATGTTATTAAATGAATATTTTGTAGTTTTTTTATACAAGTTACTTTTTCAGTAATCTAAGAAAATTGAGATAAGAATATTTTGTTTTGATTTATATGGAATGATGGGTTCTAACATTTCCATAAAACCATATTTCCATAAATAATACTTTATAATATTTTAGGGTTATTTTCAATGAAATTTTTTCATCTGAAATTTTGGGATATTTTTACAAAATAAAATGTTTATAAATAAGGAAGGGTATTTTAATTATGAATTAATTTCATGTGTTCAATAAACATTACTTTCCATCTAAGATGGAATTATTTAATAGGTTTATGTTTCAAATTTACTATACCTATTGTTCATGTGGTTTTATTTTTTCTATTGATGGAATGATATTTATGAAGTTGATTTGTTTTACATGGATTATCTTATTATGGAATGATGTTTAAGGAACCCATTTTTCCTTGGGTTATTATTTGCTGAATTATTTTTTTGTGGAATATAAAAAATGATTTCCTTTTGAGATGGGTGGGAACTTTATCTCCCTCCAATGCATTGGGTAATGATTTATTTCTCATGATAAAGACAAGGATGTAATGAAAAATGATCTGGTTTAAATAATACAGGACTAGAATGAGGATTGTACTCATTCTGTAATGGACTTTGTCCACTATGATGATCGTGGAAATAATACTTGATTAATATGAAATGATTTTCTATTCTTATGTGTGTGGAAAAAATCAATGTATTATGTTATGACTTTTTGGAATATGATCATTGATTATTTATTAACTTTTATGCCATATCCCATGACAAGATATCCTAATATTTCAAATGCAGGAAAAGATTTTTAAATGTTATGTTATTATGTATTATGATTATGATATAATTGATATCTCCCATGTTTACCCTTACTGAGCATCTGAGCTCACCCTTTGTTATGTTTCTTTTCCCCGGGTCATGAAAATCAGTATCAAGTATGATATGTCAAAAATAATTATAGTTATAAAGGAATAAGTGGGATATAATGTAGATTCTTTATGAACAAGTTATTTATGTTTTTCAGTTTCAAAAGAAACTATACATATAAATTACTATCACAGATTTGTAATATTTTACATAAATATTTTTCATGTTTGATGTAATATCTGTGTATATAAATTTTGGTTTGTTATATGGAACACATACAATTGATGTTTTTGGAACTGAGTGAAAGACTGAGAGCATTCCTAGGTGGATCAAGGAGTTTCAGGAGCGTTGGACCTAGAAATGTCATGTTTTAAATAAAATACTGAGAGTGCATGGGTTTTCAGAAACCATGTAGCCCAATATAGTAAATGGTCTAGGATATTTTGGGTGGATAGAGGTTTTCACATAGGTTGTGTATAGTTTTCCAAAAAAATACACATATCTCCCACGGTTGGCAGGGTTGTACAGTACATAAACACTATTCCCTACTTGGTTGGAACACGGTTTCAAAACAGTGTGGGACAATCCATGTGGGTTGCATATGTGCTAAGTAGAGTGCACTCATATTTTGCATGGTTTTCCAAACTGTGTAGGCCAAACCATGTTTTGTAAACTATTTTATGAACTAATTTATTTTAATTAGTATTAAAATAATTGAAAACATAAACTATATATCCCCCTCTTATTTTCACAATGTTCCACCAAAATGATAATTTTATTGGTTCATTTGGGCCCACTAACATCGATTTTGGTAAGTTTTTATACCAACTATTTTGTTTCCCACCCTTCAATTTGGGCTCTTAATGTGTTTTGAGTCTATAGAATGTATTTTACAGATTTTTTATCATCCTTGAGTGTTCTCATACACATACAATGGAATATATATATATATATCTGTGTCTGTGTATGTGTCTTCCTCATATTTATTCCCTCAAGGATAAGAGAATACATTCTTTGGATTAAAGGATATATATGTGTGGGTGTGTGTTTTGAAAATGTGTGTGTGCATGCATGTGGGGTAGTTTCAAGTGGTTTCTTCCAATTCTAATAGGTGACGAGTGTTAGCTTAGTCTAATGCTTGAGGTAGTGTCCAAAACCTTTCCCTTTTTTTACGAATGCAATATTTTACTACATAATTCTTCTTGGGTAGCATGATTTTCAATTCTGTAATGAACTGATTAATTATGAAAATGATTCTTCTGATAAAAAACATCAATTTTTATAATAAAACCACTCCAATGGAGGTGTGATTTCTTCGGGGATAAAAAGTATTTGATTAATGTAAAATTCATTCTTTGATTATTTTTTGGTAGTTTCCATAAGATTGATGTCATAGTTTGAAATAAGTAATGTTAGGACATGGCCTCTAATTTATATAGGAAATTAATTTTTCCTTTATCAATGTTTTTGGAACTTTTTAAACTTTTAAGTGACATCATACCTAAGGGGTGTGTTCTTAAGATTTCATATATGTTTGAAAAAATATTTAAAATGGATGTGAATTGGACTGAGTGGAAAGAGATATTTTCTTACTTTGGAATATGATTCCCTTATCTTAATGTCTTTTATGAACATGAACAAGTTAAATTGTTTTTAAAAAAAATTAATTGTGATGAATGGGTGGGTATACACATGTCATTGAATAGACGAATGTGGTAATAAATCGGTGTGTATACCCATATTACATGGTTGACTGCAATTTATTAATTGTGTGGGAATGATAATTTGAATGGTTTGATTTATTTAAATGGTTAATTAATCAACCATGGAAATATGAGTGGGTAATATCATGTTATATATGTATTTTGAAAGTTAATTATAACAATAAGTGGGTATAGTCCTTGGTTGATTTGAATTTTCATTGGGATGCTTGAGTGGATATAATCATGATATTTTTTTGGTTATGAAAGTAGATTAATGAGTTGGTATAATCATTTTACGAATTGAATGTAAATGGTTATATATGTGTGGATAGAATCAAATGGAGTTGAATTTAGAATTGTATGAAACAATGTGAATGATTGTATGGATGACATTAATGACAATTCATGGTTCTCAAATGTGGTTGTGGCTGTCGTGGGTTGAGTATGCCCATTGGGACATAATTCCATGGGATACCATGGGATACACTACTCCTTGGATATTTATTTCTTATAATCATGTTTTAAATTTTTGATATGTCAAGCTTCTAGGAATACAACTATTTCCTAAGTGACTTTCGAATGAGATTCTCCTGGGACTCGATGAGGATGATTTGATATTTAAAACATTTGATCCATCACTTCTTTGTGTGGCTCTTTAATATATGGTGTATTAGATATATAATAACTTCCATTATATGTCTTTCCCATTATAAATTGTTACCTATGTAATTATGTGGCTCGGTTCTGAATTTATTGACTCTTCAGTTTGCACGGAAATGCTTTGATTGATATAACACGTGGGGTATATGGCAAGGTCATGGTGGTTTGACAAGATGGATGAATGGAAAGTCCATGTTGTTTCCTGGTGCATTATATACAGAATCCTTGTTATATGAGCAAGATTATCATGATAAATGGGCCTTGAGGGTCTATTTCTTATCAATTTGTTAGCATTTTATAATCCATGGGAATAATCACTTTCATTCACTACATAATTTTTTACCTACACACTACCATTTTGTTATATTGAACAGATTGGATTAGACTATACACTATGGGTGTTGGCCTATTGAGTTGGTATCTCGTACCCTTCTTGGGTTCCATTAGTACTCGATTGGGCCTTCTTTTTTTAGGGGTATCACCCTTGTTTTTCCTTTTTTACATGTACCAGAGGAGTTAGGATCACATGATTGAGATGGGGATCTGGATGCTTGTGGGGATCGCAATTGGGATTTTTAGATCCATTCACTACATAAATAATATATGCAACTAAATTGTAAATCAGGATGTTATTTACACTTTTAACTTTTGTATCATCATCTAGCATGAATGCGTGAATAAAATGGTTTTGTCCATATATATATATATTCATTTGTTATTGAATTTTTCTTCTGCTATTTTATAATTCCATTATACTACATATATTGTTTCTTATTATTTATTATCTGTTTACTGTAGTAAAAATTGAGTGTGAGGGTATAGTTTCCCCACTAAATTACGTTGAATCCTTTTATTATAGGAAACATCCTCTATCATATGGGGACACACATTTAAGGCCATGTGATGACTGGTCTGACTACTTGTTTAGTGGTCAGTAGGTCTGAGATATTACAAGGTGATATCATAGATGTCTTTATTCATTTGTATTATTTTTTTGGGCTATTAGAAATGGGAATAAGAATTTTAAGTTCTTGGTAGATAGATATGATTGGAAATGATCACCCCACATATAGTAAATGACCATGTGTCCAAAGCTTGGAATTGTGGTTAATGCTATTTGGTAATTTAATTGATTCCTTTTTCACTTTGGATGACTAGTGTATTTTCTAATATTGTTTGATTTATTTTATTTATTGTATTTTCCTCTAGTCCTGGTATTGATAAGTTGGATCATTACATGCATCATAATAGTACATAAAAAATAAAATTTCATGCATATGTCACGCCATGTAGTTTCATTAGTATACATCCTACTAATTTCAGGTGTGTTCTTGGGTGTTATACCATTCTTAGTTATACTTGTTTAGATAACATTGTACATGACTACTTTTATATCATGTTTAGATGATTATGTGTCATGATTTATCTTCTTTTATCATTCTTTACTGGTACTCTATGCATTTGTTTTACTGGTTTTTATAATATGCAAGAGATGTTTGGATGTATAAATTTTTTTCATGGGATAAAATTCAATATTTTTGTTTAAGGAAGGGGTCCGTTTTAGTTGAATGTTGTATGGGAACCTTCTAACTTGGAAAATAAGACTCATGTATACTTACCATTTTAAATGGATTTTTATAATTCAATAGTAAATGTTAATTTGTTTAGACGGAATGGGAGAAAATTGCCACTTGTAATGTAAATGGACACATTATGGATTAATAGATGTCCACACATATCACTAGACCACTATGATTATGAGCATGTTATATTGTAAAATCGATATGGATGTATAGGCCTATACAAATTATATTTTAAATGGTTTGGTTAACCTTGAAAATTCTAAATTAGACAAAATGAGGTTTGATGGGGCATGTGTTTATGAGATGAAGTGCTAACATGTTTCTATCTAAAGAAACCAGGTTGGTTTAATGGGAGAATGGGAGGTTTCATTTCCTGTTAAAATGTATTGTGATGACTAAATTGGTGTCCCTTATAAAAACCCTCATGTAAGGGAAGTTAAATTTTTTCATTGGTATGCCTTGTAATGGAGACATGAATGATTATCTGTAGGTATATTCCATTTATAAATGTCTTAAATTTGAGAGTATATTGATCCTCGTGAAATATATGTATCATTAATTAGAGATAGTTTTGATGCTTATACTTCATAAGGTGCTAGCTCGTGGCATGTAGAACCCAAAGAGCTTGATCTCTTTCCTTTCGCAGAGATATTTCTGATGGATATATAGTAAATTGACACCATTTTTAGGATGGGTTGTCATTTAATATTTACCCTTTATTTGCGAATGACAATAAAAAAATTATTGGTTCAACATGTTAGACAGGCCTTGGGAATGGTAAATTGTTTATGAGGTCGTGTGACCAACTTTTCCATCAGTGATGGATGACTTGTGACATCATCGTCTAAGTTAATGGTTGTGTGAGATGATGTGATTTTTAGCTAGTTTCTCGATGATCCACCTCATAATTAAATGAATATGGAGGAAATCTTATATATATTAATTAGCAATTGTCATTTTATTTTATAAACATTGCGTCGTAAGTGTTGGTATTCTCATTGCATATTGAGTAATAAATGATGTAATGAAAAAAATTAGTTTTGTCAATTTTTGAAGCCATATGTCATTGAGTTCCTTTTTCAGTCACATCTGGAGTAGAGTTACATGGGTGTTAAGTAAATAAGATCATTTCACTACTCGGGATGACTATCTATGAATCAGGTGATTTTTCATGCCATCCGGTTGATTTTGGTTTTCATGCCAAATACTTTAATGTGGTGATCATGGTTTATAAAAATTCACATGTGTGTTTGAGGAGTTACTATACTAGGGATCTTTTGAGTGGATGGTATTTATTTTCAAAAACTGAGACACTCCTAATATGGGGTGTATCACATTGGTCCTTGTACGTGTCATTGTTTACATGGAAGGACGACATCGTTGAGGCTGGTGTTTTATAAAACCCTTTAGAAACTCCATTAGTGTAGGAAGTGTTTTGGAGGTTAAGTTTGGAAGAACATGAATTCATAGGGTGGTTCAGGTATCATGGTTCATTTTATAATTCATCGATAGGTGATGTTGAGCTTCTTTTTGGGAATTGGACTAGTAGTGGATCGACTATTTAACATTTGTATCATCTTCTTGTACTATTTCTTAAGGGACAAGAATTCCCCTCTCTTGACGTCGTCCTGGTTCATTTTATCATGAATCGGTAGGTAATGCTGAGATTATTTTTATGAATTGGACCAGTTGTGGATCTACTGTTTCACTTTTGTATCATCTTGTTGTACTCATTCTTAAGGGACAAGAACTCCAATTTTTTGGCATCATCCAAGATTCACTAAGAGAGTATATGTCTTAAATTGCAATAATTTATTTATAATACATTGGGCTTGATAAGTGGTTTGTATCTTGGTTATACATGGATACACATTTCTTTGGAGGCATGATGTTTTGGTGTGATTCATGGATCCCATGTAAGAATGTCGTGGATAGGCTATTGGACACCAGTTGTTCCTTTTTACATCGCCTACATGCGGTTTCTTCTATGGTTTTAGTCAATGATATAATTTCAATGTTTGGACTTGTACAAACATCTCACTGATAACATGGAAGATGGACTAACCTATCTTAGTTTCATGGAATCCAGTTTGATGAATCCGAGGATACCATGGACATGTAGTCCGGTATGGAGGTGTTCATAGAGAAAATAAATTCTGGTGTCTTCGATCAGGTATAGTAAATCTAATTTACTAAGGCATAAAATATTTGAATGAAAACATTTTTTTCTGGGCTTGAATAGTTACTTGAAGTTAGCTATGAGCTAAATTGGACTTGTTAATTGAAAATGAAAAATTATCTAAGAAAAGGTGTTGCAATTCCATTTTTATGCTCCAGTCATTTAAGTCAAGCAACTATGAGATAACTCAATCATAGAGTATTGACGTGTTATCACACTTTTTAAGTATATAAGGTTAGTGATAAAAGAATTCTATATGACTGTCTCTAATTTAATGGTGAGTGTGATTTATAAGTCATTTATATCTTTTGAAGAATATATTTTCTAACAATTTTTTTGGTCCAACAAGATTCAACCATTTCATTTTTTTAGTTCTCTAATATGACCATGGACATAATCAGTTTATCATGGCCAAATAAATCATGTGATATGCATCTCAAGAACACTTTGGATGTTCCCTCTTAGTAATATCTATCAATAAAAGAACCATGGTTTAGAATTGACCAGTAAATTCTAAGACCCTTGGTGGAGAGAACAAATGATATGTTTTCTAAAGTGATGATGATGATATATTTCCTCTTCTTAATATAGATCGGTTAACAGCCTCTTCAATGTTTCATTTTGAAATTGAGCTTCTAATTTATTTTTTATGTCTTATATTTCTTAGCCTTTTGAAATTCTTTGATGTGTATTTGGTGTTTTGATATGTAATATGACCATTCGAGTAATGCATCATAAACCTTATAGGTGTGGAAATTTTTCTATTATTTCTAAAGGATTCTTGGGGAAGATATTTTATAAGTTGGGGAATTTTAGAATCTAGTTTTTTTGGAGTGGGTGGTTTTCCAAGTGAATTTTATTTTTTTAAAATTACTAGATGTGAAGATTTACAAATAGGGATTTAAAATGAAATTTATAGTGTTGGAACACTTCAATGTTATGTTTTTAGACTTGGGAGAAGGCCTTAGAAAATTTCAATGTAGCTTTAGGAGTTTTGAGAGTGTTGAACCTAGAAATGTCAAGATTAAAAGGAACTGCAGAGGGTGCATTGTCTGTCAGAAACCGAGAAGGCCATAGTAGGAAATTGCACTTTTTATTACAGGGGGACAGAGGTTCTCACATGAGATATGCACGGTTTACCAAACCATGCTCATAACCTTCTACGTTTACCATATTAGACTGTAACTAAACATGATTCACTACTCGGTTGGCACACATTTTTTAAACCGTGTAGGAAAAGCCATGTTGGGTGTATATGTTCTAGTTGAGGGCACATAGTTGGCAAATGTTTTTACAAACTGTGTAGCACATACCATACATGAAGATATATTTTAATAATTGATTTATTTAAATTAAAATTAAAATATAAAAATCTAAATTATCTCCCCACATCAGTTTTCATGATGGACCCACTGGGGGGTTCCCCTTTAAGCAGTGCTCAATGAACCACCCTGCTCCCTCTCTGTTTGCCGATCCCACTAATTTCTCACCGCAATTTCCCTATGGTTCTTAGTTGTAATCCCTTTGGATCCCAATAATCTCTACATCGATATTATATTAGTTATTCCCATTACCCCCACATGATTTTTGTGAAACCCTCGGTTATGTTTAACCAGTTTTTTACTTGTTTTTTGGATTTTAGGTCATGAAACTTGCACCTTGGGATGAATTTAGGCATATTCTGGCATCCACTACTAAATTAAAAGTGGATCAGTTCATTTTGGTTTTCCTCCATCAATATTTTTAATTTTTATACACCTGTTGTTTTTTTTCACCTTCTATTTTGGTTTTTATGGCGTTTTCAGTCTCTAGAATAGAATATGAGGAGTTTGACAATCCTTGCTTGTGTGAAAACACATACATAAGAATTTATTTATACATACATATATATATATGTATATATATATTCCTCAGTAGTATTCTCTCAAGGAGAATATAAAATTTGATTTTTATTAAATTATATATATATATATATATTAGAATGTATGTGTGTGCGAGTGTAGAGTGGTTTTAAGTGGTTGTTGCCAATTCTGAATATTATTGACGGTCGACTTGGTCTAATACTTGAGGTAGGTCCCTTAACATTGAAATTTTATTTATGAATGCATTAGTTTCACACTTATGATTTTTTCATACTCTATTTTCTATTCTGGAATGAAAAAAATAATTATGAAAAATGATTTGTTTGAGAAACAAAGTCATGTTTTTTTAAGAAAACCCCTCCAACAAAATTGTGTGTTGTATTTCATGAAAAATGTATTTATTAATAGTTTAATTTAAGCTTGGATTATTGATTTGTAGTTTCTATATTCATGATAACGTAGTGTGACATAAGGAATGTATGGTCATGGCCTCTAATGGAATTAGGAAATGGAGTTTTCCTTTATCAATATATGTGGAAACGTTGCACCTTCTAAGTGACATCTTACCCAAGGGGTCTGTTCTGGGGCATACGTAGATGTAGGAAGCCTAATATAAATTGGATATAAATTTTATTAAGAGGTAAAAAATATTTTCTCCCTTGAAATATTATTCCATTGAGTTAATGGCTTTGATGAACTTGAACTACTTAAATTGCTATTTAGAAAAAATGTGAATTTTGATGAATGGGTGGGTATAAACATGTCATGTGAATAAATATATGATGTAATAATTGGGTGGGTATACCCATGTGAAATTTTTAATTGTAATTGGTTAAATTATTGGCAATAAACATTTAGATTGATTGAATTGATTAAAGGGTCAATGAAAAAACAGTGAAAATTTCAGTGGGTAAAGTCATGTTATATGAATATTTTGAATGTGAAATTTAAAAAGACGGTATACTACATCGTTTAGTTGGTTATGAATTGGGATACAGGAGTTGGTATACTAATGAGATTAATTTGGTTATAAAATGGTATTAATGAATGGGGATAATCATTGTATGAATTGAATTGAAATGGTTGTATATGAGTTGGTAGACTTATATGGATTTAATCATTGAATTGTATAACAATGCGTTAATGGTTGTATAGATTCCATAGATAACTCTCCATTGATATTTAATGTGGTAGTTGATGCCTTGGTTTGAGTATTCCACTTAGTTTTTGATTCCATGGGATTCATTGGGACTTTCTATACCTTGGATCTAACTTTCTTGGAATCACATATGATTTTCTCGAAATAACATGTTATTATGACTCCAACCAGTGCCCAACCGAGTTTCCAATGGGATTCAATAGATACATGATTAGGATGACTTGGTATTCGACTCCTTGGATTCAGACCTTTTTGGTCTGACACTTTAATATACTCCAAAACCATGAGATATATGATACATTCCGTTATACATCACTGTCATATTAAATTTTAACATGTGTAATTATATGGAACAACCATGAATATTATGACTCTTCAAGTTGTATGGGAATTCCATGATTTATATAGAAAATAGGGTATATGGAAAGGTTGTGGTGGATTGACATGTTCGATGAATGGAATGGTTGTTTTTTTAGTTGAGCATTATTTGTGGCTTCCTTGTTATTCGAACTTGACTATCTTTTGTAGTGACCCAGGCGGGGTTATTTTTGTATCACTCTGTTAACAGTTTATATGCCATGGGAATCATAACATTCATTTATTGTTTAATTATTTACCAAAACATTGTCTTATTATTATATTGAAAAAATTAGATTGGCTTAGACATCGTGGGTTCTTCCCTACTAAGATTTTATCTCACACCCTACTCTGCTACCAATGGTACATGAGTAGACCTTCTTTTTTTAGTACTATAGACATTTGTTTTGTTATATTACTACTACATGAGGAGTTAGGATCACATGAATGAGCAAGATCTCAAGATGCTCATGGGGATTGACTTTGTTTTTTTATTTCTTTATTTAGTTGATTCCTATATAGTACTGAATAATAAATTTTGTTGTTAGTTACTATTTTACCTTACGTACCATCATGATCAATGCAAACTTGTATAAACTGGAATTGTCCATATTTATATATTGATTTTTTATTAAATTTTTCTTCTGTTGTTTTATCATTTCTTGAAATTGAACCTACTTTTTAATAATATTTACTATTTTTTTGCTACTTCCACTCTATGTATGATCATATATTATCCCCACAGAACTACGTTGACACCCATGCTGCTATTCGGTAACCTATAGCATAAGGGATTATGATCTTGATTCCATTTGAAAATTGGGCCGACTACTGGTATAGTGGTCAGTCAGTCTAAGATGTTTATATATCAATTGAGAAATTAGGAAAAGGAAACATAGATAAAAAAACTTTTCTTTATAAGGTTATGTTTTCATAACGATTATTATATACCATAGAGGAATGTGTAAATTAACAATTGGATAGTGAATTATATTTTCATACAGTTATAACAGTTATAAAATGGAATTTTTGAATTTCAAGTTTTCATAATATTGTCAAATTATTTCATAAATTATGTGGAATAGTTTATATATGTATTGTGAGTGAAGAAAATTAAACAGAAAAATTGATAGAATATTATAGTAGATTCAGTCTAAACAATTTTATGTCTACTCTCTCCACTTTGACTAATAGATTATAGAACCCAATAAATTATGAGATAGGATTTTATAGGGTAATATCCACAGCCCATAAAATTATAATTGGAGAAAACCAATCCTATGACATTTCAAAGGATTATCAAAAAGACTAACACATAAAACATTTTTTATGGGAATGGATTTATTTAAGGTTTTTCTATAGTACATTCCCAAACCTTGTGAATTATTAACAGGATATCTCACAACCTATGTACATTTTTATTTATTTGGTGGAATTTTAATCTATTAATTGTTAAAGGCTCTTATAAACTATTTTTGATATTATTAAGTTAAGACAACACCCAAATAACTAAAAAATATAAAAAAATGAACTATTTTAGATAGTGGAAAATTGATGTGCAAATGTAAAAATGTTTTTCACGTCCATTCAATGTTTTTGAACAATTATTCTTGGGAATTATATTATAGTTATTTAAAATGTTTTGATGAATAAGGATTATTTGATTATATTTCCAACCCTATAACATATTTTAGGATTATTTTAATATCTATAAATAACTACCAATATAATAATTCAATTTGATCTATAAAATATTTTATAGTTGTGAACTAAAAAAAGTCATGTAAGGAAAATTTTATATATTCATGAATTTTTCGAACAAAAAATTAAAAAAATCATTAAATTCCCTAAAAAATGAATTACATCAATAATATTTAAAAAACATTTGAAAAAAAAAAATTAATTCATAAAATATATATAATATATCATCAATTACTTTATGTAACTTGTTAAAAAATGAAGGAAATTTTAATATTAATTCAAATATATTTAATAAATATCAAAATCCTTCCACATAGATTTAGTATAAATAATATGATTTTATATATTAAAAAAAATATAAATATAAAATTATTGTGTAACAAATAAAACTAAAAAAACAAATGAAAAACTTTGTAACATGAAAATGATATCCACTTCCTCCCTTACACGAACAAAAAATCCCCATTTTTTAAAATATGTTAAAAAAATAAAATAAAAATGGTATTTCAATAGATTTTTTTGTTCACTCAAGCCAATTTTTATAGCAAATGTACATTACCATGGGTTCTAAAAACACTTATTTAATGTTGGTCATATTCTACTGGTTTAATTCTATATCAAAATAGTAATAGGAAAAAGAGATCTATTTTTCAAAACATTCAACCATTGATGTAAACAAATTTAAATAAATTCAATAAAAAATAAATATTAAATAAAATTATATAATATATTTAAATTATTTTAGTGGATAATGAGTGTAATAATTATAAAAACATTCAATAGCTCAATAATTTTTTATTAATTTTAGGAATTTCAAAATTATATTTCACTTGTCGAAATGAAATAGGATAATAATACCTGATGTAAGTAAAAAATTTTGATATTAGGAATTGGAATGAGTACCAATTAACCTGATACAAAATGAAAATTTACGGATCTTTGTATCCAAAATTATTTCCATTCATCAGTAACAATATAGTTAATGGGGTAAGGTTTATATAAAGGAATTTAATGAAAATATCACTATATATTAAATTTAATATTATAATTATAATTTTTCTAATTTTTTAGGTTTTATTTGAAGATCACTTTAAGAATAAAATCAATTAACAATTATTTATTTTAATAAACTTAATGGTGTTTGTGGATTAATGAAATTTTTTAAATTTTAATTTATCATTAATAAAGTTGGATTCTTGAATACGAATGATGAAGTGAATAAATGATTTTTTATTTGTAGGAATGGTTCTGTTTTTATATTTAATATATTTTATACATCAATAATGTTAAATAATTTTAATATGTAGCTAATTTCAACAATTTGGAAGATCAATTATCCCATATACATGAAATTTATTATTAATACAATCATGCCTTGTTTTAAATTTCTTCTTTAATGAAACTAAATGAGTATCATAATATCAATATATGTATAAAACACATTTAAATATAAAATTTATTTTTTACTATATTGATAAACTAATAAATTCATCTGTGTAACTTTATTTGGTGTTCTAAAAAATTATTTTTGACATATGAGTTTCTCAAAATAAGTTACTTATGTGATGAAATGATAATAAATATTTTCAGTGATATTTATCAAAATACTGTGTGTTTTTTAAAAGTGTTTAAAAAATAAGTAAAAATAATAAATTAAATATTGGGAGAAAATAATGGAAAATATAGTTTTTCATATTTTTAAAATATATTCGTCCTCTATAGATTAAAAAATAAAAATTGTATCCTTATAATTGATGTTTGGTAGAGAAAGAGTAGTTTCACAATATTGAAAATGGTTAAATGAATGATTTTCCTTCATAATTCCCATTTAAATAACAATGAAAAAATTAAATATTTTTTTTGTATGTTTTATGAATAACAATAAATAAATATTGTAATTAAAAGTGGATCCTCCTTGAGAAGAACAATAAAATTTATCATTATAAATTTATTTTTATATCAGAGTTTGGTTTAAAACAGTATTATATTATTGATTTGTTTTATATAATGTGTATTTTCAAAAAATATGTATCCACATTACTCTATATATATCATCTAAAAAAATAACTGATATAATATATTTGATGATGAATCTAATACATAACATGTTGTTTTGATGGAGAATTTAGTTTCATTGATGTCATTTTGAAAAATTTAATGGATTAACATTATATAATATTCGATGTGGTGTCTTGGAGTAAATAAATATTAAATATTTTTTGGGATATTTCCACACAAGATTTTTTGATATTTAAATGAAATGAATGTTGATATAAGAAAATAAAATTTGTTATATTTTACTAGTATTTTTTATTATAAATTTTGTTTATTGGATGATAAAAAAAAGTGTACATAGTCTAAACGTGTATTATTATTTCATGAAACAAAATTATTATCCATATAAAAATCATTAACAATTATATTTTCTAGAAACATAATGGTTTTGTTCTTAGTTTTGTGTTAAAGTATATAGGTTAAATGATATATTAATTACATTATTTGTAATACTGAAGCCCTATTTTTTATCTTAAGGAAAAAATTATACTCATAACTGTAAAATTATGTCTAAAAGGGGACTTTTTGAATAATTATATAGGGATATGATGTGGTGTTTTTGAGTAGTTTTAAAGGTATAAATAAAGTACAAGGGTCCCTTTAAATTATTATTATGCACAATTTTTTGTTCCTCACGATTCCACATATTTATTTATTCACAATTTTTAATTAATATTTTATAATAAATTAGCCATTTGTTTAGCGGTTTAATTAATGAATGATTTATTCAATTGAATTTAAAATATATTTTTGTTGATATTAGAATTAGAATTTCATTTTTACTTATTTATTTGTATTTTTATTTATTTTTCATCACCATTATGAAATGATCATCGACTTATAATTTAATGTATACACTATAAGATTCATTTTTGTTGTTATCCATTTAATGTATTGGATTTATATATTAAAACATATTGTGCTAGATCATAAAATATTTAAATTAATTCCTCAAATTAATCAAGGAAGGAATAGTTTTAATTATTGTTGAAAAATTATTAGACCAATGATTTAGTTATATTTTAAATATGCAGAAATCAAGTACTAATTAAATTATTTTATATTCGTTGATCCATGATACAACATGTCATTCCCTTAAAATTATATCATACTAATAATTTTTTAAATTTTATTTAAAAATTATAGTTAAAGAAAATATAAGTTAACATCCCAATATTTTGAAATGAATTACTAATTTATATACAAACCATATCATAGCATTCAACCATAAAAATAATATCTATTGTGATATTATATATTACTATAAAAATATTATATTATAAATATAAAAATTTATTTGATTAAAATAATTCTAGAAATTTATAAGGCATTATCTATTGACCTACACCTACTAGTCAGTAAGAATAATTCACTATAATTTGAAAACATTAATAATAAGGAACATGTAACATCTCATTTTTTAGTATAAATATTCATTTCCAAAATTATAAGTCTATCACAATTAAATATAAATTTTTGTTCAATTAATAGAATAGAACAATTTTATACATTGGATCATGTGTAATACGATTTTAAAATGAATAATGTTAATTTTTGATTGTGGTAAATTATTTAAAAAAAATATACAAATAATAATACATTTTGAAAAACATATATGGAGATAAATTATGAAAATTAATGTAGGATAATAGATTAATGTATATTAAAGGGAATTACTTGTGAAAAATTTGTCCTTGTTTTCACCCATGAAAACAATACCACCAATTATTAGATTCGAAATAATAAAAAATTCATTAAAAATATAATGGAATATTCAAATTAATTATATGGTTTATTTTTATAAAGTATAAAAGTTTTTACATTAGAACCATAAATTATAGTGTGATCATTATATAGACATTGAGAATATATTTTTATTTTGTATTTATATATCAAATTGTTAAATTTGGTTAACAATGTAATTATTTCAATATGAGTTTGATTGAGCAATTATTGACAGGGGTATGTTCTGTGGAGGTGGATGTCCTGATATTAGTCGTTGGGTGGTGACCCATAACTAAGATTTATCCTATATGAAATTAACTATATCCTCAGACAAATTCTTACCATATAATCTCACTCTACTTATATTAGATATTTTTTCTCTTTTATATCATAATTTTTTATAAATCTCTCAAAATTTTATCTCTAATATTCATTAAGTATAGTTATGGGTATATCTTATTTACGGGGGTATTCATTAGTGGAAGAGAGAATGGTCATGAATTCTAGATTTTAAAATGGTGGATGAATGTGGAAAAGGATTTTCTTATCATAGATTATCCATTTTTTGGATTATAAATATTTGGTGGATTCACTTTATCTATAAAGGTAGTTCTTGTACTACATTATTATTTTTAGTTGTTTTTGGGTGTCCTTAGTGATTTATAGCTCTTTAGGTTGGTGAGTATATTTTTTTTATTATCAATTCTATGACTATTACAAACTAAATTTAACACCCTAGTACGTAGATAGCCAATACAATTCTAACATGGAACTAATCATGTTTCTGAACCCCATTGATTGGCATCTAGAACGTGGAATCATACAGGAAAAGCTGCGAACAAATTGTTCCACATAAATAGATGGAGAAACACTTATATGTTAGTTTGAACAAATGAATACACTATAGAGAGAATAGTACCTAATTTTAAATTCTAATATATACCCAATGTACTACTCCAAAGTAACAAAAAATTGGATAAACAACCAATATCCCAGGGGAAACAAAATCGGAACCCAAAATATCCAACAATAACTGCCACCTCCTTATGGTGCCTTAAAATTGCTTAGACGTTGCATAAGTAAATCTACAAACACACAACATCACAAATATATAGTGAGATAAAAATATCTTTTCATATTTTAATATAAAATATTTTATATAAATTCATAAAAAAATTGTAAAATTTTTATAAAAAAAACTATATATATACTTATTTAATAATAAAAAATGAATAACATGGTCATCTTCTAAGTTGTACAACAGTTCCAGCTTATGGGATCCCCACACAATCGAATATTTTTCATGGAAATATATGTACACATTTCTCTTATACACTAGTCAAATAGGACTTATCACCATTCTATTTGGGATGTGACATACTGAATAAGTTTCTTTATAGTTTTAAATAATCAATATAGTATTTTCCCAAATAAATAACTAAATTTATTGGATTCCATTCTCTCTAACAACAATATATAATGGTAAATTTAGTTCAAAAATATTCAAAATAAAATTAACTCATTTCCTATTAAAATATTTTAATTTTCATTTAAAAACCAAAGTGGTTTTTTAATCAATTCATTCTTTTTCATTATATAAAACCAATGGGTTCTTATCAAAAAAAATTATACATTTTTCTCATATAAAAAATTGGATATCAATTTCACAATTCCAATTGAATCTTTAAATTACATAATTTAATTTCATTATTTCCCCTAAAATTTCACAAACACGCCGTTATTCACCAGAATTGGTGGTTTTCCATAATATTTAATCTAATGAAAATGCAACCCAGAATCTACAACGAATTGATTTTCCACAATTAAATTAAATTAAATTTATTTTAAATCAATAGATTTAGGTTTAAATCAATTGTAAAATCATAAATGGAACCTACTACTGAAAAAAAGATATTACATCTCACATTGCATGTAATAGGAAAATCCAATGAAGAATGGAAAAAATTGAGATATGAGAATTAAAACAATATTCAAGATATAAAATTATAGATATTACAAACACTAACTACATGAAGAACTATAAATCCATAATGAAGAGATATGAAGATATCTATAAAGACCATGAGGATAATATTCACATACTCATACGAGATATGATGTGATTCTCCGCACTTCGATCCTCCTAGAAAGGTGCTTGGTGGTTCCAATAATGGTCGATGAGATCCCACTCATCCTTGGAAATTGAATTATCCTTATATTGGGTCAGGTGAGGTTCAGGGTATTGGGACCATAAATTTTATTTTAACAATTTTGGTAATAATTATTTATTGTTAGGACAATTAGTTTGGAAGGAATGTATAGTCTGACAAACTGTATTCCCTAATTGTGACTCCATGTTATGGTGTCTAGAATTTTCTCCATGGTGGGTACAGGGTTTTTCAAGCCGTTCTACAGCCATGAAACCCCCCACTATTTGGGTTTTAATGTATTCCACTAAGAGGGAAAATGATTTGGAAAATATGCACACAAACCATGAACAACCTAGAAATCCTTTAAATTTTCAAAATATTTCATAAAAGAACTCGATATGAACCCTAACTAGATAATGAAAACAGATGGGTCTAGGAAAACCAAGAAGTGATAACACAATGTTACATTCGCCCCACTATAGATGCACATTGTCTCCCAAAACCCTATCATGGTGTTTCTGTGTCAAAAAGATGAGACCACTCCTCTCTTATACATACCCTCTATCCAACGTACCATGGTTATCAGAATTTTGCATCCATAACACTCGATCCATTTGTATCTTCTTCCAACGAAGTATCATGGTTTCAGAATCATCTATCCTCATTGTATTTTCAGTCATAGATAAATTAGGTTCGACATCAAGAACACACCATCTAAAAAATTGAGACAGATCTAAAGATACTTTCACTATTGTAATACATAGAACACATTATGCATTGACTTCTATTATAGAGGAGGTTATAAATTATAAGCCACTTTTCCCACCTTTTCAACCACCTCAAAAGGTTCCAAAAATGAGGAGTAATATTCCATTTCCTTCTAATACATTGATGAGCAAAGGAAATTGAAACATCCAATAATAATAGATCACCAACTATAAATTCCATTGTATTATGGTGATAATCAGTATATAACTTATAACACCTATGTGTCTTCAACATTCTATGATGAATCAATATAATCTTTGATTTCATCGCTTCAACTTGGATTGGTCCAACCAAGAAACTTTCACTAATCTACAACCTCCACAATAATGATTTTCAAGGTGTCAAAAAGATTTATCCTGGTCGTCGATTAAAAACTATTGTTATCAGAAAACTCAACCATCCCCAGATGATCATCCCAATATCAACCAATTTCAATGAAGTAGCCATGAATTATATCCTCAAGAATCTGTTTATCCTATTCTCTCTAGCCATCTGGATATGGATGGTAAGTAGTACTCAAATTAACATAATATACCAGTTTCTCTTGAAAGCCTCTTTAGAAGTGATTACTGAAATGAGGATCAGTTTACAGAACACAGTAGATGGATCTCCTTGAAAAAATAATCTCTATCACATAAGGATTTAACATTTCCTCAACTTTGGTTATATCATGAATGGGTAAATGGTGAGTGATTCTGTTAGTTGATCAGTCATAAACCAATCTCATTATTCTTTCTCTATATACATGGAAACAAAAACATAAAGTATATAGAGATCTCGTCCCACTTCCAAGTCATTACTGGATGAGGCTACAGAAATCATGAAGGTCTCTAGTGATCGTGTGTGACCATTTTGCATGTATAATAATGAGAGAAAACCCCATCAGTTCCTCATCACAAAACTATACACCATAAACATCAATTCACACCCTAGGACATCTTTGTGGTTCATGTGATAACTTCCCTCTGAAAATAATTGCAATCTACCATCACTAATTTCCTTCCCACTAACAACCCAAAAAATGATTCCAATAAAATAATGTTCTCTCTGTGGAGAACAACCATTAATAAATAGTCTCCCCGCCATAAAGGGATTCATTGATTATATATAATTAATCATCATGATGTTTTTTACTGAAGAATATTATCGAGAAGATTGGAGGTCAAATGAAATCTATCTAAAGAACAAATTCCATAATTCACATACTACAATAACATACTATCCAAAAATATCCAACAAGTTCCAATCTTCTGATGATTCTTTCATAGCCCGGGTCAAAAGATTCATACAGAATGCATCTACAACAACATTAAATTTTTCTATGGTATAAGAAATGAACAAATAAAAATATTTTAGGTGTTCCAAAAAATGCCTCTTGTTGAGATAGAAATATTTTATAGAGAAGATATAACTATATATCTTGTGGTATTAAAACATTGTAAACGATTCCATGAAATGATAATTATATAAATTCTTAAATGTGTGCATTACAAATGCATGTTCAAGGTCTTGGGTTTAGTATTTCTTATTTTATGGCCTATGCTTCAGAGAGCTATAATGAGTGGAATAATCCCCACGCATAACAAATGTGGCCCAATACCAAACATGGTGAATCACAGAAGACCACAATGCCTTAAACCACCTCTATAAGAGTCAACAATGGTGATATTATCAAAATATGTTTCATATCTAAAAAAAATTAAGAAATTTTTCATCCTAATAAAACCGTTCACCCTTCGAAGATAGATCATAAATCAGAGAGGCCAAATTTAATTAGTCCTTTATGAACTAGTGTTAATTCTATTCTAATCACATGAGTCATTAAATCTCAATAAAAAATTTTGTTGGTCTCATTTTTTAACAGTTTCACACTCATGAAAAACTGAAATACCATGTTGTGACACCATTTTTACCCTGAACATCACTTCTGAAATAATGAAATCAATTTTCTATATCTTTTCATAAATTTAGTGATTTCTCAAAAATTATAAAACTACACTCACACATGTTTCTCCTAAAACATAGATTAAAGAAGGATGTAATCTAAAATGACCACCATGAACATATGAAGATACTAATGGAATGTCTTTTTCATTAAATCCATATATACATCAGGATTACTTGTTAGACCAAGAGGCTTGATAAGGAACACATAATTTCCATACCTACTCAAAGAAGTGGTTTTCAGAATGTCGATACAATTTTATTCTTAACTGATCGTAACTCGACCAATGATCATTCATTGAAAAACACTCCACTTCCTTCAACTGATCAAATGGATATTCAATCCATGCCAATGAAAAATTGATCATTATCGTAACATGATTGAGTTTTTTATAATCTATAGAGAAGAAAAGTGTCCCATCAACCTTTCTAGAAAATAGAACTAGTTCCTATAAAGGTAAAACACGCGGTCATATAAATAATAACTCAAAAATATCATCCAAATGAGTCCTCTGCAATTTCATATCAACTGGTTCCAATCAGTTAAAAGGAATTGACAACCGTTGAGTACTATGCACTAAATCAATAGAATAATCTTACTTTCTTTCGAAAAGAAAAAATTTATAAGTTAGAAAGAAAATATTTGAAAAACATTATGACCACTAGAGGGAGATCATTACTGAAGGATTATTTTTCGATATCAAAATCTAACACTAATTTTTCCTCTCAAAGTCTAGATTACACAGTAATACCCTAATCGATCATGGGTCCCATTCTCCTTGAATTATATGGAACATCCAATTGGGTGTAGAAAATTAGTCTTATTATTTATATCAATGAATCTAGGATTTATTGGAAATTAAGAAATCCATCTCAAAAATGATGTAAAGAGGATTCATTTCAAGAACTAGAAAATCTCATGTAATATCAATATCTAATCAAAAGTGAAAAAACAAAGAATATGAAGATCCTCCAATCACTTAATTCTAATGGTAGGAGTAATCTCCATCAAATAAGTTAAATTTTTATACAAAGAATCAGAAAACTAAAAATAAGAGTCGAAATCATTGAATGCGATGCAGTATTATCAAAAAAATCAGTCACTAAAGATGATAAATATTGATGGTATGTGTAACACCCCAAGCTTCTACGGTACGTTTCCCTTCGAATAATGCGATAGCGTGTGTTGTACGCAACCTCGAGTTCTAACACACACCACAACTAATTAAACTAGCCGTTGTGAATAGTAATATCTACTTTTTGAAATCATATATATTCTATATTTCAAAATGGACTTCATTTTTGGATTCGGAATATCAAAATTAGCCTAGGGTGAAATTTTGGTACATTTCGGATAACTTTCATATTTTGATGAATAGTGAAAATTTCTAAATTTTAATTAAAAACAACTTTTTTAATCAAAATAATTAATAGTGATAAATTATGAATTTGAGTGGTTTTAAAGTATATTTAGAAAATATTTTTACCATTCAATTTAATGTTTATCATTGGACATAATTTTACAATTAAACCGAACATAAACAAGTGTCAATCTTTTGATAGTTATTATCTCTTAAAAACACGCTTTTTGTTTTGACAGCGGGAATTAATTTTAAATTAATTTCTGCCACTTCTGTGTTTTGAATTTAGGAAAATGGATTCCATATTTGGAATCAGGATGTTCAAATTGTGTAAATAGTTAACTTTTATTTTTACACATTTTGAATAATTACTGCGGTAAATATTTTATTTACCATGGTTAAAGGGTAAATCCGGTAAATAAGGGTTAAAAAATAATATTATAATAATACTAAATTACCCTAAAACGTGTTTTAACACTATTGGTTGATACATGGTCGACCATGGGCATCTTTGGGTCAATTTTGGGACCCCATGGATCCACTTGTAAGTGATAATGACACTTTATTTTAATTAAGTTAAAATGAATACAAAAATGACACAAGCATATATCTTTTAGAACAACAATTGTTACATAGGGTTATATATGTTGGATTTTAGATTATAAATATTCATTAGAAATATAAAAATATTTCCTACATAATGATATTTTATTTATAATTTTTAGACATTAAATAATTTATTTTATATATGACACAATGATGATGCAGTAATTACTATAATAGTGAAAAATTAAAATAATTGATATTATAAATACCCAAATAAATATAATATGAAACTTTTAATGAATTACACTAATTTTCTAGGACAATATGATATATTAGGATTGATTTAATTGACTTTGTTCAAAGTAATCAATCTGTTATGAGTTTCACAAAAATCAACTATTGAATAGTGTCAAAATTGACATAAAAGAGTTCTTAAAACAAATATTATATTATTAATTGATATTAAATTCCTAAAAATCTAAGGTTCGGCCAAGAGACTTATATTATGATAGGTTAATCATTAATGGACCACTTGGGGGTCTCTTGTATGTATATGGTAAGTCTATTTACCATATAATATAAAAATACAAAGAGACATTGTAAAAGTGAAACTAATTAACTTAGAGTTAATACTTAAAGATAAGGTTAATATAAGTACCCAAACCTGTCTAAATTCTATTGGTTGAGTGGTTTTTGACTTATCCCCACCTTAACCTTTGAATAATAAGCTTTGGAGCCATTAGAAACCGAATATGAATTTATTATAAATTAATATTTCTAACTTTTCCAAAGGTGCCCCTCACCCCTCTTATAAAAGGGCACTCCTCCTTCTCATTTCTTCACACCTTCAAAGCCTTTTGGTTCGGCCAAACTCTGCCCCAATACTCTCCCAACATCCCTCACTACAACCTAGAGGCCTTAGTCTGATCATAAAGCCAACCTAAGGAGCCCTTTTGATCAAATCAAAAGGAAGAACCCGAAGAAGAGGTAATGATTTCACCACCCTTTTCTAAGTTCATTTCTTCTTCCACTTCTTCTTCCTTTGTTCTTACCATTCTGAAATAATAACTCCAGTATCTCACATATACTGTGATGTTATTATAAATATGGTACAATCATATTCAGTATTCTATCCACCCTTTGAATAACATGTCACCATACGTGCGTACGTACGGCTTACCGTCTCCACGTCGTGGTGTAATTGTTATTCAATATAATATTATTTGGATGGGTATAATAATGATGTGTAACTCATGTAAATAATAAATATAACATGTTAATGATTCTGTATATATGATATACCATCCATTTATATATTATTTTAATATCAAAAGAATTATATTGTCGCTCGTGCGTACGTACGGACTACCGTCTCCACGAACGCGATGAGATTCATTCCCCATCGTATCCATTCAAGTATAATTATCATTTGATGATTTAAAAATGATGTTTAAGGACTGTATATCATTCTGGATATGAATAAGATACAACAACCATGGCTTATGTAACAAAACATATAAAAGAAAATGAGTAAGTTAACTCCCGAAACGACGATAATTCTAAGATATTATTAACAAATCAATGTTAAAAGATCATATATGATATCATATTAATATATATGGTTCTTGTATAATTTAATAACAACTATTTCACCATTATACAGGAGGTTAACCTACCCCAACCAAGGAAAAGTACAAGGTAAGGGTTATTTCACAATCTCTTCATTATCCGAGGTTGTTTATACGTAATAATCTACTGGGATATCTTTATCATCCACATCCATGTTTCTTAAAAATGTATTTCAAAACATTTTTTATGGGTTAAAGTCATTTATACCCTTGTTTGAATTTTTATAAGAGGTTTATAAAGGAATCTTTCCGTCGTTTTCAAAACAAGGTCCTTTTTAACCTTTTCGACAAAATTGAGGTAAGAATGTTTTTTTTAACTTATACGGCGGGTGCGGTTATTTTACGCCGTTATAAAATCGTCGAAGCTTTCCATACAAGCTTATAAGAATATTTTCAAAGAAAATGTTTTATTTCAAAATAAAAGGAGATACTTCTTTAAAAAGAATTTTGATTTCATCTATGTCAACATCCTTTGAATGGATTTTAAGATTATTTGAAGTTGATTTATTATGATACAAAACTTCTATATTGTATTGAAGGTTTTGTGATATGTTTGACTGTGGATGTGCTATTTTTATACCATTCATAGTTTATGGTGAAATTATTGACATTTCGTATGCTAGTTTTAATACGAATGTTTATGTTATGTTTAAACCTTTTCATATGGGAATGCATTGGACTTAATAAGTGACGGGTGGAGCCCGCTATAGCTCCTCGATGCATCGGTAGGTCTCATGAGACAAACTAGTGTCTTGGCACAAGGCCTTGACAAAATCTTATTTGTAGTCTTGGAACGAGGCCTTGGCTATGTGGTTATGATAGTCTGGCATTATGCATTCCAACATTATGAAAGTGGTTATTGATATTGCATGTGATTATTCGATTAGAAGAATATCCATGTGAATAAGTAAATGGAATTATTTCATTTTTATTTTTTCCATACTATGTTGAAGTTCAATTTTAAAAGGCTTTTGTTTTAGTAATTCATTTCCTTAAATGTTTATGCTTATTATGAATGTTCCGCTATATTGTTATCCTTACTGGGCATTTGAGCTCACCCCTTTTCTATGTTTTATTTTCCCCAGGTAGTGAAGAAGTAATTTATGAATGACTTGCAGGGATATTATGAGGGGTTAATAGTGTGGATATGAAGACTTTGTTGTTGTAGTAGTTTTTCACTTTGAAATGTAATGTAAAACTTTATGATTATATCTAGTGTTTCCAAGGCTACTAAACCAATCGGTCTTTCGGGATTTGATCTTTCTTGTGATCATGCCAATGTTATGTAATTAATGCACCGACTCTGGGTAGCTGGGGTCGGGGCGTTACAATTGGTATCAGAGGAAGTTTAGTACAAACCTTGGAAACTAGATTTAGATAAACTCTGATTAGAGCACGTAGACCTAAGATGAACTTTGAGGATTAGTATAGAAGAACTTCCTAGAATTTTGGTATTGTAGAGATTTTGTGAGTTTTCCGAGCAATACATCCATGTCTAGATACGAGCAGGTAGAGGCGGCTCTGGCACAGATGTACCTAGGGGTAAAACCCGAAAACACCGCTTTGAGCTAGACTCGAACGGGAACTGGTGCACGACAACGGGCCTTGCTGCACTCTTGGTTACGACACTCCCGGGGGATATGCTTAGGATAACTCTCATTATCTTTACAAATCATTATGAAGGGTTTATGAGTATATACTTCCTCAAAGAAAACATTTTTATGATTATGGATTATATCCATAAATAGTTCAATTTATGTTAAGTGTTTTATAAGTATGGGATTATGTATTTTGATTCATAAACTGATCTAGTTTATGCCATTGTTTAGAAATGGCGCCTAGTGGAATAAATGGAAACCGTATCAATGCACGCACTCCATGTAGGGATTTCCCTCCTGCTCAAGATAATTATAGTGGGGCTGGTGATGCAACTGGTGCTGATCAGCTAATCACCATACTGGGACAACTTACTCAGGTTATGAATAATAACCTTACCCGTATGGAGCACCCTGATCCGCAGCGTGGAGGATCAATGTTAGATCGATTCATGAGGCAAAAACCACCAACGTTCAATGGGAATACAAATCCCTTAGTAGCTGAGCAATGGATATTTTCCCTAGAGAAAATATTTCAGGATTTGGGGAGCAGTGAAAGGGAAAAAGTTATCATGGCAGTTTACCGCCTCACTGGAGATGCTGATCAATGGTGGTCATTGATTCAAAATACGAAGGAAGATGATGAAGTATCAAATATGGAATGGAGGGAATTCAAAGATCTGTTTTTAGAAAAATACTTCCCTCGCGACCATCGAGCGGATATGGAAAGACAATTTCTGAGTCTGAGACAAAAGGAGGATGAGAATGTCACAAAGTATGAGGCTAACTTTACAAGGTTAGCGAGGTATGCTGGAGATTATATTCGCAACCCAAGAAGTAAGATTGATCGTTTCTTTGATGGGTTAAAACCATTTCTCCATCGAGCATTAGTATCACAATCCTTTTCATCGTACGAAGACATTGTCTCATGTGCTATAAAGACCGAAAAGGAATTCTCTAAGTCTTATGACTTTAAAGCAAAGAAAGAGAAGAAGAGACCTGCTGATCAATCTGGGAATGGAAATAAGGGGAAGAAGGGAAAGGTTGAATATCCATCTTGTGGTAAATGCGGGAAGAAACATCCTGGTACTTGCTTGAAGGGAATGGGAGTATGTTACAAGTGTGGTGAAAAAGGCCACCAAGCTCATGATTGCAAGGGGAAGAAGGAAGCTACCAACATTCAGTGCTACAATTGCAGGGAGATGGGGCATTATGCAAATGCATGTCCTAAGAGTCAGGAGAACTTACCTCAGAAAAGGCCAAGGGATCAAGGCCAGGCTTATGCTATCACTACTGCTGAGGTAGAAGCTCCGAAAGACGTGGTGGCAGGTAATTTAATGGTTTCCTCATGTTTAGCAAATGCATTATTTGATTCTGGATCATCGCATTGTTTCATATCTTCCCAGTTTGCTAAGAAAATTAGATATTTCCAATTTGATTTAATAAGGGAGTTGTCAGTTAAAACACCTAAGGGAAGTATCGTTGCAACAAAGTTTTGTGAATCAGTCCCCATTAGAGCACATAAATTTTCTTTATCTGCTGATCTCATCGTCATACCTATGATCAAGTTTGATATAATCCTCGGTATGGACTGGCTTTCGGACTATGATGCGAAGATTTATTGTAAGAAGAAAGAGGTTACGATTCTTGATGATAATGATAAGGAACACCTTATTTTTAGAGCAGAATCGTCACCACCTAATTCTTATTTAGATCCACCCTCAATAGCTCAACTAAATTCAATTATTGGGGAGGAAGAGAATGAAATAACTGCGGGTGAGGAAAGGAATGTTCAAATAGAGGATGTACCTGTTGTGAAAGAATTTGTAGATGTATTTCCAGAAGATTTACCTGGACATCCTCCAGAACGAGAAGTTGAGTTTTCTGTTGATTTGATTCCTGGATCAAGGCCTATATCGAAGACCCCTTATAGAATGGCCACTGTAGAGTTAGTCGAACTAAAGAAACAACTAGAGGAATTGAGTAATAAGGGATTTATTCGCCCTAGTGTTTCTCCATGGGGAGCCCCTGTTCTTTTTGTTAAAAAGAAAGATGGATCTATGAGGTTATGTATCGACTACAGGGAGATCAATGCTATAACGATAAAGAACAAGTATCCCCTACCTCGTATTGATGATTTATTTGACCAACTGCATGGAGCTCAATACTTTTCAAAGATTGACCTTCGATCTGGATACCATCAGTTGTGTGTGAAGAAGGAATACATTCCGAAAACAGCATTTCGAACCAGGTACGGGCATTACGAGTTTACTATAATGCCGTTTGGATTGACTAATGCACCCTCTGTATTCATGGATCTGATGAATAGAGTCTTCAAGGAGTATCTCGATGAATTTGTGGTGGTATTTATTGATGATATCTTGGTATACTCCAAAACCTACGAAGATCATGAAAATCACTTGCGCATTATCTTGAAGACTCTGAGGAGGCATGAATTATATGGGAAGTTTAGCAAGTGTGAATTCTGGCTTCAGGAGATTTCTTTTCTTGGCCATATTGTCTCTAAAGATGGAATCTCTGTTGATCCTTCTAAGACCAAGGCAATCCAAGAATGGCCAGCACCTACGAGTATAACTGAGGTACGTAGTTTTATTGGTTTGGCAGGTTATTATCGACGTTTCGTCCAGAATTTTGCCCGATTGGCTAACCCATTAACGAAGCTCACACGTAAAGGGGTTAAATTTGTTTGGACAAAAGAGTGTGAAGAATGTTTCGAAGAACTAAAGAGAAGATTAGTCAATGCTCCTATATTGACTCTACCATCGGGGAATGATGGGTTCGTTATTTATAGTGATGCATCGAAGAAAGGACTTGGCTGTGTCCTTATGCAGAATGATAGAGTAATTGCCTATGCATCACGACAGTTGAAAATTCATGAACAAAACTATCCTACTCATGATCTTGAGTTAGCAGCTGTGATCTTTGCTTTGAAGATATGGAGGCACTACCTCTATGGTGAAAAATGTGAGATTTATACTGATCACAAGAGTTTGAAGTATATTTTCTCACAAAAAGAACTCAACATGAGGCAAAGGAGATGGCTTGAATTACTCAAGGATTATGATTGTACGATACACTACCACCCGGGGAAGGCAAACAAGGTGGCAGATGCTTTGAGTAGAAAAGACCATGGAGTTTTGAACAATATGAGAATTGAAAGGGATCCAATTTTCATGGATCTAGTGAAAATGGACATGGGAATAACCAGGGAAGGTGAAACATCAATGCTTTTTCAAATGGTTTCCAAACCATCTTTACTAGAAAGGATTAAGAGTTCTCAGACCGATGATGACGAATTCCAAAAGAAGATTAAAGCTGTGAATGATGGGAGATTGAGAGACTTTGTGTATGAAGATGGAATTTTGAAATTCGGGAAGAGACTTTGTGTTCCCAATATACCTGATCTAAAAAGGGAATTGCTGGATGATGCTCATAGTTCCAATTTCTCTATACACCCTGGGAGCACCAAAATGTATAGAGATTTGAAGGAACATTTTTGGTGGGACAACATGAAGAGGGAGATTGCTGATTTTGTGTCAAGATGTATGGTTTGTCAACAAGTGAAAGCTGGAAGGCAACAGCCTGGAGGAGTCATGCAACCTCTTCCCATACCGGAGTGGAAATGGGACAATGTTACGATGGACTTTGTCATGGGGCTACCGAAGACTCCTAGAAGGAACGATGAAATATGGGTTATTGTTGATCGTCTTACCAAGTGAGCACATTTTCTTGCTATAAGAGAAGATCTACCCCTGGAACATCTAGCAAGACTATACATTAATGAAGTTGTGAGACTTCATGGAGTACCCCTATCAATTGTTTCTGATCGTGATCCCCGTTTTACTTCAAGATTCTGGAAAAGTCTTCAGAAATCCTTGGATACAGAACTTCATTTGAGCACTGCTTACCACCCTCAGACAAACGGACAATCAGAACGGACTATTCAAACCTTAGAAGACATGTTGAGATCTTGCTCACTTGACTTTCAGGGTATGTGGGATCAATATTTACCACTGGTAGAATTTTCCTATAACAATAGCTTCCATTCGAGTATACAGATGGCACCATATGAAGCGTTATACGGAAAGAGATGTCATACACCAACATGTTGGGATGACGTTGGTGAAAGAAAACTTGTAGGCCCAGAGCTGGTGGAGGAAACGGTGGAAAAGGTGAAAGTAATCCAAAATCACATCAAAGCAGCTCAAAGTAGGCAGAAGAGCTATGCCGATAATCGAAGGAAGGATTTGGAATTTCAAGTCGGTGATCATGTTTTTCTGAAGGTATCTCCGTGGAAGGGAGTCATACGTTTTGGTAAGAAAGGTAAATTGAGTCCCAGGTACATCGGACCTTTCGAAATTCTAGAACGAATTGGGGTTGTAGCTTACCGATTGGCAATGCCGCCAAGTCTCTCCAAAGTTCACGATGTGTTCCACGTATCTCTATTGAGGAAATACATGCATGATCCGATGCATGTACTCACCTATGAGGAATTAGAACTGGAACCCGATCTGTCTTATTGCGAAGAGCCCGTCAGGATTCTTGATACAAGAGAACAAGTACTGAGAAACCGGACGACGCGTCTGGTAAAAGTTTTGTGGAGAAATCATAAGATGGAAGAGGCAACGTGGGAACCCGAGGAACTTATGATGAAGAACCACCCGAGTCTTTTTATGCAGTAATACCCTAGAAATTGCGAGGACACAATTATTTGAAGGAGGGGAGAATGTAACACCCCAAGCTTCTACGGTACGTTTCCCTTCGAATAATGCGATAGCGTGTGTTGTACGCAACCTCGAGTTCTAACACACACCACAACTAATTAAACTAGCCGTTGTGAATAGTAATACCTACTTTTTGAAATCATATATATTCTATATTTCAAAATGGACTTCATTTTTGGATTCGGAATATCAAAATTAGCCTAGGGTGAAATTTTGGTACATTTCGGATAACTTTCATATTTTGATGAATAGTGAAAATTTCTAAATTTTAATTAAAAACAACTTTTTTAATCAAAATAATTAATAGTGATAAATTATTAATTTGAGTGGTTTTAAAGTATATTTAGAATATCTTTTTACCATTCAATTTAATGTTTATCATTGGACATAATTTTACAATTAAACCGAACATAAACAAGTGTCAATCTTTTGATAGTTATTATCTCTTAAAAACACGCTTTTTGTTTTGACAGCGGGAATTAATTTTAAATTAATTTCTGCCACTTCTGTGTTTTGAATTTAGGAAAATGGATTCCATATTTGGAATCAGGATGTTCAAATTGTGTAAATAGGTAACTTTTATTTTTACACATTTTGAATAATTACTGCGGTAAATATTTTATTTACCATGGTTAAAGGGTAAATCCGGTAAATAAGGGTTAAAAAATAATATTATAATAATACTAAATTACCCTAAAACGTGTCTTAACCCTATTGGTTGATACATGGTCGACCATGGGCATCTTTGTGTAAATTTTGGGACCCCATGGATCCACTTGTAAGTGATAATGACACTTTATTTTAATTAAGTTAAAATGAATACAAAAATGACACAAGCATATATCTTTTAGAACAACAATTGTTACATAGGGTTATATATGTTGGATTTTAGATTATAAATATTAATTAGAAAGATAAAAATATTTCCTACATAATGATATTTTATTTATAATTTTTAGACATTAAATAATTTATTTTATATATGACACAATGATGATGCAGTAATTACTATAATAGTGAAAAATTAAAATAATTGATATTATAAATACCCAAATAAATATAATATGAAACTTTTAATGAATTACACTAATTTTCTAGGATAATATGATATATTAGGATTGATTTAATTGACTTTTTTCAAAGTAATCAATCTGTTATGAGTTTCACAAAAATCAACTATTGAATAGTGTCAAAATTGACATAAAAGAGTTCTTAAAACAAATATTATATTATTAATTGATATAAAATTCCTAAAAATCTATGGTTCGGCCAAGAGACTTATATTATGATAGGTTAATCATTAATGGACCACTTGGGGGTCGCTTGTATGTATATGGTATGTCTATTAACCATATAATATAAAAATACAAAGAGACATTGTAAAAGTGAAACTAATTAACTTAGAGTTAATACTTAAAGATAAGGTTAATATAAGTACCCAAACCTGTCTAAATTCTATTGGTTGAGTGGTTTTCGACTTATCCCCACCTTAACCTTTGAATAATAAGCTTTGGAGCCATTAGAAACCGAATATTAATTTATTATAAATTAATATTTCTAACTTTTCCAAAGGTGCCCCTCACCCCTCTTATAAAAGGGCACTCCTCCTTCTCATTTCTTCACACCTTCAAAGCCTTTTGGTTCGGCCAAACTCTGCCCAAATACTCTCCCAACATCCCTCACTACAACCTAGAGGCCTTAGTTTGATCAGAAAGCCAACCTAAGGAGCCCTTTTGATCAAATCAAAAGGAAGAACCCGAAGAAGAGGTAATGATTTCACCACCCTTTTCTAAGTTCATTTCTTCTTCCACTTCTTCTTCCTTTGTTCTTACCATTCTGAAATAATAACTCCAGTATCTCACATATACTGTGATGTTATTATAAATATGGTACAATCATATTCAGTATTCTATCCACCCTTTGAATAACATGTCACCATACGTGCGTACGTACGGCTTACCGTCTCCACGTCGTGGTGTAATTGTTATTCAATATAATATTATTTGGATGGGTATAATAATGATGTGTAACTCATGTAAATAATAAATATAACATGTTAATGATTCTGTATATATGATATACCATCCATTTATATATTATTTTAATATCAAAAGAATGATATTGTCGCTCGTGCGTACGTACGGACTACCGTCTCCACGAACGCGATGAGATTCATTCTCCATCGTATCCATTCAAGTATAATTATCATTTGATGATTTAAAAATGATGTTTAAGGACTTTATATCATTCTGGATATGAATAAGATACAGCAACCATGGCTTATGTAACAAAACATATAAAAGAAAATGAGTAAGTTAACTCCCGAAACGACGATAATTCTAAGATATTATTAACAAATCAATGTTAAAAGATCATATATGATATCATATTAATATATATGATTCTTGTATAATTTAATAACAACTATTTCACCATTATACAGGAGGTTAACCTACCCCAACCAAGGAAAAGTACAAGGTAAGGGTTATTTCACAATCTCTTCATTATCCGAGGTTGTTTATACGTAATAATCTACTGAGATATCTTTATCATCCACATCCATGTTTCTTAAAAATGTATTTCAAAACATTTTTTATGGGTTAAAGTCATTTATACCCTTGTTTGAATTTTTATAAGAGGTTTATAAAGGAATCTTTCCGTCGTTTTCAAAACAAGGTCCTTTTTAACCTTTTCGACAAAATTGAGGTAAGAATGTTTTTTTTAACTTATACGGCGGGTGCGGTTATTTTACGCCGTTATAAAATCGTCGAAGCTTTTCCATACAAGCTTATAAGAATATTTTCAAAGAAAATGTTTTATTTCAAAATAAAAGGAGATACTTCTTTAAAAAGAATTTTGATTTCATCTATGTCAACATCCTTTGAATGAATTTTAAGATTATTTGAAGTTGATTTATTATGATACAAAACTTCTATATTGTATTGAAGGTTTTGTGATATGTTTGACTGTGGATGTGCTATTTTTATACCATTCATAGTTTATGGTGAAATTATTGACATTTCGTATGCTAGTTTTAATACGAATGTTTATGTTATGTTTAAACCTTTTCATATGGGAATGCATTGGACTTAATAAGTGACGGGTGGAGCCCTCTATAGCTCCTCGATGCATCGGTAGGTCTCATGAGACAAACTAGTGTCTTGGCACAAGGCCTTGACAAAATCTTATTTGTAGTCTTGGCACGAGGCCTTGGCTATGTGGTTATGATAGTCTGGCATTATGCATTCCAACATTATGAAAGTGGTTGTTGATATTGTATGTGATTATTCGATTAGTAGAATATCCATGTGAATAAGTAAATGGCATTATTTCATTTTTATTTTTGCCATACTATGTTGAAGTTCAATTTTAAAAGGCTTTTGTTTTAGTAATTCATTGCCTTAAATGTTTATGCTTATTATGAATGTTCCGCTATATTGTTATCCTTACTGGGAATTTGAGCTCACCCCTTTTCTATGTTTTATTTTCCCCAGGTAGTGAAGAAGTAATTTATGAATGACTTGCAGGGATATTATGAGGGGTTAATAGTGTGGATATGAAGACTTTGTTGTTGTAGTAGTTTTTCACTTTGAAATGTAATGTAAAACTTTATGATTATATCTAGTGTTTCCAAGGCTACTAAACCAATCGGTCTTTCGGGATTTGATCTTTCTTGTGATCATGCCAATGTTATGTAATTAATGCACCGACTCTGGGTAGCTGGGGTCGGGGCGTTACAGTATGTAACATGGTAAATGGACTTGTATCTTCTTCTAATGGAGACTCTTTTACTGTGTGAAAATGATTCATTCTATATACTTTTAGATGGAACCCAATTTTTCATTAAGAATCTATTTAAACTATAGTTTTAATCATCATAGATTATCTCGTGCCACTTTATGGAGTAGAATAGACATTTCATAACTTATGTAAGTGGCCTGGGCTTTCGCATGAACCACGTATTTTGGGTTCCTTAGTGAGAAATTGTTTCAAGTATGCTATATTTTCACACTATTATCAAATGAAATGGAATATAAGATACACTAAATATGGTCTAAAAACCCAAATTCTAGGAACTGCAATAAGAATCATCCCTCATCCACTTCCCCTTATGGGAACTCAACGAGCTGTCACATGGTGAAAAAATTAACACCCATCTACTGTGACCAACCATCCAGATCTAATTATACCATTAAAGATCTATCAATTACATCAAAATAAGATGAAAATTTTAGAAACAAAATTTATGAATGAATATCAAATCAAATCCTCATCATGAATAGTAGAGTGTTCATCTTCTTATTCAATACAATATCATGTTAAAACTACACAAACTCATCAAATCGACATGCTTAAACTATTATGGTTTTTTCAGCATGTTCATTAATGAAAAACCCTATATCATTTTCTAGTGTCATCTTGGATATAATTTTTCAATGAAAAGAACATGAATATATTTCCACTATAATCCCACGTGATTCTTCTCCATTTCCACCATGTCTTTCCTTCTCCTAATGAGTCCCTCTAGCATGAATGTGGAACACTTCACCTTGATTTCATAAAAAATTTGGAAGAACTCAAACAGAATCTTGATATTTCAAAACAAATACTCAACTTCTAGAGGATAGTCAAGAACATTAGAACACATTTCGATTCAATAGAAAGAATTCTTGATAGTGAATGATGAATTCAACCCATTGAGATTCTATAGCAAGAGCCTAAACGAGAATGGCTGCTGGTGTATGTTTTAGATCTTTGACAACATGCATAACAACATCAACCAAAATCTTTTCACTGGGAGTATTTTCTCATAGTTTTTCATCAGTAGCTTACTCCTGGATCATATTCACATGTCTTCTCAAAGGCATGATGATACAAAAAATTAGAATAAAAAATTAAATGCATCAAATTTACACTCAAATAGAGAATCAAGGAACATTAATACCAATAAATAAGTATAAAAGATTTAGATTTCATCATATCGAAATAAAATGAGGGAAAAGACTAGAACATGTCCTCAATAGACATTTCCCAAAACACCATTAATACCTTTAGGCTCATTATGGTGAGAGATGGTATGGCGCTCAACCTCAACTACCTCCTAAGTCCCCATAATATTAATCAGCTACTTTCTGACATTCATGAATGATTCTTAACCTCCTTTTGATACCACTTTGTTATGAACCCACCTAGAAACCCTGGTACCCAGATACATTGTAAAATACTAACATTTAAAACTAATCCCCATGGGTTTTAAACTAGTCCTTGGCATCATACAATATAAGGAATCAATTTTTATTTCCACATAAACAATAGAATAAATAGTGAGAAGTTATTATGCATAAAATAATACAATATTTGGAGAAGAGTACAAGTATTAAAATAGTTATATTAACCCAATGTACAACCACAATTTTCTAGAAATTAAGATTTAAAAATGTACAATGTTCATAGAAACTCAATCCAAAAGATTCATTAGTAAATGACACCTCTTAATGGCGGTATCCCATTTCGAAAACATGGAAGAAATAAATATACAAATAGGTGAAGGAACTGGAATGGTGTGAGATGAAATCCACTTTGCGTCTCAGACTGGATTCCATAAAAGATTTAAAAATTAACAAAACAAATATTTATTTATTTTTAAAAAAAATAGTCATGGTGGTACTAAAATCATTTTTAAAACAAAACAAATATAAAATTTCAATTGGTGGAAGAATTTCTAAACAATGGGTTAATAATCATGTTTTATAAAATAATTTATATAACTTTAGAAGGAATGTGTAAAATAGTTTACAAAAAACTTAATATATATATATATATAATAAAAAATGATCCACATGTTCATCTTCCAAGAGATTATATTGTTACATGTGACAGTATCCTCAAAAACTCAAATAGGTGATCATGGAATATGTTTACACTAGACCCTCAACCACTTTTTAAAGACTACCCATCCCCATCCCATAGGGAATGGGACCTCCTGTATAAGTTTTTTAGAGTTATAAAGTGTATAAAGATTGTTGTCACAAATAACTCAATAAATTTTCCATATTTAATGTGAACTAACCAAAACCAATAATGAGAAATTTATTTAAAATAATTTCCAAATACAATTAACCCATTTTTCATTTCAATTTTCAAATTTCTATTTAAAATCAAAAACATGTTTTCAATCAATTATTTCCATTTTCAATATAAATACAATGTTTTTTTATCAATACAATGTAATAAATTTATCTGATATAAAAATTTGAAGTAAATTTCACAAATCAATTTCACAAATCAATTTCACAATTTAACTTCCATAATGACATTATACACTTTTCAATTGAATTCCACAAACAACACCCAAATTCATAAGAATTGGGGGTTTTCCCCAATTTTCATTCCAACCCTAATACAGACCGTAATCCAAAATAAAATGGTTCTTCATAATCTAATTGAAATTAATTTATTTTAGATCTTCAAATTTATGGTTTAATCAATTGGAAATCAGAAACAAAACCACCTACTGAAACAAATAAATGATATCTCGTGCAACACATAATGGGAAAATCCAACAAAGAACGTCATCAATGGAGATTAAAGAATCAAACCAATATTTAGGATCTAAAATTAAGGATAATTTATACTCCAAAAAACATGTGGATATATTAAACCCTTAGGGAAGTAGAGGAATATATCATGATAGAACATTAAGAGAATATTCACATACCCCGAGGAGATCAAACATTATTCTTTATAAATTGATCCACCTAGAAAGGGGTTTGGAGGAGAAAATAAGTGTCTTTTAGAGCCTTATCAACCATGGAAAATGGAATATCTCGAGTTAGGGATTAGTAGGGCTCCACACATTAGGATGAGGAATTATGTTTCTAAAAAAATGGAATAATTAAATCATGTATGTATGGTTAGTTGAGTTGGATGGAACAATTTTTCAGACCATGCACCCTAACCATGTTTCCCCAATTATTTGATTTAATAATATATCATTGGTGGGAGCATGTTATTTCAAACTGTGTGCCTACTATTAAAACCTCTATGGTTTGGGTTTTCATGATTTTAATTTGGCAGGCACTCAGTTTGGGGAAACTATGTGCCGACCTTTCATGGCCCAAAAATCCACAAGGTGTTCTATTTATTTCCTAAAAAATATCAAGGACTACCCCAAAAAATAATAAAAAACATTATTCAATGTGTATCTTAAAATAGTACGTGTACGTTACAATGTAAAGTCTCGCCATGATTGGTTTTATCAATGGAATCTAATGAATTGAATGTTATGTCCTAAAAATCAGTAGTGTTTTAGGGTTGTTTTATAGATATTAACGTCACTTGTCAATGAAATTAATAAATCTTGAGGATTCACATGTGATAAAGAGGATACATAACCACAAAAAATACATCATTTGCATTGTCTCACATCTCGAACTTGTTGATTTTTTTTGTTTTTAAGGGTTTTCTTATAGTAATGATATATATGTGAAATAACATTATAAAATTGATATAGAAAGGGGTGTGTTATATAATTATATATTAGAAGTATTTTATGGAGACTTATTTGTCGGATCATGTGTAGAAAGTTCAATGATATGGGTTTACACATGTATATACAAAAACAATATTTTAAATAGTGAAGAGTTAGAAGATGTTTCTATAATTAAGTTCAAGTTGGTGGAGATAAATATGAGATCCATTCCAACTAATCAACCACATGAAATTACCACTATTGAAAATGTTAACCATCAATCCTATATCAATGTGCTAGATATAATTCTCTTCATGTGTTTTATATTATCAAAATATAATTTTGAATAAGAAATATTAAAATTTAAGAATCTATTTTATTAAATATATTTTTATGAAGAAAATATTTAAGACAATAAAAATTAATAAGTTAATTTCGATATTTTTATAAAAATAAATAACCTTGAAAAAATAATTAAGGAATTATGAGGCGTAAATGTTTAATAATTCATGATCAGTGAAATTAGTTTTTGTTAAGATCATTTCTTATTATCTATTTTATGTTTCAATTTAAAAATTAAATTTCAAAAATATAGAATCTGATCATAATAAAATTGATTTTTCATTTAGATTCCTTATTTCATCCATAGGATGGTGGGTTCAATTCATTTTTCCATTATACATATTACATTGATAAAAAGTGAATTATCAAGGTAATGGGTTAAAATTTGAAAATAGATAAAATAGAAGATAATGAAACTAAATATTTCAAAATATTATCACATAAATGTGTAGATGTGTTAATTATTGAAAATTAATATTTTTGGGCCTTTTTTTATTATTTTACCAAATTACATTCCATACAAAATAAAAAAGTTGTATTCTCTATAAATCCACTAATTCCATAATACAATATGGACATTCGTCCACTATTAAAATGCCCAAAAAGGTTAAGTTATGTATTCTTATTTGACCAAAACACTCACCTATCTAAGTACATAAAACATATTGAATCTCTTATATTTAGAATTAATCCATAAATCCTTAAAAAATTCATCACAATCCTTAAGTCAGTGCTTTTATTTCTAGATAATTATTCATTTTAATTCCTTTTTATTGGTCTCCACATCACATTTCTTCATAGAACTTATTTAACCACTTATTTGGATTGTACTATAAATTATTCGTAATTCTTTATTATTAAAATTTAATCAATAATAATATGTGATATTTGTTACACCCCTATATTTTATGAAATATTTTTTTAGAATTAATTTAATCATTTTGATTTTTTTAATTTCATGAAACACAAAAATTAGTTTTTATTAAAACACAATGTTTCAATGGGGTTATACCCAAAAACATGTTATTATTTACTACACACAACATAAATTTTAATATTCAATACTTGGAAAACTAGGTTGGAATACATTTTATGTTGTATCGACTTTCATTGATGGCTTGCATGACAAACAAGACCGAGTGTTACCAAACTATAATATATTATTAAAAATGAAATTATTTAATGTAATAAGATATAACCTCACTATTATGATTACAATTATGAATAGTATTAAATATATAATGAAAATACATGATTGAATTCATTATCAAAAAATAATTAGAAATGAATATAAGAACCAATTCAATATAATGGGAATGTTTAAAAGAAAACTTTTCTTATTATCGTAATGCTATTTTCTCCTATTAAAATAAATTAACTACAATAATTGAGTTATATTACTGTAATATATATATATTATGTATTAAATAAAATATTTTCATATTCATCTAATAGATTTTATAGGATTAAGATAAAAACATACAAATTTTTATGCATAAAATATTTTATTTCTTATTAAATATTTTTAACATATTTTAATGGATACCCTATTTCAAATACACTTTTTTGAACTTTTTTGTATATTATATGTCCAAATAAACATTTTATTGGAATGAAAAACATAAAAATTGGGTTTGGGTAAATTTTTGGTATTCTTCTGTAAGGTTTCATTTTTTAAATGAATAGTTAAAAAATATTGAATTATAGTTCAAAATTTTTATTATCTAATTTATTTGTAAGGATAAGTTACATTTTTATTAGTTTAAATTTTATTTTCTAAAATTATTATCAATTAATCAAATTTAGGTCATGAGAAATTATATCACATAAAAATTCACTATAAAAATGTAGGAAATGTTTTGATTTTTTTACTTTAAAAACCTAAAGTGTCATTCCATTAAGAGGATTAAATTTAATTTAATTTCTAACATATATATGATAGGAATTTTAAAAAATGGATTCCATATTTATAATAATAATAATAATATATAATGTCCAATAATAAAAAATTAGGTTTTAAACAAAAGTATCAGTGAATGTAATTAAAAATGTTTACACTAATTAAGGTAAAATTAATCTTAACAAGTGAATAAACCTTAAACGAAAGGTCCAAAATAATCTATCCACATGTTCAACTACTGTAGGATTGAAAATAATAAATAATTTAACTTAAATTATTTATTTTTACTGGGTTTTAAATAATTATTATATAAACAATATGGTATACCAAACTTGTTTTAAAAAATACCATGTGAGTCCTTTTCCTTCCCTATAAATGTGACAACCTCTCCCACATGCTCACACCTATCAAACCATTTAGGATCGACGAATATATTCCCAATACACTTCCCAAAAACCATCAATTTCTACTTTAATCATACTTTTGGGAATTATTTAATACATGGAATCCCTTTGGTGAAAACAAAAATGAGTTACTCGAATAAGTGGTAACAATCTTCCTTAAGTTCATTTATTTTTTTTCTATTTTCAACCCCATAAAATATTATTATTCCAAGATTTTATGACCAAAAAATTATCCTAAATATACTATTAAGTTTTTATGCTAATTTGTTTACCTACACATTCACACACTTCCATCTAATTTGTAACAAACTTATATCTTGCGTGTACAGAGGAATACCTCCCTAAGAAATGAGGATATTCCATTCATCCTTTACAGCAACTAATGGTGTAAATAATGATGGTCATTCTATTTATATATTATATGTCTTATATTTTATATTTTTTAATCTTCTCAATTTATTTTACAACACATATCTTTATATGTTCTAATTTTTTAAATACGATAATTTTGATCGAGGAAGTTTGGACAACTCCCCCTCAAAGTAATGTGATATGTTCACACACAACACGGAATGTATTAAGGATATGTTTAATGAAATTATTTGATATATATGACATAGTAATTTTAATTTAATGTAATTACATTTCTATATACATATATTTAATTTTATTTTTTTATTTCAAAATTAGAATAAAATGGAAATAATATCAATGTGTACAAACGGCTTACCATATCCATAAATGGAATATTACATTTCATACTTATATAATAAATAAGTCATTATACTATATATATAATTCAAAAAAATAATATTTATATAATATTTTACATTCAATAAATCATGATATACGCATAAGGACCAATGATATAACAAATTAACACACATGCCACGGAAAAAGAGGATATTACCCAAACTGAATATATAACATAGAATTGTTAACAAGTTGGTAATATAAAGACATAATAATACCATATGTTCTATTAGATATTATATTATGGTTATTTTATAGATTTATAAAAAAATTATATTTTTTATGTAGTATTTTTAGGAGGACGATGACACTCAAGACACAAGTTAAGGAAATTTCATCTCACTTTTTATTTTAGTGAGCTACATGATTTATTCACCATAAATCCCTTTTTTGAGGTGTGATTAATACATATAGATTAATTATATGATTCTTATAAATAAATTACTGTAAATTTCCATAATCGTTTTACGATTTCTATTTATGGGGTTAGTGTTTCAAAATTTACATAATTAGTCATGTAATTTTCTATCAATTTTACTTCCTTGAGAAACATGCCATGTTATGCCCACATATTTATCATAAAATAGAATATAATACCTTTAAAAAGATATATCATTAAAATAATTATTTTCAAGATATTTTAATATTAATTTTAATTAATTTTATTACATATGGATTATGGTTCAATGTTTCCAATATGAAAGTGTATTTTTAAAAAATCTCAATGCTTTTCATTATTGTTTATGTTTACACATTCTTTGAGGAAATCATTTGATACATGTCTTAAAAACTCACATGAATTTTCTTATCCACTATTTATTCATGTTATATTCATGTATTGGTCCCATTTAAACAATATTTGGTACATAATTTAGTTAATAAATTGTTTTCAATGAAGCCCGAATTTACCCTCCCTTCGGTCGGTAATCTCTGTTCCTTCAAAAACATGTTTTCAAAAAAAGTATTCCAAGAATATCCTATTGTTCTATAATCCTTAAAATAATTTTTTAAATTTTTAGTATTTTATTTATATATTCAATGAAAATTCATGTGACCAACTAAACATGGATTTTTATAACCTTTTTACCATGAAAAAGGAATAAACTTTTTCCCTTGTACGACATGTACGAATCTACCCGCCATCGTTTCTTTGATGCTTTTACTGCTAGTTTGAAGGGTTAATTTTTACGAATATTTTTTAAAATGGATTTTTCAGGGAAAATGATTTTCTAAATTTTTTACGTCCTTCTTTATAAATTTTCAAATTATTTTCAAGGAAATGGATTTCTAAAGAATTTAACGTTTCTTTTATATGTTTTCATGGAAAGTGGTTATCGAATAATTTCCAAGAAATATTTATATTATATCAATGTATTTTCAATGAAATGGTTTTCCAACCCTTTTCAATATTCATTAACATGTTTTGAAGGGAAATTTTTTTAAACATATTTTCTTGTGTTATTTATATGTCACGAATGTATTTTAAAAGAAATGGTTTTCATATATTTTTCAACGTTCTTTTATTAGGTTTTATGAAAAAATGATTTTGAAAATATTTTCAAGACATATTTATAAGTTTACAAAATATTTTCAAATAAATTTTTTGGAAGAAAATAAGCTTATTCTATAATTACTCAGGTGAAAATGTATAAAAAATGATTTTATGATTATTTTTTATGTTTTCAAGGGAAACGTTTGTCAAAATGATTTCAAATATTTATTTTATGATTTCAATTAATTTTAAAACAATTTGTTTCTAAAGGTTTGACATTTTAAAAATACATTTCAAAGAATAAATAATATTTTCCTCTGGAAATATTTTGAAAATATTTCTCTATGTTATTTTGAATCGAAGATGACATCTTTTGATGTTTGTCATTACCTTATAGGAAATGATTCAAATGTTCCCATCATATCCTTTCCTTAATGGTTTTTTTATGTAATGAAGCAGATAAACCCAATTTTTATTCCATGGGTTGTATAGTTTGAAACTAGCTTCCTTTTGTGGGTTATGCTTTCATGAAATGATTGTTAAACCCGTATATTTTCTATATATTAGGTTTTTAATTAACGTTAATGATACAAAATTCATTTTGTGGGTTATGATAAGATGTTTTAAACCCCATTTATTTTTATGGGTCATTATATGATAACAGATTTATTATTTTTTCGCATATGAAAGAATGATTATATTTTGAGACTGGTGGGACCTATATCTCCCTCTAATTAAGTGGGTAATGATAAATGCTTTATGAACTCACAGAAGACATAGGACGGAATAATAAGTCCAAAAAAATATGGACCATGGGAGTAAATCCCAAAACCCAAAACAAGAGTTTACATGGGAGGACATCACATATAACGGCCTGGACCCAAACAGTCATCCAAACAGTGGTAAATGTGTCGAGGGTTACTAACATAGCCGCACCTCCCCAAATTCCCAAGGATATTGACTAGATGAGAGTGTGTAGAAAGATATAATTGGTAGGTTATACCATATTTGAGGATAAAAATAAGGTATTGGTCAATGAATAATAATATTTCATATAGTCGTAATAAAGACTCAACAGACTCAAACCAGACCCCGCCTTGAGGAAGAATATCGAACAGTAAAAAAATAGCAGAATCAATATATAAACAAGTGCAACAGAAAGTGAACAAAACAAAATGTTGAACATCACTAGTAACATTTAAACAAACTAAGCATACTTCTACAGAAGGTCATACATGTCAATAAATAATAGTTCCCATTTCTGACCAATGATAGATACAAAATAAAGTAAGTATGCAAATATATGAAAGAAAGAAAGGCAATTTAAACTCCATCCAAGCATGACATCAAGATCCATACAATCTCCATGGAATAGCTAATACGATCCAACTCTTGAAGCTAATCTATTTCTGGCACATAAATCCATAAATTATATATGTGTCCCTATGGGCCCATCTAGGGTGTGATATGAATCTCAGTAGGATACCACCAAATGGAGAATACCTAGTATAGGTGTTTAAAATGTATTGAATATTTAAGGAAAGTTAACAGTACGATGAATAGTGTAAACACAACCTCCACTGGTGCTCAGCATCCCCCAGGGAGCATCACCTATCTGGCCAACACCTGAATCTCAGACACATGACTAGGACCCATGTGCCTCCTTACATTCCATGTCTCAAGTACCAATATCCTGACGGAATGCCCAAGAAATAGTAATCTGGAACCATGTTCTTTCTGACACAACGTGTCTCAAGTATCAACATTACATAAGCACACCCAAGTAGTAGTAACCTGGAACCATTTGACTCCTAACATATCATGTTTCATGTACCGACATCCCAAAGGCATGCCAAAATAATCTGAATGCTCCTCACCTTCCTCGTGGCTTCCATAGAAGGCTCCCTCAAACCATAATCACACAACCACTACTATGGGGGAATCTACCAACATGAGCGGTCAAAACCACCTCATCATAGAGTCATCTATGTGCACAAGACCCAAATCATAGGTGAGTGGTAATCACCAAATTTATAACACAATCCAAAACCTCTCTATCACCTCGTGCCCCTACGACCATATTTCTAGGAATCTACTAAACTTGACATTAATGTAACCCAGGTCACTCCCAAAAAAATAGTCACACTACCACAATCTGACATCCACGACACTCAATCCTATAGTTTAACCACTCAAATAATCTGATCCAATCCCAGCCTCGGATCAATATCTTTCAAGGATATCCCGACCCAGCCTGACACAACACAAAGGTTCCAACATATGCAATATCCAGAATCCCATATAAATAATAAAAATAAGTCACTTCAAATTGGAAAATCAATTTAAACGGTTGAATTTCACTATCCATGTAATGTCTCATACTAGTACTGTGGCTTGGAAGGCCTCTAAAAAACATAATCATGCTTAAAAGGATTAAACTCAATTTTTTAATCAAATAAATCACTTAATACCTTTTTGAAAACCCTGGAAAAAATGCCAAAAATGAGCCACAACCACTAACCTGACCACTCTCAAAAATATGAAGGTGAAGCAATTCCCAACATCATCCCATAAGGTATATAGTCAATTCAATATAAGGAAACATGGGTCTCTCTCAATTTTAGGCATTGCGCTAAAAAACCACAACCCCCCAATGACCATGAAAATAGAAAACAAGGTATGCAGCACCTACTATAGATTTTTTGAAGTAGGCACATCCAATATCAAGATATAATTCAAAGATAATATTCTGATATATATGTTCTTATCAAACCCCATCAATTCTATATAGATGAATACTACAACATGTGAAGCTAAGTAACAAGAACACAATATAGTATGTAGGTTTAGACTTCCTGATGCGATCTCGCAGCCACTGATAGATTTAATAATAGATGTTAGATGAGGAATCTATGAGAATAAATTCTCTTAGCCTCTCATAGCATCACATTCAAAAAACAGATAAGAAGAAGAAGTATTCTGAAATAAGACGTGATGCACTCCCATATAATGGAGTAAAAAAGTACCCTGTTTGTATTGAGGACTACACACCATGTAGTAGCTAGTCCTTACTCCAACATACGTGGGTTTCTAGGACCTCAAATGGATTAGATGCATCACTTGGGTCTATACATGGCTAGGAATCAGATAGTAGACGGAAGGTAAAATGAACTGCGTGTTATTCAAAACTATACATTGTGTATTAGATTATTTTTAAATGGTCACCACATGGCATGAACTTATTTAACATGTTGTCAGTACATGCCTAACATACATATGATGTGTACTTGGGAGTACATGGACTGTGACCTGGAAATTTCCAGAACTGCCCAGTTTTCCCCCTTTTTCTAAAAAACATGTATGAAATGGAAAAAAAAAGACTCATACCTCAAAGGAAGAACCAGGTTCATACAATCTCCCACCCCCATTTAAAGAAATTCTTCCTCGAATTTCCCTTATATGGGTGGTGAATAAAGATTCCAGAATAACTCTGGCCCAATACTCAATTCCATCAAAGGACAGTCAACCTGTTACTCGGACATAGAGTCCTACCATGATGAATCGTAACCCCTACACCCTGTCAGGTTCCCCTGTGTCATTCCCAACACCAAAATTTACACTACAACACATTTGAGTCTGCATCCACAAGGTCCTGCATCCCATGGATGCATAAAACAAAACCCAAATCCTTTCACTTCATGAAAATTGCATTCTTCATGCCTTGATTCCAACAACACCTCAATTGTTCTGTATCTTCGATTCTCTTGATGCCATTCATCTCATATATATATATATATATATATATATATCGTGTAGTTGAAATAATGATTATCCCACTGAAAAGAATGTGGTTAGTCCACATATATCTGGTGCACCACATGCACTCAAAATGGACATGCCTCATTAGGCCATGCCAAAAATAATATAAGAAAATCATGGCCACTCAAATGGAGTAATCTGATCGTCGTCAGTTCACCAGCCTACTCAGCCTTTGTAAGTTTCATGGTGTGCTCCTATACTGAAGTACAACTGCCTGATGTCTGACCTCCTTGTGTTGATAATCCAGTCACCATCCAATGACCCCTCAATTAGTTCTCGTTGTCTCTGCCACTTCCTCCACGTTCTGTTGATCCTTGGCTACCCTCACCTAGTACCGATCCTAAATCAACCCCTGACGCCACCTTCTCTCCAGTTCCAGGCCTTCCAGCTATCTAAGAAGGCTTCCATTAGAACCACTCCAGATTTTGGACATTTCCACATACCAGGAAATCATTTGGCGGCCGATCGTACTATGTCCATACATTCCCTAGCTACCTACACTAAAAGAAAACCACTGATGAACTTCCAAGAGGTCATGTAGTTACGTCCGTGGCCTTACTACCCTGCTGAAACTCTTCCCCACCTCACTTCCTACTATCTAAACCATCACCTGAATCCGCAGATTGACTGAAACTAAATTTTTCATCCAAGTTAACCTCAGAAATGAGGGCTTGATTCAATACCTTTGAGAATTATGTCAATATGAAGTTTTTTACTTTCACCATAATGGCATGCCATAATCTATCCTCAATGAACCTCACCCTAGAGGTTTCATTGCCTGCCATAACTGGTGCAAAGTGATATAGATTAGTGAATGTGGCTTCAAATTCCATGATGTTCCTGACACCCTACTGGGGGAACTAGAACTCCCAAAATCTCTCTCCTCATAGCATATCTACAAAAATGTGCTCGAAAAACATATCCTTGAAGCACCTCCATGCTCGTTCTTCATTTCTGTGAGCTTTAACCTACACATTCCACAAATGTTTCATCAGTCCTCTCAGCATGTACATATCTAGCTTGACCCTCCAACCTGGAGATGTCTCAAGCTACTTGAATATCATCTAAATACTATATATCCAGTTTTTAGCTGCATATGGACCACCCATACCCTGAAAAAGTAGTAGATTCTACAACTAGAAATATCGCATAAGATATGCCATAGAGGGCTCTCTACCCTGTGTGTCTCCTTCAATACCATGAAAGACACGTACCAGACTAGTACATAGATGCTATTCAGGACATATCCTGATTGTTGAAAAGCCTGCCTACTGCTCTGCCTGAAATAGATCCTGAACCTGATCCTATCCTTGATCATATACCTGCAGCTCATGCCATAACTGTCCCACAAGTGTCTGAACCTTATCATGCTCCTGCGTCATTGTACCATCACCTGCGTGACATACCATCCAATCATCTATGATGAACCTACAGAATATAATAAATGTTTAGACATCCAAAATATATAACAATTTATATATAATGAAAATATGGAATGAAATAATGAGGCATCTTATACCAATGACCATTACACTCCCTAACCAAAACCATTCCTATGGAATTCCGGCGTCATGGAATCCTTACCCACCCCCAACAGAGCAAATTATCATAGTAAACACAAGCCACACTTTTCCTGACAACTAATGTTGCCACAAATAGATGACCGAGTCGCCCAATCCCTATATCCATACTACCACAAACCGATGTCTCGGTCACCGTATCCCAGTGATCAAAATCACCTCAGTTGTAGTATTGGCCTATTAATATACGATCCAGGACCAAATATCATGCCACATGAAATTTTACATAATTAAAATCATTTCATATTATATTGCAATAAACAAGAAATTCTGTCAGGAATTTCACCTTTCACATTCCAATTCATCTATAGAAATGAAATTAAAATTGTTGACATTGTATTATCACTTCACGAAGCTTATATACAGTTATGAAATTGAAATACCCTAAAAATGTTCCTATCAAAGGACATAAAAACTCTATTTTCCATACTAATATGTTGGAACCATGAATAATGCAGGAAATAGATTATGGTATGTGTTTATTTTTAATCCTCAATGAATATTAAGAATTTTTGCGAGGAATGGAATCAGATAGTTTTAGTAGGAAACACTATTGAAGGTGGTTTCATTTTTTATTATTTGAAAATTTTCCAGACTAGAAAATCAGAAGATGGAGATATTAGTTTTTGGAAAATGATGGTAAGTAAAATATTAGTGCAGTGCGTGAAAAACATGGAATGTGCACTAAATTGGTTGAGTGTGGAATAATTAAATGATTTTGGAATTTCTTTCATAGTTTTTTTTAGATTAGAACTATGAAAAATAGAAAATGAATGAGGAACGTGAAAAATTTGGGGGTGTGCGTAGAAAATGGATCTTACATGAAAATTATTATGTGCAGAATGGGAGTTCTTCCACAACACAATGGGTTTTATGTGTGGGGTCAAAGAAGCCTATAAATAAGATGTGACTCCATTTATATGGAATGGAATAAGACTTAGAGAAGATCCAAGCTCTAATACGTGTAAACATTGCATGAAAAGGGAGGTGCACAAGAACAAAAAAGTTGGGATGAAAAGTTCAAGTTGCGTATAAATGTTGAGGTTGCACGTAAAGGTTGTATTTGTGTGAATGATTTCCACTCAAAAGGAAAATATTGAGTACGAAATAAATTTTTTCACACCAATATTGGATCTTGTGTGCAATGGAAAATCATTCTTTCAAAAGAAACATTTTTAATGTGTAGGGTATGCGTTGCATGCGATTCTCAGTATATATTGTTTACATGTTTGAATATCTAGTTTGTGTGTTCGGTGATTTCAAGTGCATTAGTAGTGGACTTTGAGGAAAGAATTATCAAATGTTTAATAGATAAAAATACTTCAATGTAAACCTATTAAAGTGACCTTTATATTGATAAATTGAGTTAGACTTCTCTTAATGCAGTGAGCTAGGGGAGTCAATGGAAGTTATATAAGGAATTCAGTTAGTTATCTTGAAAACCTTTTAAAGTAATTGTTTTGGAAAAGATTTAAATTGATAGAACTATTGTAATCCATTAATTTGTGAATATTAGTTGATTTAGTTATGACCAACACACGATTGGCATGTGCTCCTTGGGTGTCACCCTTTATGGAGAACCAAGTAAAAGTGTAATTTCTTCTCCATAAATTCTTTTAAATGATATATTTAATAAGTTTCTACTATCATGGGAACAATATCCACAACTTAAAAAAGAAAATTTTGATAACCTAATTCACCCCTCCCCTCTCAGGATGTTCATGGGTCCTTCATGAGCCATGGTCTAATTCTCCATTGCCCCACTAGTTCAACAGTCACATATCCCAACTAATAACCATCAACAATCAATTTATCCACCAAGGTGGAAATCATATATTCTATATTCTGAGCAGAATAAAAATAGTAATTCCCACCCAAGGAAACTTGGTCCATCCCTCGCACATGGGGGTATAGGCACCCAAGAAAAAGCCAGAAACCTAGTTCAAATAAAAACCTATCTCAAGTCTACCATATCTTAAATAGTAATACCAGTAGAAATAAAAAGGTATTATCGCTCTCATTAGTAGTCACACAAAAGATTCTACTAAATACAAATCAAGAAAAAACCTTTTTTTCACTTTGTAACGTCCCAGGTCCAAACATCCACCTGAACAGTGCTCAATGGGTTGGGTGTTACTACCTTAGGTGCACATTAAAGAACGCAAAAGTTTGCTGACTAGAAGTGACGTTGTAAGCAGAAATAGTGTGGAGGATATACCCTCTTAGAGGAAAAAAATAAGGTACTGGTTCGAGAAAAAAATAAATCATGTCGTAGTAAAAAAGACTCAGCTGACTTGAACTGGACACGCATAGTGGAAGCATATCCAAATGTAGAAAAACTAGCAGTTGAAATTTATTAACAAATGTAGCTGAAAATGAATAGAACTTCATGTTGAACATCACTTGTAACTACTAAAAAACCAAGAATTCATCCATTGTAGTTCATACATGTAAATAAACAATGCTTAAAATGGCCAACCAATGGTAGCTACAAAATAAAATAATCATTTTGAAACAAGTAAGAATGAATAACAAAGTATACTTCAAATATGCACATCCTCAAGGTCCATAACATCTCTATGCAATAGCTAGTATGATCCATCTCCTATAGTTGATCTCATTCCTACATGTAAATCGATAAATTCTACATTTTACACAAACACCCCATGTATGGTGTGAGACAAATCTCAGTAGGAATCCATCCAATGGTACGTACCTAATATAGGGTGCTTAAGAAACATTCCATATATAAAGAAAGTAAATAGTACAATGCACATGGTGAACACACCCTCCATTGGTTCTCAACACCCACCAGGGTGTGTCACCTGCTTCGGCCAATGCCAAAATCTCAGTCACATAACCCGCAATTGTAGCACCCCAAGCTTCGATGGTACGATTTTTTTGAATAATGCAATATCTTTCATTGTACGCAACTTTAAGATTCTAACACCCCGCGACCAATCAATGTAGCCATTATGAATACTAATTCCCAGTTTTTGAAATTTTATAAATTTTATCTTTAAAAATTGACATCATTTTTGGTTTCTGAATATCAAGATTAGCTTAGGGTGAAATTTTCTAACTTTTCAGATAACTTTTATATTTTTATGAATAGTGAAAATTACTAATGTTTAATTAAAAACAACTTTTTTTAATAAAAATAATTAATAGTGATAAATTATGAATTTGAGTGGTTTTAAAGTATATTTAGAATATATTTTTACAGTTTAATACAATGTTGTTCATTGGACATAATTTCACATTAAAACCATACATAAACAAGTGTCAATCTTTTGATAGTTATTATTTCTTAAAAACAAGCTTTTTGGTTTTGACAGTGGGAATAATTTTTAAATTAATTACTGTAATTTATGTGTTTATAATTTGAAAAAATGGATTCCATATTTAGAATCAGAAGGTACAAATTAAGTAATTAAGACTCTTTTGTTTATTGACATTATGAATAGTAACGATAAAAATTATCTTTAATTATCATGATTAATTAGTAATCGAGTAGTTAAGGGTAATGAAATAATATCATAATAAACTAAAATGACCCCAAAATGTGTCTTAATGCTATTGGTTATCTCATGGAAGACCATGGGATGCCTTGTACCAACTCATGGACCCCATGGAATCACTTTGTTTTGATAGTGACATTTTATCATTTTATTTTTTAATGAAAGGAAAATATAACAAAAGTATGTAACACCTAAGTAAAACAATATTAATTTTGACTACAAAAATGATATCTTAGACTATAAATTGTCATTGGCAATACAATAAAATTTCCTACATCATTTAATTTGTTTTATAATTTTTAGACCTTACATAAAAAAATTTATTTATGACAGCATGATGATGCAGTGATTACCTCATTAATGAATGATTTAAATAAAATGAAATGATAAGGTAAAATATAAGACATACACTTGTATAAAGCCTATTGGATGGGGTAATTTCGATCCCTTATCACATTATCCTAGAAATATATCATTTTGGTACCTTTAAAATATGAAAATCATATCCTAATAAAGTAACATTTCATAACTTTCCAAGAGTGCCCCTCCTCTCCTCTTATAAAAGGCCCCCACTTCTACCACCATATTCACACCATCAATGCCATTTGGCTTGGCCAACCTCTTCCCAAATACCCTATAAACTTTCCTCCCTTCATCCTATAAGCCTTACCTTAGGCAGAAGGCACTTTAAGAGTCCTTTTGGTTCAAACCTAAGGGAGTTACCCAAACTAAAGGTAATGATTTCTCTTAACATATTTTCTTTTATTTTACTTCTACAATCCATAAACTATATTTATTCATTTTTTGTAACAAAAATAGTATCCTCAATATAATTTGATGTTTTTATGAGAAGGATTCGAACTACACTTACACACACCTCCATCTAATGGTTAAAGAACATACTGTTTATGTGGGTGGTGAATTATTTACTGTTACTTTTTTATATTTATAATAAATATATTTATTATATAGTATGTTTTTACGAGTATGACGAGAGTCATAACACAATGTATGGTAATTTCATCTCACACTTTATTTCTATGAGATGAAAGATTTATTCACCCCCAATACCTTTAGTGTGGTGAAGATATTGACCGTTGATTTATTATATAATTATTATACATAAATTTATGGAAATTTATATAAAGATTTTGTTATATTTATTTACGGGGTTTTATGTTTTAATATTTTCTGAATAGGTAATTAAATTTTGTCTCAATTTTCCTTCTTTTAGACACATGTCATGTTATACACTTATATTTATCCATGAGGTGTATATATTTCCTTTGAAATGTTATATCAAGATTCTTATTGTATTAGTTCAATTTTAAGTTTGACATAACTTTATGTTTTAACATGGGGAGCATGGTTCAATGTTACAAAGTGGTAACATTTATCGATAGAATCTCGTCACTTTTCAAGATTGTTTATGTCTACACTTCCATTTATGAAATATTGACATCAATCTCTTAAAAAATCGCATCAACATTTTATTGCGTATCAATTCATAATATATTCATGAATTGGTAACATTTTTCCCACTCTTTGGTATGTAAAAGAATTTAGAAAGTTTTTTTAAGAAATCATGAAGTTACACTCTCTTCAGTCGGAAATCTGTGTTCCTTCAAAAAAAAATTTCAAACAATTATTTTAAAATAATATTGTAGACTTATATAATATTTAAATCAAATTTGTACCCTTTTTTATTTTAACAATGTTTTTAAAATAATCTTATTGGAACTTTCTGAACAAGTCATTTTTCTAACATTTTATAAAATAAATGTAATGTTATTTTTACCTCGAATGGAATGTACTAATTTACCCTGCATCATTTATATGAACAATCGTTTTAATATTTAAAGGGATAATTTTTAATAAATTGTTTTTAAAAGTAATTTTCTTGGAAATTGGGTTTCAAAAAGTTTGTAATACTTATTTATAATATTTCAAAATATTTTTAATGAAATGGTCTTCAAAATTTTTTCCAATTTATTTTATATGTTTTTAGGGAAATGGGTTTCGAAACATTTTCAAGACATATATATAATTATACACATTATTTTTCCAAAAAAAAATTCAATATGTTTTCAATATTCTTTTAAGATTATTCATGGAAAATTAATTTTAAATTTTTTTAATCCTTATTTTTTAGTTTTCAAAGTATTTTCAATTAAATGGTTTTCAAGACGTTTTCATGGTTATTTTGTATGTTATTAGGTAAAATGGTTTTTAAATTCTTTTCAAGCATTTATTATACGTTTTCAAAGTGTTTTAATATTAACGGTTTGCAAAAAAAATAAAGCTTATTTTATATGTTTGCTATGAAAAAGGTTCAATTAATATTTTCATGATCTAATAGTATTTTTCATGTGAAAAAGTTTTAAATATGATTTAATTCTTTAATTTTTAGTTTCAATGAATTTTAAATGAAAATGTTTTTTATAGGTTTTATGTTTTAAAAATAATTTTCAAAAAATAAAGAATATTTTCCTCAACAAGGGTTTAGAAAATATAATTCAAGGTTATTTTCCATATAATATGAAATATGTTTATGTTACTCATTACCTTCTAAGAAATGATCCAATGTTCATTTCATATCCTTAGATCAATTATTTAATAATGTATTTAATTATTCTTTTGATTCCCATTCTAATTCCATAGGATATATTTTTTTAAAACCAACTAATTTTCATGTTTTATGATTTCATTAAATGATTATGAACCCTATTTGTTTTCTATGGGTTTTTATCTGAAAAAATTTTAAATACTACCAATTTAATTTAATTTTTTATGATATAATGTTTAAAAAACCCATATCTTGTTATGCTTCATGATATAGTGAATTTTTTATTATCTTTTGGAACTTGTATGAATGAATTTATTTTGAGATGGGTGGAACCTATATCTCCCTCCACTACATTGGGTAATGATAATTTGTTATAACATCAAAGGGCTCATGGGAGAGGATCCCAATCCCAAAATAAGAGGGTACATATGAGGATATTCCAAACCCAAAATAAGAGGGTTCATGAGAGGACATACCAAACCGAAAACAAGAGGGTATAAAGGGGGAAAAATATCTAAAACAAGAGGGTACATTTGATGGAATACCAAAAACAATGAAGGTATAGGGTTGATTATCCCAAGCCTAACATGTTACTAAGGTCTTTATAGTTAGCCTATACATAATATTTTCTATCCTTATATTTGAACCACAATTCCATGACTTATTATTATGCTATTATTTCAGAGCCTATGTTTTTTTATTTACATATGATTCATGTCTTATAGTCCTTCTAGATTTATTCAATGATTTGTGTTTATAATCTGTGATATAATTGGCATTATCTTCTAATTTTATGATCACATTCTCATACCACTATGCTCATGTGTATCCTAACATGCCTCCCATGTTTTCCATTACTAAGCATATAAGATCACCCATTTTTTTTCCTTGAAAATGTTATAAAGATTTGTTTTGTGTTTTATTTCTCCAAGAAGGTTGGTAGTAATAGTGAACTTAGTGGGAAAAAGTGTAGCTCACTTATATAACATAGTTTTTTGTTTCCATGTTTCTAATGGCACTATAAAAATTTTGTGTTTGGTTTTTTATTTGAATAAGGTTTTGCATATTCTACAAAATCAATGTAATTTTTATGTACGTTAAGACTAGGTCATTGTAATATTAATGGTTAGTGTTTGTTGAGTTAAAAAATAAAAATTTTAATATTAATATTAAACTCATAATTAAAATGACACCATGTGCTTTATAATGTTATCGAAGAAAAAAAGTAATTGATTTAGTCATTATTTAATATACTCCCACCATGTATACAATGAATATAGGACTCTATAAATAAATATTACTTTATAATTTGAGTAAATTTACTATTATGTAGTTGAAAAAGTAATAAATGATTAATAATGATATATACTAAGAATGAAAATGGAATTAATAAAATTTAATGATTAAAATAAAAATTAAATAATTAATATATTTAATAATATTATATAAATAATTAAAAATAATGTTTAGAACAATAAATATGAATTCTAAATACAAGGGTTAATTATTCTATGTTTTTATCCAGTGAGGAAGAGAATGTTTTTTCTAACTCAGAGTTTATATAAGAAAAATAGTTATGATCACTCTTATTGATTGGATTAATTATTATATACATTGATATTATTTATTATAAAATTTTATTCATAGAAACATATTCTATGTTATTTATTGATATGTTTTATTATTGTCACCTTTTTATTTATCCATACACACTTTTAAAGGTTTATTGTCAATATTTCATAAACTCTTCCTACACATTTATCACTTTTTTCCTCACACCTCTTTGTTATGCATTCATTATATAAATTTTATTTGATTTTCTAAATTGAATTTTCTTTATAATAATGTATAATATACTTCTTCATATTTTTTATAATAATTACTAATGCAATGTTTTTTATAAAAATAAAAAAACAGGAATGATATTTTTATTAATTTTTATAGAATTTGGTATCTTCTTATTAGGGATTTTTCAACCAGGTCAAACCCCTTTTAAATTTAACCAAATGAAATTTACATACGATAAATTACATAAACAAATGTTATTTAATTAATATTTAATATGGAGAAATAAATATTTTGATTATTAAGAATCTTCCATTATATCAATAGTTTTTGGGAAAGAAAATCCATAGAGAGGATTGATCCATTACATCATTTATCTAGTTTCGTCAAAAAATATTTAAATAGATAACATTTCTACAAATAACATTTTAAATTAACGATTATATACAAAATTATTCTAATTTAGTGTAATTTATATAGAAAACTATACCATTCAATTGACAAGGTACAACTACTGATATAACCATATATTTGTTTTTTATATGTGAAAATAGTGTAATGTTAGTCATCAACTGTTATTGATTCGTTGATTTCCATTGATTTTATCATCCATTTTCCTTAACATAAGAATTTTTTAACTCATTAATATTTCTATGTAAGTTGTATTAATTGAAATAGTAATAATTTTAGTTCAATACAAACAACGTATCACAATAGGGGGTGAATTGTTTCTTCAAGAAAATATTGCATAATTTCTTATTTTAACACCTATTGTAATTTTTTTAGATTTACAGTGTTTTTCTGTTGTATGAAAATATGAAATGAATAAATATAAATAAATAAATCGTATTTTTGAAGTGGTTTGGGGCATAAAGATCTAATAATCTACTCTACCAATCACTCTATCTACAATCTTGGTAAATTTCACTAGAATGGTCCTCTTATCAGAAGACCATAAATTTAAAAATAATTTGATGCAATTGACACCCTTATAAAAAGAAAAATAAAAAAACCATCTGATTTGATATCAGTGAACCATTAATCCATATCATAGATCTATATATTAATATTTCACCACAACTGAGTACAAGCAGTTGATACTCAAATAAATCAAAAGAGTTTGATTTGAAATGTTATGGTTGTTCTTCAAATTTACAGTAGCAAGCAATGAATAAATGATGGATCTTCTTATTCAATAAAATAATTTCTTCATGAATGAAATACCCTAATGAGATCCTTGTTTCTAAAATATCATCAATATGTTAACAACCAAAGAGAAATAGTAATATTACAGTAGAATAATATTGGACATATATATCTCCAGAGTATAGATTCTTTCCGAATCAATCATTCATTACAGCCACACTGTGAAGGATAATTTCAATAATATCATCAATTATATGAATCTCTTATCACACACATATTTATATGTGTATATTTTTTAAAATATAATCTAAAATAACATACATAATAGAAAATATGCATTGGTATTCTAGATCCAAAAGAATAGACTGGTTGATCGTAGAATTCAAATTTCAATTAACCATGGGAGTCTAACATCCCAGAAATATAAGAGAGATTTTCTCTGATGAAAATAGTTCTTTGAAACAATCAAAATGATTCTTTAATCAGTATTTAATTGTGACTTTTCAATTTTAGAAATATCATATTGAAAACATGGCTTGAAAAACTTCACTGTTGATAACAAAACATATAGTTCAGATGCGCAACATATAGTTTCTTTTTTTTTGCACATGGTTCTTTTGCCGAATGTAGGGTTCATTTTCATGGTGTAGGGTTCCTACCAATGTATTATTTCTTAACCATACTTTCATCTTCATGTAATGTAGCAAAAAAAAGTGGTGTAGGGATGATAATCCATATATTTATCATGTTCATCCTAATATCCCAAACATAGCATTGATTAACCATACATTCAACTTTATCGCATGTATGTAATGAATAGTAAATTCAGACTCCAACATAATGTTTTTGGTCCATATGCTTGATGATTATTCGAATGTAAGGATGTTGATCCAAACAAAAACTATTTAGCATAACATCAGATTGACACCAAACGCAAGCATTAACTTTTCAATGTAATGTAAGGTTGAAACCATATATTCATTTACCATACGTTGGGCTCGAACTAGTGTTTCTAGAGTAATTGTCATAATGTCAAATTTCTTTAACCCAAATATAAATTCCTAAAACTCATTCAAGAAATCATCTTTATAAAACCAACAAGGGTATTTATGAACATAAAAATCATCCTTAATTATAGATAATATTTGGGAAAATAAATTCTCTACAATATCCCCCTTTTAATGATCCCAATACCCATTCCAAAATCCATAACAAAATTTAAAAAAGACGTATGATTTTTTAACATAAAAAATACATATAAATTTTTTTTTATATTTTTATATCACAACATTATTAAAAAAATAAAATAGATTCATGTAAATAATATATGTTATCTAATGAAATGTTTTGGCTTTCAAATACTCTCTCCCATATACCCATTTAATTCATTGAAATTATCCATTGATTTTCTTACAAATATTCACCACACATTCATTAAATATTCGCCCCATTTTGAGATATAAAAAAATAATTGTTTTAAAGAAGAAATTAAATAAACCCCAGTTAATTTTGAACTGAACTCTAATTGAATAGTTTATAAAAACTAATATAAGGAAAATAAATCAAGGATTTCTAGTTTAAACATTGAACAAAAATAAAAGATAATAAAAACATAAAGATAATTTCTATTGAAATTAAAATGTATTAAAATGTTTTGAGAAAAAGTAAAATCCCCATTCAATGAAAGAGTCATCAAAATGAAGGTTTGTTTTTTGAAATGACTAGGACATAGGGTACATAAGTATGAGAAAGGTCTTCAACTCCACTGATAATATCCAAAATCATTAAAAGTTGGATTAAGAAAGAAAAATTCAATACTTTTATTCATTGTTGAATAAGATTATTTGAATCATTCTCAACCATTATATTCTAAATCAAATTATCCAATAAAAATTCATTCTCATCTTCCTCTGACTAAATGAATGATTTCATCATATCCTTGATTTATTAAGCACTTTCCCCAACTAGGATTCACTTGATGTCAGTTGACTAATTATATATCTTTTATTTTACAATATCACACTTAAAGGAGTAATATCACACTAAAAAGTGTGTAGTCTATCGTTGTACCCATGTAGTACATAGGTAACATCTTCAAACATTTTGATTAGTATAGGTAATGTCTTTTGATAGGAGGTTGATTCTTGACTAAATGCCTTAAGAGATTGAATAGTCTCCCAATAATCAGCTTAAACTCATCAAACTCTAATTTCTTAATATATTCATATCTTAAAATATTTAACTCATTAGAAATATTATTGATAAGATATTCATGGTTTCATAAAGAATTTAGATTCTCTTTGAATTCCATAAATGGACCATCTAATTTTGAAACTCAGAACATGGCACTGAAGAAACATTGTATTCTTAAAATTTATTTTTAGTATCCTCAAAATGTACTCTAAGAAATAAAATATTAGCCTCTTATAAATTGATTTTTATAATTAGGGATTCATCCATAGATTCAGGAAGATTCAAAAGATAGAGTGTTAGGGTCTGGGATAGCTTCCCATTGACTGACTTATACTAAGGAAAACCATGGATCGTCATAACCAGCTAATATGGTTCCTAAAGAAGATACTCCAGTAATTTCATAATTAGAAATAACATGAATTTGAGTATCAGTAACGACATCCCTCATAAGTTCTTGACTATGATTCTCTTTCTCAACTTTCTCACCCAAAAGATTCTCACTCTCAACTACTCTTAGTGCTTCATCCACAGAATCTAGAACAACAACTATAATTATCCTTTTCTGAATAAGATATTATTCTGTCTGTGAAGTGCCTTCTTTATCAAGACTCCATCTTATATATCCAACAAGGGGATTCATCATTTTCTCCCCTTTCATTTCTGCAACTAAAAGTTGTTTTTTTTATGCTCCAACTAGTAGAAGATTATTGCAAGCTTTTCTCCATATAAATCCATGATTTTCCATTGTTCCATCATTTAATGTGTTGTTGTGGTGACATGTATTTCCAAAAAAATGTATTAACAGTTTTTCATTTCATTCATAGAAAAAAAAATTATTCATAGGGATAATATTTCATCTTCGCAAATTTGTGGAAATAATGGTTTAGATATCATATCATAAATCAATAGAAATTAATCTTCTATGAGTCAGAAATAAAAATATGACATACATTTCATGATACTTGAATTTTTCTTAGTCAAAAGTTCTATGAAAAATTACATATTGAATAAAAATAATAAAAACATGATGATAAAAAGTAAGTTCTTTACCCATTAGCTTCTTGACAGTTCCTGTTCCATACAATTAAAACATAATATCCTCTAATGAATGTATTCCATTTCCAATATATCTCAAATCAAACTAAAACTACCCATCATGAGGACTATGTAAAATATCATCCCTTTCTATAGAAGACAAATAAAACACAGAATAATTAATCTTTGAGATAATTAAATCTTCTTCAAATCCAAAACTAAATGTAACCTTTCTAAAAAATTCCTTTAATTAAATGCCATAAACGATAGGTGTAGTGCATTCTATTAAAGCATTGACCAAATAATCAAATCTTATTGCTTCCTTGAGAGAATTATTAATAGAATCTAAATAAACATAATCAATTACCTTTCCCAAGATCACTTTCTAGTATTCCCCAGTAGTATATATATTTTTTCTTACTCAGCAACAACAGATCATCATTGGGTTTCTATCTATGAATGTTTTTTGATTAAAGGGATTAAAGGTTTAGGGTTTTACAGCATAGTAATATAAATAAGTTCAATAAACCGAAAGGACGTATAGAAGAGGAGAAAGAGAGCGGGAGAAGGCAAAGGGTCTGGTCGCGCCAATTGAAAATGTACTCATTAATTTTTAATTTTGAAAATGAAAATAAAATAAAATTGAATTGAAATTCTAAATTAAAATTTATTTGAATAGAATATTATAAATAAATCATACAACAATAAAAACAGATATACTAGAAATAAATTAATCAACTATCACATAAACTCAAATATTCCTGACGCCACCTTAATAAAATCAAAACTATAATTAGGAAGTTGTTTAGTAAAAATATCAGCTAATTGATATTTGGTATTAAAGATATATTCTTTTTAGAGACATCATCTCTTAGAAAATTATGGTGTATATCAATGTGATTTGTCCCAAAATTGCTTATATGATTTTAGGAAATATTTATTAGACTGGTCTTATCACATAAAATAGGTATACTATTAAAGATTAGTCTAAATTCTAGTAGAGTGTTTTTGATCCACAATACTTGCGCACAGTAACTGCCAGTAGATATGTATTCTGAATCATCGGTTGATAGGGTAACTGAGTTTTGTTTCTTACTAGAACATGAAAGTAAATATTTTTCTATGAAGTGGGAGTTTCTTGAGGTCCTTTTTCAATCTAATCTAAAACCTCCAAATAAAAAATCTGAATATGAAATAAAATTTAGATCAGATTTTTTGGGGTATATAAGAGTTTGAAAAATATTTAAATTTAAATATCTAAACTTTATATTAACAACAAAAATATGGTACTCTTTTTGATATGATTGGAATCTAGAAAAAGTTCATATGGAAAATATAATGTTTGGTCTGCTAGCAGTAATATATAACTAAATTCCAAATATAACTCTATATAACATGTTGTCAACTAGTTTTCTAGATTCATCCAAATAATGTTTTTCATTAAATTAATAATTTTTTTACTATTATTAAAAATAATTCCAAAATATTTTTTCTAAATATTTCATCCTAAAACGAATTACAGTTCACCAATAATACTTATTTAAAATTATTTTTTTGTTAAATTTGTAAAATCGTGACAATGATTTTTATTAGTTGAAACAAAAAATATCATCATCAACATAAATTTGACATAATAAAATATTTGAAGAATTGGGTTTCTTAAAAATTGTTGGATCTTCCAATCCAACAATAAATCCATTTTCTGAAAAGAAAATAACTTAATCTTTCATACCAAGATCTTGGTGCTTGTTTAAGTCTATAGAGTGATTTATTATGTTTTAAAAATAGTGTTTTTTTAGAATTTTCAAAACCAGGGGGTTGTTTAACATAAACATCTTCTATTAAATAACAAATTAAAAAAAACAACAGTCATTTGATATAACTTATATTCAAATGATATTCGTAATCTAAACCAATTATAAAGGATTATAATCTTGCTATATGGGAAATGGTATCATCATAATCTACAGCTTCTTCCTAATTACATCATTTTTTGACCAATCTGGATTTATTTCAGGTTATAATCCCTTGATCATCCTGTTTATTTCTAAAGACGGTCAGAGTTTCTATAACTAGATAATTGGTTGGTCTCAATACTAGTTCATGAAATTCCATCCTTTTGAACTAGTTTCACTCTTCTTGCATTGCTAATTTCCAAATATAATATTCTTGGGATTATTCAATAGTCATCGTTTCTAATTGAGATAGAAATGTAGATAATTTAGCTAGGCTTCCATCATTTCTTCTAGTTCTAATTCATTTCTCTATTCCTCCTGTAACGGTTTCTAGAGGATCGTTCTTTAATGTTATAGACTATCTAGGCATGAAACATTAAGGTTATTCTCTATCATGTTCTAATAAATTGGACTAATTTCTATTAATATCATTTTTAAAAATAATTTTTAATGTTTTCATGCCCTATGTTATCTAAAGATTTAGTAACATCATCAGTTTGATCTTCTCATTAGTAAAATGGTGAATTTCATAAATATTCACATTAAATAATTCTTAAAAAATCCATAACATTTTATTAAACACAAGATAAGCTTTAGAGGTATCATAATTTACTAAAAATATTCCATTTTCATCATTTGGATTGAACATACCATGTTTTTCCATAATATTCAATAGATACATCTAGAATCCAGATAACATTAATGTAATTTACATTAGGTTTTATATTATTACAAAGTTCATATGGTTCATTTTATAAAATGTTCCTCATTAAAACTATATTCAAGATATAGCAGGTTGTGCTTATATCGTCATCAAAAATATATATAGGAATACTGTTTTCATTCGACATAGTCCAAACAATATATTGAATTGTTATACTTCTTCTTTCAACAATTCCATTTTGATGATATGTTCATGCTAAAGATAAGGTTTGTTTAATACCCTGTTTTTAGTAAAAAATAATTGAATTCATGATTCTCAATTTACCAACCATGATCACTTCATAATTAAATTATCTTAAACCCTTTTTCATTTTCAACAATTTTACAAAAACATTCACAATAGTGAAAACATCACTGTTTAGTTTTTGAAAATAAACCCAAGTAAATCTAGAATAATCTTACTATTAATCATAGAATATTAATTTACAAGAAAAACTCACTACTCATGACAGTCCAAAAAATCCATATGGATAACTTTTAAATTTTTAGATGTGGTGGTTCTGTTAATTGATTTGAAAGAGGATTTGTGCTTCTTACAAACTTGGGAAGCATCAAAAAATCTTTCATGGTCAAACATATCACTAAAAAAATTAAAAACTAACTATTTATAAGATTACTTTTTAAAATAATATAAATTACATTTCCCCAGTCATTTGTTCTAAATCTACGATTAAGTTTCCTAGGTATTTAAACAATTCACTTTTTGTTTACATTAGGAATTTAAATACAACGTAGAAAAATTATCAGTTCTATGTGCTCTAAAAATAACCAATTTATATTTATCATAGAGTATTATTTTTTGGAAAAATAAACCCATAATACATCAGCATAGAGTTTATAGATGCATATCAAGTAATTCTTTAACCCTTGAAGAAATAGTACTTGATTGATTGAGATAGTCATTAGAAATCCAGCTTTTCCAACTCCAATAATTTTTTCTTCGTCATTATCACAAAAAGTGACTAATACTCCATCTATTTGAGTTAGTGTGTGAATGTTGTTTGAGTCTCCACTCATATTCCTATAACAGCCATAGTTCGTATACCATATATATTTTCTTTTTCTATGACATGTTTCCTAAAAAACAATTTAGAGAATTATTGTTTTGGTAACGATGTAATATTAGCTCCACCAATGTTAGAAAGAAATGATTTGGGAATTCATATCAGCTTTATATTTACATAATATATATCACATAATTTGAATGAAATTTTAGAAATAAATGATCTTTGAATATATTAATTTTATGATTTTCCCAAAAGAAATTATTAGGGAAATGGTCATTTGATCCACAATGATAACATGTTGTATTTTTAGAATTGGGCAGAATATAATTTTTATTTCTCACCCTTACTTATTATTAGAAATCATTCACTTTAAATGAAATTATTTTTAATAATTTCATTTAAAATATTTTCTCCTAAATTAAAAAACAAGAGAAACACTTCTATATGATTCTACTCCATCTTTTAATTCCTTTATTTTCTTTTCATGATTTATACTGTTGGATTTAGAGGAATTAAAATTTTCAAGTTTCCCTTTGATGTTGTTTTATCATGGTATTTCATTCGCCTAAAATAGAATTATAAATGTTTTTAAAATATTTGTACCTCTTTATAAATGAATCATATTTTCTTATTACATAGAATATTAACCTACAAATTTATCATTTGAGTTACTACTATTATCAGAATAGAAAGATTAAAATGTTAGCAAATTTTCCTATTCCACTATTAGTCACATATTGGATTTTATATTTGATTGATCTCTCTCAGAATTATTCTTTTAAGGGATAATTGAGTCTTCATATACACTCCATGTATCTCTCATTGAACATTTTCTTTGGCGTTAATAATTAGTATTTTCGGATATCAGTTTTCTATCATTTTTAATTCATCTTTCAGTTAATTACTGATATAACCATATTTCTTATATTAACAGTATCAAACATCATTTGGTTCTTTTTCATCCTTCCTAAAGTATTTTTAAATCCACTTTTCTTCTTTTAAAACATTTTGATCTTTTGGGCTAGTTGAGCTAATTCCATTTCGGAATATGAAGAATCTGAATTATTTTCTTTTGTGAATTCTTACCATGATCTTATACTATTTTTCTAAGATGTTACATTAACTGTTCAATTTTCCTTATTTACTATAATATTATGGTCTTAATCTTGAACATTAATTTCTTCTAAATACATCGTGAGTGTTCCAATCAGTTCTTTCATTGTATGATTATTGATAGGCGATGATTGATGAATTACAGCAGATATTCCATTCCATTTATATGTTATTACACTCAATAATTTCAATTATTGGTCGGGTTTTTTGATGGGTTCACATATGGATGTAATATTTTTGACAATTTCTATAAGCCTTACATTCATCTATGTGATTTATTTACCATATACATTCTAAATGTGTTTCATTTTATCATAGTTGTAGTATATCTCATATTTCTAGCATTATATATTCCCTCATAATAAACTACAATAGTTTTACACATTTTATATGCTGTTGGATGTCATGATACATGACTGAATTAATCTAGTCGAAGCCCAAAAAATGATATCATTTATTTCTTTAGAATCGATATCATATTTGGCTTAAATAGCTTCATCAGATTTTTCTAGATTCTCATGATTTATATATAGGGTAATGAACTTTGAGTAGACATCGAATCCAAGATCATTCAGATAGATATTCATTCAATATGTCCATCATCCAAAATATTTACCATTAAAATATGATGCATGTATCATTGAATTACCTTCTCTCAGATCATCCACTTTCATATTTTTAAAGAACTTATAATTTTATCATTCTATAGATTTACCCAAAATCTCACCCATAAATAAAATTTTTAGGTCAGAAAATAAAAAATTACACAAGATGGGGAAGAGTTGTGGGTTTTCAAGAATCATCCGAAATTATGGCTTTTGACACCCATTCTCATTTATGTGGGAATGCAGTGTTATAATTTTATATGAAAATATATAGTAGATAAACTGAAAAAAAGAAAATTGATTTTATAGTGGTTTGAGGTACCATGATATCCTAGTCCACTCTACCAAATAGTCTCTTTGCGAGCTTTGTAAATTTCACTAAGATGGTCATCTTATCATAAGAACATAAATTATCAACTGAGTGTGGGAAGATAACACATTTAAAAATTAGAACTATAAAAATCCTTCTAGTTTTTTGTTATTGAACTGATTATCCATAGCTTAGATCAAGATGCTGATACTCCACCATAACTGAGCCCAAGCAGATGATACTCCAATAAATAAAAAGTGTTTGATTTGATAGGTTCAGGTTTTAATTCCTAGTTGAAGCAGAAAGAAACTAAAAAATGATGGATCATATTCTTTAGAAAATAATATCTTCAAGAATAAAAATTTATGAAGGAATCCTTGTTGCAAAATTTTCTTTTTTATTATACATCCAAAAGAACAACCTGATTGATTGCAGAAACTCAAATTCCAATTGACTAGGGTTGTTGTAACATCCCCTATAAATTTGATAGATTTCCTCCAATGAACATGGTTCATTGAAACAATAAAAAAATATTCTTTGATTGGCCTTTAATTTTGACTTGACCGTTATAGAAATATTGGATTGAAACACATCATGAAAAACATCTTTGTTTAGAACACAACGTAGGGTTAAGATGCATTGAGTAGGGTTACATTGCATACCATAGGGTTCCTTTGCATTGCATAGGGTTCATTAACATAGTGTTTGGTTCCTACTAACATATGGTTTCTTAACCATACTTTCATATTTACGTCATGTAGTGAATAAAAGTCTCATAGGGTTGATAATCCATACATTTATTCCACATGCATTGTATGAATAGTACATCCTGACTCCAATGTATGGTTTTTGATCCACAAATTTGATGATTCTATGAATTTAAGGATGCTCATCCAAACACAAACTGTTTAGTGTATTGTATGGTCAATACTATATGCAAGCATTAACTTCTCAGCATTACTTATAGTTGATACCATACGTTCATTTACCAAATGTATGGTTTAGGAAAAGTGTTTTTAGTGTAATTCTCGTAATGTAAAATTAAATTAAAATTTATATAAATTGTTTAAAACAAATTCATGAAAACTTCATTGGGAAAAAACAAGTGTATTTTTCAACATCAAAATCATTATAAATTATAGATTATTGATGAGAAAATACATGCCCAACAAATCAGGCATTGAATTTTGATGGATTTATGATTATTATTAAATTCATCTGACACATATATAGGGTTATATATTTTTTATATTACCTATAAAATAGAAATAATATATCCCACTAATGAAATTGAAAAATAATTATACCACATCAGGTTACTATTTTAATAAAAATGTGTGGTTTTCCTAGTCTACTATGTTTTCGGGTATGGGTAATTAGCTGAATCCATAAATATATGATTTTCATAGTGGTTACACCAAAAAACATATGATATCATATGATTATAGTCATTCCATAATCTTTTACTATTTGGTATTTTGTAAATATTTTTCATTTTCATGTTTACAAGGTTTATAATCATTTTTATATGAGATTTCATTACCCATATCATGTATCATGATTTCGTTTTTATTAATATTTATTTCTTCCAAAAAAACACTTATGATCGTGTATTTTATTATCTATATCTATCTGATTGATATTTTCCATGATTTCCCCCACAATATTAATTTGATCTCACCCCTTACTTATATTACTCGTTTTCCCTAGGATTTCCAATATTATGATATGGAGATATGGTAATGATATGGGGTAAATTTTATAACTCATATATATATAGGGGCATGGTATCTAATTAAAATGATGTCAATATAAAAATAAATTAAACCTATTAATTTTATTGAGGTATTATAATTTTTGGATTTAAACTCTAATTGTGTAAAATTATTTCTGCCCCATATATATTTTTCCTATTTAATGATATTTGGTGTCATACAATGATTGAGAAGTATGAATTTATAGCACTATATAATAATGTATGGGACAAAGGTCTCTTTAAACCCTCTGATATATCTATTAGATTATCATAGATAGTTTTAAAACAAAATTAATTTTATTAACCAAATAGTGACTCTATAAATTTTATACACACCCACTCATCCATTATTATATTAATATAACTTAGTTAAAAATAATAAATTATTAGAATCTATAGTTTATAATATTGAACTGTTGTATACATAAAGCCTCGTTATTGAATTCCATATGAAACTGTCTTATACAATCATATCACAATGACAATCTGCCATTGTAAAATATTTGTAACCACTAATAATAAATATAATATATCATTTATTATAAATATAAAATGTTTATATCTTATATTAAAATTAAATATTTTTACATATATACCAAAATTTTTACAACTCTAAATGATCCAAATTTTAACACAAAATTAAACTCTAGAAAATTTCCCTTATAATTGATATATGGATAGTCACAATTCATAAAATAATACAACCTCTATTCATATATGAAATTCTCGAAAACAGAACTATCTATCACTATCCTAATATGTGTAACAATAGTTTATTTTTCATATGGAGCATGATGTGATACATGAAGACCAACACAATAATATTTTCACAACCAATAATATAATATAATAACACATGTTTCTTTCTATAGTTATCTATTTAAAAAATATAATTTTATTCAAACAATATTGACAACACAAAATCTTATATTACCATTTTATGTTTTAATGTTCTCAATCAACAAATATTTTTTTTCAATAATCTTCTCTAAGAATATAATCATGACCCTCGACACCACTATTAGGTTTCCACCTCTTTAATAAAATCAAATAACTAATGGAATGTGTAATCAATGAGGAGATAAAAATTATCCTCAACCCACATATTTGACCTTAGTATGTTAACTGCATTAATCATGTAATTTCTTATTTTACCACATGGAATAATGTTTTAATCCATTTTTATGAGATATTTTTTTAATTAACCTACAATAAAAATAATCACATAATTAATTTATAATATAGTATATAACCATTATCTAGAAATATTTCTAACTTATAAAAATAATATACTTAAAGACAATAAATGACTTCTAAACTAGTCACATTTTGTGATGAAATTTGTTATAAATAATTATCCCATCTAATTTTTTCTTATATTTCTTCATTACTAATATTTATTTCAATATGAAATATTCTATCTCAGACTATTAAAATATAATTTATTGTTTTAGATTAACATAACCATATTTAAATATGATAAAAATTGGAATGTTATGTAGACCATTTAGTAATAATATTTTCTATTATGTCATTAAATCATTACTATAATAGGACAAACCGTCATTTTCATTAATTAATTGTAATTTCTTAACTATGAAAAAATTATAGAATCAAATTTGTTTTTATTAATAAGAAATATAATGAATTTTCATCCTTGTGTAATAGAAAATAATTCAAATAGATCCATTTTTTTCCTAATTGTTATTAATAAATAAACCTATTTTAATTTTCATGATGACCAACTACGTAACAAGGTTTTGTGAGTAATGTTTTGAGAAACCTAATTTCATATCAATAAAAAAAGATCTTGATGTTTCTATAACACTAAATGAAAATATCTAATAATTATGTAATGAGAAAAAAGTTAAATCTATAGAGATGATATTATGAAAAAAGTGAACTTATTTTTTATATGTCAAAAAATTAAAAGAGGAAATAAGTAAATGGATAATGATTTTTATGGGAGTTATCTTAATCTGGATATGATTGTACATAAATTAAAACATGGTAACGTTATTTATCAGACAAGAATGATATAAAATTATAACTATATTATAAGTAAGATACACATGCTCATAAAATTTAAGATGAAAATAAAAAATTACATGTGATGATTTTTCAAAATCCCCATGAGATTCTATTGAATAGAAACCCATGAATTCAACATATACTTCCATAATTATTTCAATCACATAACATGGTTGAATTGAGTAAATTATTATAAGGAATATATTATAAGAACTAATAGTAAATGTAACTAGGAATTGATTATAGTAATAAATCAACATTTACTGATGATTCTATAAAGTATCTATATGTATATATGGAAAACTGCTCGAAAGTGATCAACTGCTTTTTAAACATATTTACAATTTAAATATTGTATGTTGTGAAATAGTGATTTTCCAGATGAATGTAAAACAAGTAAACCACTGTAATAATGAATAAGGATGAAAATATGGAGTATAATATACAATTCCTTCAATACCCTACTCCATGTTAACCTTTAACACTATCTCTTGAAATTGGTAAAAAAATTAGAATGATTAAGGGACACTATAAAATGATTACTTTTGGGGTGTAATAGTGTCATTAGGAAATGTAATGAAACCCAATAAGTGTAAATTACATATGAAACCATTCTGAATTTTTATAAAAATAAATATAAAATAGAATTATCTTATGGACACATGGAATTGAACTCATGAAGCACAGTGATATCGTCAACTTTCCACTTTATTTGGAACTCATATGCACTAAAATTAGTTGGTAAAAAATGATGAAACACAACATGGGTATAGTAGAATAGTGAAAACTCCAATTTATATGTATTTTATTTTGTATAATAGGGTTTAGAACATCTAATATATCAAAATACCTTGGGAATAAATGATATTAATACGTAGGCTTGTCACTTAAGATATATTATAATTTAAAAATATATCCTCATTTTCATTTATTTTTTTTTATTTTTTTATTCTGATGACATTAAAAGAGACATTGTGGATTACAATTTCAATATATATAATAAAATTGAGATTGAATGAAATGAAAAAATGTTCTAGGAGATATTATTTCAACCATTTGGTTATTCTCCTATTTCAATAAATAATTTGAATTCACATTTTAGTATATATTTTATTCCATCTAAAAATTAATCATAGAATAGAACACTTCACATTGTCTTATTATAAGTATAATTACACTTCAACCACAGTTACAAAGACCAGTATATCCTCTTATGTGAACTATTTTGGACACTCAACTACATCAAATGAATAGTGAGTAGAGTTACCTTTCATTAACTAGCTTCAAACACCCCCAAAATATAGTATTGTATTTTTCTTGTCGTGAGATCCATGTAAAAGTCACCCGAAAAAATTCAAAAAATAATGAACCTTTACCTCTATGATACTTTAGACTCTATCCTAGGATTTCTATATAAATCATAAGAATTAAGGAAAATACACTAAAATGATTTAATTTGATAATAAAAACAGAGTGAATGATAGATATTTTACACCCCAACACACTATCATAGAAAAAATGAACTCAAAATAACTAAATAAATACTCGAACTGATTATATTTTAATATAATATATTTTAAAAAAATTATGTTTCCCCTTAGATCATCCATTTATGGTCATAATTATTTATTATTTTTTTACAATATATTATTATAAAATTGTGAATATAAAATAAAATGTGGAAATGTGAAAAAAATGAAAATTCAAAATATCACATGTAGAAAACATGTTTATATCTATATCGTTGTTACTTTTTATAGGATAGATCATCCATATTCATTCTTGATCTATGATATCTCTACGTGTCTGAGAGTATTATTACTATCAAGGGAAATATGGATCTCCCCAAATTTAGTTTCCTACTTTAATCATTATATCATTTGGAAGTATGAATTTCATATCATAATCATTTTATGAGTCACATGACCTCTTCCTTCTCCATTTTCCATGATTATGTTCAATACATACATTTTTTAATCATTTCATGAATTCATTATGATTTTAATATTAGATTATGATTACATACATGTATCATCATGATTTTATTCCAATTGAATATAACATATTTATCAATTACCATATAATAAATTTTTGTTAACCATCCTTGACCATCTACAATAGTCATTAATATACATCATGGAATCCATCATATAATTATTTTTTATTTTATTAAATTACAAATGTATTTTTTCATTCAGTAATATATTTTTTTTTGGTATAGTTATATAATATTATAAATATATAATTTTTTTAGTTTTATCAATTTTTCCTTAAACGATTTAGGTCTCCTAGAAGCAGTGGTTGAATTTTTCTATTTATCATGAGTATCAATATAATTTATCCACATTTAGATATCAGATCATATTCACTAATATTTAGTAATATATTTGATGATATTCAGGTATCCTTCATTCATTTTATTCATTCTATATCACCATATCATCCTGAAGATATGAATTTCAAAACAAGTAATTTTTTTCATTGGTGTCGATATCCTTCATGTCATAAGTGGTGATTGTATCAAAACCACTATAGTAAACTATAATTCCATTCATGTTCTTTGATTAAAAATATCATAATTTAACACACTAAAATATGTGATGATTTTTTATGTTATATGGTTTAAAATTTCAACATCCTTTGGCTTTTAGATATTTCAATCATACCATGTTATGTTATCATAAATATTGGATCTGTATTGGTAAATTATATTAAAATGGTATAATATATGGTTATATCATGGAATGTATATCTCTTCACCACTACCTATGTGAACCCATTTTATATAACTACGTGAATAAAAATTCTCCAATCAACAAAATCCTCAAATAATCTATGTGTGTCACTGAATTGCTTTATAACATATACATTAATAAAGTAACACAAAATATACAACCATAACTCAAATACAAAAAAACAATAAATTAATTAAAATTAATCAGTTATATGATTTTCACAATAGATTTTAACATTACCATAAATTACATTACAAAGAGAAAATCCCAAAAATGTAAAAATGGTATTTTTTTTGAATTAATCCTAGAATAAAAATAGAATAACATATGGATTTGTTAATAGTAATTTCTCCCTATATGATATTTGTGGATTTAAAATAATATGTTTAGGCATTTTTTTGATGAATACATATATATATATATATATGGATTTTCACATGCTCTTCTAGAATATGACTCTATACTCTCTGGCCAGGATTTCTAGATGTAGATACATAAATGGGTAACTACACAATCATTAAGCCAATGTTTCCTAACTATGTATTCATCTAAGAGTTTCATGACTTGAATTTTTATAACATTATTTTATCTATTTTACACGTATTAACACACTAATATGGACATGTAAAAATTGATGTCCTTATGGAATCTATTTTAGTGCATCTCCACTATAGTACTATATAATAATCTATGGGATCAAATGAATTAACATTAAATTTTATCTTTTATACCTATAATATATAATCTTTATAGAAATATTAAAAACATATCTCTTATGATAGATCAATAATGTATTATGGATCATACTTGTTATTGGAATATATCAGGTAATATAAATAATTGTAGAATAATGATGAAAACATTTTATTAAAAGCTTATGAAAAAATAATATCATAATCATTGACATTAGATATAGGGTTTCAATATATTTTAGTAATTTATCATCTAAGATAGGTATATAATTTATATTTTTCAAGGCATGACGATTCATTATTATTTTACAGTGCATTTTATAATTATATAATTTATATATATTTTTAATGAAATATTTATTTTAAATTTATTTGATGAAAATTTTGAATTTTTCTAATTATGAAATACTATTAAAAGAAATTTATTTTAAAATAAATAATGAGATATATTTTAAATGAAAAATGTTGTCTAAATAATTATATCATATGTCTTATTTCTATTAATGATAGTTTATTTTGATGGATTTGTTTTAATAAAATGTAAAATAATAGTAAGAAGGGATATTTTATTTGAGTGATCATAGGAATGAGAAACAAAAATGAAGCATTGGGAAATGGAAGGATATGTCTTGAAATATAAAACAGTTTTGTGGAATTATTTTGCGTGACGTCTATCAAGGTATGGGAACTGAAAGAGGAATAAAGGGTTCTTGTTAAATACTCATGTTGATCATAATCTATGGTTAATTAATGTTATAATCATAGGTTGATCTTTTTTGTGTACTTTTTAATGTTACATGATATCTTATAATTATTATGTCTTGTAAACAATTTTAGATTGTGGGTAAACAAGGTATAGATACTATTTTCAATCAAGGAAACAATTATGTGGTTCATTGTGACTACAAAAATATTTTGTTAGTGGTGTTTGATAAAACAATTTATCAAGATAGGTAATTAATTTTTTCTAATAGAAGTTATTTCATGGTTAAGAATAAAATGTAAATTTGAATTTAGGGTGCGATATAGAGGAATTGTACAACTTATTTTTCACAATTATCCATCACTCTTATTCTTGATGTTCTTGTATATATCTTATTTTATCATGAAGAAAAAGAAAATTTATTCCTCATTTAGCATGGATATATCCTTAATGTTTTATTCATGGAAAAATGTATTATTGTTTGACCATAAGATGCAATTTCATTTGGACTTTAATTAATGAATAGGTCTTACCGATTGTTTTAAAAGGGAATATATTCATGGAATTGGAAACATATAGAAGATATGTGCATAAATTATTGTTCTAAATGAACATTTATGTCTGACTTCTTTTCAAAGGAAGGCAGTCACTACAATAGTTTCTCCTACTATACATCAAAATGAACATTGGTAAAGTGTGTAGAAGGTTAGGATCATCAAACATGATTGGGTATTTTTTCCCTCCATAAAATAGTCTTATATATTTTAGACATTTTTTATGGATCTTTACCATATCCAAGTGCAAATATTTATTTCTTTATCCCAATAGTCTCGAATCACAGTTTATCAATGTGACAATTAGTACATAACATAGTTATACCTTCAATGTGAACATATTTTTGTGTCATAGGCTGTTTTTAAATGTGAAAATATATATTTAGAAGTTTTTATCCATTAATATGAATATATATATGTGTATCAATGGTTATCCATGTTGTTTGTTAATAGCTAATGATTCTTAATTTTGAGGGGGTAATGGTTAAACATTGCATATATGGACAATATAGTGTTTATCATCTTCCAAGAAAGTAAAAAAAACTAATGGTGTTTAGATCAAGATCATGATAGGGTATTATTATGTACCCATATAATTTTAATGACATTACACATAGTTCTGTACCAATTAGATTCATGTGTTATACCTTTTTATAATCATTTGATAAGGACTGATCCATGCATTTAAATGTCATATGTCAAGAAAATCTAGGTGAAAGGTACCTATAAATGGTTGGTGTGGGAATAATTCATGAGAAACCATTTCTAATTAACCATGAAGTGAATATTTAGGAATGATGATAAGTTGGTCTCACATGTAATATATCCAGGTGAGGAAGGGACTGAGAGAGAATATTCCCCATGATGGTTAATGTGACGGGACCCAAATGGTTATTACCCTAAAAATTATACCATGAATTTACCATGTGTATAGCCTCATATAGAGATGTTATTGAGAGAATATAAAACTAGTCTATTTTAACGATATCTTAGAGGTAATATAGTCCAATGAGTGTGGATCTCTAGAATTACTAGAATATAGCTCCTAGAGGAGAGATATTCTAGGTATTAATGTTAGGTTTGAACATCATGGATGCCTTTGATGTATCCAATTTCACTAAAATTTAATCCCATATAGTTTTAGATATATATTTTTAATTCATTTTATAGGACTATTCTTGGATTTTAAACATCACGGAGTAAGGATGACGGAGAAATGGATTTCAATTTGTTCTACAAGGTTGATTTGGGTCACGAAATATATGAAAACATAGAATTACCTGGTGCTTATACAAATTTATCAACCAAGATATTCCCATCCCAATAAGTTGGTCTGAAAAATGCTTGGATAATGGGAACTTAGACATAGTAGGGGGGACATATGGGGGTGTTGGTAATTGGATGTTTAAACAATCTATCATTATGTAGAATGATGGGACATTTTGTAACACCCCAGGTAAATAAAGAATATGACATTTTCATATTTATCCATATTTGTAAATAAAATATTAATATGACTTTAAAGGGGACGCTATGCTCGATGGCGTACCCAACACGCAACAACGAGTTTCTTGGGAATCTTACATTGCACTCTAATAATAAAATATTATTATTTTAAATGGTAGTTAACATGTAGCCGTTGTAATGGCGGGAATGGATAGAAATAACTAAAATATGATTATATATGTTTTTAAATGTTTTTACATTTATCCAATAAAGGATAGAGGCTTAAAATAAGGAAAGAATTCAATTTTAGGCGTATATGCCCTAGTTTTCACTAAAGGTTCACTTATCACCTTTTGATGTTGAACCATCATTAAATATAGTTTTGTTCACTCTTAAACATTCTTTTGGACCAAATAAAACTCTTATTAAGAATATGGACATCAAAATTTACTTTGTGTAAATTTTTGGTATCTTTCTGATAAAGTTCATTTTTTAATGAATAGTGTAAAATGTTTTATTTTAATTCAAAACCCCTTTTTAATCTAATTTATTTATATGATTAGATTATATTTTTAATTGGTTTTAAAGTGAAATTAGAATATATTTTTACCATTAAATCCAATAGGGGTCGTTGGAATTAATTTCACTTTGAAATCAGACTTAAACCAGTGTCAATCTTTTGATGCTTATTGTTTCATAAAAACACGCTATTTGCTCTGACAGCGGGAATTAATTATTATATTAATTAATGTGAATTATATGTTTTGAATTTTTTAAAATAGATTTCATTTTTTAATTCGGAATATCAAATATAGCTTAGGGTGAATTTTTGGGATTTTTCTGAAAAACATCAATTTTTGATGAATAGTGACACCACTAAGTGGTACTTATAAAAACTGATTTTTCCATTTAAATGAAATTTTTCCATCTTTGTGTTTTGAATTTCAAAAATCTGACATACATGGTTTTTATTAAGAAGTAAAATTTGGTTCAATGGGATAAAAATAATTTTTTGGTGAATAGTAACTTATTAAGTTTTTAATCGCGATTAGAGGTAATTAGTGTCGTTTGAGGTAAAAATAATGTTTTAATAATATGAAATAAGCTTGACACATGTCCTACCCACATTTCTTGTGTCATAGCCTACCAAGAAAAGCCATGGGTCAACTTGGGGACCCCATGGATCCACTTTGGTTGGGAAATGACATAAATAAATTTTTATTTAATGTAAAAGTAAAAATGAGACAAACATGGAATGTTTTACTAAAATAATGTCTACATGGGGTTATACAAATCAACTTTTTGACTATAAATATTAATTGGAAATATAAAACGATTTCCTACATCATAGTATTTTTTTTATAATTTTTAGACATTAAATAAATTAAATTATTTATGACATAATAATGATTCACCGATGACATCATTATTTGACGATTTAAATAAAATTGAAAGATAATGTAAAATATATAAACTACACATGTCCAAAACTTATTGGATTGGTGGATTTCGAACCCTTATCACCTTATCCACGAATTATATCAATGTGGAACCTTTTAAAACCGAAAAACATTTTCAAATAAAGTAATATTTCTTTACTTTCCAAAAGTGCCCCTCCTCTCCTCTTATAAAAGGCCCCCACCTCTACCTCATTTCACACACTCCTAAAGCCTTTGGCTCGGCCAAACCCTGCCCATTTACTCTCTCCAAATCCCTCTCCTCATCCTAGAGGATTCTCTTTGGGAATAATCCTTTCAAAGGAATCCTTTAGGGTCAAATCAAAAGGTGTTACACTTTTAAAGGTAATTCATTCTCTCATGTTCATTTGTTTTATTTTGCCTCTCCAACCCCCTAAACTCTTTTTATTTACTTCTTTTGTAACAACACCAGTATATTCAATATACTAGTATGTTGTTATAAGATTTATTCAATCTACACTCTCACACAACTACATCAAATGGTTAAAGAACATACGGTTTCCGTGGATGGTAAAATTCTGCCTCCCGAAACGATGATTGTTCAATACTCATTTAACACCTTCAAAGGTGGCCATTATGATGTCACTATTTTTATATATGATATATAATATGTTTAAGTTTTCATTAAGCTTCTTTTTTTCATTTTGGGCATACCTTTATGGTTTCCATTATGGGTAAACGTGATATCTTCATTTAAGGAAGTGCGGACTATCGCCCCCTCAAAGTGATTTGATTCGTTAAATACCATATGTGGGACATATAAAGGATGGAAATATGATATTATATATGATATTATAATGGAATTATAATATACCTTTATATCATTATTATTCCATTCTATAGAATATGAAATAGAAATGAAAGTAGCGTTCATGCGTACGTACGGCTTACCGTCTCCATGAACGGTGCATTTCATTTCTTACCTCTAAATTATTATGTAATGTTATAAATGAATGCATGTACTGGATATATATTACATATATTATATCTACATCATGAATACAATTCTGGATATAATAAACATTTGGCCACACGAACAACATGTAATTGTAAGAAGTCCACTTTCGACTTAAGAACCAAATATCGGCAAAACAATTATTATTAACATAAATGATTACATAATGTTTATAACATGGTAATAAGTGATATAAAAGGAATAATGAACTTGAAAAAGGTTCTTAAGGAAGTAGAAATTAAATCAAGTTTATTATTCAGGGGATTAAAGAACGATCGAGTCAAGTCGGACCCGAGGTAAGGGATCCTACACCTCTCTTTCTTTTTAAGTACACTCTTTTATGTCATTCCTTTTAAGCTCATATTTCTTATGATTGGGATGTTATTTTATATTACTACTACTGTACTTATTAAGTTCATATTATGAGAGACCCTATTTCCTCTCATCAATCCATTTTGAAAGTTTTGAGTGGCGCCGTTAGGCTGCCGAATTTTCGTAAGGGATTTTTCATCTCACTTTTATTCTCGTGAGATTTATGCTACAGTTGCCACAAATTCCATTGAGTGGTGTATGTACTTCACATTATTCTACTCTTTGTGTAATATAATTTCATTTATGAGTATTCACATCAATGATATAGTGTCCTTCTTTCATGGGGTGTATGTTTTGAAAGATACCCAAGTCGGTAAGGGAACCTTTCACCCTTATTTTTTTTAAAAGACTTCTTTTGTTGGGTCTTTTAATTTACATATTTTTATGTTGGGAAATGTTCTCATATATCCTTATTGATGTAAATTTTATGTCCAAGTGATGAGATACACTTTTTATCTCTCATCAACTCATTTTGATGTGATGCTGTTAGGCTGTCAAGGGAACTTTTTAACCCAATTTCGATTTCTTTGGGTTCAACATGTAGTCATTGAATATGTCATCCATTGAATATGTGTGAATGAACTTTTATTGTTTTACACTTAATATCCACTTATATTGGGTGTATTTATATTTCTCACACATATTTTTGAGATGGATTTGTCCTTAATTTATAGATACCTTCTTTGTAAGGGATTTCATTACATTTGACATTTCTATTGAGGGTTCATTGTTGTTATGCACCAATTCACTCTTATATGGTGTATATACTGTCCTTTGGAGTATTATATCATGAATCCATTTATTCTTATGAAATTATAAAGTTCTGACTAAATGTTATTCCTCAATTGTTGTTTTCAAGTGCCTCTAATTTTTGTAAAACCCCTTTAACCAAAATATCGTTTTAAATGTTTTAATTATTTGTTCTTATTAATATCCATGTTTTAAAAATGTTTTAAGGATTTATTTATATGGATATTAGTGGTTTAAAATTTTAAGCTTCAAGGTGGTATGGGACACTTTGATTCCAAAATCTTTTTATTAAATGATTTAAATGGTTTTGGAAATGGTTTCTTTTTGTATGGATTCATTATTTCAAAAATACTAAAATGTTATATTGTGATTAAAATGTGGAAATGTTTTGTTTCCTTTATGCATGTTTTATGTGATACGTTTATGTTATGGTTCTTGGGAATTGTTATGAAAACGGGTGGTTCAGTGATAAACTAAGGGCGGGTGAGCCCGATATAGCTCTCCAATGCATTGGGTAATGCGAAGGAGTGAAACGTTAAGGTTTCTTCGAAGAGATTTTGGGAATATACTGTGATGGGTATTCCAAACGTAACCAAGAGGGTTACTCCCTACATAAGAATTTTATTAATGCCTCAAGTTACCTTTATGTCTTATGATTTCTATGATTTATTCATGGTTTGATGAGGTAAGTTAAAGTGCCTTTGTTTTATGGGTAAAGTATGATTTCATTCTTATGTATATATGAACTCATGTTTCCTTTCCATATTTTTATAACCCTACTGAGATTTTTATGCTCATCCCAAGTTTTTGAAATATTTTTCACAGGTCAAGGGAAAGGTACATAATGTGATGATAGTGTCAAGGATGTGTCAAGAAAGAATCCATGTTTTATTTTCAATATGTTTCCATTGATGGGAAGAATGAATACTATCATTTATGTAACCACTTTGTTTAAATGTGGAATGTAATGCAAGTTTAATGATCTAATTCTCTAAAAATATAAACCTGAAAAGATCCTCAACGTGTAATCTTGTGATAACTCGAGATTATGTAAGGTTTAAGGCTGGGGCCTTATAGTTGGTATCAAAGGTCGGTTTAGATAACTTTAGAGGTTAGGGTATTATTTAAGCATAAGTGACATTACCATAATGGTTAGGATTTCAGAAAGAGTCCCAGCTTTAGATAAATTGAATGAGTAAGTATATCTTAGTGTTTATCTTAGTCATTAGTACATGATGGTTTTGTTGATATACTCACACTGACCTTTTTGGTTTTAGTAAATGGCTGGATCTAGCAGGCACCGAAGTAATAGTGGATGTGAAGGAAACTGTGATAGTTTTTTGAGCAAGCAACTGAATGATATGGGAGCTGCAATGAGAACTCTTTTGATTATCCTCAACCAACTATCTGGAGTCATGATTGACCACCTAAACCTTGGAGATTTCTCTAAGGCATCATATATGCAAGAAACAAATCCCTATGGAAGTACAGGTAATAATCATAAAGGTAAGTGTGTTCAAAAACCTATGTGTCAAAGTTGTGGAAAGAAACACCTAGGAAAATGTTTCAAAGGGATAGAAATATGCTATAGATGTGGAAATGAAGGTCATCAAGCAAGAACCTGCCATGGAAAAAGGAAGCATCCAGTTGACTCGAGGAAAGGGAAAGAAGTTCTTTCTCAGGGATCAATTGAATGTTTTAAATGTGGTGTGCATGGTCATTATGCAAACACATGTCCTATGAAGAAGTTTCGTGAATGGGGTCACCAAGAGCGTACCAATATTCGTTTACCAATAACTAATGCCATTCCGATTGAGGATGAAGAAACTGACAATGACCAATCAAAGGTATGTACTATTTCATGACTATTGTTTTCTTATTTTGGAATCTTAGGATATGATTCATGATTTTTTTTGTAGGAAATAGGTATTTCGGAATAAGTTGGAAAGGAATGGATAATGGATCATGAAGAATGTTGAATGAGTAAGATGTCAACATATAAGGGCTTCAAGAGTTATGGTGAAATTCTTAAGAGTATTAAGTCTCTTTTGATGATGCGGTTACATTATAAGACTTTTTATATTATGTGTAACCCTGATGTTTAATATAGGCAAAAAAAATTTCAAGTAATAGTTATCTTTTCTTTTGTGGACATAGTTATAAAGAACCATTTGGGTTTATATGATCCTTACTTTTGAGGTAATTATGGGTTACTATATGTTATGATTGAAGTGAAAGGCATGAGATAAAATTGAGGTTAAATTATGTTATGGTTTTTATTGATGATTTTATCCCTTTTTGGGGAATGGTTTGAGAATTATATAGTTTTGGAAAAAGGACAACACGTAGACCGTGTGACTACCCGTCGCGTCGGACAAAGCTGCGGGAATCGAACCCACAATCAAAGTGCAGCTGTTATTTATCGCCTAACACTGGACTACGTGAAGTCCCTGGTTAGTTTGACTGAATCTTTTTTTTAACAGTAAGTTGATTTTGGGTTATTTATGAAAATGATTAACCTATCATAGAGGATATGTGATTAGGTTAATTACTTTTCAATACGAGACTTTAGGAGCAAGTGATGTTGTTTGGAGATAAATGTTATGATTTAACTTGGAAGACTATGTGACTAAATCCTTCAAATATTTGGGTTTCAATCTTATATTGGTTTACTTTGAAGAATTTTATGGACAAATGTTTCATCGGATGGTCCTCGTTGAACTTTGAGTTTTGTTGGACAAATTTTGGAGATTAAGCATGGATTTTCTTTTTAATGGGTTATCCTTTTCTGGATTATCTGACCTTGCACTAACCTTTTTTGGTTTTGGTTTTGGTTAAAGCCTAAAGACATGGGATGTATATAGTTCTCTTTTGTGGATTAGGTGATTCTCTAGATGTTGATTATAGTACTCTTAATGCGAACAAGTCTCCCTAAATACTCGTCTTTTGGAAAAAATATGATTTTGATTAAGGAATATAGTAAAATTTGAAAGTCAACATGATAAGTGATTATGTTTCCTTATGAATAAATTCCTCAATAAAAAGTAACTTAAAACAAAAATGTTTTCTATTAACTTTTTCTACTGGGAAATTGAATACCGTTTAACCCATCACATGTTTGTGATTTTCATGTGGTTAACTTTATCCTAAACATGTTTTCTATCACTCTCCATCAGAAGACGACCCTTTGTTTTTTCCTCCATGTCCATATTTTCATACTTGGAATCCTAGTATGGGTTAACTCGGGTGACCTCTGTGCTTATCTTTATTTATTTTAAAGTGATTGTTTAACCGACTCTTGTTCCGATGTGGGACTTTCAAGGATGTTTCCAAGCTCAATTTTAAAAATTGCGAGGACGCAATTCCCAAAAGGGGGGAAGGATGTAACACCCCAGGTAAATAAAGAATATGAAATTTTTCATATTTATCCATATTTTTGAATAAAATATTAATATGACTTTAAAGGGGACGCTATTCTCGATGGCGTACCCAACACGCAACAACGAGTTTCTTGGGAATCATACGTTGCACTCTAATAATAAAATAATATTATTTTAAATGGTAGTTAACATGTAGCTGTTGTAATGGCGGGAATGGATAGAAATAACTAAAATATGATTATATATGTTTTTAAATGTTTTTACATTTATCAAATAAAGGATAGAGGCTTAAAATACGGAAAGAGTTCAATTTTAGGCGTATATGCCCTAGTTTTCACTAAAGGTTCACTTATCACCTTTTGATGTTGAACCATAATTAAATATAGTTTTGTTCACACTTAAAAATTATTTTGGACCAAATAAAACTCTTATTAAGAATCTGGACATCAAAATTTACTTTGTGTAAATTTTTGGTATCATTCCGATAAAGTTCATTTTTTTAATGAATAGTGTAAAATGTTGTATTTTAATTCAAAACCTCTTTTTAATATAATTTATTTATATGATTAGATTATCTTTTTAATTGGTTTTAAAGTGAAATTAGAATATATTTTTACCATTAAATCCAATAGTGGTCGTTGGAATTAATTTCACTTTGAAATCAGACTTAAACCAGTGTCAATCTTTTGATACATATTGTTTCATAAAATCACGCTATTTGTTCTGACAGCGGGAATTAATTATTAAATTAATTAATGAAACTTATATGTTTTGAATTTTGTAAAATATACTTCATTTTTGAATTCGGAATATCAAATATAGCTTAGGGTGAATTTTTGGGATTTTTCTGAAAAACGTCAATTTTTTATGAATAGTGACACCACTAAGTGGTACTTATAAAAACTGATTTTTCCGTTTAAATGAAATTTTGCCATCTTTGTGTTTTGAATTTTAAAAATCCGACATACATGGTTTTCATTAAGAAGTAAAATGTGGTTCAATGGGATAAAAATAATTTTTTGGTGAATAGTAACTTATTATGTTTTTAATCGCGATTAGAGGTAATTAGTGTAGTTTAAGGTAAAAATAATGTTTTAATAATATGAAATGAGCTTGAAACATGTCCTACACTCATTGGTTGTGTAATGGCCGACCAAGAAAATCCCTGGGTCAACTTGGGGACCCCATGGATCCACTTTGGTTGGGAAATGACATAAATAAATTTTTATTTAATGTAAAAGTAAAAATGAGATAAACATGGAATGTTTTACTAAAACAATTTTTACATGGGGTTATACAATTCAGATTTTTGACTATAAATATTAATTGGAAATATACAACGATTTCTGACATCATAGTATTTTTTTATAATTTTTAGACATTAAATAAGTTAAATTATTTATGACATAATAATGATTCAGAGATGACATCATTATTTGACGATTTAGATAAAATTGAAAGATAATGTAAAATATATGAACTACACATGTCCAAAACTTATTGGATGGGTGTATTTCGAACCCTTATCACCTTATCCACGAATTATATCAATGTGGGACCTTTTAAAACCGAAACACATTTTCAAATAAAGTAATATTTCATTACTTTCCAAAAGTGCCCCTCCTCTCCTCTTATAAAAGGCCCCCACCTCTACCTCATTTAACACACTCCTCAAGCCTCTGGCTCGGCCAAAACCTGCCCATTTACTCTCTCCACATCCCTCTCCTCATCTTAGAGGATTCCCTTTGGGCAGAATCCTTTCAAAGGAAGCCTTTAGGCTCAAATCAAAAGGAGTTACACTTTTAAAGGTAATTCATTCTCTCATGTACATTTGTTTTATTTTGCCTCTCCAACCCCATAAAATATTTTTATTTAGTTATTTTGTAACAACACAAGTATCTTCAATATACTAGGATGTTGTTATATGATTTATTTGAGCTACACTCTCACACAACTACAACAAATGGTTAAAGAACATACGGTTTCTGTGGATGGTGAAATTCTGCCTCCCGAAACGATAATTGTTCAATACTCATTTAACACCTTCAAAGGTGGCCGTTATGATGTCACTATTTATATATATGATATATAATATGTTTATGTTTTCCTTAAGCTTCTGTTTTTTTTTCATTTTGGAAATACCTTTATGGTTTCCATTATGGGTAAACGTGATATCTTCATTTAAGGAAGTGCGGACTACCGCCCCCTCAAAGTGATTTGATTCGTTAAATACCATATGTGGGACGTATAAAGGATGGAACTATGATATTATATATGATATTATACTGGAATTATAATATACCTTTATATCATTATTATTCCATTCTACAAAATACAAAATAGAAATGGAAGTAGCGTTCATGCGTACGTACGGCTTACCGTCTCCATGAACGGTGCATTTCATTTCTTACCTCTAAATGATTATGTAATGTTATAAATGCATTCATGTACTGGATATATATGAAATATATGATATCTACATCATGAATACAATTCTGGATATAATAAACATTTGGCCACACGAACAACATGTAATTGAAAGAAGTCCACTTTCGACTTAAGAACCAAATATCGGCAAAACAAATATTATTAACTTAAATGATTACATAATGTTTATGACATGGTAATAAGTGATATAAAAGGAATAATGAACTTGAAAAGGTTCTTAAAGAATTATAAATTAACTCAAGTTTATTATTCAGGAGATTAAAGAACGATCGAGTCAAGTCGGACCCGAGGTAAGGGATCCTACACCTCTCTTTCTTTTTAAGTACACTCTTTTTTGTCATTCCTTTTAAGCTCATATTTCTTATGATTGGGATGTTATTTTATATTACTCCTACTGTACTTATTATTTTCATATGATGATAGACCCTATTTCCTCTCATCAATCCATTTTGGAAGTTTTGAGTGGCGCCGTTAGGCTGCCGAATTTTCGTAAGGGATTTTTCATCTCACTTTTATTCTCGTGAGATTTATGCTACATTTGCCACAAATTCCATTGAGTGGTGTATTTACTGCCCATTATTCTACTCTTTGTGTAATATAATTTCGTTTATGAGTATTTACATCAATGATCTATTGTCCTTCTTTCATGGGGTGTATGTTTTGAAAGATACCCAAGTCGGTAAGGGAACCTTTCACCCTTCTTTTTTTTAAAGACTTATTTTGCTGGGTCTTTTAATTTACATATTGTTATGTTGGGATATGTTTTCATATATCCTTATTGATGTAAATTTTATGTCCAAGTGATGAGATACACTTTTTATATCTCATCAACTCATTTTGATGTGATGCTGTTAGGCTGTCAAGGGAACTTTTTAACCCAATTTCGATTTCTTTGGGTTCAACATGTAGTCATTGAATATGTCATCCATTGAATATGTGTGAATGACCTTTTATTGTTTTACACTTAATATCCACTTATATTGGGTGTATTTATATTTGTCACACATATTTTTGAGATTGATTTGTCCTTAATTTAAGGATACCTTCTTTATAATGGATTTCATTACATTTGACATTTATATTCAGGGTTCATTGTTGTTATGAACCAATTCACTCTTATATGGTGTATATATTGTCCTTTGGAGTATTATATCATGAATCCATTTATTCTTATGATATTATAAAGTTCTGACTAAATGTTATTCCTCAATTGTTGTTTTCAAGTGCCTCTAATTTTGGTAAAACCCCTTTAACCAAAATATCGTTTTAAATGTTTTAATTATTTGTTCTTATTAATATCCTTGTTTTCAAAATGTTTTAAGGATTTATTTATATGGATATTAGTGGTTTAAAATTTTAAGATTCAAGGTGGTATGGGACACTTTGATTCCAAAATCTTTTTATTAAATGTTTTAAATGGTTTTGGAAATGGTTTCTTTTTGTATGGATTCATTATTTCAAAAATACTAAAATGTTATATTGTGATTGAAATGTGGAAATGTTTTGTTTCTTTTATGCATGTTTTATGTGATACGTTTATGTTATGGTTCTTGGGCATTGTTATGAAAATGGGTGGTTCTGTGATAAACTAAGGGCGGGTGAGCCCGATATAGCTCTCCAATGCATTGGGTAACGCGAAGGAGTGAAACGTTAAGGTTTATCCGAAGAGATTTAGGGAATATACTGTGATGGGTATTCCAAACGTAACCAAGAGGGTTACTCCCTACATAAGAATGTTACAAATGCCTCAAGTTACCTTTATGTCTTATGATTTCTATGATTTATTCATGGTTTGATGAGGTATGTTAAAGTGCCTTTGTTTTATGGGTAAAGTATGATTTCATTCTTATGTATATATGAACTCATGTTTCCTTTCCATATTTTTATAACCCTTACTGAGCTTTTTATGCTCATCCCAAGTTTTTGAAATGTTTTTCACAGGTCAAGGGAAAGGTACATGATGTGATGATAGTGTCAAGGATGTGTCAAGAAAGAATCCATGTTTTATTTTCAATATGTTTCCGTTGATGGGAAGAATGAATACTGTCTTTTATGTAACCACTTTGTTTAAATGTGGAATGTAATGCAAGTTTCATGATCTAATTATCTAAAACTCCAAACCTGAAAAGATCCTCAATGTGTAATCTTGTGATAACTCAAGATTAAGTAAGGTTTAAGGCTGGGGCCGTATACATTTAACCAAAAAAAAACGATGTTGGGAATGTTTAAATTATACTAATGAGATGATCAACTTAGAACACTAGGACCAAATTATTCATGTTTAGTTTGAGAAAACAATATAATATATGATCAACCATGTTATATGAGAGTAAAAAATTATTTTCAAGAAGGTCTTATACACTATGGTTTCATAATAAAAACCATTTTTGAGTTACAAAACTCATTGATAATTGATATATTGGGTGTTATAACTAATATTAATCTCATTATATCCTTATAATTCCCACTGATTAGTTGGGTATGGTTTAGAGGTATATGGATTATATCACCCCTCAATAATCCTTGCATCTTACGCCAGTGGTCATACCTTTACTCGATTAGATTGATTAATAGAATAGTATTTCATAACTGATATGGGATATACCACTCTAATATTAACCTAATAAAAACCAATTTTATAAATGGAATTCATGATTTTGATCCCCATTGTTTTTCTGCCTATCTTTGTGGGTAAACTCAGAGTCTCACATTAGCATGGGAATCAACAATAATAAAGGGTGTGTGCTAACATGTATAATTGGATAATGTAAATATTAAATATTTTTTAGCGTTATCAACATACTGGTGTTAGGTATTTAACTCTAGAATGAGAGTTATTGGGTTATATCGACTCTCCGTTGAGTGGTTGTAGTGAATCAAAATTTTACTTGGGAATATAACATTAAAATGTAACAAATAAATATCATAATGTCATCCCACATCACCAAGGGGACTTTCTATATGTACTGAGAGACCTATAAATTTTTCCCTCCATGAGGGTATTTTCTTATCAAATCCCTTAGTCATTAAGGGTCCTATCCAATGATTCCTTTATGAAGGTAATACACAACATTTCCTTCATGAATGTACTGTGAAAATGTTCCTTCATTGAGGGAGAATGCAATGGTTCCTTTAAATAGGGCCACTACTTTAGAGTTCCTATAATTTTTTTCCTAATGAATGGTTTTATGATTATGTATTTTCTCTTTTTTATGGGGTGGTTAATTATTTGGAGGTTATTTGTGGAGAGATCTACATCTCAATTTACTAGAATATGAATGGATTTATCTCCAATTCTAAATCTATATAATATCCCCTATATGTATTTCATTCTCATGATTCCCATTTGGAGTGGGGTATTTTAATCAATCATGCATCAATAATTATCCCAATATTTATGGTCACATTGTTTGTCATAAAGGATCAATGTCCCACATAGGAGATTCACAAATAACCTAGTGAGGAATATCATAGTGGATGTGGGATCTTTCCATGGTGTTATGTGAGAGGTGAATATCCATTCCTCTAAGATTACAACAAAAGATATTATTTTTATAATTCCCAAAATTACCACCTCCTATGAATGAAATATTCACATTATAGGGTGACCATATTGATGAATCTAGCAAACAAAACAACTATTTTATCTAGTGAATAATATCACATACTTCGACCAATGAAATTACTTCAATGATTACTTCAACTACTTCATGGATAGTTCGAATGATGTTTTGGTTTCAATAACATTTCATAATTTATCAACTATAATACATACATGGTATCACAAAAAATGTTTCATTGAATCAAAAAATGATGATTTTATATTGCATTATGTCCCTTAAATGATAGTATAGTTACATTTTGGATAAAGAATATTTGTAGTGGAATGATTTCCATGTATGGTCTTTTCACTAGTCTTTGGAATAGCACTTGTTCTCTGAAGATGAACCCTTTTTTCAAAATTCAAGTGAACTTTTGATCTAGTTGGTCCCATTCTGAGTTAATATAATCCTTATATTCATTATAACACCTTTAAAATATTATGTTCCTGTATAAATTCCCCATCGAGGAATAGGGTCTGATCTGTATAAAGATGATATGATTTTATATAAGAAACATACCTTACTTATATTATTGAAAATGTATTGGTGAATTTAGAGGAGTTATAACCACTATATAATGGTTTTTTGGTGAGTTATTTTTTCATATAGCACATTTTTCCCTTCATGATCATCTTAGAGATCATGTCCTAAAATATCTATTTCACGGTAGCCTTTTATTGTGAGTGAGTTTCTTTACATGGATATATGGTTTTGATATTTTGATTCATTATAAAAATATTTTAATTCATTTTGGGAGATATTATTTAGCAAAAATTAAACTAGTAATATATACTATATTGTCTGCATAGAAATGTTTGTGGAACTCGATTATCGTAGTGTCTATTCTATTTTGTAGAATTTTGTACATTATCAATTTTGTTATCCAGATATTTCGAAATACTGAAAATTTAATATTATTATTTCTCATTTCTAGGAGACTGTATTTTTAGTTGGATCTCTTATCAAATTTAATGAATGTGGCGGAATACCGTGTATCCATCACTAGAAATGTTGATGTTGTCCATCATTAAAATATTTTACCTCCAAATGAAACCATGTTGGACCTTATCATCCCAAAACCTCATGAATACCATAATTCCCAAAATTTATATATATATATATATAAGAATTTAGTCTTCACGGTGATCTTCCAATCCAAGTGGCTAGTCATGGATTTTCATACACCTAATTTGAGATCTCTTAAACCCATATATAAAATACATCTGCACCATTGGTGACCATGTCCCATAGTTGTCCCAAGGAGGTTCCATCAACCTAAACAACACTCCATGGTATCAGGATGGTCATGATTCATCCATTTTTTATATCAGTCTATATTAAATGTAAAATTTTATCATTTCAAAGGATTATTATAATAAAGAATGAATATTGAAGTCGGGGCCAGTGATCTAGAGGTGGATTTTCAAATAAATAAAACGGGTATCTCAAGAAACATCAATGATATGAAAAATTATGGTAATGGATGGGGATAGTTAATTTGTACCAAACAATATGGGTCTCTGGATTTGTGATGTATTAGTCAAAAAAATTAACTAATTGGATCATTAATTGGTATTGAATTACCAACACATTATACCTACCATATTATGTGGTTGTCATTATTTAGTAGGATACATATCATGAAAGAGGAATAAAAATACTTAAATAAAAATATGATAGTTACCCCCATAGATGAAACTTGGTATAACAATCAATATACCCCTCTATAAGAGAGGTACTTGTTTATCTATGTAGTGTGATCATTTGGTATAACTATTCATACACATTTAATTATCATATTCGGTGATAGGTTGAATACCTTTTATCAACCTAATAGGTTAAGAACAATAGTATACATATGAGAACCAACCCCACTCAATAGTCTATATATATATCAGGATCATAATGGGTCACCGTAAAATTATTCCGATACGTCACATAATGAAATACTGTTTTTCTATATTTGTCTTCCTAATGTTATTTATCTAGGTTTTTATCTTTGTTTCAGAGTTAGTGTATTTTCACATTCATTGATTCCTATATATGTTTCAATAATGGTAACCAAGTTTTTGAATCTTCACTCCCATAAATAAATTTAATTAACATATAATTACCCACCCCTTTTATATATTTGTTACATTATTTTCCATATAAAATGGGTATGATCCCCGTATCATATTAGCTTACCATTAAAATATCAATATGGTTGGATAGTGGAACATTTTAAATGAAATTACTATCAATATCACAGGAAAATAACATCTACTACTTCTGGAACCATGTTTATCAATATTTCGATTATTTTTTTATTGTTCTGGGGTGTTTATTCATCTATATACATATTGAGTGATCCTAATGGATATTCAATCATTCCTTATTTCACACACACCATAAAAGTTATCAAAAAATTACATTTTTCTATGGATTAATGTTACAATATAATTTAATTTCGACATAGGGTTTATATTGAATTCATGGAGTGATTATACATATCCCTTATGCTTCGTACTAGTTCACAAGATAATTTATAGGCATATATCGAGAGATATTCTTACCTCTAACTAAGTGTAGGGTATATTGGAACTCACCAATCCTTCATCAACGTTGGTTTATGATGAAACATGATGTCACATGTATAATGATTAATTTTCTATTCACTAATAGTATGATTAACATTCCTAGATAATATGAAATATAATTGGTGGAACATTATAGAGACTCAACCCCCGAATCTTGAGCCAACATATTCTATTTATTACATTGGTATGATTATGGGGAATTGATACCTAAAGGATCAATAGTTAAATATTATTGGAAAAAAAGATACATAAATGAGACTTATATGAAAAAATTAATATATTAATTACAATATATTTTTTCTAAATAACTTCAAGGATAACATTACTCCATCTAGTATATCCATTCTGATCTTTCATAGTACACTTATTTGATTCCTTGGAACATACAGATAATAAGGGTGAGCTCAAATTAGCATTAAATATAATGTATATAAGAAGGAGTAATGAATCGGAGAGAAAAATAATTATAGAATGGTAAATAATTGAACACCTGGACCATATAATCAACAAACAGAGAAGAAAGTGATCAAAAAATAAGACAAGGTAATAAATCAAAACCCATGCCATTCAAATCACTAGATAAGAAAAATAGATATGGAATGGTATGAAACTAAAAATACATTCCATTTAATTAATAAAATGATAATGAAATGCATACATAGTTTTTATCATTTGAAAATCTCATGGATAATAAATAACTAATTAAAATTAAGGAATTGCTTACTTATTAGACCTCATGGCTTAGGCACATTAAAACCAATACTGTCAAGATCCATCCTCATATAGTTTAATACTATAGATATAAACTCATCTAATTTTTAAAATAGTTTTTTTTTATAAAAACAAATCAATGCATTGATGATCTATATAAATTCGAGGATCCACCGGTTTTTGCATGTCTAAATAATTCTTCATATCGATTAATCGATGTAATTAATAAATAATATGTCTTATCAAAAATCATTATTGAATGAATAATACATATTTTTCAATATTTCCACAAACAATCAAACAACTATTAATGTAGATATCGTATTTAGGAAGGTATATGTTTTAGGAAATAGTGATATCCATGACAAATGAAATGGATAATTTAGGAAAATTTCAATATTTAATGATAGTATGACATTTAATATTTCAAGTGGAATCAGAAATTATTTGAGAGATAGAATTTGAATCCTATACATGGAAAAAAATAATAAACCACCCATAGGAATAATAAAGATGTTATCAACATAAAAAAATCACATGTCAGTTAAAAATAAAGGCTTCAGGTTTTTTATGAATAAAAATTCTATAAAATATCTTTCAAAATCATTCATGAGAAAAATATCCTTTTATTTTGAGAAACGTTTTTTTAAAAAACATTTTTCTAGAATTTATGATTGAAAAAAATTATTTATTAAGTATTAATTTAGAAATGAAAAGGAAGATTCATTTAAATGATGGTGGGTAAATATGTACTTGTCATATGATGTAAAATAACAATCGTTTTTTACAGTAATAAGGATTGAAAAATTCCTTATCAGTAAAGTGACAAGAAGATTCCTTTGAAAACATTGGAATGAAACAAAATGGGTGAAAATTTATTTACCAAATCAATTTAGAATAATTCATCAGTACTTGTTAATAAATCATGATTTTTAAAAAAAACATGTTCTCTCACTAAAGAGAGAAATAAATCAAGGTTTTCAAAAAAACAATTTATAAAACATTTTGAGTTCAAAAAATTTGGAAAATGGAATTATCACTTCATAAAGGTCATAAATAACCATGAAAGAATAATATTAAAAGCATTATTAGACAATGATCAAATAATTTCCTTTGATTTAAATTTAATTGTAAACTAACCCAAATAAAATGAGATTTTAAATTAAACCCTTGAAAAGATTAAAATATTTTAGTGAGAATCAACCAATTAGTAGATTATTTATATAAACTGTAACTCCAAATATAAAAGAGGAAATACAAAAATTGATCTTAAAAAATTATTATAAACCTAATTATATAATATTAATTACAATGAGTATGTACTATAACCTAATTAATAGAAATTGGGTTATGGAATCTCTTTCCCACTTGGTATCATTTTAACTCAAATCCCCTTAGATAAAATAATTCAAATTGAAACTAAAAATATCATCTAGAAAGATAGGATATGGATATGATATTAAATCATTTCAATATATGAACTATATATAAAAAAAATTCTTCACAACTATAAATTTATTTTTTCAAGAGAAAGTTAAAATTTTGAAAAGGATGTGATATTACATTCACAATCATTACAAAACTTATTTTGGAGAATAATCATTGAACTTTCCAAAGTGTCACATACCTCATTGAAACATTATAAATAATAATACTCATTAAATAAACAAACTAAATGAATGTAATAAGATCATGATAGTATGTAGATTCATAATATATATTGTAAAATATCAGTACGTATACCATATAAAAAAAATCTGTGAATAAAAATAAATAAGTCTCAATGGAATGTAAATTGAGACAAAATCTCTTACCTTGCATATTATTTCAGGTGATTGTCCTATTAATTTCAGTATTATAAATTTATTTTAATTATATGATTTATTAGGAACCAATTTCATTTATGTAATTACTTTTATTCTAGTTATTAAAGTGTTACATACAACTACTTAATCAATTACATTTACATATGGTGTTTTAACATATTTTGTATTATGTGTCAACAACAACATTGGTAGCTCAACTATGGTAAAATTGGTCGTTATATAACATCCCTAAAGTAATAAAAATGAAATAATTATCAAATTTATACTTCAATTATACTTTTAAAATCAATAATTTAATAGGGTTTTGAAAAATGAATCAACATTACAATCCTGGATACATTACGTTGTACGTACGCACGAGTAATGATCACATTTTTCAATGATAATTATGGAAAAACTTAAGTAGAATTATATACTTAAATAAATATCATTATATCATAAATTCAATATTATTCATTCATATATAATTTTATATATAATTATTTTGATGTAAAAAAGGAATCACATCATGTCGAGGAGGCAATAGTCCACCAGTCCATTATTTAAATAATATCATTTAAAGTGTGTGAAAGGGTAATAAAAAAAATAATATATATTATTTTTTTAAAATGGTAATTATGTCATGAATATCATATAATGTTTTTTAATTTCATATATTAAAAATTGATATCATCTTTTATATGATCCATGTATAGTATAAACTAATCACATCAGTTCTAGGGTACTGTAGTCCACACTTCCACAAATGATGTTATTGTATTAATGTAAAATAAAAATTAAAAATATAATTTATAATAAAACGATGAAATAATTATAAAGAAATTATAGATATCATATATATCATATTAAAATAGTTTTTATATCTTATTGGCCATCATGAGTGATGGTAAAGGTAAAATGAACAATCATCATTTCGTGAGGTAATAGTTCACTGTACATCAAAACTGTAAGTTTGTTACCCATAAGATATAAGTGTGTGTAAGTGTAGGTCAATACCATATCATAATAACATCACATTACATTGAGGATATTATTTTTTGTACTATAATAGAATAATAAAATATGAGGTTTGGATAATGGAAATAAAACTAAAAATCTTGAGGGAAGGCGTTACCTCTTAATCAGGTAACTACTTCTGATTTGTACCAAAAGGGTACCATGGAAGTACTTCTAAACAATGAGAGACATAAATTTCAATGTTAGGGATTTTGGTAATCAATATTGGAATATCATGGCCGAACCTAAGTGGTTTGAGAGGTGTGACGACTTGGGAGACATGGTGGCATTTAATAATGGAGGAAACTGACTGACATTGTTTTTTTAAAGTTATCTATACAAACATTTGTAACTCTAAAATTCATCAAAAACAAACCAAACATAATAATTTAAGGTTTATGGTCGAATTATTTCTATATTATTGTATTTGGAAAATTTTCATGGTAATTTGGGCCTCTATGTTAAAGGTTTAGTCTTTTATTGCTACTAAATTTACCTTAATAGTTGTAGTCATTTTAAATTACATTCACTGATGTTTTTGGTTAAAAATAAAGTTGTTATAATTATAAATTATAAATTTATATGATTCAAAATTGGTAATCAATTTTTTCAAATTCCTTTCATAAAAGTGGATGAATTTAATTTAAAATCCATCCCATATGTGGGATGATAATTTAGGGTTTTATAGAAAAACCACCTGAAACATTTCTATGTTATTATAATCAATTTTAAAATTCAATTGATTGGAATGAAATAAATTATATTAATTGATAAAAATATTATGTGAATAAACTTTGAAACTAATTTAAACTATAATTTAACGTTACAAATATATTATATGTAAAATTAGTTTTGAAACAAAATTCAACATTTTTTACTACTCGTTAAAAATGATGTCTCTCCAAAAATAAAAAAAATTAACTCTAACATAATTATTAGGTTTATAATTGAAATTTTATGTTTATATTGATATATTACTTAAATTAAGGTTTCAAATTTCTTATTTCATATTGGTTCTCCAATAAAAGTTGGTAAAATTGCCTTTATAAAAACACATGTTTTTATGTGTAAAATACAATTTGTTCTTATCATATGACTATAAAACCAAGTGGATTAATATCAAAGATATTTATTTGAATATATTATTTATATATTAGATGATTAAAACTCCCTAATTTTAATAATATTAATCTATTTTCATAAAATAACCTTTTGATCCAGAAAATGTTTTTCTATAAAACAATTTATCTTATTGTCGATTTTATTTAATATTCATTTATAATTAATTTGTAACCAATTAATTCATTATATATTTTTATAAACCATAAATTTCATAATATAGTTATTTACTTTAAAAACTACTAATTTAAGGGAAAATTTATATCGCATTATATTTTAATAATATATTATTATTTGATAAAACATTGTCTTGCATGTAACGCAAGCCATCGAAAAAGGTAGTTCTTGCATATAACACATGGTAACTCATTGTTGCATGAATTTAAATATATATATAGTATATTTTAAATAGTAAATAAATTATTATTTATCTAGATATTATATTTACTTACATTCTTGGTGTTGCATGTCATACACGCTATCAAATACAAGGTTCTTACATTAGATTTTGGGGTCTTCACATTCTCCCCACCTTATTTAAATTGAGTCCTCATAACGTAACCTTGATCATGGTGATATATTTTTTGATACATTATATGTTTTAAATCCCACTTCGTGGTAATGTTTTAGAAGTCATCCTCAATAAATGATAGAATGAGAAGTATAAAGGTAACATGGACAACCAAGTAACAAGGACTATAAGTAGGAGAACATTAGGTGAATGTATAGATACAAACATGGATGAAAAGAATAAATATTATTAAAATGATAATGTGGTCATAAATCATATATAAATTAATTTTCAATAGATGAGGGGCACATAGACATAAATATTTGATTGTTCAGGAGACCATCAATTCAACAAAAAAGTTATTAGGACAACATTTTATTTCTAAGTCATTTTCCTAATTTTGGAAAATTCTTTTACTGGCCATGAATAAAATATAATATTCTTAATGATATTTTCCAATTTCATATGAAAAACACCAAAATTTGGATGTTCTTTGATCAAATTATAATTCAACTATTTACTCCTAAATATTATTTACGAAAAATTAATTTTTTTATTCCTGATGCACTATAGTAAACATTTAAAGGATTATAAGGCCTATAAAAAAAAGTTTGAAGCCTAGCTATATTATTTCACTATATTGAGGAACCAATATGATCAATAAATTAATCTCAAGTATTCAAATGTGATATTACAAGTTCGTTAATTACATTTATTCCTAAAATTGTATAAATAAAAACATTGAATTTTTAACAAGGACATTTTATAGGTTAGTGGTTTGTGTGAAACTCTAATCGCCTTTTGGTCTTTGGTTCAAGATCTACGGACTTTCCCAATTTGAATAGTATTCACCCAAACTATAAATTGTTTTTTTCTAAAACCAAATTAATATAATTCCAAAAATAAATCTAATTGAAATCATTAAAATTTAATCATTAAATATATTTCTAACTAATGTTTTCAATACAAACTCAATACAATAATAATTATTCTGTGTTATATTATCATCAGTCCTTATGTGGTCTAATGTTTATCCATAATATCATTTCTTGGGTTTCTATATAATGACATCATTTTTTCCTTATTAAATACCTTAGTTTTATAATTGGATATTCATTTTCATTATCTATTCAAATACTTCATAATGTTATATAAAGAAAATTTGAATTATCAAAAGAATATCCCCCGAGAGTGTCAAACCAGGTGCAAAGTTAGGATTGTATTCATGTACTATGTTACCCCGAGTCAGGCTTGGAACACCTTGTTAGAGTTATTACTCTTATTTACAAAATTTCTAGAAACACATACCTTTGTAGTATCCAAAAATGGATGTATTTCTAGGAAGACCGACATAATCTATACCTTATCAAAATTCTATGATGTTCTTGTATACATATCCTAAATTTATACCATCTGGTTATGTTCTCTATCCTATTTGTTCTCAAATCTAGATCCCAAGGCTCCTATTAAACATCCATTGATACCAAACGTACTGACCCATCCCGAGGATCCAAGAACTAATGTCTAGTATCGATTAAATTGGTGTGATTACAAGGAATCAAGTCCCTTTGTATTTCTAGATTAGTGGCCTTGGTAAAACAAATATATAAATAACTATTGAATTAAAAAATAATACAATAATTACAACATAATTTATTTCTTCTACATAATTTTGAGTATTACATTATTTTATCTAGTATATCCACACCAATATATCATAGTACATATCTTGGATTCCTGGGGAAAAGAAACATAATAATGGTAAGATAACATTATTATTAAGGTTAAAGTATAACAGAAGAAATAATGAATTAATGAGAATAATAATTATGGTATAGTAAACTATTGGGTTATCATACCATTTTATCAATAAAATAAAAAGAAATTGCATAAATAATATGTAAATGTACTAAATAATAACACATTCCATTAAGATATCTATATAACAAAAAATCAATATAGCAATGTAGGAAACTAAAAACACATGCCATATAATAAATAAATTGATAAAGAAATTCATCCATAGATTTTATCATGGTAAAATATCAAGGATAATAATTAATGAATCAAAATGATAGAAATTATATAATTACTGGACATCATGTATCATGAACCTGAAATCCTATAATATCAAGAACTATATTCTAGATAGTTTGAAACTATAGATATAATCTCGTTTAATTTTCAAAAATTATTTTCCTCATTAGAACATATCGATGCATCAAAGGGTGATATAAATTCTAGTCTCCACCAATAATTTCATTTCAAAATAATTTTTTATATTGAGTGATTAATTTAATTAAAAAATAATATGTCTTATCAAATATCTTTTTTGAATAAATAATATGGATATATCAATATTTTTCCAAATAATCAAACAATAATAAATGTAAACTCCTTATGTAAAGATATATATAGTTTAGGAAATAGTAATATCCATGATAAATGAAATTTATTATTTAGGTATGTTAATTGTTCAATGATTATTGGGTATTGAATATTTTATGGGGAATATAAATGATTCCAGTAAGTGAATGTGAATATTATACTTCGACAAATAAATAATAATCTATCACGATGAATAATAGGGATTTTATAAATACAAAAAATCAGAAGTGTAGTAAAAATAAATGGTTTTTGTTATTGATGAATAGAAAAACTATAAATATTTTTTTTAAAGGTTGGGGCCGAAGCCTCATTTATTATTAAAGGAAAGCAAAGACCCCTTTTTAAATCAACATATGAAATATTTTCTCTGAAAAGTATCATTTTATACATGTAAAATATGTTTCATAGAAATTTTGGAAGGTAAATCCATACATGTTATATGAGGTAATATAAAATTTGTTTATCACGGTAAAATATTTTGAAAAATACCCTCTCTGGAAAGAGGTAATAATGTCCCTTTGAAAATATTGATAAAATATAAAAAAACATTTAAAAATTAATTACCAAATAATTGTAGAATTATTCTAAAAAATATTTTAATGAATCATACATTTATAAGATAACATGGTCCCTAATAAATAGTGAAACAATTTCAGGTTTTATAAAAAAACATTTATAAAACATTTTGAGTACCAAAGATTGAACAAATGGGACTACCACCTAATAAAGTTCATTAATAATGAGAGGATACTAAAATTAAAAGGTTTTTAGTAAATTTTTAAACAATTAACTCTTATGGAAATTCATGTTTAAACAATCCTAAAAAATAATATTATATTGTAAAGCCATGGAGTGATTCTACTTTTATATTGAGAATCTATAAATGAGTAGATTATGTGTGTCAACCTTAAATCCACATATAAAAGAGGAATTATATAAATAGATAGTAAAAGTAATTATAAATATAATAATAAAATACTAACTATAATGAGTATGAAATATATAATAGTGAAAAGAAATTGGGTTATGAAATCTCTTTTCCACTTGGTAAACTTTTAACTCAAATACCCTTAGATTAAATAATTATTGTCGAAACTCTAAATAAAAAAAGAATGAAATAATCATTATACAATATGAAAAATATTCAGCTTTTTCATCATATACAATAAATTATTTTCAAAATAATAATGTTATTGACAATCCCAAAAGGAAGTGAGATTACGAATATAATCATTACAAATGCTCTTGAGGAGAATAATTTTTGAACATTCCAATGTGTATCATACAACATTGAAATATTTAAAATAATAATACTCATGAAGGAATAAAATTAAATGATATTTATAATATCATTTGAGTAATTCAATTCATAATATATCATGTAAATGTTTTGTATATATACCATATAAAAGAAACTATGTGCATAAAAAAATAAGTCTCAATGGAATGTAAATTGAGTCGAAATCCCTTACCAGGTCTTTCCTTTCATGTGATTATCCTTTAAAATTATTTATAATATACTGATGTTACATATCTATATTATTTGGAACATTTTTCATGTTTATAATTAATTTTATTTCACTCATTACCATGTTATATAAAACTAATTAATCAATTACATTTATGTCGAGTGTTTTTACCAAATTTTTTCTTCTATCAAAAACGAAATTGGTAAGTCAACTGTGGTCAAAGGGGTCATTATATTACATCATTAGAATAAAAATAAATGAATAATTGTCATATTTATTCATCAATTAGACTTTTAAAACCAATAATTAAATATGGTTATGTAAAATGAATCAATTTTAAAATCAAGGAAGTTCTATACTATACGTGAGCATTAATATCGTTCTCATTTTCCAATGAATATTATAAATATAGGGGAAGTGGAATTATGTATTTTAAGATTTATATTTATATCCTAAATTCCATATTATATAGTCATATATATTTATATATATAATTCTTGTGATGTAAAAATGGAATCACATAATGTCGAGAAGGCGGTAGTCCACATGTCCACGAACGATGTAATCTCTTTCAAAGTGTGTGAAGGGGTAATAAAGAAAATTATATATATAATTTTTCAACATTGAAAATTAGGTCATTAATATCATATAGAGTTTTTCTGGTAACATATTTTCAATTGATACCATCCTTTAGGTGTTTCATGTATAGGTTGAACGACTCACATCATGTCAAAGGGCGGCAGTCCACACATCCTCAAACGTTGTAATTGTATTAAAATAAAATGCTAAGCATTAATGGTATGTGTAATAAAAGTATTAAGGAAGTATAAATAAATTAAATGTATCAAATATATATATATATCATATAAAAATGTATTTTAGATCATAATTTCCACAATGATATGTGGTAAAGGAAATATGAACAATCATCATTCCACAAGGAAATAGTTCAGTATACCAAGAAACAGTTTGGTCGTTACCCATTAGATGGATGTGTTTGTATGTTTCGGTTGAACACATTTAATAAAAAAATAAATTTATAATTATTATTGTATTCTATTTATACAAGAATATAATAATAATATATGAGTGGTTTTAGACTATAAATAAAAAAAGGATTTAGAGATTACATTACCTTTTAATCAGGTATCTACTATCGGTTTATAAAAAAAGGATTCCATGGAAGGATTTATACCAAAATGGATTATTCAAGGTAAAGTGGGTGTATTTTGGAAAACAATATTGGTATATCATAGATTAACTAATGTTTTTAAGATATATGAAGAATGGTTAATGTTGGTGGACTTTTATAAGGGATGAAAAGGATTAACTTGGTATTTAAAAAAAAGTTAGGTGCACCCACGTGTTTACCAAAAACATTCTTCTGAAACTATCCAAACTTAATTTGTGAAGTTTAATGGCCTAATTATGGACATAAGGTTGGTGTTGTACAAGTTTATTGGTCATTTTTTACCTTAAGTTAATGTTTTAGTCCTTTATTAAGCTTAATTTTACCATCATAATTACAATTAATTTTATTTACCTTTACTAATGATTTTGGTAAAAAAGAAATTTGTACTTATTATAAATTATTAATTATTCTTATTCCAAATTTTGAATCCATTTTTATAAATCCCAATCATATTATAGGCATAAATTAATTTAAAATTCATGTCGCATGTGGGATGACATTTATTGTTTTTAAAGTATAAACAAATAAATATTTTCTAAGTTTTTATAATCAATTTAAATGTGAAATTGATCTAAATTAGACTTTATGTATTATTTGATAAATATACTATCGAATTAAACTATTAAAATAGTTAAAATATAAATTTAACCTTACAAATAAATTAGATGAAAATATAAGGACCCAACCTTAAACCTTACAAAATATTGAATTAAATGAATAATTCACATTAAGGATCTTTTCAGTTTTAGAGTTTTAGAGAATTATGACATAACTAATACATCTTTAAAGATTACAAAGTATACACTTCTACACAGCTTACATTTTTTTCATAAAATAAACACTTTTTGAAAAAAGGGTCATGTCTAGTTCCACGTTTTTAGACAACATGACTTTTCCATGATCCCATACATGACCCTATTCCACATTATGTCTTGTAAAAAACATTTCAAAAACATTGGATGAGAATAAAAATATCAATAAGGGATGAAAAAAATAAAGCAAAACTGTTAGTTTTTTAAAACAATAGGTAAACCTTGAATACTTTATCATATGTAATACTTTTCACTTTTATGAAGTAGTAAATACTCTTCACTGAATAAAAGATCATTTCTTACACTTTTTAACAAAAATATTAACATAAAACCCATATAAAGAATACATAAGATATAAAGGTAACTTAGGAAATAAACATACTTAAATTTAATAACAATACGGTCAACTTCCACACATATCACTAAATATAATAGCAATACGGCCGAAATCCATACCCAATGAATTTGAGGTTATAACGTAACCACCCATCCTATTTCCATGGCACCACCCGTCATTTGGTATATCACGTAACCACCCGTCAAATGTCCAAGTACCATTATAAAATCATAAGACATTAAACAAATATAAAGGAAAGAAAATATTTCTACATTTCAATAATAATATATCACATAAATATATTGACATAAAAAATCCATTATCAAAACCATTTTCAATACTAAAATACATAAAAGAGTATCTGGTATTAATTTTCTTTTAAAAACAATACGGCTTGTTGAGGAAGCCAAAGATCAAATAATACTCACGGCGGCGGAAAAAGTCATCATCACCACTTGATTTAAAATATACATTCCATTTTTCCATTTTCTAAAACTCTTTGTAGAAAAAGGTTCCATTTGAAAAGTCAAGGGTGTTTATACAGCGTATAAAAGGAAGTCGTGTATTAAAACCAAATATGCCTCAATGATAGGAGATTGAGATGAAGTCCCTTACCTCACATTTGACTTGACTCAGTCATTATTTAATCTTTTGAATTATAAAAAAAATGTTAATTTATACTTGTTTATGAACCCTTTTCAAGTTTATTATACCTTTTATATCAATTATTACCATTTTATAAACATTATTTAGTCATTTAAGTTAATAATGGTCATTTTGTTGATATTTGGTACTTATGTTTAAAACGAACACCTTATAATTTGAAGTTGTTCATGTGGTAAGATATCCATTATCATAATAATGATATTAATGATTTATATATCATATATGTCATATATATGAAGTATATACTTCTATTTATAACAATACATATCATTTTGGGTTAAGAAATAGAATGCATTGTTCATGGAGACGGTAAGCCGTATATACGCATGAACGCTACTTTCATTTCTATTTCTTATTTTAATGAAATTAAAACATAATGATACATAGGTATATTATAATTACAATATAATATTATATATAATATCATTTACTCCATCCTGTATACATCCTACATTTGGAATTAACGAGTCACGTTACATTAAGGGGTGGTAGTCCGCACTTCCTCTAATGAGATTATCGCGTTAACAAAAATGGAAAACTTAAAGGCATGATATAAATGGAAATTAAAGAAGCATAAATAAAACATAAACATGATATATATCATATATAAATATATTTCCATCATAATGGTCACCATGAGAGGCGTTTGGAGATATTTGAACAATCATTGTTTTGTGCGGCGTTAGTTTTCCATCCAGAAAAAAATTTTGTTCTTCAACCATTAGATGGAGGTGTGTGTAAATGTAGTTCTAATACTTCTCATAAAAACATCCTACTATATTTAGTTTACTTTTGTTGTTAAAAAATAATGTAATAAAAAGAGTTTAGGGGTTCGAGAAGTAAAATAAAAGAAAACAATTTAAAAGAAACGGTTACCTTTAATTTGGGTAACTCCCTTTGGATTGAAACAAAGGACTTATTTAAGTGCCTTATTCCTAAGTTAATGCTTCTAGGAAAAGGATAGGTATGTAGGGAGCTTAATGGAGTAGCGTTTGGATGAGCCAAAAGGCTTTGTAGGTGTGAAGAAGTAGTTAGAAGTGGTCTCCTTTTATAAAGGAGAGGAGGGGCTCTTTAGAAAACTGTGATAATGTTTTTTTTATTATATAATGATATTAGGTTTCTAAAGGTCCTAAAATAATTAAGGTAGAAGCTAATATGACTCATAGTGTAAATTATATCATAAAATAGGAATTTTAATTTTTTTGGATATTATTTTAATATTTATAATCTTATTTATTTAAATCTTTTATTAATGAGGTAAATACTACATCATTATTGTGTCATAAATAATTTAATTTATCTGATGTATAAAAATTATAAAAAAAACCATGATGTAGGAAATAGTTTTATATTTCTAAATAATATTTATAGTTAAAAATATTACTTATATAACACCATATAAAAATTAATTACTAAAAGAGTTTTTTTGTGTGTCAATATTACTTTTACTTTAAATTAATTTATCTAATGTGTCATTATCATTCATAAGTGGATCCATAGAGTCCCAAAATCATCCCAAAGATTCCAAAGCTCGGATATTTATCAACCAATAGGATTAGTACATGTTTAAGTATAATTTTATATTATTATTATATTATTTGTTTCCCTTATTTACCTTATTTTCCCTTCAACCACGGTAAATAAAATATATACTAAAGTAAATATTTAAAAGGTATAAAAATAAAAGTTACCTATTTACAGAATTTGGACCTCATGATTCCAAATATGGAATTCATTTTTTCAAATTTAAAACACATAATTGGCAGAAAATAATTCAAAATTAATTCTCGCTGTCAAAACAAAAAAAAACGTGTTTTTAAGAAATAATAACTATCAAAAGATTAACACTTGTTTATGTCCAATTTCAAAGTGAAATTAATTACAATGAACAATATTGGATAAAATGGTAAAAATATATTTTAATTAAACATTAAAACAAAATAAAAATATAATCTAACCATATACATAAATTATATTAAAAGGCAATTTGGAATTAAAATACAGTATTTTCACTATTCCTTAAAAAATGAACTTTATGAGAAAAATACTGAAAAATTACCCAAAGTAAAATTTTATGTCCCCATTCTAAATAAGGATTTTATTTGGTCAAATATAATGTATTAATGTGAACAAAACAATATTTAAATAGGGTTCCCCATTGATAGGTGGTAAATCGGCCTTTTAATGTAAATTATGCTTAAAATTAGATTCATTCCCAATTTAAGCCTCTAACTTTTGTTGGATAAATGTAAAAACATTTAAAAATATATAATCATATATTAGTTAGTTTTGTTCATTCCTGCTAATACAATGGCTAGGATTATACTACCATTTAAAATAATAATATTATATTATTAGTGTGCAACATATGATTTCAAAGAAACCCACTTTTGTGTATCGGGTATGCTATAGAACATAGAAACCCCTTTAAAGTAAAATTAATATTTAATTCACAAATTATAAAAATTATGAAATATGTCTTATTCATTATTTACCTGGGATGTTACATCCTTCCCCCCTTTTGGGAATTGCGTCCTCACAATTTTTACTTATCAAATAAGTGGGGGTATTTATCCATCATAGCATTTTAATATTCCCATGTTTCCTCTTCAAACATATGGTTTTTCCACAAAACCATTACCTGGTGAATTACCTTATTCCACAACACATGCTCTCTACGGTCCAGAATCTGAACTGGTATTTCCTCGTAAGAGAGATTCTCTTCCAACTGAACTACCTCTGGGCTCAAAACATGGGATGGATCTAGCATATAATTTCTCAACATCGAAACATGAAAAACATTGTGTACCCTGAATAAACTTGGAGGTAAATCCACTCTGTATGAAACTGTTCCAACTTTCTTCAGAATTTCATAAGGTCCAATGATCCTTGGACTCAACTTTCCCTCCTTAGAAAAACACATCACACTTTTCCATGGGGAAACTTTGAGAAAGGCATCATCACCTACCTGAAAAGAATGATCCTTCCTATTGTTAGCTGCATAACTTTTCTGTCTGCTTTGAGCTGTTATCATGTGCTTCTGAATAAACTGAAATTTCTCTACCATCTATTTTACCAATCAAGGTCTCATCAGCTACCTTTCACCAACTTCATCACATAAATCTGGAGTTCGACAATGCTTTCCATATAATTCCTCAAATGGAGAAATCTGTATACTGGAATGAAAATTGTTATTATATGAAAATTCAATTAATGAAAGACGTTGTTCCCAACTTCCCTGATGATCCATTGACCAAGAACGTAACATATCCTCCAATGTCAGAATTGTTTGTTCTGATTTCCCATCTGATTGAGGATGAAAAGTTGTACTAAAATTTAAATCAGTACCCCATGACTTCTGAAGGCCTTTTCAAAAGTTAAAAGTAAACCTAGGATCACGATCAGATAAAATGGAGAGGGTACCTCCATGCAACATGACTATCTCATTAATATAAATCCAAGAAAGTTGATATAGAGACAATGTATCTCGAATGGGAAGGAAATGAGAAGATTTAGTCAATCAATAAATAATAAAACATATTTCATTATTACATTGAGATATCTTCAGAAATCCCACAACGAAGTCCACAGATATATTTTACCATTTCCACTCTGGCACTGGTAAAGGTTGAAGAATCCCTTTCGGTAACAGCCTCTATTCTTTAACCTGCTGACAAGTCAAACACTACATAGTAAAATAAGCAATATCTCTTTTCATTCCATCCCACTAGTAATACTCCCAAAGATCTTTGTACATCATAGTACATCTAGGATGAACTGGAAACGGGGAACTATGAGCTTCACATAACAACTCATTCTTCAAATGTGAATCAAAATACATTCATAATATATTTCCAAACCTCAAAACACAATCATTATCAATGTTAATATCAGGAAACTTACCCTTCTGAACCAACTCTACATTTTTCTATAACTAACTGTCATCCTTATGTGATTTCTTTATTTTTTCTGATAGAGATGATCTCACTGACACCTGATACAAAATAGAAGAATTTTCTGCACCAAAAACATCTATGCCAAAGTTTATCAAATCGAAAACCAAAAGATCTTGTTCCAAATGTAGCATGGTTAATGAAGAATTACTTTTTCGCCTCAAAGCATCAGCCACTTTATTTTCTTTTCCCGGATGGTAATGGATCGTGAAATCATAATCCTTGATTAATTCCATCCATCTCCTATGTCTCGTGTTAAATTATTTTTGAGTGAATATATACTTAAAATTTTTATGATCAGTATATATTTCACACTTCAATCCATACAAATGATGCCTCTAATTTTTTAAATAAAAAACAACAGCAGGTAATTCAAAATCATCTGTAGGGTAATTTGACTCATGTGGTTTCAATTGACGTGAAGCATAATAAATTACCTGATCATTCTGCATTAGGACACAACTAATTCCTTTCAATGAAGCATCACTATAGATAAAAAACTCACCATTTCTGGATGGCAGTGCCAAAACTGGAGCATTCACCAATCTCCTTTTCAATTCTTGAAAACAATCATCAGATTCTTTTGTCTAAATAAACTTAATACCATTTCGAGTTAACTTAGTCATTGGAATAGATAACCCTACAAATATTTCAACAAACATCCAGTAAAAACCTTCCAAACCAAGAAAAATATGAATCTTAGTTATATTTATCGTTCTTGGCCATTCTTCAACAACTTTTGTTTTATCAGGATCAACAGTTATGCCCTTTTTTGAAATAATGTGACCAATGAAAGAAATTCGTTGCATCCAAAACACACACTTTCTGAATTTCCCAAATAGTTTCTTTTATTTTACGGTTTTCAAGATGACCAGTAAATGACTTTCATGTTCTTATTTACTTTTGGAATAAACAAAAATATCATCAATGAACATAACCACAAACTTATCCAAGAACTCACGGAAAATTCTATTCATGAGATCCATGAATACAGCAGGTGCATTGGTTAAACCAAAAGGCATAACTTCAAATTCGAAATGGCCATATCTAGTATAAAAAGTGGTCTTTGGAGTGTATATTTCCTTTACTTTAAACTTATTGTACCCCGACGTCAAGTCAATCTTTGAAAAATACTGAGCTCCCTGGAGTTGATAAAACAAATCGTCAATATGAGGAAAATGATTCTTTTTCTTAATAGTAATGTTATTCAATGCTCTATAATCAATGCAAAGTCTCATTGAACCATCTTTCTTTTTAAGAAACAAGACAGGGGAACCCCATGGTGATGTGATAGGTCGAATGAAACCATTATCTAATAACTCTTGAAATTGATTCTCTAACTCTAAATGTTAAATTTGAGCTATTCGATAAGATGGTTTTGAAATTGTCTTAGCATCAGGAACTAAGTCAACAGTAAATTCAATTTCCCGATCAGGTATAATACCTGGAAACTCATCAGGAAAAACATCAAGGTACTCATTTACCACTAGCACATCATTAATCTGAATAGTTCCATTGTTTTCAACAATATGTGCAAGGTAACATTCATTTCTATCTTTTTCTAGTTTCTCAGCTTCCTGATATGTTATCAAAAGAAATGGTTCATTATTGTACCCAAACTGTAAATATTTCTGAAAAGAAACCTCTTTAGATCTACAATCAAAATTAGCATGATAAACAGAAATCCAATTCATGCCAAAAATAACATCAAACCCTACTAGAGTAAAAAAATAAGGTTTGCAGGTAGATTCTTTCTGCACACAAGGACATGAATGTTCTTATGTTTTCTTTTTTTTTCTCAACATTCCTCCAGGTGTTTTTACCGTATGTTCTATATTCATATATTTATATGGAATTAAAAATTTACAAGAAAACTTCATATAAATGAAAGACTGTGTAGACCCTAAATCAAACAACACATTGGAATAATCTAAACAAATAAATAGTGTACCTGATGCTACTTCATTAGATGGACCAACATATATTGAAGTAGTTGAAAAGGATTTAACCACCCCTTTATGCTTGTATTCTAGCTACTTTACTTTAGTTGAGTTATTCTTTGGACACTAATTTATATAATGACACATTTCATTACACATAAAACATCTTATCGATTAATTTTCATTGCCTGCTTGATCATCATCCTTATAGTGACGAGAAATATGACCAGACTTACCACATTGGAAGAACTTTCCATAATTTGATAAAAATTATCCAGGATGCTTTTTACCACACTTCGTACAATATGGATATTTAGTTTTCTTACCTCCCAGCTTCTTTGATGAATTCATCCCCTTCGGCTGCAAACTGGACCTCTTATTCTGTTGTTTTTTAAAGAACACTTTATCATCGGAAAACTCTATTTCCACCTTCTTTGCACATCAAACAAGTTTTTCATAACATTTAAACTCATGAGAGGCTAATGTCCTTTGATATCAGGGCTTCAGTCCTGAGTAAAATCGATTTACCTTACTATCAAGATCTCAGATGAAATTTGGTGCATACATTCCTAGTCGAGCGAACTTTTCTTCATAATAAGCCACTGATTCATCTTCCTTCCACAATTCTTGGAATTTTCATTCCATCCTAAGATGAACCACATTAGGAAAAATTTTCTCAAGAAACATACCTTTTAATTCATACCAATCAAGAGCATCAATCTCCTCACTATCCCGGATATTTTTCACCACCGACCACCACTGATCAGCTTCACCTTCAAAACAATAAACAGCAAGACTAACCTTTTTATGTTCTGAATACCCCATAACTTCGAAAATATTCTCCAGTACTTTAATCCAACCTTCTTATATTACAGGGTCAGATGATCCCATAAATGATGGGGATGTTGCCTCATGAAATGCTCAACTACTAACATGTTCCTCTATGGTTGATCTGGATGATCTCGTGCATGGATACCACCACCATTTATTGCCTGTGTCAATTGTTCCATCACTGCAACAAACTATTCAGTTCCAATTCTGACCATCTCAGGTTGTTGATTTGGAAGGTTGTCTTTCTCCTAATTTTTCCCCAACAAACCTTCCATATTTCCTCTATGGAAAACCATTCTGAACACAGAAATATCTTAGGCGAAGCAATATGGTAATCTGTAAATGCTATATGATTTCAATATTAACATAAATTAATTTAACAGTAATCTAACTCCTAATGTTATCTAAACCGACCTCTGATACCAACTATAAGGACCCAGCCTAAAACCTTACATAACATTGAATGAAATGAATAAATCACATTGAGGATATTTTCAGGACTAGAGTTTTAGATAATTAGGACATAACTATTACATCTCAAAATATTACAAAGTATACACTTCTACACAGTTTCCATTTTCTCATAAAATAAAAACTCTTTAAATAAAGTGTCATGTCTAGTTCTAGGTTTTTAGATAGCATGACTTTTCCTTGATCCCATCCTATACCCTATTCCACATTATTTCTTGTGAAAAACATTTCAAAAACTTGGGATGAGCATAAAAATCTCATTAAGGGATACACAAAGAAGGAAAAAAGTTAGTTTTTCAAAACAACATGTAAACCATGAATACATTATCAAAAGTAATACTTTTGACCTTTATGAAGTAATAAATACCCTTAAATGAATAAAATAACATTACATACACTTTTGTAATAAAAATATTACCGTAAAACCCATATAAAGAACACAAAACATATAAAGGTAACTTGGGACCTAAACGTACTTAAATAGAATAATCATACGGTCAACTTCAACACAAATCACTAAATGGAATAACCATACGACTAACTTCCATACCCAATGCATTGGAGGTTATAACGTAACCATGTGTTCTGGTATTCATGGCACCACTCGTCATTTAGTTTATCACGTAACCTCCTGTCAAATGTCCAAGTACCATTATAAAATCATAAGACATAAAACAAATATAAATGAAAGAAAAAATTTCCAAATTTCAAAAAAATATATATCACTTAAATATATTAACATAACAAATCCATTTTCAATACCAATTTCAATACCAAAATACAAAAAAGTGTGTATGGTATTTATTTTCTTTTAAAAACGTTATGGCTTGTTGAGTAAGCCAAAGATCAAATAATACTCACGGTGGTGGAAAAGGTCAATGTCACAGCTTATGTTAAAAGAAACATTTGTTTTTGTCATTTAGTAAAATGCTTCATAGAAATATATTCCCTTTGAAAAGTCAAGGGTGTTTATATAGCGTATAAAAGAAATTTGTCTATTAAAACAAAATATGCCTCAATGAAAGGAGATTGAGATGATGTCCCTTTCCTCGTGTTTGACTTTACTCAATAATTCTTTAATCTCATGAATAATAAACTAAAGATAATTTCTAATTGCTGAAGAACCTCTTTCAAATTTTTAGTCCTTTTATAACAATTATTACCATGTTATAATCATTATGTAATCATTTAAGATAATAATGGTCGTTTTGTTGATATTTGGTACTTGACTCAAAAAGGAACACCTTATAATTTCAAGTTGTTCATGTGGTAAGATATCCATTATCATCAGAATGATATTAATGATTTAGATATAATATATATGATATATATGTAGTATATACTTGTATTTATAATAGTACAAATCATTTTGGTGTAAGAAATGAAATGCACCGTTCATGGAGACGGTAAGTCGTACGTACGCATGAACACTACTTTCATTTATATTTATTATTTTAATGAAATTAAAAAATAATGATACATAGGTATATTATAATTATAGTATAATATTATATATAATATCATTAACTCCATCCTTTAGACATCCCACATATGGAATTAATGAGTCATATCACTTTGAGGGGGCGGTAGTCCGCACTTCCTCTAATGAGATTATCGCATTTACCCAAATGGAAACCTTAAAGGAATTATATAAATGGAAATTACAGAAGAGTAAATAAAAAATTAACATGGTATATATCATATATAAATATAGTTCCCTCATAATGGCCACCATGACAGGTAGTCGGAGATATTTGAACAACCATCGTTTCGCGAGGCGTTAGTTTCCCATCCACAGAAACAATATATTCTTCATCCATTAGATGGAGGTGTGTATAAGTGTAGTTATAATACTTATCATAAAAACATCCTAGTATATTGAGGATATTGTTTATATTACAAAATAAAGTAATAAAAATAGTTTAAGGGTTGGAGAATTAAAATAAAAGAAAACAATTTAAAAGAAACAGTTACCTTTAATTTGGGTAAAACCTTTTGGTTTAAACCAAAGGACTTCATGAAGTTACTTCTACCTTATGTATGTCTTCTAGGATTAGGATATATATGTAGGGAGCCTAATTGGGAATAGGTTGGATAAGAAAAAAGTCTTGATATGTGTGATGAATTGGTTAGAAGTTGTCTTCTTTTATAAGGGAGATGATGGGCTCTTTAGGAAAGTGTGATAATGTTATTTTATTATATAATGATATTCGGTTTCTAAAGGTCAAAAATCATTATAGTCTAATATAAGATGATTCATTGTCGAAATAATATCATCCAATAGTAATTGGACAGGTTTTGGATGTTATTTTAATATTTGTAAACTTATTTATTTAAATATTTTATTAATTATGTAATACTACATCATTATTATGTCATAAAAATTTAATTTATTTGATGTCTAAAAATATTAAAACAAATACCATGATGTATTAAATATTTTTATATTTCCAAATAATATTTATAGTCAAAGGGATTACTTATATAACACCATATAAAAATTAATTACTAAAAGATTTTTGTTTATGTCAATTTTTTCTTTACTTTAAATTAATTTATCTAAAGTGTCATTATCATTCATTAGTAGATCCATGGGGTCCCAAAATAAACCCAAAGATTCTCATGGTCGTATATTTATCAAACAATATGATTATTACACGTTTAAGGGTAATTTTATATTATTATTATATTATTTTTTACCCTTATTTACCTGATTTACCCTTCAACCATGGTATATAAATTATTTAATAAAGTAAATATCTAAAATGTCTAAAAATAAATGATACCTATTTACCAAATTTGTAAATCGTGATTCCAAATATGGAATCTATTTTTACAAATTAGAAAAACTTAAGTGGCAGAAATTAATTCAAAATTAATTTCCGCTGTCAAAACAAAAAGCGTGTTTTAGGAAATAATAACTATAAAAGATTAACACTTGTTTATGTCTAATTTCAAAGTGAAATTAATTACAATGACCAATATTGGAATAAATGGTAAAAATATATTTTAATTACACTTTTAAAACCAATTAAAGTAAATAATCTAACTATATACATAAATTATATTAAAAGGCAATTTTGAATTAAAATATTGTATTTTTCACCATTCATGAAAAATGAACATTATCAAAAAATACAAAAATAATTACCCAAAGTAAAATTTTATGTCCCCAGTCTAAATTAGGATTGTATTTGGTCAAATATAATTTATTCAAGTGACTAAAACTATATTTAAATAGGGTTCTCCATTAATAGGTAGTAAATCTACCTTTGAATGTAAATTATGCTTAAAATTAGATTCATTCACAATTTAAGCCTCTAAATTTTTTGGAATAAATGTAAATACATTTATCAAACATATATAATCATATTGTAGTTTGTTTGTTTCATTCACACCAATACAATAGCTAAGAGTTAACTATCATTTAAAATAATAATATTATAATATTACTGTGCAACGTAAGATTTCAAAGAAACCCACTGTTGCGTATCACGTACGCTATCAAACATAACATCCAATTTAAAGAAAAATTAATATTTAATTCACAAATATTAATAAATATGAAATATTTCTTATTCTATATTTACCTGGGATGTTATAGAAAAAGTCTTTTTGAACTAAAATTAACTATTTTTAACTATTAATTAAGAAATGATACTTTGAAAAAAATATAAAAACTCAACCAAAAACTAATTCTTATTTTTATCTTTGAAAGTTGAATTTTTTTACATATTAAATATATAAAATAAAAAAAAATCTTATTTAAAATTGTTTCTCTATTAAATGGTGGAAAAAGTTCATTTATAAAAATATAGGTTTTTTATGTGTAAAATATAGTTTGTTCTTATCATAGTTCTACCAAACCTAATGGATGAATATCAAATGTATTTTACTGAATATAATATATATATATATATATATTACATTAATATCTCCCACTAATTATAATTAATTTAATCTATAAGTATAAAACACCTTTTTTAGCGTAAAAATAGTTTTCTACAAAAACATTCACTTTATATTCAATTACTTCTTATATTCATCTATAATTAATTTCGAAACAATTAATTCATTATATATTGGTATACACCATAATTTTTATAAAGTGATATTACCATTAATAACTTATAATTTAATACCTATTTTATATCTCATTATATTTTTATAATATATTAATTACTGATAAAACTCATTCTATCATGTAACACAAGCCAACGAGGAAGGTCTCTCTTGCATGTAACACACGCTAACACGTTGTTGCATAAATTGAAATATGTAAGAAATATTTTAAATACTAAATATTTTATAAATTATTCCTATATAATATTACCATACTCTCTGAGGGTGGCGTTTCATACTCTATATAGAATATAATGTTCTTACATTATATTTCCATGCCAACACAAACATTATCAAAATAAAACATTAGGGGATCTATTCTGGTGACTAAACAAATTGATTATTTCCTATAGTTATTTTCTCGACATCTTTTTATGATAAGTTAATAAGTGAATAATTATGTTGAAATGTGTTATAATAAATTTATAGAGTTGTGAAGTCTTCCCCTTGTATTATTAGTGGTATATATTTAGAGCTACTAACCATGATTTCCTGTTATATCGATGACGTTTACCCAATTAGGAAAATGAAAAGTTCTCCACTAGTGGGGACTGTTTTTATTGACTCTGACATAGAATCCAATAATGAAAAAACAATTAAATCTCCATTTATAGATGATATTGTGTATAAATAAGGTACCTTTTGTGTATTTTATTCCAATTTATATTATGATGGAAGGTAATTACCAGATCCTAAATCCCATCATTTTTGTCGAGAACTATGTTGTGAGAAAATGGGAATGGTTCCATGTTTTTTCAATTTTCATAGAGGCTCCACTAGTAAATATTTTTTATAACATAAAGACACATATCTTGAGCTTCTATATAATTGTGAAGGAAGGTTTAAACTAATTTCACTTATGATATATCATCCATCATTGTTTATCTTATGGATGGAAAATTGAATCTTAATAGCGTAACCTCCTCTTATTTGATCGTGTTAACCATCAAGGGGAATATATAAGGGTTTACATTAAGTATAGGAATAAAATTTATTCTATATAAAGACTTATTTAGGATCAAATGATAATATAGATATAAAATCTTTCGGAATATGATTATAAAATAGAAAAAAAGGAATTTGTATCTATTGGTTACTATTATGGATCATAGGGTCTCAAAACAAAGGATGATTGAACTAGTTGTTCATGTCGAACAAATTTGTCAAAAGAATTTGGTGTAACATATCCAATATGACAACATCTATTAATCCATAAGTTTTTTTCCCAATCATTAGATAACTTCTTCAGATTCTTTCATATGGGATAATAGTAGTTATTTCAATTTATTCAATGATAGGGAGAGATTCCAAATGGTGGATTATCCTATAATTATTCTATGATAAATTAATTAAAAATAATTTTCCTCATGATAATAATTCCATTAATCAAAAACAGTTGCGTTATAATTTGTTGATAACCTATTACTCTATATAAAATAACATAATCGGGATAATTTAAAATCATTTCAACATAGAATAGTAATTCTAAAAATTGAAAATTTCGACTAAAAACACGATTCGTCCTTTGGGTTTCATCCTATGAGTTTTTTATTGATTGGTATGGGAATATATATCATCAGTATAAAAATATATTTGGTCCATTTGGATTATTGATTACCAACTGGGCTTGGATCATGGTTTTGTACATGAAAAACAACCATCATTATGACACTATAGTTTTTCTCATTTGGATGAATGATGTTATCCAAGGAATGGATCACGGATGGATATAGGAAATACTACCATCACTACATCACTATATTTATACCATTGGGATGAACTATTTCCTCTTTTTATAGGTTCATATATTGTAATATTCATAACTACAATAAATATAACACTAGAGATAGTCCATTTCTATTAATGGTTTGACTTTTCATGAGAAATGTCATGATGGGGGAATTTAGAATGATGATTCCAATGCTCAAAATAATTTCAAGATTTTGATTTTGTTTCTCGAAACATTTTTCGAAGATCCCTTTGTTTGATATGGAAGGTGTGAAGTAATGGAGTAATTTATTATGTTTTATTAGTTCTAAGGGTCTTATAGAGGACATCTTAGATTCTATCATGGTCATATTGTGGACCATAAAAGCATTGAGAAATAAATTTATTATACATAACATTTTTATACATCTTTATATGGGAAATCATATTTTGTAAGGAATTATATTTTATTAGGATTCCCTTTAATGGTTTCTACTCTAATAGCGTTTGTGCCCCTTTTCTGTTTAAATTTTTATTTCTCCTGCACCACCTATGGTGTATGTGTAAAGATAATATAGTTGACTTTTAACTAGGAATACATTCACAATAATTAATCCTTTAGTGTTTTATGCCTATTTCCTTGGGAAGTATTAATTCATTCAATGCAAACAAATAAGACTTTCATTTTAGGTGGAATATGTTTTGACAACATATTGATGTCGTTCAAGGTCATATAATAGTAACAATATACAAGGGACAGGACATCTAATAAGGGTCTAGTAAAAATAAACATGAATATAGATATACTTTAGGATATTTAGTACACTAAAAAAGAGTAATTTTGATTGTGGTCTTGAATAACTAATAATTGTGGGATTTGTTTTAAAGTCATATGTCAAGGGCATAATAAATTTTAAACTGTAATATATCAAAATTTTACCTCAAAATATGATCTCAGGGAATATATGTATAATAATGAGGGTATTGAATTAATTTGAATGATTGAATTGAAAATTTGTAAAATTATAAATCAATTATTTTTAATCATGAGTGATGATATGAGATGTGTATGTTGGGGGTCATGTGTAATATATTCAAATGATGTGTTCTGCTACAATGGATTATGGGCATACATGTATTAGAGTATTTTCCCCTTGAGGTGAATATTCCTCTGTTTGGTAGGTTATATCCAGAGAACATATGTCAAACCGTATCATGGAAATAGTATTCATATTCATGAAATATTGTACATTGGGATCAAGTAATCATGTCACTAATATAAATAAATATATTTATGGATTTCAACAAATATGAAGTGATGTTGGTTAATAAAAAAAATTAATATTCATGATAGTTTCTAGCACCATAATAGTAATTCCACTATGTATGAAACTCATAATTTTTGTTAATATATATGATATTTAAAATCTCTATCATATTAATGAGCTAGTAGGTCCAATCAGAATGGACTGAAATTTTCTAGTACTGTATGAAAATACCTAAATATTTGATTTTTTCGATTAGTGCTCTAATTTTCGCAATGTCCTAAAAATAGAATCCTAGTGAGTAGAGAAATAATTTTTATTCAAGATTTCAAAAAAAAATATTTTCATCCTAACACTTTTTCTAACTTTTTCACATAAATTTTATGGACTTAAATTCCTGGTCATTGACGGATTCAGTTTGAAGTAATACATATTAAAACAATCAAATTTGGGAAAATATTTTGAAATAATGAGCTTAAGAATGCCATTGATATAGATCCTAATTTCTCTTTAGTCTATCTAATAGTTGTTTAAAACAATTTCTAGTAATGATGTGTGGTACTATAGATAGAAATTAAAATAAAAGAATAGATCAATGAAAAAGTATGTCGTGAAACATTTTGATCAAGGGCTAGGGATGTCGTAAATCATAACATCAGTTTCTCAAACTAGGAGTAGATATGTGGAGTAGGTAGGTTAGGTATGACCATGTAAAATATCAAAATATGGTATCTATTTTGATGTTATGAATGGGCACATAAATTAATTGGTATTCTACTTTATGATGAAGACACCTGTTGTTTGAAGAACATATCATGGGCTCATATGAAGATCTATATCATGGTTTATAGTACGCATAGTCTAGAAAAGGATTACATTGACGTCGAATGTACTAATTATTGATTTCCAAGATGAGATTTATAGTAATCTAGTGCACTCAATGGAAAAAAGTGTTATTTATAAAGGAATGTACATCAATAAAGAGTAATATATGTATTTTAGACTTGAGATCTTAATGACTAGGTTGGCATGTTTTCATATAAAGTGTAGGAAGATAATGAGTAATTTTAATTAGAACATGAACATATTTTTTTGAAGAATATCCTATGTTCAAAGGAGTAACTCCATTAATAGACATTACACTGATGGGGGGTACAAACATTTGGATATAATACTGATAAAGGGGAATTTTATAATGAAATTATTTTAGCGATTCAACCTACATCAGGTACCCTTATATAAATCTCGTTATCGTATTAGTAACTTTGAAATGTATAGTAGGCCACTTTGAGAATGTTAATGTCAGGTATGGTGAACTATGTGTTGTGCAACTTATCCTTACGCAAAAAGGAATCATTTTTTTCTATCTAAATGTGGGAACATTTTAATATATCATCGTACTGCTGATATATTTATAACCTCAATCTATATTAAATTTTTCATATTTACAAAACCAAATCACGGCTATAATATAAATTATAAAATTAGTGCGGGAAAATGATTAGAAAAATCAAATGGCCAAGAAACCCAAAAAAACTATGGTGGTGTGAAATAATATATAAATAGGGAATTCAATCTATTTAGATTCCCTTCTTCAATAGGATAGTTGTTAAAACCTTCAAAGAACATTATCTACCATCATTAAGTAGTTTTTTAAGCATGGAAACATCAACTTTGTTCCCTTTTCGCCAGGTGTGAATGTCTTCTATGTGATTATTAATGAGGTCTCTTCAACAATGGATGAGATAGGATATTGAATGAGAGTTGAACCAATGTCATTCCAAGAGTAGTGAACTATAATTGAGTCTTTTTAAACTATTATGTGATAAATTTTATTATTACTATATAGGTGGGGTCCATTAATCACAGAATTAGCTTCATTCTAGAGAGAGTACACACTTCCATGGAACCTAGAGAAAGAAAAAGTAATATCTACCCCTATATCACAAACTATGCTTCTGCCCCACATAGTCCCTATGATATAAGAACAAGTAGTTTTTTCTGAGTCTTATTGATTTGATGATTATTATATGTCCATCATCTATTAAGATCACTATGGTTAGTGAGGTGAGTGTTTTCGTTAACTAAATGCATTATACATGAGGGGTTACCTTTCCAATTCTAGATAAGAGTATACAGGTGAAACAATATGTTCATAGTTCTGATAGAAAGGTATATTTTTGTATGTGCTATTCTTTAATTGAAGACTTTTTTTCCTTCCTACCAAATATAATGATATACCATGCAAAGGATCATTGTTCCTACCTTTTTAGTCTGACAGATATTAACCTCTCTTTAAAACTATTAGTTGGTCAAAAACTATCCAAACATTTTGTAGATATAGTATCTGTAAAATTAAAAATGGATTTCCACATCATTATATCTCATTAAATTAATAATAATGTGTGATATATGGTTTCTTCTAAATACTAAATGTAGCATGATAACGTTGATGAATTTAAATTCATATTCTTTTGATCTTCTTGTTTGTGGTTAAAGCAGGGTTTCTAACCTGGATACTAAGAAAGTATCATGATATAACCACATATTTTTTTAGTATAATAATAAATCCACATATAACTATTATATTTTCCTAGTGTGATAATCCATTGGAAAGGGCTCGATATATATGAAGATTTCTCCACCAGTAATATGGGCTATTTTTTGTTTACTCCCCTTCTACACCATCGGTTCACATGAAAATATTCAAATGAATTTACTATAATAATCTTACTCATCCATTGAGAAGGGGGAATTTTGAATGATTTAATGTGTTGTTAGGTCCTAGATACATGATATACGAATCAATAAGTACCTTTTAAAAATATGAAACAAGATAAAAATGGTTCTTAAATTATATTACCTTTAACAATTAGGGCCAATTATATGGGGGACGTTCTTTGGAGATTCAAAGGTGAACAACAACACTATGAAAACTTATTAAATTGATCATGATAATATATTGGAGAAGGGATATTAATAGTAATAGATTAGATGGTTGAATCTATACTAAAGGTCTCTAATTATGGAATCTTGTAAGTAGGATTAGTAATTTGGGTCATGAAGTAATTTTTATTCTTTTTCTTCTTCAACATAGATCATTATCATCCACTTGGAAGGAAACTGGTCCTCAATATTGTGAATTAAAAATATAATATTAAAATTTCCAATATTGTAAAAAACTAAATTGAAAATGGGTATTTTAATTTTTTTTAATTTTCATCTAGCCACAAAATAGTACATCTAACCAGTACTATTTATTATGTTGGAATAAGAAATAATCCACACATATTTCCCAAATTGAAAACTCTCAATATAAATTGAGCATATATCTGATCAATGAGGCTTTTTATTTCATATAATTACTATTGGGAATGTGATAAATTATCCAAACATCCTTTTTTATCCGAATGTAGAATGAATGAATCCATGTTCAGTTCATTTTAAGATACCCCACCTCATTTATTTGGCTCTTACATTGGGAAAAAAGATATTTTATTATTCAACAGTTGGCCGAAGATAAAGGATACAGTTTTCACATTATATATATAGGTTATCAAAAATCAAGGATCATATAGTTCTTAAAGGGAATAAAATTTAATAGATCATTCTCATATGTAAAAATAAAGGAATTTTAGTCCTTTATGAATATAAAAAACATGTGATAAGGATTACTACAATGATCTAGGTGATATGTTTAGAAATTATGTAGTGAAGAAATGACTACTCTAAGCAGTTCCTTTTCTTGAAAGGTAAGATATTTAACATCCCATATATATCCATGGTTCTCTTAGTCAATTTAAACATAATTATTTACTAATAACTCTATTATAACTTGATTCATTCTCCATTTTATAAAAATATATCAATAGGAGGATTACTAAAATTTCAGATGAGAAAATCACAGCCTTATTTTCAACACATAAAATAGAGTTCGGTATTTTTATTTGGATGTCATAATGTACTTTAATTTCATCTGATGAGAAAATTTATAATTTAGTTTAAAATCGTTTATTGTGAATTATAGACATGTAGTTTAATACGAAACATTGATGATGTCTTCATAAAGGTTTGTGTTATTTGAAAAGTACATTCGGCATGATGTTTAACATTTTGTTGTAGGGAAGATCTCCCCACACAGTTTATGGTTACATAGAAAGGGACTTATCTAAAATGATGTGAAGGTAATTCAAATAACATATTGGGAAACATTACATAAGTATTCAGTATGAATAATTGTTCCTCCACTGTGACCAAGGAATAATCACTATTTGAATAAACCAAGTATTTTACGTAAGTTGCCTCCCACTTTAGTTTGGGATTTATTGTATTCTTCTTTGGAATTCTTAGAGTTCTGATAACCAATATAGATCTCGTTTAAGGAATCTATGGGTATCAAAATTCTTAATCAAAGAACATAATTTTCGATTTTTAAGCAATTTTCTGTAGTGATGAGTATACAATATTATTTACATCAGCCAATTGAAATCATCCATCAACTATTGAGATTTTTCATATTTAGAAATATGGTTTTATATGATTATATGAAGTGAGGTAAGCTAATAATAAATGGTAATAACACCTTATGTCTAGTATAAAACTGAATATGGGTTCACTTGTATGGTTGAATGAGCCATTGTGTGATAAGAACACAAATATTGTAGATGTTTCTCAATCCGTGATGTTTTTTCCATATCCACCATCTTCAATATTATTTTAGATAATTTCATACTGGAAGAATCAAAATATCTATTTTCTACATCATAGTAGTGGGATAAGTGGTTAGATTTAATTCCACAATGTTTATATAACCTATTAGACCAATTTGAATGGAAGTTGGAGTCATTAAAAATTATTATTCTTTGAGTTACACTAGATATAGTTACAATAGTTGTATTTATGATTATGATGATCATCTTTTTCATGAATTCCATGATCGATATAGTCTTTTCCCACCTTTATAAGATGTTATTGTGAAAAGTAATATACTTAAACAACCTATCTATGAACCTGGATTTTGACTCATGTATAGATACTTTAAATTTTGGTTACATTTTATTTTATCGACCTGAAATAGATTCCCGATGAGTTAGTGGAGGTCTCAAAATAGTTAGGGGATTGTTTTGAGCTCGAAATCCTACCTAGTTGAGGAAAATGGTTTGTCATAGGGTTAGTTTAAACAATGAAAGGCATGTTGTGTGTTTAGATAACCCATTCAAGGATGGATAATGAACTAGAATAGGATGTGTGGTTTGATATAGATGTTCTTGTTGGGCTGCACGGCCAGGAGAAATATAGAAAAACTTTTATAGAGTAATTTGACAAGGCTGGATCATGATTTTCCTAACTATGTAGATTAACTGTGCAGTATTCCTTATCCTATAAATGCTTTTTCATGGTTTGCACACAGTTTTTCCAGACTGTGTGAAAACACCATGAAAAGGGTAAATATTGGTGTAATGTATTATGTTTCTCCTTAAAATATTATTAAACAGAAACCCCCAATCCCTTACTTATTTCCAATTGACAGAAAACCCAAATACTCCCTTTTTAATCAAAAAAAGATCTATTTTATATTTTGAGATAGATCATCCATCCAAATTTTGAATCAACTGTTGTTTATCTCATTGATTTTGAATCCGTACATTCTTGATTCATATTTAATCTTATGTAATTATTCATTCAATCAATGATGATATTTATATATACTCTCGTATTACACAATTTCGGGGAAATAATCCATTCATAATATCTACAATAATCTAGGTCATTCTAAAGGCTGATATTGAATGAGGAGAGTCATATAAGACTAAGCTAGGCCATCTAAGACTTATTCCTAAATTTCTATCATTTTATAAATTTTTGTATCGTCTCGTTGATTCCATTGGGCATCATCTATTGAATTTATATTTCATTAATGTAGTCATTAGGACATTTTTCGAAGAACTATAACATGTATGATTATCATTGTTGGTGATTACATCTACAACCTCAACCACACCATGTAGGGTAACATGCTATCATTTGGTTTTTAGTGTTTTGACACCATTGAGACACCATTCAGGTGGGTTCGAGCCTGACCATTCTAATAGTAATCCTACATATATTAAATGACTATTTAATTTACATATGTCTATTACCACGGACCCCTTCCAATTCTCCCATATAAGGTAGTTTCCTCCATTGAACATCAGTAATAAATTGTATATGTATTTGGAAAGTATACGGAATGAATGTGACTTGTCCTATTCAAAAAAATGGATTGATTTTGGATTCTCATCCTCAGTATTTCATTTTAATTTTATGAGGAGTGTCACATTTTGGAATATGATTCTCTATCTGGGAAAATTTATTTTTTAAAACCAGTTTAAGATGTCCTAAAATTTCCATAATTTTCTCTTTTCCAATACCAGATTTGTTGGTTCCCTCAGTTGGTCAATCTTTTTATTGCCCAGGAGTATTGATATCATTCTTAATTCCACAATCTATTTCTAAATAATCGAATATACATGGTTAGATTATATCATTATGAAACATAATGTATAATTACAAAAATAGTGAAATACTTTACATAAATTGGAAAATTTATGCATATCTTATATCATAATCATAAACATGATATATTTGGGATGTTTTTATATTATTTTCTTTATTTTATATACTTGGTTTATATTCTTTATTCAATATTTTTCTAAATATAGTTCCCAAGGATTTTACTAAATTTCATCTAATATGAATTGTAAAGATAGCAACCTTATAATCCTGGATCTAGTTCCATACATTATAAAATTGGAATGATTCCAAGGAATAAAATTCCAAAGGACCAAAATGGTTTATCTATTTTGGAAACTTGATATAAAAATGAAACCCACTCTACATTTGGAATAAGAAATAAAACTTAAAACTTAAAATAAATGCTCAGAATCATTCAATACTCTTTCAATGATAGATTCTTCCTAACCCAGTCAAAGGAAAAAAATAATGGTGATCTAAAATTTTGAGTAAGGGTTAAGTACAATAGAAGAAATAATTAATCAATTAGGATAATATGGAAAGGTAAATACCTTAACACACATGTCATTTTTTCAATAAATTAATTATGAAATGCATCCATATATTTTTTTAATAGTTAAAATCCTTTGGATAATAATAACATAATTATGAATGTAGAAAATTACTAACAATTGGACATTGTGTATCTATCACATTAACCATTACCATCAAGATCATTCACAAGAAATTTTCATCTACAGCTAAAAACGTTTTTAATGATAACTTATCTAATTCGTCCCATGAGATAACTTATTCATTAAGAATCTATCTATAACTAGGCCCCACCCTTGACTTCTAGTCCAAGGAATTCCTCATATATCAAAATTATCAATTTAATTCATCAAATAAATATTCATCATCAAAAAATATCTATATTTAGTAAATGATAAGGATTGAACATTATTTCTCCAGTTAATCAAATAACATTCAAGGTGAACACTATATGAAAAAAAGGTACATGAAATAAGAAATAATTATATCATTGATACAAGAATTATGGATATTGAATCCAATCATCAATGAAGGATAATAATAAATAAATGGGGTAGTATATACACCATAGAAAATAATAGAGGTGCATAAAATTAAAATACGCCTAAATGAATTGAAATTGAGATGAAGTCCATTATATTGCGCATTCCTTTAGTTGAACATAATTTAACCACCTATATAATGTATTAATGAATTTTATTAATTTTTAACAGAGCCATATTCATATTTATTACTTGATACATGATCCTATTATATCATCATTTCGCCCATTTTTTATAATATTTCGTTAAATCCCTTGTATCGGGTGTTACCTGCTTCATTTTCCTTTGCATGTTTTTCATGTATGTCTTTTTTCATGTGAATAAAACATAGTTTCTTCATATTAAAAATGATATAATGTTTAAAAATAAAATAATTATTAATTATATAAATTTTTATGATCATTATTGATTGTTGAATAGGGAAAGTGAACCAGATAGTTTCATAGAGATGGTAGGTCATACATTCGCATGAGCGATGATATCTTTTGTAATGGTGAAAAGGTAAATAAGTTTGTGGTATATTAATTTTTTCAAGAATAAATTATATTTCATAATTATCATATATGTCTATTATTTTCATTATTATACCCATCCAAGTAAATTGTTGATCTTACACAAATTAAACCATGATGTGGAGATGATATGTTGTATGTACGCACACATGGTCTTTCATTTTTCATTGGATGGAAAAAATGTGAAATATATTTTTCCCATAATAATAAAAAAAATATATATGATACTATAGGTATTAATTTATTATTAAAAAACACATCAATAGTATGTATAAGAAAAAATATAATTGAAATAATCGATAAACATGATTACCTCTTCTTCGATGAACTTCATTTTGATCTCCTCTAAGGGACGCTAAGGATGTTATTATGGAAGGACCAAAACCTCAATAACATAACTAAGGACGTTTAAAATATAAATTTTGATGGTTTTTTTGAGCTAAATAACTCAAGGTGGTGTTAATAAGTGAGGAAGGTGGTGGCCTTTTATAATTGTGGAAAGTGGCCCTTTCGGAATTTCTCAAAATATTAAAATGTAACAAAACTATTCTAGAACCAAAGATTTAAAAATAGGCTATATGTGAATATTTTATGAACCTTTAGACCAAATATTCTATTTTTTTGTTTATTTAATATTCTTAGGATTTTTATACAATTTAATAAAATATTAATTCCATTTAATATCATTATTTTCAACTATAGTACTAATCATTTAATTTGACTACAAAAACCTCAAGACCTAATAAGAATTCAATTATAATTATTTTAAACCTATATAACATGTTATATAGATCTAAAAAATTAATTTCACACATTTACAGATAAAAATTATATCAAATTTACTAATTTTAAATTCATTTATTTTATTTTCTATTTAATAAATTAATATTTTACTTGCACATCAAAATCACTTAGAAAATTATATAATTTGTAAAACATAAAAAATCTATTATGTGAATAATTTCATTAAGATAAAAAGATAAATTTAGTTTTGTTAATATCTTGATTTTTTCCCTTTGTGGACACATAAAAGATATTAAATATAGAAAGAGTGACATTTTGTCAAACATGATGATTTAATGAAAATATAAGTCATTTTCTTTGAAAAGTGTCCATAAAATAACTCCAATTAGAGCCTAAGGTTATAATAATCAAATATTATTCATCTAATAAATTTTTTTTACATGTTTAGGTCATTTTTATACCAATATATTTTTTATTTTACCGTTATTTAACTACTTTAACTTTTATCTCGATAACATAGATGTTTACTCATTGAGGATTAATATAGTTACTAGAAAATGTAAAACGACTGATAAATAGATCATGGGTCATATTTTCAAAAATTTACAAGTTATTTTTTTGATTATAATATATTTATGAGTATTTTATCATTCTAAAAAACATTATTTACAATAAAATATTCTTAATATAAATTTTAAAAACTATTCATTAGTTTGACTTTAATGAAATTAATGAAACAAGATAACTTCAAGAAAAACTCTTAATAAATACCTTATATGTAATATTCGTCCATAATATATCGAGAAGACATTAATTATATCAACATATATTTATTTTAATATTATTAATATTATTTATTCGATATTTCAATTTTAAAGATAATCACTTCATTATTACATCATCATTGTACAACTATATTAGGTAAATATTACACCACTAAAAAAATATAAAATACCATGATGTAAATACATATTTTATATTTTAATGTAAAATTTATAGTCAAATTTTATTTTGTATAGAAACATATTAAAAAATTTATATTTATTAAAATCATGAATGGGACATCTTTGACGTTTCTTTAAATATAATATTATAAATATCATAACATAATAAAATAGTGATAAATGGTCATATAACTGAGCCTTAAATTTTTATGGATAATCATTACACTTTCAATAATATTTTTAAAGGTTTTATAGTAATTTTATATTGCTTCTCATTTAATTTCTATCCTATATTACCCAATTTATCATTTTACCGTGGTCTTAATAATTACTAATGTTACTATACATATTGGAAAAAAAAAGGGACGTATTTAATAAATTTGGATCACAAGAACCCAAATATGGAAACTATTTTTAGAAATTTAATACAGTTAATTTTCAATTTTTCATTTAATGTTAATCGTGTAAAAAGAAACGAAAAACCGTTTTATTAAAAAATTACACATTAAGCCAAAAATATACATATATTAAAATAAGTTATATGTATTATTAAAAATAAATTAATTTTATTTTTTATGACAATGGATTTACTAATTTCCATTTATAAAAAATTAAAATCATAATGAATCTTTAATATATTGAAGTTAAAAATGTTATAAAAATCAGGTTTTTTACTATTCACTGAAAAATCAATCTTTTCAAAAAATTAAAAAACATAACACTTAGATAAAATCTAAATTATTATTTTAAAAATAATTTTTCTCAAATATAATTTATAAATGTTTCAAAATTTAGTTTTAAAAATGTACGCAATTAATAGGTGACAAATTTACCAGTAGAAAAATCTAGATTATTATGTGTAAAATTTTATTTATTCTTATCATAATACTATAAAATATATCTATGGAATGTAAAAAAATTATTTATTATATAATATATATAAATTTTATAATTTGGATAATATTATTCATTCTAATCAACTTAACTTTTAGGAAATAAAAATATTTCAATGTTCATTAAGTTATCGGTTGTATGAAATGTAATCTATCTAGTAGATTTAATATCAAAAGAGAAATAAAAAATATATATTGTTGTTGTAACCATGTCCATGTTTTTATTATACATTCCTATTCCAAGAAATAGAGCATATATATATAAATCATTTATATAGAGATTTTATATTATTCTTCCCTTATTCATTAATTCTGTATCACTCTGAATTCACCCAATGTATTATATGCCCTCGTAAGTATATATGGTTAAATTTTTCATAAATACATAAATGTAAAATTTTTATGATGTATATTAATAATTATATCAATTTTAATGATCATTTCACACATCTTCATACATTAGTGTCCAATTATACAAATAACATATTCAATTCTTAAGGGTGGGTCTATTCTCATTGTATCTCCAATAAAGATTACTTATAATGACATACATGAGACTTATTCTCATTGTATTATAATAATAACATCTCTATTGGTATGTATTATATATGTCATGTCATATAATTTCATGTAACCATAGATAACGTATTTAATAATACATCATAATACATCAAGGATCTCATCATAGAGGTGAACTTCCTTGAAATTTTGGTGTGAAAGGTACCCTTAGGACATTATCATGTATATTTATTAGAGAATAGTGATTAAGAAGTGACTAGATAGTAATATAAAATCATTTTTTGGATATATATAAAATATAATATTCAAATTATAAGGTTCTTGAGAAGCAACTTCAACAATAATAATATCGTATTAGGAAATGTTTCTATGGTAGTTCAGAAATATTCCATACTATATGGTTTAAATATATTGTATCATGTAACATAATTCATTTCTCAGAAATCCTTTAGGGAATATATCCATCAGTCTTCCACTAACTAAATCCTTAATGTCATTGCTTCATTTCGTCTTATACAATATTTTATGCGAAAACATTTTATACAATATCGAAAACTCTTTTGGATATATTACAAAACACTATTGGAATGTTATCATGAAAATATCATTAAATAACATCATATGAAATTCATTTTCAATTACGTTCTAAAACACCTTTTTGTAAAGCTGAAAAATTGTTTTAGATAATTTCTATGAGTTAAAGAAAAATCCCCATATAGTCAAACTCAATGTGTGACCCTATTGACCTATGTATCACAAACAATAAATATGAATTCTAGAATTATTAAATGTATAAAAATATATTCCCATAGAAATGAATAATTGTTAGTCATGAAAAAAATATCTAACCTGATCTTCATAATGCATGTGTATCTCCATAATTGTTCCGGCCAGTTACATCATATCAAATAATGGATTTTCATTTGATTTTTCCAATACATCATGTTACTGTGGGACATAGAGTATGTTAATCCCATATAGAATCCCCATATATTATCGATTTTATACATATAAATTGACCAAGATGATTAATACATTATATTTAATTGACTATTATGGATGATAATATAACATTCCCACTACATAATAAATAATCCCATCATATTTCATATCTAGCTAAAGTTCTACACTTTCTCAGTATATTTCAATCGATGGACCAGATATCATACTCCTAATATAAGTGAATAAATCCCATATTGGTTGATCTCCATTATAAGATGAGATTATAAACATACCCAACCACCCCACGGTTAGCTAAGCATCACAGTTTTCATAATAAAGGTATCAAATTTTGAATGTTTTCACAATAGGTGTCAAAAAACATAGTTAATGGGAAATCCAAATATAAACTATACATCCCTAGAATATCGATTTTATTTTGTAAGAAACTCCATGTGTTAAACTTCATGGTTCAAATAATGTATAATACCCATTTTGTGCCTCATGAGAATATTGTTTATCCTGATAAAATAATATTACTCATAAGGACCTTAAAATTTCATCATATAACAAAATTAGTGTAATGACCCAAAAATTCAAAAATAAAATTCAATTTCTTTTAATTAATTAAATGTATTATGGAAATATAAAATGAATGCACTATTTTCTTATTATTGGGTTTAAATGATTTTTAGGTATCATTACCATTGATAATATAATTGTTGAACGGTTATCACGTGACTAATATAAATATATAGTTGTTAAAAATAATCCTTTTAACACATAAAAATGAGAGGATGGCATCATACTGTAGACTCAGTCCATACGAAGTAAAATTGTTGGGGATCGGAAAGAAGGTAGCATCATTATGATTCACTCTTTACCAAGCCCAATCTAATTTTCAACACATTAATCTTGAACAAAATTTCCCACATGATAAGTGGATGTTAATAGATATTACCACTCGAGTGATGATATTCGAGCCACCCCAAGAGTCATTCGCCATCGTATACCTTACCCTTACGTCTTATGCTCGTGTAATCAGATGATTTGTAAGAAACCATTTGTTACATTTTTTATGTAATCCCTTTTATAAATAAAATACTTATTCCATAAATTCATGTTTTGGAATAGTTTTTTTAAAATATAATGAATTGGATAAATTGATTTTTTGGGTAAAATGGAAATTTTTAGAAATTTAGAAATTATTTTATTTAAATGAGGTTTTATTAATATTTTTTTTATAATAGTGATATAATAACACTACTTTTAATTATATGTGGTGCTTATATTCCTTATTGTTTTTACTCGGTGAATGATTAAGTATTCAGTTTGATAAGAATTATATTTTCATATGATAAAACAAAAAATTTATTTTTAATTAAAGTAATTTTTTTATGAATTTATGATTTTTTGGAATACATAATATTTTTATAAAATATTATTATTATATAATTTTAATTAATTATCTTATAATTTTAATAATGTAAAATGTAATTTTTATTAAGGTTTGGAAACTAGTTTTTTCAAAAACCCTTCAATTTTCAATAAATGACGGTTTTAATTTTAAAAGTGAAAGTAAAAGTTTTTCTAATGTTATTTATATAAAATAAAAATTATTTCTAGAATCAAGACATTGAAATTATCCAACGGTTAATTTTTCAAAATTTTCAGAGAAAGTCGAATTTTTGGATAAAAAGTAATTATCATATAAATATGTAAAGTGTTTCATGACATCATAATAACCACATAGTGATGTAATAAAAAACTATAAAAGTTTTATTTCATCCACTATATGTTTTAACTATAAAATAATGTCATTTTATATTTTTTTTAAATTTTATGATGCCTTAGTGGACCATACAATACTTATAAAATATTTTAACATTTTAAAATTATTTCCTTGAGAGTGTGACTCACCTCTACATAAGGAAGCCAAATATTTTATTTTTTTCAGCCATTGGCCATATAAAATAATTTCTTCCACTCCCACTTTTCAAAAACCAATGTCAAAAACCATGGGATGGTTTTTGGGTTTTTAATATTTAATTATACATATTCCAAAACCTAAGATTGTGAAATATTAAAGAATTTCAATCTCATCTCCTATATAAAGCCACCAGGATACCACTTATCTTCAATAAAAATAAGTGGAGCACGTCCCTACTCTTCCCTCCTCTCACTAGAATCCTCCCAATGTTCCTTAATCTTTCAATAAGCCCCTCCTTAGGCTCTTGAAGTCTAACACTCAAGTAAAATATTTCACTCTTCTCAATTCAATTTAAGCTACTCTTTTACCTTATTCTTATTAAGTTAAATATTTATATGTTGTGTTATGAGGTTCCATAACCTCATAATCTCCATTTGATTTATATATTATGATATCTTCATAATTTATGCACACATGTAACTATGTTGGAATTCCATATGGGATCTTCCACCCTCCTCTTTTATCAAGCATTCTTTTAATGTTTTTTATTTGAATTTATTTAATTTTTATGTTGGGATATGTTTTTATATATCCTCCTAACAGATGATTTGATGTATAAATGATGATATCCCCTTTCAATCTCATTTATCCCTCTTATGAACCCTTATATATACATGTTACCACGTCAAAATTTTGTATGGGATTCATTCCATTCTCATTTTGGTCTAAGTTTCATTATGTTGTTATACCCTTTTATTTTAAATTTAACATTCTGGGTTATGATTTTTAACCTCCCCTATACAACACACCTTATTTTTTAATTATGATATCTCTCTTTCTCCCTCATTAATTCCTCCCATGTACACCAATTTCATTGCGAAAATATCATAGGAGTTATTCCATTTCTTCTCTTTCTTCAAGTTTCATTATTATGTTACACCATCTATTTCTAATTTCCATGTGTTGGTACATGTATCTATATGACCCACATACTATCCATTCCATGTACATATGATTAGATACACCTTTATCTCTCATCAATCCTTTTTACGAATCTTTATGTCATGTTGTTATGCTGCGAAAGATGCAACACAATTTTCCAAGTCAAAATCATTGTGTAGTGAATACCATACTAATTTCTCTATCATGGGTATTAACCTTTAATCACCTATAAATATTTAATGGTACATACATGTATTTATTCCACCTTCCTCAGTCATGTTATAAATTATTATGTAGAATGATTCCATGTTATATGACCTATGTGGCTCACTTATGCATGAAATGAAATGTTTATAAAGGGTGTTCCTAATAGTTCTCTAATTCTTTGAATAATGTTTAGTATCCATATATTCCTAGTGGGATGAGGGTTCACTCATTATATTTAATTTTATATGAGTGTTTAATCATTATAATTCAAGTTCACTATGGTTTTACTCATGAAAATCCATGTGAAATGAACCTTGGCTAATGTTAATCTCTTGTTTTATGTTGTTTCCACATTTCCATGTTATGATAATTAGGCTATATCATGCCTTTATGTTCATGTGTATCTTGTGATAAATTGATATTCCTATTTCCTAACATGTACTATATTCTTCATGTTATACTCCCTTACTGGGCTTTATTGCTCACCCTTTTCTTATGTATGTCCTCAGGTTATCCCGCACAATGCTAAGTATGAAGTAATGTTGTGGTTATGTAAAAGAATTTTTCAATAAAGATATCATATTTTATGTTTTAAGTTGTTATGTAATGTTCTTAATTTCCCAGTATACTAGACCTATCAATCATTATATTTGTCTAATGTGCATGTTTATATAATAAATATTCTCTATATATGAAATGAAGAGTAGAGTTGTTATAGTTTGTGTCAAAGTACAGGGCTAGTTATTTTTGTCATTAGGATTAGAAAACACTAGTGAAATCCTTAGGGATAAGAATATGTACAATAAAAATACATAAATTTTGGTCAGTATATAGTAAGTGGATTATCAGAAAAATACATCCCTATCTATATCAAAAACAAGTAGAGCAGGATCTAGAACAGATGTATCTAGGGGTAAAACTCACAATCACCACTTTGAGCTAGACTCGAATGGGAAAAGGTGCACAAATAAGGTCCTTGATGTACTCCTAGTTCAACACTCCTAGGGTATATTATTTGGTATATTCATAATCTTATTATGAACCATTATTAAGAGAATAAAATAATTCCACTAAGAATATATGAATGGACGTTGGTCATGGTAAACATAAATTAAAGCATACAATTTCTTAAGTTAAGGAAATTAATGTAACTTATAAGCTATCACTTATTTCATTGGATTCCAATTTATGTGTTACCCCTACCTTTCCTTTTATTTAATCCAATGGATAGTAATAGGAGGGCATGGGAAAAAAAATTATGTAAAGATTAATGTGGTGACTATTCTAATGAAATGCTCAATCTGATGGGAGAAGGAATCACAAAGTTTGTCACAATATTCTATCAGTAAACTCAAGTTTTGAATAAAAACATTGGTCATGAATAATTTCCACCCCCTCTTTGAAATAAAAATCCACAATCGATATCTTAATGGGACAACGGACTCCAAAATTTAATGGATTATACGATCCCTCAATTGTCGAATATGGATAATCTCTATTGAGAAGATCTTATTCATCCTTCAATGATCTGAACAAGAGAAGTTTCTTCTATCTGCTTATTATATGGAGGGTGAAGTAGATGAATGGTGGGAATTGATCAAATATATTATGCATGAGGAAGAGATTGAGGGGTTTTAATTAAAGTGATTCTATAAATAGTTTTTCATAAATATTTTTCTCAAACCCACTAACTTAATATGGAAAGGTACTTGCTTGACCATAATAAAAACGACAATTAATCCATCAGAGTGTATGATGAAAATTATAGAAGGCATGCATGATACACCTCTAGCTTTGTTGTTACCCCCAAATACGAGGTTTAACACTACATTGGTCGGATAAAACATAGCTTACATAAATCTCTAGTGATTCGTGACTTCGATAGCTATGAAAAAAGTGTACAATGTGTCCTCAAAGATGAAATGGAGAATGAAAAATATCATGGGAATCATGGGGTTAAGAAGCAGAATGTGGAATTTAATTCTTGAGGTCCTATGGATAAATCCAATGGTGCTACGAAATTCCAGTACCCCACTTTCCAAATGAGTAGAAATAATCTCCCTGAAAAATTTCTGAGGGGGATTCGTAGATTCATTAGGTGTGGAAAAGAAGGGAACCTAACAATTAATTATTGAAAAGATAAACCTACTGGATTGAAATAGAAGAGGAATAAAATTTTGATACATTAACTCATTGTTCATTTCATAAACTACAAATAACCAAGGAACATTAAAAATGAGTGCCCTAAGCCAAGGGTTTTCAAAGGAAAATAATAACCTCTAAGGCTATAAGGGTGAGCTTTTTCCTTCACTACTACTGAATAAAATCCCAACAATGAAGTGGTGATAGTTATTCTAGTTATTCATTCAAGAATAGAAAACATAATTTTTGATTTGGGTTCTACACATTATTTTATATCTAGAATTTTTATTAGAACAATCCAAACACCACCACAAATCAAACAAGAAGAGATTTCAGTGAGAACGGAAAATGGCGAAATTATGGCATCCCATGAATATAACTCCTTCCCTATCACAATTTTTGTATTGAACATCCTATTAAACTATGTCATACACCATTTAGTTCAATTTTATACAATTCAGGGCATGGATTGGATTTCCCTATATATATCCAATAAAAATTTCCATGAGAGGGAAATCACTCTCTATAAAGAGAATTGACCCCTGATTTTGTACGAGTGCAAGGAGGGGGATGAATCTTCTTTAGAAACATCATCTCAAGCATGGATATTACTATCCTATGAGAACATGTGTCTTTCTTATATTATTGATTCCAAAGAATCAATTATCCTTGAAGACATGCCGATTGTGATGGAATTCGTTGACGTGATTCCTGATTATTTTCCTAGACATCCTCATATATGAGATATTGAATACATGATTGATCTTATACCTGGAGCTTTCGATACATCCAAGACTCTGTATAAAATAGTGCTTATGGAGATGAAGGAGCTAAAGAAACAACAATAATAAAATATAGATAAAGTGTTTATATTCCCAAGTGCTTCACTATGGGATGCACCAATCCTCATCGTCAATAATAATGATGGGTCAATGCATCATTCTTTTGATCAGCGTGAGCTCAAAAAATCATGATAAAGAGTATTTATCCTATTCTATGATTTCATTCCATTTTTAATCAGCTACATGGAGCACCATACATATCCAAGGTGGATCTATAGTTAAGATATTAACAAGTAAGAGTGGAGAATGAAGATATCCCCAAGACTATTTTTCGTATATGCTACTAGAACTATGAATTCAAAGTAATTCCTTTGGGACTCGCTAATGCTCTGAAAATATTCATGGACTTGTTGAATAGAGTCTTTATATATTACCTCAAAAAATTTGTGGTAGTCTTTATAGACGATATTCTAATACACTCTAAAACCAAGGAGGAGCATCAGTAGTGTCTGAGCTCTATACTAAAGACCTTGTGAAAGTGAAAGATGTATGATAAGTATATGAAGTTTTTGTTTTCATTGAAGGAAGTCTCATTCATGGGTCATATCATCACTAGTAATGGGATATCTGTGGATCCCTCTAATACCAATGCTGTTGAGTGATGGTTGAGGTGAAGATATGTAACGGATATCCACAACTTCTTTGGGATATGTGGATATTATCAACAATTAGTGAGAAATTTCTCACAATTATCATACCCTCTTACAAAGAAAACTCATAAGGGAGTCAAATTTTCTTAGAGTGATGAATGCAAAGACAGTTTCAAGAAGTTGAAAATGAGGCTTAACACTACTCATATGCTCACACAACCAACAAGTTGATAACTTTTTGTGGTATTCAGTGATTCTTTAAAGAAGGGCCTTGGCTTTGTGTTGATGAAAAAAGAAAATGTAATTGCCTATGCTTCAAAGCAATTGAAATTTCATGGTAAAAACAATCCAACACATGATCTGTAGTTGGCGGTAGTAATCATTGCTATAAAATTTTATTGACAATACCACTTTGGGGAAAATTTTGAAATATATATGGATCACAAAAGACACATTTATATATTCACACAGAAAGAGTTGAATATGTACCAACAAAGATGAAACTTTTTGAAATATATACAGATCACAAAATCCTCATAGGATGAAGATGGAAATGGGAATCATAAAGAATGAAATATCATCAATCCTTTAACAAATTATTTCTCAAGCGTATCTTTTGGAAAGGATAAAGGATTATCAAGAGAATGATTTGGGAATTATGAAAAATGTGGAAAATATTAAAAAAGGGAAATCCTCATAGTACAATGTTAATGAAGAAGGAATTGTGATATTTTGGTTAAAGCTATGCTTTCCACTAAGTCTGGAGATAAAGAAAGAACTTTTGGATGATGCATATAGTTCAAATTTCTCCATTCACCCATGAAACAAAAAATATGTATCTAGATCTTTGAGCGAATTATTGGTGGGATAAAAGGAAGAAGGATATCACCGAATATACATCAAAGTTCTTTGTATGTCAACAATTTAAAGTTGGGAGGCAGAATTCTAAGGGGATGATGCAACCATTACCAATACCAACACTGAAATGGGAAAACATCCCCATGGACCTTTTCCCCATACATACGAAGACATCCAAAATAAAACAATTTTATTTGCATTATATTGGATTTTCTTATAAATACTACACACTTCATTACAATTCGGTAGGATTTATCATTATATCAACTAGAACGGATATACATTAGAGAAGTGATAAGGATTCATGGACTACCACTTTCTATTGTATCTGATTGAGATCCACTATTCACATATAAGTTCTATAAGAGTCTTTAACATTATCTGAATACTGAGATGAACAATAGTACGACTTTTCATCATAAAAATAATGTCCAATCTGAGCAAACTAGCCAAACACTTGAGGAAATTTTGTGGAAATTCTTAGTGGACTTCAAAGAAGGATGGGATCAATATATTTCCCTGGTTGAGGTCTCTTACAACAACAGTTTCCAATCATGAATCCAAATGGGTCCTTATGAATACCTTTATGGGAAGCGGTGCAGAACACCAGCATGTTGGGATGAAGTTGGGGAGAAAAACTCTTATGTACAGAAATGGTTGAAAAAATGGTGGAGAATGTTACGACCATCCAACAGCACATTAAGTCTCCTTAGAGTTGACAAAAAGAGTTATATTGATAATCGTCGATTAAAACTATAGTTTGATGTTGGAGACAAGGTATTCGTCTTCCTATCACTGTAGAATGACCTCTCTTATGAATTTAAGTCGGTGAAGATTTTGGATTATAGGGAAAAAGTTCTACGAAATAAGACAATTCACATCATCAAAGTGTAGAGGAGAAACCAAAAGTTTGAAGAAACAATGTGGGAACCAGAGGAAGTGAAGAGGCAGAGATAACGACAACTGTTTTAGAGTGGGAAAAGGAAATTTAAAGGGAGATATTTCTTAAGGTGGAATGTTTGTAACGACGCAAACATTCATGAATAATATTATCATTCATTTTTTTAATTAAATGTATTAGGGATATAGAAAACACATGCATTCTTTTTTATTTATTATTGGGTGTAAATGACTGTTAGGTATCATTGTCATGGAAAATATATTCATTGAACAGTGATCAAATGACTGATATAAATTTATGGTTTTAAAAAATAATCCTTTCAACAAAGCAAAAAGGAGATGATGGCTTCATCCAGTATACTCGAGTCGTACAAAGCTCATTTGTCACAGCATAGAAATGAGGTAGTGTCACATGGTTTGGGTCTTGAATAATCCCAAACCATTCTTCGACACATTAATCCTGAACCATATTTCCTACGAGGGAAGTGTATGTTAATAGAGATTACCACCTGAGCTATGTTATCTGAGTCTCACAAAGAGTATATCACCATAGCACACCTTACCCTTAGGTCTTATGTGGGTGTTATAAATACTTATGTAACACTTAATTAGTTACTTTTTTTGTAATTACTTTTATAAATAAAAGTATTATTCTATCAATTCTTGTATGAGAACAGTTTTTCTTAAAAATATAATCAATTATATAAATTGTTTTTGGCGTAAAATGGTACTTTTTAGAAATATATCAATTATGTTATAAAAGTGAGGTTTTATTATTATTATTATTAATATAATAGTGTTATAATAACACTACTTTTAATTATATGTGGTGACTATATTCTTTATTGTTTTTACTCTATAAATGATTGAGTATTAAGTTGGATAAGAAATATATTTTCATACGATAAATATGAAACTAGATTTTTAATTAAAGAATTTATTTTGATGAATCAATGAGTTTTTTTTAATAAATTCTAAATTAATAAAATATTTTTAGTGTATAATTTTTATAAATGATCATATATTTTTTATGAAGTCAAATGAAATTTGTTTATGGATTGGAAATTGTTTTTTGTCAAAACCCATAAATTTTCAATTAAGGATTGTTTTTAATTTCAAAGTAATAAATTCACATTTTTATTAAATTATTTATAAAAAATGAATATTATTTTTGGAATTTAGAGTTCAAAATTATCCAATAATGAATTTTTAAAAAATTTCTGAGACAATCGAATTTTGGGTAAAAATAAAATACCTTATAAATATAAGATGTGTTTTATGACTTCATAATGACTTAATAGTGATTTAATAAAATAATATAAAGGCATATTCAGAAAATATATATTTTTCCTATAAAATAATTAAATTTTATATTTTTTTATTAATTTTATGATTCTATAGTGGACCCTCCAAGAATTATAAAATATTTTAACATTTTAAAATGTTTTCTTCTAGAGTGGGACTCACATCCACATAATCAAGACTAATATTTTAATAAGTTAATCCATTGTCCTTATAATAAAATTTTTTCTAGTCCCCTTTTGAAAAAACATGGTATTGTTTGTGGTTTTGAATATTTAATTATATAGATTCCAAAACCAAAGTTTGTTTAATATTAAATAATTGCGTTCTCACTTCCAATATAAACCCACCCAATATCACACATGTCTTCACTGAAAACTCTTTTAGAAAATCCCTAATCTGACCTAATCTCACTATAATCCTCCTAAATATACCCAAGCTCTCAATAATCCCCTTTTAAAGCTCTTTAAGTCACACACTCAAGTAAGATATTTCAATATTCTCATTTCCATTCAATATACGCTTTTACATTATGCTTCTTAATTTCCTTTTTTATATGTTGGTTTATGATGTTCAAAAACCCCCATACTGTGAATTTTATGTATATATGATTATATCTAAATTTTACTCTCATCAATCCCCCTATTATCCTTTAAGCACACTTGTTACTATGCCGAGATTCCTAACGGGATCTTCCACCCTCCTCTTTTATCAAGCACTCTTTTCATGTTATGTCTTTGTATTTATTTTATTTTTATGTTGTAATGTGTTATTATATATCCTACTTACTAACCATTTTATTTATAAATGATTATATCCCATTTCACTCTCATTTATCCCTTTTATGAACCCTTATGTATACCCGTTACCATGCCAAGTTTTTGTAAGGGATTCATTCTTTTCTAATTTGGTTTCCAAGTTTCTTTATGTTGTTATAATATTTTTTCAATTAAAAATGGTGGGTATTATTTATAACCTACCAATAATTCCCTACTTATGTTTTAATTATTATATACCTCTTTAACTCTCGTTAATCCCTCCCATGTAAACTTGTTTCCATGTCGAAATTTCGTAAGTGTTATTCCATTTCTCCTCTTTTATCATGATTCCTTATTATGTTTCACCTTCTATTTCATAATTCCATGTGTTGAAACATGTATCTATTGGACTCCCTTACTTTATATTTCATGTACATGTGAGGAGATACCAATTTCTCTTTCAAAAACCATTTTTAAAAAAAATCACGTCGTTATGCTGTCAAAATTGCACAGTGATTTTACAAGACAAAATCATTGTGTAGTGAATACCATACCAATTTCATTGGTTAATGTTTAGTATCATGTTACGAAATGTTAAATGAGGGTTTAATCAGGCTAATTAAAGTGAAATTTTCTTTTACTTATGTGGTACACTTATGCATGAAATCGAATGTTTAAAGTGGGTGCACCCAAATAGTGCTCTAATGCATTGGTTAATGTTAATTATCATGTTACGAAATGCTCAACGGGGGTTCAATCATGATAATTAATTTGAAATTTTCTTTTACCCATTATAAGTCAATTGAAATTAGGGATTACTCATGATAATACATGTGAAATTATCCTTGTCTTATGCTATATCTTGTTGTATGTTGTTTCCACATTTCCATGTTATGAAAATCATGTTATATCATGCCTTTATTTTCTTTTTTCAGTTTTTTTCTATTGATATTCCTATTTCCAAAAGTTTACTTTATTCATCACGTTATTTCTTTTTTACTCCCTTAATAAGCTTTATAGCTCACACTATTCTGATATATGTCATCAGGTTATCCCATGAAATGCTAAGTATGATGGAATTTTTTGGTCATGTAAAAGATGTTTTCAATAATGATTTTATATTTTATGTTTTAAGTTGTCATGTAATGTTCCAAATTTCCCAAGAGACTAGACCTCTTGATCCTCATATTTGTCTTTTGTGAAAGTTTATGTAATAAATCATGTTTAAATATGTAGTAAATAGAAGGTCTATTATTATGTTATAGGAATTTGTTAGGGACAATGAAAAGTCATATATCAGGAGGCCAATTATCATTTTAAATTACTAATATATGAATCAAAATTTAATGAATGATAATATTTTTTTTATTCTGTATTGTGATATATTTTATTTTATTTAACTCCTTTAGTAATATTATCAAGACCATAGATTTGAGCATGTATTCTAATAACATCTATGTATCAATTGAGACTCCACTAGGGTAGGTAAACACCATATCCTAAATTATAACACATTAACCATTTTAAAGAGAACTTATTCATTAAATTATTTAATAGATTATTTTAATAACTTTATGTTGTCCAAAATAACTTCATTTTCAATTTATCTTAGTATTCTATTTTGAGCTTTTCCTAAAAAGGTCATTTTTAGTCGAAAAATATGGTTTTCACAAAACATATAATTTGTATGACTTTACACTTATATAAGTGTGAATTTGACGCTTCGAAAACCCATTATGTTATAAAATATGAATTTATGGAATAAAAATATATATTTTCAATTATTCATTGAATATATGAATCTAATTATCAACATTTTTAGAACTAAATAAAATGTAACTTCAATAAAAAAGTTACATCCAGTCTTCTATTTAATTAAATTATTTTCAAACTATATTAATTTTTAGATTTCATATAAATCATCATATAACATCTTTTGTTTTATAATTAACTAATTTATGTCCTTATAATCTATATCCAGTATATTTTTATTTTATATATAAATTTATATCATAAAAGAGTTATTTCATGAAAAAATATATTATGTGATTAAGTGTAATTATTTTTAAATTAACCCTTCTCAACATTCGAAATATTATTTTAAAATAAAATATTTAAATTTTACATTGTAAATATAAATTTAGTTAAAAATTATAATGTTATTATTTTCCATTGAAATTAATTACTATTGTTTAAAATTTATTATCATTGTAAAAGTAAAAGTGGAAAATTATAGTTAAAATTTTGTAAAAGTCCTATGACGTTTAAAAAAGTGAATTGAATAGAATCATTGATATTTGGATCAAAAAATACATGTTTCTACTATACTTGATTTACTTTTTGGACTTTAGAACATGAATTGTAAAATTTAATTATGTAAAAAGTGATGGTCACTCTAGGAACTCCCATTCCATTCACTTATAAAAGGTTAACATCTTCAGCACTTTAATACTATCCTATAATTAAAATTTATATTTGAAAAATACCATTAATAAAATCTCAAGAACTCTATCTCGTGATAATAATCCCTTTATCACTCATAATTATTCTCATCCCTTCAAATTCAATGGGACATCAATGGAATATTCAACTCCCCAACATGAGTTTCATCAACTATTTAGTTTTATTCAAAATTATTTGTGTTCACATTTTTTCTACCACAATAGTAACAATGATATTATTATATGTTAAATACTTTGAAGATACTATATCAATTATATTATCATTGTTAATTCATATACTCTATGCACTAAGAAAAAATAAACTATTTTTAACTTGTTGTGTAGACAGCCGCCTCCATGATGTAACTTGATTCGTATTCCATCACCACTTTAAAATGTTATATATAATGATGATATTATATTGTAAATATTATTTTTATGATATTATTAATTTAATAGTATTATAAAGTAAAGAAACTATTAATGATATGATCAACAAATGATAATTATTAATTTATTTATTCTACCAAGATGATATTTTATTTAAAAAGGTAAGATTTTAATATATATTAATTCTTTTTTATAATTCCATAAAATTGTAATTAATAACAGTAATAAACCATAAATTGGATCACTATTCTTTTGGTATAATTACATTACCATAAAATCGTATCAAAATAATTTATTTAACCAATGAATTTTCTTGTTTGGGTCGGTTTAACATCCTACGTGAAAAATACATTTCATTTATATCATGGATGAATATAAAAAACATTTACTATTATGAAATAATATAAGTGTATAAATAGTGATTTTTTAAAGATATTATATCAATATCTAATTCATCAATTAAGGAAACACTTTTGTTCATCAAGAATCACCATAACATGCTTATTATCGAAATATCATTAATGATATGTTCAATTACAATCATCAAAGAAATTTTAAAAATCATAAATAATTATTAATCATACATAATGGTAACTTTAAGAGCGTAGTATTAATATTCTTTAGAAGATAAATGAATATGAAAACATCAATTATGAAACAAGTGGAAATGGTCAAAACTATAATCCATGATGATGAAAATCAGAATAATTTATATAGATAATTAATATATATATATATAAGGTATGAATGAAAATGTAAATTAGTAAGGTTATAAATTATGTGATTAAGATATATATCTTTCTGATCATTGGGTCTTAAAATTTCCACAAACAAAATTGTAATATTTCCATAAATGTTGAAATGGGTATAAGGAATATCAGAATAATATTGATGAAAACTTTTTAAAGGGATACAACCGTGAAGAAAAAATATCTTCATGTATATCCACTCAATAGGTAAATCGATAGAATCATGAACCAACTGATAATTAAATAGTTCGTGGGATGGAGATGGTTGTGACATTGCCTGCAAAAGAAACCAAAGTTATATGTGGGCAGGAGGAAGTGATTTTTCCCCCACAAATTTGGATCCCCCATAAACTATAATAGTTAATATGACAAGTTTTTAATTAAATCCTCTACAAATGAGCATCCCCAAAAAAATTCATAGGATGAGGTAGTAGCATCGTCTCCTCACAAATTAAATAACACCATATGCGGGACTGAGGTTGTGATCCATGCCCCCGAAAACAATGACACCCTTCCACAAATGATTTACCCACGGAATTGGTTGTTTTTGGTGGGGGAATCCTCTAAGGGATTTTGAAAAAATAAGTCTCATATCCCACCATGAATGTCTGGTCATGATGGTATCTAGTCCATCTCTTGTTCTATAAATAATTCTCAATGGGGTCAAAGTAAGAGACACCCAAGATGAATGAACTAATGAAAGATCAAGAAATACCCTATGAAAATAGGATTCCATTGATGATTAGCCATAGGTAAATCCTATAACATAGTATTAATGAATAACTAATAAATTATCTAATGGTCTGAACCAAAAGTCCCCTTTATGGTACAACCTCATGAGGTGAAAACTAATATCCCCTTTACGCATTGTCATCCTGCACACCAAACCATCATGTGGGTGGAACCATAGCTCGTACAGGAATATGAAACATGGGTTGAACCCTACCCCATAAAGAAAAAAATTATGTGGAAGGAACTCTACCCCATGAAGCAACACACTACACTGGATAAACGTAGGTTCTCATTTCAAAATGCTATGTGGATGATCCCCTTGCCCGCATAGTAACATGCTTTATAGAGGAAACCCATCTTGTGTGATAACTTCATGTGTAAAAGGGGGCATACTAGGGTGTTATATTATCTAGATCCCATCATCCTCTTCTATTGTGTGATCATCCCCCAGGTTTCCCTCTCCATTAATCATTCTAATAACATCAAGCCAAGGCCCCTTAAGAAACCATTGAACATTTCTGATAAGATCACTAGTAACATTTGTGTTCCCCTTTGAGTTTACACACCCATGGTAAGTAGAGTCGCCTCAGTAACCTTCATAGCAAGGCAGATCATCAAAATGTTTTCATGTTTTCATTTCCACGGAAACCTAGGTCCTAACTTTCGGTTTCTCATGTGAACCTCCCCATTCTATGTATTTAAAGGATCCATTGGAATATCCATTCTCTAAGGGCTATAATTTAAAACTCCTCTCTTTCATAGAATATATTTATAGAGAAATACTACTAAGGTTATCCCCTTGATTTCATAAAATTAAAAGGCACTTTTGATATGTTACACCCCTACCTAGGATGTATCTAGATATATCACTGAATGTGGCTATCATGGATATAAAAACAAGAGAGGAAAGTGACACACTCAAAGACCTCCCTCACAACATAACTCTTAAGAAATATGGATTTCCTTTAGAAATGCTCTGCACACGCCTTCAAATGTTTTAATTTTTTAACCCCTATAATCTTATTTTGCTTCTCCAATGCTCGGTATCTTCTTCCTCCAGGAAGATCCTCTACTCCTCATCCTTTGTTGGAATATCCACTAGAATTTTTCTTCCCCTCATCTGGCTCGACATCCCTGTTAGTAATCTGGCTCTACCCAATGTGTGGTGGTGGTTCAGATAGGGTCCCTCTACATGATATGTTCTTCTTCCTCTAGATCCTTCATCAAGTTGTGTCTTTTTAGTGTTCCTATAAATCCATGTGGTCTGGTTGGTTCATATTTGGTTGATTGGGCTTTGTATCTCTCCATTTCTAAGGATTATTTTTTGGAGGCTTCAAATATTCACCATTGTATTCTTGTATCCCTCTTTGGTCAGGATCATCCTCCACTCAATCTTTTCATAAGGCTTTTCGATTCATGGGGACTGGCAGAGACTACTACGGTTTTGGTGCTTAATAGGAGGTCATTTTATGGGATTCTATTTCAATGGGATGATTTTTTTGTGTCTTGGTCTTCTCTCATTTGGTTCTGCGGAAATAGATGTTTTCATATTTTATTTCGGTGATTGGAAGTCTGCTCTGTCTAAGATTTCCCTACGGTAGCAGTGTGGCTTATTCATCCTAGTCTTCTTATTCCCTTCCAGAATGTGTAGTTTCTTCATTCCATATGTGATTCGGTTGGTTTTATTTTAATGGGTGGATGAAATTTCCTCTAATATAATTGATGTATACTTGTCTTGAATAAGTGTTGAGTTGGACCTCTCCCTTCCTCCCCATGAGTTCATTCTCTTCAGATTTGGTTTCTTCTGATTGTAAAATAAGATCATGGTTTCTTCATCAACTCGATTCTTCTCCTATTTCCAATTGGAAGGTCATTGGAAAAAAGATTTTATACATTCTGGGGTTTCTCAACCATATCCTCAAGGTGGTGTTGTTTCTCCCTCCCCCCTCCCTATGCCTCCCCCTTCCTTCCTCCCCAGATCTTGCTTCTCCCTCAAGGTGAATTGCATAGAAGCTTATCCCCACCTTTTTTGCCTCACTCTATGACTCTCCCTACTCCTTCCCTGACCTCTTCCATTTCCCCTTGCTCCACCCTCTGGTGTCTATTTCGTCCCCTAGGTTCTCCTCTCCCAATTCCCATTCAAAGGCTCCCTCTTCTATCCCAACCAGGCACAGTCACTTTGGCCACCTCATTGCATGTTTCTCCCTCCTTCACTTTCCCCCTCTCTCTACCCTTCCCTTTATCCCCTCTAGGTGTAAGGATCTAATGGTTTTAAGCCCTCCATATTTTTCCTCGGATGTTTTTTCCCACAAGTGAGGCTCTTCATTGAGGAAAAGAAAAGTTGTGTTTCTTTTTTCTTCCCCTTCCCTTCAGCTGTAAGATCTCTGACCATCTAGTGCATCTCCTCTGCCTCTCCATTTGAATGGTATGAATCCTCCATCATCTCCCCATGCACCCTTCATTTTTGATAGGATAAAAATCTCTCCACCTAGTCTACTCTCCTGACCTAGTGGAGTTCGGACCAACTCTTAGTCTAGGATGCTTTGGTCATCCCATGATTTCATCTTAAGGTCTTCAATAGAAGTATCCAAATAATTCCTATCCCATAATTAGTGGATTCCATCATGATATTTAATTCTCATGGTTTGGGTTCTCTATCCAAAACTAGCTTTTTAGCCCATGGTTATCACTACAACTCTAGCGGTATAGTTGTAGTTCTAGAACTAAAATAACACCCATTGAAGATTTCATCCTTTTCTCAAAGGCTTCGAGTTCATTTTTTTTAAAATTTATCTTCTTACCCATCATATATGGGTCTTCTAGATTTGAAAATCTTTATTCCAATGGGTGGTTGCTTCTGAACAGTTCATCACGATTAAGATTCATATTAGAGGTTCTCATTTAAAAATGACTTTTTTGTATTATAAATGCGGTAGGATTGAAGGAGAATCTTTATGTCCGGACCTTGAATTATTTGATCTAGGGGAAAATACATGGTTTTTTGGGGGATATCTCAACATATTTTTTGATCCTTTGGAGGAGAAAGGTCGAGGGTTCTTTCCAAGGATGGAAAATCTTGAGTTTTCTTAATTTATTGTGTAATAAGGTCCTCTTGGATTTTCATTTTACAGGTCACTGGTTCACATGGAGAAACAATAATAAGAATGGGTAACATACTTGTAATAGTCTTGATAGGAACTTGGATAACTGTAATTTAGTCTCTTTACTTATATAGGCAATGTTCACCCATCTCTCTCGATCTCACTCAGATCCCTCACAGCTACACATTTATTTATCTCAGAACCAAGAAAAATAGGGCTGGTTATTCTTCTAATCATGTTGGATTATGTATCCCATCTACCACCAGACCATCGCTGAATCATGGAAGAAAACATTATAGGGTGATCTCTAGATTGATATTCATAACATCTTTTAATGGATGAAATGAAACCTTTTGGTTTAGTGGAAGAAGAAACCTCCTTGCATCCTTTATATGGAGACCATTTCTTCAGAGGTGGAACATCTACAGTTGATGATATAAAATGATTTTGATAAGGACATCTACAACTCAAAGATGTTAAAAATGAACGAGCTTTCATTTCTTCTCCTGAATTATGAATGTAGAGTTATAGAATAGGATGTAATAAAATGTATTTATGAGGGAAATATAAATACAGATTTGTTCCAAGAATTAAATAAAGAGAAGACAAGGATCACTCATCCCAACTTGAAAATAAAGGGCAAGTCATTCTATTATGATCCTGGGGAGTTTGGGACTATGGTTTCTAATAAATTCAAGTTTCTTCTCTATAGTTTGAATGCACGTATGTTGGGAGGCTACCCAAGTTGTCAATCTTCCTTGTTTTATTCTATCCCTTGAGTGGTGTACAGAAGGGTTAACTCTAGGATAGAGTTGATAGGATAAGAGAATTAAGTTCACACATTTGTCCTTGCTCTCAACCTTGATAGTTCACCTGAAACATATAGCTTTCCAGTTTTGTTCTTATGCTCTTCATGGGATGATGTAAAGGACTCTATTATGGAGGTGGGGAAAGATGATTATCGTGGCAGTCGCATACCTCAAGTTTAAAGTCACACATCCTTAGTTTAATTTCCAAAAATGAAAGATCCTTCCTCCTTGAATCACTATAGGATGAATATTTGTTGCACTTTTACTTATAAGATCTTTTCATGTGTGATCAATAGGTGTCTTTCCCCCCACATTCATCAATGGATTTTGGTTGATTACTACGGTTTCATCAAGGGGAAAATGATTCAAGGATCTTTAGCATCATCTCGATAAATGATTATAGATTTACACTAGAAGGTGATTAGGTTGAATAGTGTCATCAAATATGATATGGACAAATCATATGATATAGTTGAGTGTTCCTTCATCCTCATGGTTCTTGATATTATGGGTTTTTCAGTTCACACCACAAACATCATTTTCCAATGTTTATGTTCTTCGTGGATGGTTATTTTTTTCATGGGAAGGAGTTATGGGTTATTTAAATCTTTCAATGGGGATTTGTCAAGTGGATCCCTTATACCGTAGTATATTTTTTTGGTGAAGTATTCTCCTAGTATAATCTTCAATAAGAGGATTTAGGAAGGCAGTGTCTCTTCATTTTGGTATAGGCCTCATGTGTAAGGTCGCTTGCATCTAAAGTACGTGGATAAATCTGTGATTTCAACCACAAAAGCAAACACAAAATAAGAGTTATTAAAACAATCATTGGTGTTTAATTCTCCTGGAGTGACTGTATGGTTAATCAAGAGAAAAAAGGATTTTTTATCTTGAGACGATGTCCGGTTAAAATAGTGGTTTCTCAAAAAGAGACTCTAGGCTTTAGACAGTGCTTCTTTTCTATGAACTACCTGGGTGTCCCATATTCTCCCAGTATAAATGAGAATAACCACATCTACATGGTGGTGATTAGTATATCAAGATGTATTTTGAAATGTAAAACCCACTACCTATCCTTAAGTGGAAGAATCTCCTTGGATAATAGTGTCTTGACATCAGCCCCCATGCATGTTATTTAAGCTTAAAAAGTACCAAAGTCTACCATTTCCTGGATGGAGAAATCGATTGATGCGTTAATTTAGGATGGTATTTCTGAAGGAAAGAGTCACTAGGACTTATGGTCTAGGATTGAAAACCCCATTCATGAGAGGGGCATTGGTGCGAGCTGAATTTTTTATTCCATGAATGGGATACATGATAATTGGCCTATGAATTTGTGGAGGGGTGCACCCTGTGGGGAACATTCTCCAACTCTATATATGGGACTATCATGAGTGTATGAAAAGGGAAAATTTATATGATTTGGAAAGTTGTTCAGCCATTCATATCATATCTTTAAGATAAGTCACGCTGTATTTTTGGACGATGATATATTATGTTCTGGTTTCATAGATGGCTCGACTCAATGCTTCTTTTTCTGGGTTTCTCCACTCTGGACATTATCTTTATGAAGGCCAGAAATAATTATCTATATTTCCAAGTTGTGATGAAATAGGATCAAAGGGGGGTGTTTGATATGGTGTCTCTTTCTCCCAACTTGGATGGGTTCTTGTGTATTGGCTTCTCCATAAGGGTTTTTTTGGTTAAGTATTTTCGCAATAAATCTCATTCTCTAGAGACATGGGATGTATTGTGTGAAAGGTTACTAAGAAGGGTGATCCCATCCAAATATAATTTACTTGTATAGTTCCATAACAATAATTAAGTACCTATAGACAAAAACATCCAAATGTTAGGAATCCCCCTTTCAACTCATTTTTTATATTGTAGTGTTACATGTGAAGAAAGTATCATTCATATTTTCTTTCAGGGGTAGTGGGAAAGCTCGTTGTCAAGTGTTCTATGTATTTTCATGATATTTTCATCAACATTAAATTCTAGCACTTCTTTTCTATAGTTTTGGTTTCATGGGATGATGGATGGTTGTGTAGAGAGCAGAGCTCGAGCAATAATCTTTTTTGTAGGGTGTTGGTGTTAAATGAAAGTAAGAACCATGGACCATTTAGAGGGTATATCCAGATCATGTATGGCTCTAATCCATTAGAAAAAAGGTCTTAATTCTTGATTTTGTATCTTGGATTATGGATCATGATGCTTTTTCACCTATTAGATTTATGAAGACAAAATAGTCGTCTGATTCTGCTTCACCGAGTCTTCATGCATACGACTAGATTGGGTGGCTTCCAAATAGTATAAGGCTAAACCATAATATAGATTAGTCGTATAGATTGGGTCTCATTATGGGAGGTGTTCTAGTTCATGACTATTATGGATATGTGGTCATCTACTACATTTTCATCTTCATACATGGGGTCTCTATTTAGGCTGAGGCTAATGTAGTGGTTGTAGGTTTGGATCTTTGCATAAGGTGCAATATCTGTCTTGTTACATTAGAGACACACTCGAAAGTAATTTTTAGATCCTTCTGTGTGATCACCCCCACACAATGGTCAATCACTTACTAGGTTTGGAAGTCCATAGTTCTACTCTATAATGTGGTGGATATTTCCCACACATTGTGAGAGGGTAATAAAGCTACATACTACATTTATTCAAAATCCCCTCTTAATAGTCATTTTATATTCCTTTTCAACTTTGGGTCTTTTCCTATAAAGGGAATGTGCTTTGTTATAAATTAAAAATTTTGATTCATTACTATAGGCCTTTGAAACAATGTAGCATCTCCTAGTCTCATCCAGGACTAGGAATTTAATAAAAATAAATGTTGTTCTTGCTAAAATCTATCCCTTTCTCCCATTATTCTCTAGTGTCATCCATCCATACAACATTATAAAATTTTATTGAAAATGGAAATATCCCAAATACATCACAGTGGTCTAAAATAATTAATCCCAAGAGCATATTATTCCACATGATTATCACACTTTGGGGTAAGATAACCAGTTGTATTAGAAATGATAACTTATTTTTATAAAGATCCCTTGGACTCCAGCTCCATCAATAAGTTGATATGGTTAGATAATTTGATCACCATATCTAGTGTTTCTTCCTATTTCTCACACAAAGCATAACTCATGTGGGATTATTGGTTAGTGTTGATTATGAAATCTACATGATCCCAAACCAAATTGGCCTCCCATACGGTATAAGAAACAATAATATCCCAAACCCCAAATGGGCCTATGACATGGTATAAGTCTTGAAATGATACTTCAATTTTCAATGTTCTAAATTTCTAATGATGTAGTATTAAACTAGCCACCTCCATGCGTAATCCATGAAAAATTTCATTCAACATGGGAAAATTCCATATATAGTAAAAGATAATTCTATATTCAAATGGGCTTGAACTAAATTGTATGTACCAAAACATACCAATCCATGTGTGTTTCGATTCCCACCTAACTGGGATATGTATGAATCCTCCATGGAGGTCAAAAACCTCACCCAAATCCAACCTAATGTTCTCTAGGATATATCCCTAATAGGGTAATGTTAACCTAGGAGAATACATCTCTTCCAAGCTCTTCATTCCACCTTGGCTTAAGCCTCAAACCATTTTTTGGCCAGGAACCCATCAACTGGACGTCTATGATGCATGGCGTTAAAATTCATTGTTGGTTTGTTGTCACATGAACATAAAAGGTGATGTGTCTAGCTAAGAGACTGTGAACTACATGTGTCTTGATTCCTCTCCCAAGGATAAATAAGAATCCCACCATATGGGTTCGATCCCAACATCAACACATCTTTCATCCCCTAAGGATAATTCTAAACACTCAAGCGCTCCATCATGCATCTTAAAATTAGCATTGTTCTAATTGATGATCAAAGGGTCCGTGATCTATCCAAAAATTGTAACATTTATGGAGTACATTAGATACAGTCATATCCTTCCATATTGGGAGAACATATTATACATACATATCATTCTTAATCAATTCATTGTTATGATCAGTCATTACATAGGGGTAACTATTGGAAACATACCTAGGAAGGAACATAGGATTCATGAATATATCTTAAATCTATAAGAGAGTCATGTAATTTTGAAATATTTACAAAAGGGTGTGATGAGCCTGACTTCTCATCCTCTTGACCAATGTGAGTTCTTAAATTTCATTTCCAAGTTACCTAATGAGAGCCTTCATTAGGAATGTAGATCTATGAATCATGCATATGAGAGCCATTGGGTGTTTCCAAATCAAATAACAAAACCCATTGGTGATCATTCGAAAAGATTTTACCCAATGTCACAGATTATATACCATTGAACCCCCTTTCAATTTATCATTGGTCCAAAAATATTTCTCCAGGGGAAAATGAAATGGCAGATAAGACATGAATGACTTAACTATGACACCTCCTTCACAAGATACAATTGGGAATATTTCTGAGTCCCCATTAGACAATTTCGTTCCTGAATAGACACATCTTCAAGGGAAACAAAATCATGAACCTGATATGAAAAGAAAATACTACGGCACCCCATTCCCAAGATTGAAAGGAAATACTACGCAGTACCCATCAGACAATTTTTTCCTTTCATGGAAACATTTTTTAGGGAAACAATGGTGAAATGGACATGAATCCTTAACCAAGCTGGCGGTGTTACCTCACTTCAGGGCCCTTTCACATCCAAAAAGGACTGGGGCCTTGAAATACCATCAATAACCTATGTAGTAATGATATTATAATTTGATGTTATTTTCTTCTCTCTATATGTCACATATATATTTTATGCACACTTTAGATCTTCCTTAAATACAATGGAATCTCATAAGATTTCACATACCCTCAAGATAGCCACTGCACTTGATTGGTCCTACACGATGTAGTGAATTCCATTGTGCACCCAACATTTTAAAATAGGGTCTCTAGTGAAATTATTTGGTATTCTTATTATAAAGGTTCTATCCCCACCCAAGATGCAGCTAAGAAGGCCCTATAGGGGATGAAGCCCCACCAATAGTCTGCCCAATAACAATCAATGGGCCATAACCAAGGGTCTCCACTAGCTATATCTAACTATCCTAGGATCCAATCCTTGGAACACAAAAATGGGCTCCTCACTTATCTTAGGGAAGTAGATTAATACATCACCAATGAAATCATCCCTATATCATTGGGGTCTCTCTCAAACTCCCCAATAGAAAATCATCACCATCAACGTCGTGCGGCCCAGCATCCTCACAACAAAGAGGATACTACCCTGTGGGGACCCTTTGAATTAATGAAGACCTGGGTCCCTAGGGTTTTCTTTTATAGGATGAATATCATGAAATAAATTGTATTCTACCATCCTCATTCCTTTTAAATCACCCCACCAAGTAAATAAGTCTTCAATCCATGAGCCTACGTATATTCCTCATCACCTACATGAGGTTCGTCAATGAAATGTGATGGAAAATTATAGGCAGACGTATATTCTTTCCAAGGAAACCCAGTACCTCTATGTAAATTGAGAATATTTTGAGAATATTCAATTCCGTGCATAAAAATATGGAGATTTTCAGAAAAATAACGATGCAATCCATGAGAAGGCTCAAATTCATACTACTACTCACGAAACCCACCATGTAAATAGAACAGAAAATTACAAGATAATTCTTACTCTGAAAAATGAAAATGAATCCTTTCAAACAAAAAGGGAGAAATTAATAAGAATATATACAATAATTTTCACTCATATCAGTCCCACTAATCAAATGAAATTGAAACCAAATACAAGTAGATGGAAATTTTTGTGGATGAATATCAATCCCATCAGTCTAGTATGATTGAAAACAATGAGGATATGGAAATCCCTTCACTCATTTATGAATCCCTTCATACAAATATAGTTGTATTGGAGAAATTAGCTAGACTATACTATCTATAAAGTAGTGGTAGAATCATTCCTCTTCCCACACACATGATAACTGTCAGTACCCACAGGAAAATAAAGGATCAGATTAGGTACATATTCCTATCCTAACATTGTAATGGGTATATACTCCCATTCCATCCAAAATAAATCTATAAACACGTTTTGGAAATTATGTAGGTTCATACATCAATTCCTAAACATATTTTATATACATATCAAAACATAATTGTTTCTGCAAAAATAGCAAGGAGTCGGGCCCAAAATCCATCTTCCCCAAGTGGGGTGACTCATCCACAAAAAGAGGCGGTGACACCAGATAAGACTTCCATCCCTAATCTTATCCAAGAGGTTCATTAGTAATATCCTATGATAAATGAACAATAGGATCAATAACAAAAACTCATTCTAACTGGGCGACACCAGTCCACTTTGTTGGTTGTTCTAGTGTAGGCATATATTTCTGCTAGAACTCATATAGCTTATTGGCATATCCTAGTAGTACCACAATGTCTACTCAAACTAGCACCCACAAATGAATGCTTTCACCAATAAAATGTGTCCCCAATATCCCACAATAGGTAACCCAAAAATGAATCACCCTAAAAAAATTAGAAAATTAAAATAAAATCAATGACCATGTTCTACTTGAAGCTAGAGTTCTTGAAGCCATGAAACACCTATCAATGGTGTTATAAGATAATTCTAACTTGTTACTAAATTAGGGAATTAGTGGTAGTATCTTCAAAGGTCCTCCCTGCAAACCTTTTTACAAGTAGCTCTAAAGGTCCTCCCCCAAGAATATACTATAAATTCTTACTTACTAGAAAAGAAATGAATGACCATGAGAGCCTATATCTTAATGAGCATCATGATATCCCACCTCATGGCCATATGATTGAGAAGAAAGAGGTTCCTCTATTTATGGTCATCTACCCCAATGTTACTCCCCATGATATATGCTATTGAAATTCACCTTATAGTCTGACATCACGCTATGATGGTATTCCTCACCATTATGGAACCAACTATAATGTTCATACCCACAGTTACCTCTTATTATAGAAAGAAGTTCCCCCTATGATATAGTCTTATCTGATGGTATACCCTAGGGTATATTCTTAAAAACTTCTCCGTATTGTGGGGCATCGGGAAATGATGGTAGTCCTATCAATTGTTGCGCTGACCGTGAATGTCCTCCCTACAGTGGTGTCTTATTTCAGCAAGAAGGTCCTCACCCAGCTGTTCTCTTCCCTAATTGTACCTCCTAGAGAATATGCTACATAAATTATCCGTACATTCATACTTTAATCTATGATGGTATTCCTCTCCATTTTGGAACCAAATATGAAGTTCCTCCCTAGGATGACATCTTATTTTAGCATGAAATCCCTCCTCTGTTCTTTTGTACACCCTGATTGTCTTCCCCATGGTATACATTGATAAAAAATCAGCAGACATACATCATGTTACAAATGTATTCCTCTCCATATTTGGCACTAACTGTGAAGGTCCTCCCTATAGTCAAGTTCTATATTGGAAGTAATTTTCTCGTCTTATGGAATGAAATACTATAAATATCTCTCATTAGAAATGTATTCAAACTCTCTCATCCCATCTATGACTTTGGTGCCCTCAGGCGATGTCCATCGGTCTCCAATGCCTGATGGCGGCATGGCTAGTCCCTCCCAACTCTCTTTCAAGGAAGTCCTCCAATGGCCTTCTCGGGGAAGTGTCTTGGCTAAGGGGTCACCCTCGAAGGCTTCGCAGCCATCATAATCCTTCATGAAAAATTATTGTCTGCTTCTTGTTTTGCCTGAGACCTCCTTTGTGGTAGCGGCCTCAGATCTCCAATAGACTCTTATAGCCTGCTTCGGTGATGAAAAATCACCCCTTGTAGTGTATCAGGATACCTTCTGAAGTTGTGGGTTAGACCTTCCGTCTACTATGTCAGTTTTAGATCAAAAATCCTTCTGTGTCATCTTGGATTCGAGGGATGATTTTGTTAAAGCATGGAGCAGCAGTCCAACATCTGTGGGTTGGTGGTGTTTCTACATATCTCACTGGTCGATGGAAGTGCACTTTGGGGAAGAATGTACTCAAGTGGATGTCTCGATCTCACTCCTAGGGATTCCTCTCTCCCTAATGAATTAAGTCTTTCTAAAGGTGATTGGGGACTCATTGGGGTCATTTCTCTGTGCGGATGTGAGGACGCTCTGACTGGCGGAGGCGTCGGTCGCCACGATCTGGGTCGAATTTACCATTTCTTGTCCGCTACAAACCCACATGGTGCTTCAAATCGAGGGGATGTCAGATTGTCATCCACCTTTGGTGTATCCTATTTTCCCTAATTTTTTCCCGCTCTGCCACATTTCTGGTCATATGCGGTAGGTTTTCTGAAGTGATCGCATAGGGGATTCCGAAAGGCCTTCAATGAGATTGTGCTAACTCAGTGTGAAAGTGGGGGATAAAGGGAAAATCAAGAATTCCCTCAGGGAGCCTTATGAGGCACCTTCGTCTTCATCTTCTCCAGGTCAAGGGTCTCCAAGCTGTGCGTTGGTTCCATCCATCTGTGGCTCAGTTGTCTCTTCTTCTTCGTAGGCTGGGGATTGTGATCATTATTTTGTAGTGGCATGGGTCATCATGTATTCTCAATGCCCCTCACTCTATCCTGACCTGTGTGTTCTCTCCCGCATAAGCATTTCTGTGGTGCTTTTGTGAGAGTCAGGATCAGATGCGATGGACTTGCCTTCCTCTTCTAGGGACCGTACTCTTCATTTTGTGGTGTTTTCCCCCCTTTCATCACTATATGTGATAGAGTATCCACCCTCTCAGCTTTATCCTCTAGTTCATCTAGGGTCTGATCAGAGTAAAGAGGCTCTTCATTGTTTCATTTCTCCAAATAAGCTAATCAAGGCAGTTCCCATTGGGTAGTGTTCTCTGGTTGAATTTTATTCGGTGGCTCAAAGCATCATATGTACTTGGTCTCATGCAAGAATTGATGGGGTGGTATCCCAAGTGCCATGTAACCACGCCAAAGGTTTGTATTCTGGGGCCAAATCCATACATTGTTGTTCTAATGTGTAGTGTTCTCATCTAGAATGCTTGGGGTCTTGGGGCTCGAGAAAAAGTCAATTTCATCAGTAATGAAATTCGTAAGCATTTGGTTTCCCTGATTTTGGTTCTTGAGCCCAAGTATGATTTGATTAAAAAAACAAGTTTTCTCAGAGGCTTTGGCTGCAAGGCTTCATGAATGCAGATGCTATAAATTCTCAAATTTTCCTTTTCTGGATGGACCAAATTTTGGATTTTTTTACAGCGTATCGGATCAATCAATCACTATGGTGATCTCTAATGGGCCTCATTTGTTTCTTTTTTTAGTTGTTTATGTGAAGTGCAGTGCTCATGATAGAGAGAAGCATTGGAATGTTCTGGACAGTCTAAATACAGACATTGATCAATGGATCGTGGTGGGGGATTATAACAGTATTGTTAGTCTGGAGGAGAAATAGTGGGTGGTGCCTTTCCCAAAAATTCTAGAAAAGAGTTCACTGAGTTCATAGAGAGGAATGGTCATCTAAATGTGGGGTACAAAGGCGCCCAATTCACATGGTGTAATAATCAGTGTGGGGGGCGTTGGACCTAGTGTCACTTGGATCGGTGTTTGATGAATGAATCCTCAATCCCTATCTGTCCGGACACTAAATTTCCGCACCTGGTTTGTGGTCTCTAAGACCATTCTCCTATTCATCATTCTCTGGCCATAGGAGTAATGAGAGGGGCACATTTTCCTTTCTCCAGCACCTGGGTGCAGGACCCAGGCTTCTACGACGTGGTGTGGGAGGCTTGGAACCTCCATAACCAGGGGAATACCTGGATCAATTTCCATAACAAGTTGCGCTAGCTGAATTTTCTTTTGTGCCATTGGATGAAAGATAGTCTAGCTCGGGATATGGATCTGTTTCAGGTCAGCAGATAGGATGACTGTTTGGTGGCTGTCCTGGAATAGGGAAGGGATTAGATCTTTTTTCACAAGTTAAGGATCAACAAGGACCTCCTCTCTGATACTCTTCTAAGGTAGGAACATCTTGCTTGAGAGAAATCAAGGATTTCTTTGCCTAGATATGGGTATTGTAACATGGGTTTCTTTCATGCATTCATTAAAGAGAATCTGCAAGTTCAGAGGCTTAACATTCTCAGGGAAGATGGATCTTTTTCCAATTATTGGGATGAGGATGGGAGAATGGAAAATGATTGCCTAAAATCTTTATTGGAAGGCCCCATTGCGGGCAAGGTTGGGTGGTACCTGAGGGGTGACTCTGGTCTTTTCTTGGAGATCCCCAACTCTATTTTAGAGGGAGATGATATAATTTTGAGTAGGCTTCCGGAGGAGGATGAGGTTTAAGAGGCAGTATGGTATTTGAAACCAGAGAGTTCCCCTGGGCCCAATGCCATTCCAGGTTCTTTCTATTGGGCGGTCAGGGATGTCATTAAGGGATACATTGTGAGGGTCGTGCAAGATTTATTTTAGGGGGTAACCTTTCACGTATTGCTAGTTCCACAAAGATGGTCCTTCTTCCGAAAACAATTAACCCCCAATCAATTGACTAGTACTGGCCCATTAGTTTGTGCAACATGCCATATAAGGTTTTGGCCAGTCTTCTCAATCAAAGGACGACTCCTTATTTGGGTTCTTGAGTGTCTCCAGAAGAACATGTCCTTATTAGAGGGAAATCCATACAAATATCTGTAGGTTTGGTGAAAGGTATGGTTAGTGACATCAGTAATAAATCCATTGTGGGAAACCTGGTGATCAATCTTGATATGAGAAAGGCCTATGATTGTATGGAATGGGGCTTCATCCTTATATTTCTATATTGTATGGGTTTTTCTAATTGGACTAGCGATCTTCTTTTTCAGTGTTTTAGCTCGGCTGGGATTTCAAGCTTCTTCGTGGGTAAACAATTTGGGTTCTTCAAGGATTGTAGGGGCCTCAGGAAAGGAGATCTGTTGTCCACCACCCTCTTCATCCTCTCCCAAAATTCTCTTAGACATTACATCAAATGGGGCTTGTGAATGGGAAAGTCCTTTTTTATGGGAAAAGATATACAGTGAGGGGTGTCTCGAACCTGATGTCCACAAATGATTCAATTATTTTTATCTACGGAAGTAGGAGATCTATTTAGGGGATGAATGAGCTTCTTGGGGAGTATTTTATGTGGAGTGTCCTGGTGGTGAACAGGGATAAAATCCTCTATTTTACTTCCATGAATATTTCAGAGATCAAGGACATGGTTCTTAATGAAATCATTACTATGAGTATGGGTCTTTCCCTATGGAGTACTTAGGTGTGTCGGTGAGTCCTTACACTCTCAGGATCGATCACTTCGATAAGCGTGTGGTCAAGATCTTGGGGTGCTTCTATGATTGTAAAAACATATTCCAATCATTTAAAGGTCACATTACCCTTGTAAATAGTGTCCTTGTCTCTATTTCCATTCACATTTTGTCTAATTTGAAGGATCCAAAAAATTATTCTTTCTAACATAGAGAATATTATGGTTTCCTTCATCTGGGATGGCCAGAGAGAGGGTAAGTACCACTGGGCATCGGGGAAGTGGATGGTTAGACCACTTCTTGAAGGAGGGATCAATTTTAGAAGTGTTTCTGAGACCATAAAAAGGAAACATGCCAAACTAGCATGAGAAAAAATGGAAGGTTGATCTTTATGGGGTAGGTTGGTGCATGGTAAATATGGACTGAATGTGAATGACACAAGGGTGTGACCATCCAAGATATGGAAATTGAATAATTCTTACACGGAGATCTTGTATGATCATTCCAAATGGCAGGTGGGAAAAGGTGACATTAACTTCTGGCTTCAAGACTGGGGGGCTGGAAGGTTGTGGTTCCTCGGATTTCCTTCCTCGAACCTCACATTTAGGGAAGCCAGTGACAATCTGGGCTTCATTCAGGATATTCTTGAGGAGAACCAATGTGTTTTGTTTAATTATGTGGTTATGAATGAAGAATTTTATAAGCTTGTTTTTTTAGGCTTCTCGACTAGGGATTTCACTTTCAAGGACTTCTCACGGACGAGGAGGGGTGTTTTCAATACTGATCCTTGGGGGTTGATGCTGTGGTGAATGGATATCCCTTCCAAAATTTCATTCCTACTGTGGAGGTTGAGGAACTGAGCCTTTCCCACTGACGAAAACATCAAATGAATTGGTGTTCAGTTTCCCTCATGGTGTGGGGGCTATAGAAATCCCAAGCAAGAAATAGTGGATCACATGTTCTTCGACAGTGACTGGAAATTCTGAATTTGGAAGGTGTTTGGTGCTTTTACTATTTGTAATGGTCTGGGTGGTTCAATGGAAGGTTTTCTTAGTGCATAGTTTCAACGAGTTGGGGAACAGGGAGCTGAGAGGAAGGCACGGGTGGTGATTGATTCGGCAGGGTGCTGGATTATCTGGATGATAAGGAATGATGCACACCATAATTGTACCTAGGGTTCTCAGGTTAGTTTCCTTTTCAAAATGAAGATCCTATTTCAGGACTTGGTTTGGTTATGTGCAGACTATCATGGTGAACCATCAGTGAGGAGCCTGGTCTCAAATCAGTTCCTCTCCAATTAGGATAGCGCCTCAGGGCAGGGGCACTGGGTCCGCTGGCATCCTCTTTACTCTGGTCTCAATCTTAATACAAGTGGATCCATGTTTGGGGGGGATATGCACAGAGGAGGTGTCCTCATGAACCTAAAAGGTGTCGGTGATTTCAGCTTTCTCTGCTTCCTATGGCATGGGCGATGTATTACAAGAATACATTCATGGGATGCTCACATGGTTGGATCTTTTTGGCTAGTGACGTATCGATCTGAAGGTGGTGGAGATAGATTCTCCCATACTCATCAAAGCACTCTCTGGTACTATAAATTTTCCTTGGAATGTCTCCTACCTCATTAGAAAGTGTAAACCTATTTTGTGCAATCAAGTTGAGATCACTCATACATAGTGGGAGGGGAATCAAGTTGCAGACTTCTTGGCATCTCTGGAACCTCGGACGGAAAGTATGTATCTCTTCCTTAATGTCGGCTCATTCTCTAAGGAGGGAGTGGGGTTTGTTATTAATGATGCCTTGGGATTTCATTTTTTACGGCCCCCACTATTCTCTTTTTCCCTGTTTTGTTATTTTTTTCTGGTTTTCTATCTTTCTGTACTATCTTTTATTCAATAAAAATGTTAGTTTTCAGTCAGTCTCTTATGTAGAGGTCCATAGAGGTATGGGGTCAAATTTTTTAGATACCATTTCAATAAAAAGTGACATAATTTTTAAACCATGGGATGGCCTTAGTAAAAACTCATCTTTCGTGCCACCCTCATACCATTCACACATCAACGAGGCCCCTACTAGACCCACTACATGATATAATATAATATAGATTAATTTAAGTTGGGTAGAACATGTAGAAGAGCATCTAGTGGAAGAAAATGGGGTAAGTTTGGAGTGTGAAGAAATTTTTTCATGTATGACATACCAGTTATGTTTTATCCCATATACAGTTCTCATTTCTAGGTATTAATAGATTAATTATAAAAATTCATACATAACATTCGTCTCAATCTAGGGAAAACCCCCCACCTCCTGAAAATGAAATAATTTCCAGACAATCGCTATGCAGGACAAGTAAAAATATTTAGCAATATTTTTCATAAAATTGAATTTGAATCCCTTCTGTCTGCATGGAGACCACAATCGAAGAGTAAACATAAGATATCCAACTGATCTACCCCAATGTGCTGCATAAGTTGCATCATCTAATCAGCAATTCCCCAAGTGGTGTTTATATTCAAGAATGGGGTGAAAATGGTTCCTGGAATTTTATCCCTTTATACACTCAACAAAATCCATTTGAAATTGAATCATGAAGTGAAATTATCCTAATGTGGATGTTAAATGAAATCCCCTCTCATGAATGGTGACATGTTTGACAAGAATCAGTCCTGAGTAATTATAAAAAATGTAAGACCTGGCGGGGGAAATCCATCAAAAAACACATGAACCTGGTAACCAACAACATTCATCATGATTATTACCTAAGATAATCCAATCATCAAATAGTTTTGACGCCCTCAAAAAAATATTTCACATATAGACCCGGCTCCATATCCATCTCATGCTCGAAAGGGAATACATGAGATAAAGAAAGCGATCACTGCAATAGTATACTTTAAAGTACAACAATAGCCCCATCCCATAAGGGTGGGGGATTTCTAACACAAAATGCCCCTATAAGATAGAAAATCTAGGTAGAGTCATAATAAAAACATAATGGGAGGAACTCCAACCTACAGGGATTCTAGAATTTTTAACATAACCACCTTCCAATTGAAAATCATTCTTTTCATGTTTATGGAAGAAGAGTAGTTGAGAGGTCACCCATTCCATCCCATATCGTGACTCATTTTTGCCAAAGGGGGGAATAAAAATGTAGTATAGAGGTTTCCTTCCCTCTTCGAAGATTCCTGAAGTGGATCCTAGAATTAAAGTAGAATATCCATCAAAGGACAGAAACAATCCTCAAACCATTTGAAATATAGTTCACCTCGCACAATGCATTATGAATTGGTTAACATCATGGACATCAATCCTTTAGAACACACTGATGATTATGTTAATGAAAAAGAGAAGGGAAAGGATGGCTCTACATAAAATCCAATCCACATTGAGAATGAAGGTGTGCTCAAACTGAACCAGTGATTTACAATAAATTGGGGTGTTCCCAAGATCAATCCTCCACCACCTCTTAGTAGAACCTATTAAATATATAAGAATAAAAACATGGTCACATATGACTCACATCCTCCTCTAAAAGATAACTAGTTCCTAAATATCATAGAAAGATTCACTTGGTGAGAGGAATAAATGAAACAGTTGAGGAAAATCAATTCTGAATTGCTATGAGGTACACTTCTTGTTAAAAACTATCACCAAGAAGACCTTTAATATACACTTCCATCAAGTTTACCAAAGACACAAGGATTTATCCTAGAAAATAAAATAGGGTCAGGACATTCATCCATCATGGTGCCTAGACCATCAGTCTACCTATACCCAATTATAGATGTGTATCATGTGTTCCCTCTATTAAGAACACTTTCATAACTAGTTATATCAAATCAGTAAAATATGTCACTAGTTAGAAATATGCCTCAAGTATTGGATGAAATGGAAATTCAAATCACATCCCTCATTGTTCCTATAAAAGCCCAGGTTCAATAGAGAATGAATAAAGTGATTATAAATATAATTGAGTCATTAAAAGCTTGATTGGAATCCATGGTGGAGCAACGTGCACTCGTACATCCATAAAGGACTCCTTACCCCAACTGGGTGAGAGACTCTCTACCAATACCAACTTTTTAGAGCCCGGTATTCCCAATATTCGACGTATTAGGTAACAAAAAATGTAATTTGATGCATTATGAATCTTACTATGATCCCATGATGGAAACCCCAGAGAAATAAGAAGCAGTGTAACTCATATGCTTTGTGGAAAATCTGCAAAGGTCATCCATCATATGGTACAATAGTTTTTCGGCTCGGTCGATAAGAATATGGGAAGTTATTTGTCAATGGTTCCTCTTTTATTTTTTCTCAACGCTATAGAATACAATAGTCAGCGACCTCTAAAATTTCATATAGTGGGAGTGTGAGAGAGTCACATACTTCTTTCCTAAGTAAAATGGGATTACATAGTCTTTGAATCACCCACTTCCCCTAGAGTAGTTTCTTTCAATGTGCATCTAAAACCTCCACGATGAGCTACGAATGCCACTCTTCTCGGTTATGTATATAGGTGTATTCTAGGGTTTCTCCTCTATTTCCTAAAAAATGGAAGAATACATACAATGGACTATGCCCAAGTCCTAGATATCACCACCGGTCAATGGAAACAGATTGGGAAATTTTGAAGTGGCCTCCATCATGCATAAGCCAGTACCTACACCTACTCTAGTTCCAAGGCATGCACTGTAACTTGTAGCACCCCTTAGGTGATAATATAAGTGCCCGAATAGACAATACAAGTAAATATGACCTAGGATAAATAAATCTGTTAACTTGAGGAATATGTTTTACTCATTAAGAGATGATAAAGTTTGTTTCTATTTTATAGCTGCTATGAATTGAAATTTACTCTGCCAACCATAAACCAAAAGGAATGATGAAGTAGGTCTATATAAATGGCTAGATAATTTTCCCATTCGCTGAATATTGGGACACGTCATCTAGGAATGCTAAATAATCAAATACCTCCTTCATAAAATGATATATTCTGGGTAAGTAATCATGGGACCACCACCTTTGTAAATGTAATATATTTCCACTGCATCCCTTAACAAAGGAGGTGAGTGGAAGGAACTTATTAGCTAGAAAACAAAAAATATTTTTTAGTTGTCTGAATTGAAATACAACAAAAAAACACATGGTATTCTTCAATAATAGTTGGAACAACCATCAATGACTCCAATTTCTCATTATGCAATGCAGTTGACATCCTCGACCCGACAACCATCCATAATCAACTTATTTATAAAGTCGTGTGACCAGAGATGCAGGAAATCAGTATCGAAGGATAAGTCTACAACAATGTAAGATTCATCTTTGACACTCTCAGATTTCATTACATTATGTCTTAATTAATGGGAACCATCCCTACAAAAGGAACCCCCCTAAAGTGTCAGTTGGGTATGATCATCAACAAATGACTTTTTGATCTTTTTCTCCATTAATGTCATTCATTCAATAGATCCCTTCTTCGAAGATGAGTATGGTTTTGAACCTGAGTACCATACACCAGATTGGAGAACTATAGGAAGAGTCCTTATAATCCAGGAATACCATGGAAGGTTCGGAAATGGATTAAGATAAGATTATGGCAGCACCCCTACTCAAACCACCAATATTGAAGAAACGCACCAAAGATTTCTTTAGTGAACCCAACATGAATAGTAAAATATCATTTCACTGACCATAAGAGGCTATAGCTCAATCATTCTAGAATACATATCATAATAAGATTATTTTTCTAATCCCCCTCGACATAAAAGCAGATGTACCTAGCCCAACCCACAAATAATATAAGCACCTTCATCTCCTGTCGTGGGGGGTGATCTATCTACATATAACAGTCCACCCCATAAATTGCATGTCAAGGATCATCCCCATACAATGATGCGATGACCTTTTAGATTATAAATATTATATATTTAACTAGTTATTCCTGGTAACATGCAACTTATCATTCCTACATTCCTTGAGTTTGTCAAAAGATATCAGGGAAGCACTCATAGAGGCCCTGCTAAGCCCATAAGTGTTTGAAGCTGAAGTAGTTGTCATCGAAGTTTATTGGATAGAGATCGATTATAAAGAAGTCCATGAAGTCATATCCTTCACAAATGTTACACCCAAATATTCCATGGTATACTTCTTTTTGAATAATTCAATAGCTTGTGATGTACGCATCTCTGAGTTCTATCACACCACAACCAATCAAACTAGTCGTTTAAAAAGTAGTTATGAATTGTAAAACCCACTTTTTGAAATTTTATAAATTTTATATTTCAAAATAGTCTTCATTTATGGATTTGGAATATCAAAATTAACTTAGGGTGAATTTTTGGCACTTTTTTGGTAACTTTTTTATTTTGATGAATATTGAACAATTCTAAATTAAAATGAAAAAAAAATTAATCAGAAAATTTTGTAGTGTTAAATTATACATTTTAGTGGTTTAAAAGTTTCATTAGAATATATTTTTATCATTTAATGTAATTTAGGTCATTGGATATAATTTCACATTTAAAATGTACATAATCACATGTAAATCTGTAGATAGTTTTTAGTTCTTAAAAACCAATTTTTTGGTTTCAACAAATGGAATTTATTTTAAATTAATTTCTGCAACTTCGGTGTTTCGAATTTGGAAAAATGGATTCCATTTTTGGAATCAGGAGGATGAAATTTTGTAAATATCCATCTTTTATTTTTAGCATTATGAATAGTAACTTTAGTAAATTTTTTATTTACCATGGTTAAAGGGTAAATTTTGAAAATTATGATAAAAATAATATAATAATAATATTAAATTACCCTAACCTATGTCCTAACCATATTTGCAGATACATGCCTGAACATGAGAATCCTTGGGTCTATTTTGGGACACCAGGGATCCACTTGTACTTGAAAATGACATTATAGAAATTAATTTAAAGAAAAGGAAAAAAGTAACATAATCATATATCTTTTAATAAAACAATTTTTATATATTGTTTTATAATTGATATCTTTTACTATAAATATTCATTAGAAATATAAAAGGATTTATTACATCATGATATTTTATTTATAATTTTTAGACATAAATTAGACATATTTATTTATGACAAAACGATGATGTAGTATTTTCCTTTTTAATGAAATAATCAAATAAATGCTATTATAAATATTAAATTAAAAATAATTCGAAAGTGTTGATTCCATACACGAAATTTTCAGGGTGAATATTAAATGTTACTTTTGATTAAATCTAGTTTGTTCTATGTATTCAAGTTGTTATGAATTTGACAAAAACCAAATATTAAATGGTGTAATAATTGAAATAAAAGAGTTTTTAAAAACAAAAACTATATTATTAAATGATATAATATTCATAAAAACCTAAGATTCGACCAACGTACATATATAATGTTATATATTTTATTAATTAACCACTTGATGTTCTCTTGGAATTTTATTGTAATTTTATTAAAAATTTTTTATAAAAATACAAGAAGACATGGTATATGTCAATGTATTTAACTAAGAGTTAAATCTAATTGATAATGTTAATATGGTGACCTAAACTTGTATAAAACCTATTGGTTGTGAGTATTTCAACCCATACCCACATTATTCGCAAATAAAATTCATTTAGAGCTATTAGAAACTAAAAAGTATTTTATAATAAACTAATATTTCAATCTTTTCCTAAAGTGCCTCTCACCTCTCTTATAAAAGTGAACTTCCCCTTCCCTAAAATTCACTCCTCCAAAGCCATTTTCCTCGCCAAACCCATGATAAAAGATCCTCCCAACTACACTAAATTCATCATATAGGCCTTAAATATATCATAAAGCCAACGTAAGGAGTGTTTTTGTTCAAACTCAATGGAAGAACCCAGAAAAATAGATAATTATTTTATCCCCTCTTTCAAAGTTCGTTTCGTCTTCAACTTCCTCTTTATTTGTTGTTTCCATACCAAAATAATAAATCTAGTATATTATACATACTGTTATTTTATTATAAAAATGTTACAATCATATTCATTATCTTATCCATTCTATGAAAGACAATGTCACCATACGTGCGTACGCACGACTTACTGTCTCCAAGTCGTGGTGTAGTTTGTTATTAAACACATCCTTATTTGGATAAATATAATAATAAGTATAATTGATGTAAATAATAAATATAACATGTTAATGATTATTTATATATAAATACCATCCAATTACATTTGATTTCACCATCAATAGAATGATATTGTCGCTCGTGCATATGTACGGCTTACCATCTCCACAACACGATGATATTTCATTCCCAATCAGGACCATTCAAGAATAATTATCGTTTTAATATTAAAAATATTGTTTTATAATATAATTTAATTATGAATATTAATCAAATACATCTAATCTACAAAAAACATTACTTTCATAACAAAACATATAAAGGAAAATGAATCAGTTAACACCTAAAACAGTGATATTAATGAAATATTACTAACAATTTAATATTAGAGGATCATATATGATATCATATTTATGTATGTTGTTCTCATATAATTTAATAACTGTGATTTAGCCATTATACTGGAGGTTAATGTACCCTTGAAAAGTAAATGTACATGGTAAGGGTTAATATTACAATCTCATTATTATTCATGGTTGTTTATACGTAGTTATCTACTGGGACTACATTATCATCCACATCCATGTTTCCTAAAATTATATTTCAAAACATTTTTTATGATTCCCTATACTATGTTCTAAAGTCATTTATACCCCTATGTGAATTTTTATAAAATTATTTGAAATGGATATTTTCATTGTATTCCTTTCAAGGTACTTCATGACTATTTCGACAAATTAAGGAAAGAGTGTTTTTTAACATATACGGTAGGTGCAGCTACATTCCGTCATTATAACACCTTCATAGAATCCCTTAAAATATAATAAGAATATTTTTAAAATACATTTTTTCATTACATTTAAATGATTTCAATTTAGAAAGATATATTTCACTCAAATAGTTTTTGGATTGATTTCATCTATGTCAACATCTTTCATTGGAATTTACTGTTGTTTGATGTTGATTTATTAGGATGAAATATTCCATATTGTATTGATGGTTTTCTATTATGTTTGAATGTGGATTTTCTATTTTTATACCATTCATTGTTTGTGGTTATTGTATTTAAATTTTCTATGGTTGTTTTAATACAAATTTTTATGTTATGTTTCAATCATTCAATATGAAGAATGCATTTGACATAGTAAGTGACGTGTGTGGCCCTCTATAGCCCTTGGATGCATCGGTAGGTCTCATGAAACAAATTTGTTTCTTGAAATAAGGCCTTAAAAAATTTATTTGTATTCTTAGAACGAGGTATTGACTATGTTTTTATGATGTCCAGCATTATACAGTGCATCATTATGAAATTATCTATTGATATTACATGTGATTATTCGACTAGTAGAATATCCATGTGAATAAGTAAATGGAATTATCTGATTTATCTTTTCCATATTATTCATAAGTTTATTTTTAAAAGGATTCTATTTTATTCTTATTCATTTCCTTAAATTTTTATGATTTTTTATGATAGTTTCCGCTATATTATTATCCTTACTAAGTATCTTATCTCACCCATTTTTTAAGTTTTATTTTTTCCATGATGCAAAGAATTATATTACGATTAACCTGTAGGAATAGACCAATGGATATGTGTGTTTTCAAAGGGTACACAATGTTGTGGTTTTTTCATTTCATATTGTAATTTAAAACTTATGTACCTATCTTGTACTTCCAAGGAAACTAAACTGGTCAGTGTTTCGGGACATGATCACTTGTGATCATGCCAATGTTTTTTACTAATGCACCGACTCTAGGTAATTGGGGTCAGGGTGTTATAGTTGGTATAAGAGGAATTTTATTACAAGACTTGGATACTATATTTAGAAAAAAAACTCTGATTAGAGAACATTGCCCTAAGATAGACATTGAGGATTATTAGAGAAAAACTTCCAAAATTTTGGTAATGTAAATATTATGTGGGTTTTAAATGAAATTAAACCATGTCTGCATAATATAAGTGGACATGGTTCTGGAAAGATATACCTAGGAGTGAAACCTCTAACACTGAGTTAAGGGTTTTCCCCAGGGTATCCTCGTACATGACAACATGCTTTACTTCACACCTGGTTTGACTCTCCTGGGTGATATGCTTAGGATAATTCCCATTTTCTTTACAAACTATTATAAAGGATTTATGGGTAAATACTTCCTCAAAGAAAACATTATTATTATTATTAATTATATGCATAAATTGTTCAATTTTTTGAAGGTATTTTATTAGTTTAGAATTATTTATTGTGATTCATAAATTAATATTGTGTATTTTAATGTTTAGGAATGGAACCCAGTAGAAGAAATGGAAAATGTTTCAATGTAGATAATTCATATAGAGATTTCTCTACTACTTTAGATAATTATATTGGAGCTGGGGATGAAACTGGTGAGAAACAGATTATAACCATACTGGGAAAACTCACTAGGTTATGAATAATTACCTTGGTCATGTATAGCACCCTGATCCACATTGTGGAGGATCAATGCTTGACTGCTTCATGAGGAAACAAAAACAAACATTAAATGGGACTAAAAATCGATTTATAGCTAAGTATTGGATAAGTTATTTAGAGAAAATATTTCATGCTTTGGGGAGTAGCGGAAGAGAAAAAGTTTTTATGGAATTTTATCGCATCATAAGAGATGCAGATAAATGGTGGTCATTAATTCAAAATAAAAAGGAAGATGGAGAAGTACCAATAATGGAATAGAATGATTTTAATGATCTTTTCTTAGAAAAATAATTTCCTTGTGAACATCGAGCTGATATGGAAAGGCAATTTCTGAGTATGAGGAAAACGGGGGATAAGAATTTTGTAAAGTATGAGGTTAACATTACAAGGTTATCAAGGAATTTTGTCAATTATATATGTAACCCAAAGAGTAAGACAGATCATTTCATTGATGGGTAAAAACCATTTCTCCATCATTAATTAGTCTTACAATCCTTATAATCATATGAATATATAGTTTCATGTGCTACCAAGAAAGAAAATGAATTCTATAAGTCTTAATACTTTAAAGCAAAGAAATATAAGAAGATATTTGATTAACACTGTAAAAGGAAATAAGGGGAATAAGGGAAAAGTTGACTTTCCACCCAGTAGTAAATGTGCAAAAAAATACCTCAGTACTTTCCTGAAGGGGATGGGATTTCGTTACATGTGTGGAGAAAAATTCCACCAAGATCGTGATTGCATGGGAAAAATAGCTTGTCAATGTTGAATCATAAAATTTTAGAGAAATGGGGTATTAGGAAAATGAATGTAATATGTATCAAAGAAAACATTCCTCAGAAAAGGACAAGGGAGAAAGGTCAAGCTTATGTTATCACTGATGCTGAGGTTAAAGATCATAATGATGTGGTGGTAGGTACTTTAATTGTTTCTTCAAAATTATCCAATGATTTATTTGACTCTAGATCATTTCATTCATCTATATCTTCTCAGTTTTCCAAGAAAATTAGATATATCCAATTTGACTTAACAGGGGAGTTCTCTGTCAAAACTCTTAAGGGAAGTATAATTGAAACAAAGTTTTGTGAATTGGTTACTAATAGGGAATATAAATATTCTTTATCATACCCATGATTTAATTCCATATTATTTTCAATATGTATTGTGTTTTATACCACAATGAAAAAAAATTAGTAAGAAGAATGAGGTAACAATTTTTTATGATGATAAGGAATTTCTTATCATCAGAGAAGAAACATCACCATCTAATTCTCATCTAGATCCACCCCCAGTAGCTCTACTAATTCAAATTGTTGAGTAGTAAGGGATTTAAATTACTATGGTTTAGGAAAGGAACGTACAAATAGAGTATGTACCTATTGTTCAAGAATATATTGTTGTGTTTCCATGTGATTTACCCAGACATCCTCCAGAACGGGAAATTTAATTTTCCATTGACTTAATTCTTGGTTCAATGCCCATAGCGAAGACCCCTTATAGAATGGAAACATTGGAATTAATGTATCTAAATAAACAAATAGATAAATTGAGTAATAAAGTATTTATTCACCCTAGCATTTCTCCATGGGGATCCCCTATTCATTTAGTTTATAAGAAATATGGATCTATGATGTTGTGCATTGAATACAAGAAGATCAATGCTATAACAATAATGAAAAGGTATCCCATAACTCAAATTGATGATTTATTTAATAAAAATCATGGAGCTAAATATTTTTCAATTATTGATCTTCGATCTAGATACCATCAGTTGTGAATTAAGAAGGAAGAAATTCTGAAGATATCATTTCGAACCAAGTATGGGCATTACAAGATTACAGTAATGCCTTTTGGACTGACTAATGCACCCTCTATTTTCATGGATCTAATGAATAGAGTTTTCAATGTATATCTTGATGAATTTGTAGTGGTATTTATTTATGATATCTTGGTATACTCCAAAAGCTAATAATATCATTAAAATCAATTGAGCACTATTATAAAGACTCTTAGAAGAAATGAATTATATAGGATGCTTAACAAGTGTGAATTTTGGCTTAAGGAGATTTCTTTTCTTGGCTATATTGTCTCTAAGGATGGAATCCCTATTGATACTTCAAATATAAGGAAAATACAATAATGGACACCACCAATGAGTATAAATGACATACATTGTTTTATTTTTTTAGTAGGTTATTATTGGTGTTTTGTCTAGAATATTGCCTAATTGGTTAACCCATTAACCAATCTCAAATGCAAAGGGGTTAAATTTGTTTTGAAAAAATAGTGTGAATAATTTTTTTGATGAACTAAAGAAAATATAATTCAATGATCCTATCTTGACTCTACCATCGGGGAATTATGGTTTTTTTATTTATATTGATGCATCAAAAAAAGGACTTGGTTGTGTCCTTATGCAGAATTATAGAGTTACTGTCTATGCATCATGGGAACTAAAAATTCATGAACAAAACAATCCAAATCATGAAATTGAGTTAGAATCTTTGATATTTTCTCTGATGATATAGAGAAACAATCTAAATGGGGAAAAATGTGAGATATATACTTATCAAAAGAGTTGAAAATATATTTTCTCACAGAAAGAACTCAACATGAGGAAAAAGGGATGGCTTGAACTACTCTAGGATTATTACTCCACAACACACTACCACACAAGGAAGGAAAATAAGGAGTCCAATGCTTTGAGCAGAAAGGGTTATGGAGTTCTGAACAAGGTGATGGTTCAAAGGGATCATATGTTCATGGATCTAGTAAAGATGGATATGGGAATAATCATGGAAGATGAAACATTCCTACATTTTCAAATGGATACCAAACCATATTTACAATAAAGGATAAAATGTTCTTAGACTGATGAGGAGGAGTTTCAAAAGAAAATTAAAGTTTTGTATGATAAGAGATTGATTAAATTTGTATATGAAAATGAAATTATGAAATTTGGGAAGAGTCTTTGTGTTCCTAACATTCCTAATATAAAAAGGTAAATGTTGGATGATGATCATATATTCAATTTCTCTATACAACCTTGTAGCACTAAGATGTATACAAATTTCAAGGAACATTTTTTGTGGGACATCATGAAGAGGGAGATTTCATATTATGTGTCAATATGTACTATTTTTCAATAGGTGAAGTGTAGAAGAAAACATCCTGGAGGAGTCATGAATCTTATTCCCATAACTGAGTGGAAATGGGATGATATTACAATGTACTTTGTAATGGGGATACCAAAGATTCCTAAAAGGAATGATACAATATGGGTCATTATTGATCACCTTGCAAAGTCTGAACATTTTCTTGTTATACGAGTATATTTTCCAACTGGACATTTAGAAAAAATATATATTAATGAAGTTGAAAGACTTCATGGTGTACCCCTATCGACTATTTTTGATCATGATCCCCATTTTACATTAAGATTCTGGAAAAGTCTTCAAAAATATCGGGATACTGAACTTCGTTTGAGAACTGCCTACCACCCTCAAACTGATGGAAAATTTTAAGAGGCTATTAAAACCATAGAATTCATTTTGATATATTTCTCACTTTAAATTCAAGGAATATGAGATCATTATTTACACCTAGTAGAATTTTCCTATTACAATAGCTTCCATTCAAGTATTCAGATTCCACCATATTAAGTGTTATATGGAAAGAAATATCACACCCCAACTTGTTGGGATGATGTTGGTGAATAAACAATTATAGGCCCGAATCTTGTTGAGGAAACAATGGAAAAGGTAAATATTATCCAAACCAACATCAACACATCTCAAATTAGGAAAAAGATCTATTTCGATAACTGAATAAATGATTTTGAATTTTAGGTAGGAGATCATGTTTTCTTGAAGGTATCTCCATGGAAGTGTGTTATACAATTTGGTAAGAAAGGTGAATTGAGTCCCAGATACATCAGACCTTTTTAACTTCTAGAAATAATTAGAGTTGTATCTATACATATGCAATGCCTCCATGCCTCTCTAATGTTCATGATCTTTTCCATGTATCACTGTTGAAAAAAATACTTGTCACCCAACGCATGTACCCACCTATGAAGAAATAGAATTGGAACTAGATCTATCTTATTGTGATGAGCCTATCATGATTCTTGATACTAGTGAACAAGTGTTGAGAAACTGGATGACCCATTTGGTAAATTTTATTTGGAGAAACCATAAAATGGAATAGGCAACGTGGGAACCTGATGAACTATTGATGACGAACCACATGAATGTTTTTATACAGTAATATTCTAGATATTTCAAGGATTAAATTATTTTAAGGAGGAACGAATGTAACACCACAAGCTTCAATGGTATTAATTTCTTTGAATAATTCAATTTCTTGTGATGCAAGCATCTCTGTGTTCTAGAACACCACAACCAATAAAACTAGCCATCTAGAAAGAAGTTATGAGATGTAATACCCACTTATTGAAATTTTATAAATACTATTATTCAAAATAGAAATAATTTTTGAATTCATAATATCAAAATTATCTTAGGGATTATTTTTTACACTTTTCTGATAATTTTCATATTTTTATGAATAGTGAAATTACTAAATTTTAATTTAAAACATCTTTTTTAATCAAAATATTTTATTATGTTAAATTATAAATTTGAGAGGTTTCAAAGAATAATCAGATTATATTTTTTTCATTTAATGTAATGTAGGTCATTAGATGTAATTTCACATTTATATTATGCATAAACACATGTCAATCTTTTGATAGTTTTTTCCTCTTAAAAACCCACTTTTTCATTTTGACAACGAGAATTAATTTTAAATTATTTTCTTCAACTTTTGGTTTTTGAATTTGGAAAAATTGATTCCATATTTAGAATCATGAAGTCCAAATTGTGTAAATTGATATCTTATATTTTTTTATATTATAAATAGTAACTTTAGTAAATATTTTATTTACAATGGTTAAAGGGTAAATCTGGTAAATAAGGGTAAAAAATAATATTATAATAATATTAAATTACTCTAAAACATGTCCTAACCCTATTTTATGATACAATTATGACCATGGATATCCATGGGTCAATTTTGGGAATCCATGGAGCAACATGTAAATGAAAATGATACTTTATAAAAATTAATTTAATGTTAAGGAAAAAAGCCACATAAACATATATCATTAATAAGTCAATTTTAATATGAGTTTATATAATTGATATCTTGGACTATAAATGTTATTGAGAAATATAAGAATATTTTATACGTCAAGATATTTTATTTATAATTTTTAGACAAAAAATAAACATATTTATTTATGACATAATAATGATGAAGTATTTTCCATTTTAATGAAAGAATCAAATAAATGATATTATAAATATTAAAATAAATATAATTTGAAAGTTTTTATGCCAAAAAATAATTTTCTTAGTGAATATGAAATTTTATGTTTTATTCAACGTATTTTTTCAACGTAATCAAGTTGTTATGACTTTCACAAAAACCAAATATTAAATAGTGTCAAAATTGATATAAATGAGTTTTTAAAAACAAATATTATATTATTAAATGATATAATATTACTAAAACTCATAGATTACTAAAATGTCTTTAAATGTTTTATATTTAATTAATTCACCCCTTGAGGTTCTCTAGTCATTTTATAGTAAGTTTATTCACCTTGTTATATAAAAATACAAGAAGACGTAGTATATGTCCAACTATTTAACTAAGTGTTATATCTAATGTATAAGGTCAATATGATGAAATAAACTTGTCTAAAACATATTGTTCATCTGGATATATACCCATACCCAAAATAGGCTCTAAATAAATCCATTATAAGCTATTATAAACTGAAAATTATTTTAGATTAAATTAATATTTCGAGCTTTTCCTAAAGTGACCCTCACCTCTCTTATAAAAGGGTACTTCTCCTTATCTCAAATTCACACCTCCAAATCCATTTGGATAAGACAAAACCTACTCAAATATCTTCCAAAAAAACCCTAACTTTAACCTAGAGGACATTATTTGATCAGAAAGCAAACCTATGGATCCCTTTTTTCAAATCAAAAGGAAAAACCAGAAGAAGATGTAATTATTTCATCACCTCTTTCAAAGTTATTTTCTTCTTCCACTTCCTCTTTATTTATTTTTTCCATACCAAAATAAACAATCTACTACCTTATAAAAACTATTATGCTATTATAAATAAAAACTACCATATTAATTATCTTAGACATCCAATGAATGACAAAGTCACCATATGCACATACATATGGTTTACCGTCTCCACGTTGTGGTGTAGTTTGTTATTCTACATTTCATTATTTGGATTGGTATAATAACGAGTATAATTAATGTAAATAACAAATATAACATGTTAATGATTATTTATATATAATATACCATCCAACTACATATTATTTCACCATCAATAGAATGATATTGTTTCTCATGTGTATTTACGGCTTACCGTCTCCCTGACGTGATGAGATTTTATCCCCCATCATAACCATTCAGGAATAATTTCAATTTGATGATTAAAATTAATGTTTAAGAACTTAATATCATTCTAGATATGAATGATATATATCCAATCCATAATGAACATGACTTACATAACAATACATATAAAGTAAAATGAATCAGTTAACAACCAAAACAATGATACTACTGAAATATTATTACCAAATAAATATTAGAGGATCATATATGATATCACATTTTTATATATGTTTCTGGTATAATCTAATAAAAATTATTTTACCATTATACATGAGTTAAACGTACCCTTGACTAAGGAAAAGTACAAGGTAAGGGTAAATTTTATAATGAAATTATTATCTATGGTTGTATATACGTATGTATCTAATGGTACTTCTTTATCATCTACATCTATGTTTCTTAAAAATGTTTTGAAAAAAAAATTAATATTCACTATACAATGGGTTGAAGTCATTTATACCCTTTTTTAATTTTTATCAAATGATTTGAAATGAATCATTCTATCGTTTTCCAAACAAGTTACTTTATGACCTTTTCAAAAAATTAAGGAAAAAATGTTTTCTTAATTTATACAGCAGGTGCGGCTATTTTCTTCCATTATAACACCTTTAAAACATACCATAAAAGATTATAAGAATTTTTTACAAATAGTTGATTCCATTAATTTTAAATGGTTTTAAATTAGAAATAGATATTTCACTCAAATAGTTTTGGATTGATTTCATCTATGTCAACATCCATTGTTGGATTTTACTCTTGTTTGAAGTTGATTTATTATGATACAATCTTCCATGTGGTATTCAAGGTTTTGTGAAATGCTTGACCATGGATGTTCTATTTTTATACCATTCATGGTTAGTGGTTAAAGTATTAACATTTCGTATGATAGTTTTGTTAGAATGTTTATGTTATGTTTCGACCATTTCATATGAGGAATGCATTGGACATAGTAAGTGACGGGCGAGTCCCACTATAGCCCCCCAGTGTATCATTAGGTCTCATGAGAAAAATTAGTATCTTGTTATGTGGCCTTGACAAAACTTTTAATTGTAGTCTTTGTACGAGACCTTCATAATGTGGTTATGATGTTTGGAATTAATCATTCCATCATTATTAAATTAGTTATTGATATGACATGTAATTATTCAACTAGTAGAATGTCCATGTGAATAATTAAATGGAATTACTTGATTTATCTTTTCTATATAATACTGAATTTTATGATTAAAATATTTTTTTAGAATTATAAATTTCCTTAAATTTTTAGGCATATTTATGATAGTTTTCACTATATTGATATTCTTACTGAACTTATGAACTCACCACTTTCATATTTTTTATTTTTCCCTAGATGTGTAGAAGTATATTACGAGTATCCTGTAAGAATAGGCTAAGGGATATGAGTGTGTTCAAAAGGGACACAATGTTGTTTATTTTCCATTTCATAATGTATTTTAAAACTTATGTTTTTATCTAGTACTTAAATGGCTACTAAAATGATCAGTCTTTAGGGTCTTGATCTCCTGTGATCATGAAAATGTTATGTAATAATGCACGGACTCTGGGTAACTAGGGTTGGGGTGTTACAAAAAATCAAGATGAAGATTTTTATATAAGGGAACATTAGCTCGTTGTATGTGTCTGAAAGAATAAATGGTGTCTATGTTAGGAACATTTTCATTGATAATGGCTCTGGGGTTAGCTCATTCCAGTGCAAACACTTCATCGACTATAATTAATTCGAAATAAAAAATCACTTTAATCTATAACACTGAAAGGCTAAAAAAAAGTGAGAAAAATACATTGGGCCAAATTAAGCTCAAAATTCATTTTGAAGACCATGTTGATGACTAAGAATGTATGATTGTACTCAAAAACACAAAATTCAACATCATACAAGGAATTACATTTTTGCATCAACACCTGAAAATCCCTTATTGAAGCATAATTTCATCAATGATTTCAATAATAGACACAACATATAATTGCACAATAATATGTTCCCATTCAAATACTAGGAGTCAGAGTATATCAATGAATAATTCTATGAGCACAAAGGTAAAAGAACATTGATAAATGGTATTAAATGGGTTACCTCCCTGAACGGTTTTGAAAATGATCCCATCTAACCCCCTTCTACTATATTGGAAAATAATACATATTTTCGATCAATCAAGTCGGGTGTATGAGTCTAAAATTGGATATGTATTCAATAGTCCTCATTATTTCAGTCATGAACACTAAATTTAGAAATGTTGGAATGTTTTTTGACTCCCCATTCATTGGAAGAAATATTGTATGGAAATGCATTAAACACATCTCCAAAGCTCTAGGAAACCACCTACCTCACCTACTATGGAAGAATAGGAAGAAGACACTCCTCCATACCTTCCTCCATCCACCCCAATGTTTCAAGGGAACCCCCCACTGTCAGCCATCATAGAATAAGAGAGTTAATCTTCTATATACCATGATTTTTACACTCCTCTAAAATATGAAAAAACTCATCCGGATAATTTCTTCCCCACTGGAACAGGAGAAATAAGATGAAGAGGATGAGTAGTAGGACCTTAAAGATTATCTTCAAACATTTTATTAGGGTTTATGTACTACCATTTATGAACTAATTTAGATAATTTGGGTACAGAAGAAGTCCCATGGATCACCTTTATTAGTATGGTAATTTCATCAGAATATCTACCATTAAACACCTCCTTCCTAAAGAAACATTGAGGTGTTTTAACCAAGAACAACATGGAAATTCCATGCCTTGATCTTGATGTGGCCACTCACCACCTAGGCCAACCATAGGATCATTGTGGAAAAAAAAGCATCCACAAGGATGAACCTCACACATACATTCAAAATAGAGTCTAAAGTTAAAAAATCACATTATACCCAATGTCATTTAAGAAGTACAATACCAAAACTAGTTGGTCAAATTAGTCTCTATAAAAAATAAGAATATAAATCAAAGTCTGAATCGATTTTTGGGATCATAATCGACACAGCCTGAATGATGATTTCACATTCTTAATCACATAATTAATGATCAATGCAATAGTCCGATATGAGTATCTCTTTTTCATTGATGTTTATTCCTAATAGAACTGAATCTGAATAGCCCCGTAAGGTAAAAAGGACACATCATTTCGGTACCCCATGCAGTATTTTTCTACCAAGTTATTCTATTTGTGTTATGAAATGCATGTTCCACATACCAACATTCCATTCATTGCATCTTCAAAACCTTAATGTGAAAGTATTTTTAATTCTATGTTTATGACCTTGTGGCCAAATCATGACAATTTGTAGACCACCAATAAAATAATGAAATTGTCTTCAAAAAACAATAGATGGATAGTCTGAAAATGAATCCCTTTAAATGAACCTTCCGTGTTACCTTAGGTATGTTTCTCATCTTCTTCGTACACCATCATTCATTCATAGTCATCTTAGAGAATGAAAATTTTATCATTGCAATGTCACCTCATTGCAACCTTTCCAAATTAAGATTTCATCAAAAAACATATACTACAATCATTTATTTGTATATAAACATGGAGGAAAATGTTTTATATTTATCAGGTTGATGAAAAAATGGGTGACATATCTATGGACCAGTAATTTTTTGAAGCATTTTACAGTCTCTAGAATTATCTCTGAAGCCTTCCAGTTCAAATGTCACCGGTCGAAATAAGACCACTAATTTTTTTTTGTGACTTCCTTTAAACTATTACGTGACTTGTGAAAAAAGATTCAAGTAGTGAAAAAACCATTTATTTTATCAATCATACAATGATTGATATTGAGACTTTTTACTCAAATATCAAGAAGAGCTATATTGAACTCATATTATCAGTAAACAAAATTGAGGAAATACCTATAGAATCACATGATCCATTTTTTCTCTCATAGAAACCCACTGAAATACATCCAAAGCTATCTAATTTTGACTGGACATCTATCATGGTTGTTGGTCATCCTACAGTAGTTTGACATCAAGTTTGTTCCTTATAAACCAATCAATGGTCAGATATTAGAATATTTTCTAGAAGACCACCCTTCAGCAGAAATGAATTCATTAGAAACTGAATTTTTTTATGAATATGTGTTATCTATTAAATAGAAAACTAAAATCTAGAAGGTGAATTTTGACAGTGAATCTAGAAGAATAATAGGGAAAATTATAGAAGACATCACGCTCAACAAAGTGGGGCTGAGATTCATTCTAATATCTCCAGCAAAGGTTTTCCTTCCTTATTCTGTTATGTTATTAGAGAGGTTCATGACTAGTGAGGCATAATATAGGTCTATCATTTTTGGGATAGATATTTCACTTCTTGTAAAAGTAAAACACTTAGAGAAAAAAATATATTCAGATTTGTCCATCAATCAGGTCAACATAAATTATGCTTTCAAATAAGAATAGATAATCCCTATGTTAGAAAATTTCTAACGACTAATTGAAGAATTCCCTTCATATATTACATTACCTGGTGTCCTCCAATCAAAAAACCACTAGGGTGATACATTTTTGAATATAGCCACAACTCTATTCAATCAAGACCGGGATGAAACATTCATCACCATTTCATATCATCAGATGGTCTCATTATTTTTTCAATCAACCATAGTCGAAACCGATGTGATTAGACACATATTTAATTTATATAGTCCAACGACTATCTTGATAACACCCATTGTGGACTTACTTAAAAAGAGGGATCTCCCACTAGATAAGGAAAAAAGAGAGAAAACATGGACCTAAGAAATGAACATTGTTTTGTGTGATGGCCTAAATCTATAAATGACACTCTATAAGTGTAGCCTTGACAAAGTCATTTTTATGTGAATTGATGGAGAATAGATGGTTTTTTTCATTATTTAAGTGAACTCTAGAGCATGTGGTTCCAACCAACCAAAATCAAAGGCTTGGATACTATTGTCCCACTATAATGAAATATTTCCCTAATTTCACCAAGAGGTTACATCATGTCAGGTTCATGCTAGGTTCATCCACCAATCCCTAGAGTTAAATCACACATCCAAGTACTCTTATCCATTTTTCATATGAGGAATGGATGTCGTGGGACCATATCCTCCAGTTACAGGTAATAAATTCAAATATATTATCATAGAAACTAAATTATTTTCCAAATGGGAAGAAGTTAACCCCCTTAAAAAGTTAGGGAAAGAAACATTGGAACATTTTTAAATCTAACATAATCACCAGATTAGGTGTCCCTCATACAATACTAGTGGAAAAAAACCTATTTATATTCTTATATATTAGATAAACTATATCAGGAGTAAGGAATCAGGACCAACTATAGATCCTACTACCATGTAGAGGATAACGGACAGATAGTGGCCATCAACAAGACCCTATCAAATATACTATAGAATATTGTAAATAAGGGTAAGAAGTCATTACCAGAAAAACTCTACTATGAACATTGGTCCTTCCATACCATGACCCACACTACTATATAGGAAAACTCGTAGTCATCATTATATGGGATAAAGGTGGTCCTATACATCAAAGTTCAATTTTCACCACTCTTCATTTTTATATTTGAACAACTATCCACTTATGTGAAATCCAAGAAAATACATGGTTAATTAGAGACACTTAGTGAAATTCTATTTCATACCTTTCATCATTTTAAGGTTCAACAAAACCATATTACATTAGCCTTTAGCAAAAAGGCGTCCCTGCTATATTTCCTAGAGGGTATATGGTGCTTGTTCTTTGGACTCTAATTATATTTGAAAAAAAACCTACAAAGATATAGAAAAAATGGAGGGATCATATTCTATATATATATATATTCTAAACTAATGGATATTAGTCATTAATTTCAATGATTGGGAATCACACTTTTTATCCTACCAATGAAAGGTTTCTCCAGAAATATTTTCTGTAATTACACATTTGTCATCCTAACTGTAATATGATAAACTTCACACATGGACCAAATGGTATGACCCTAATATAAGAGTTATCATCCTATCTGCACATGTGGTCCAAACTCTATGACCTTAAACGAGATACTTGAGTCATGGAATCAAGACATAGAATTTTATACAGGCCACCTAAATATTTTTTATGGGGTGTATGGTCATATTTTTTCCTCATTCACATTGATATTTTCATGAAACAACATGACTAGAATACTTTCTTGAAAGGATCGCCCCTTTTCCCAATCTATATGGACATAAAATTGGATTTATAATCTTAATCACATTATGTTAAACTATAAGATGTATGGTCTTTATGTCATGAAAATAAATATCATGGTACATCATCTTAACCACGTGATGTTAAACTGTAGGATTCATCATCCTAACTGCAAGATGTTAAACTGCATAGAATCAAGGGTTCTAAGTCCTTGTCCTTAAACAATTGGTTAATGTTTGTACCACATGATGTCAAACTACAGTATTGCTAATCATTTTAGTCAATTTTGTGCAACACTTGATCCAGATTTGTATAAGAGAGCGATGAAATTCCCATGTTCCTTCATAATAGCATGATCAACGTAGGAAGTATCTTTCTATAGAACTGTGTATGTCATGATTCCTACCATTATAAGATACGTAGTGACTCCCATTACCTATTTACTAGGACTAATAATGAAAAATGTGGAATTTTGCATCCCCGATTTATGGTTCAGACCTGGATGGAGAGTTCCCATTTAGAACTATGTGTGGCTTGAATCATATCCTTATAGGATACATAATGACACCTAGACTATACATTTTAGCACCAACTGTAAATTTACCTCCATAATGGGATGATTTTCACACCAGCCATTGGCCTCAAGGACTCTTTTTTATGTTAGTATTATTCTCTTCATGTGTCTACAATATCATCTTTCTCATAGTTTTAATAAAAGTGTCCTCATTCTAGCAAACTAAACAATAAGGAACTATCCTATCATTATCTGAGAGGGAATCACATTTAGCATCGGCCATCTACCTTATTGTGGTCAAGAACTATATATGTATTGATTCCTTCTACTTAATGATATGTAGAGATTCTTGAATATCTTATATATGGTTATCCTCACTAAAAAATTAAAATGATGATGAGAAATGCCCCACCCCCTACATATGGAAGAAACCGACACATGGATTTTTCTATCATGAAATATGTATGGTCGGATTCCCATTCACATAGGATATGTATCCATGAACAGAAATTTTGTCTTTGGGACAATCCATAAAATCATTCTACATTTTGGCCCCTTATCCAAAATATCTTTTGGGATTCTGCAATGTGGCATAAGGCATCTTAGGTCCTCATCCATGTTAGGTCATTACAACTATTCCATGTACCTCCCATTTGATGACTTATTATCAATTAGTATTGTCAAAATTGTCTTTAACTATGATTATAACCATCCTTTTTGTCTGGTAACAAACTATAGAACAACCCTCATCCTTGTTTTGTGATGTTAAACTAAACAGATCCATCATGATGCCTTCACATGTGGATAAAGCACCCTCGACATTAGTCATCCACCAATTTCGTTTAGAAAAAATACTTATATCTTGATTCTTATTCACATAGTATATGTAGTGATGCTCATATATCAAATCAAGGGTCAAAGCATGAAAAAAAATCCACCATCCCTGTGTATGAGTTAGATCTGTACAGGGATCACCATTCCTCATAAACTATTTATGGCAGGATTATTTTTTTAAAAGATACATAATGACAACTTGGAATCATTTCCTTAGCTTAGCATCATATAAAATAAAAGAAAAAAAGAAAAAAATATCCATCACCTTCTTGAATATTTATGAAGGAGATCCTTAATTCAAGTTTCTCATACAGAGATCCATCAATGAAACATAGATTCGTCCCCAACATATGAGTCAGATCTAGGTATGGGGTTTCCAACTCCTTGTAAAATCATGGTTTTAATGTTTCTTATCTTCCCAGACACATCCCCTCTATACAAAAAACTATGTTCCCTGAAAAATTATGGATCTTCATAAACCTCCCCAGCCATTAGAAGTGGTTGGAGAGTTTCCTAAGGACACCTTTGTTTGAATATGCATAATATTCTCCAGTTGTCTCTCCATAAGTTTCCCACATAAAAAATCCTTTCAACCAAAGTAAAATTCATCCTCGTGATAGGATTTTTCTACGTTTATATTCCACAATGACTTCCAAGAACTTTATAGTTTCTCCTAACCCTAGAATCCCCATAACCATGGTTTACACTTTACTTCCCCCTCATGTCTTGGGAATGTCAAAACAACTAGATAAGAGTAGACTCTAGTTACTCATAGTTTCTATGACAAGTGGTCCAATTCATATATCCTTAGACTGTATGACCTCATTTCATCTTCACTACATGACATTAAACTACACGGTCCATGTCTAAATTTCATGACAATAAAACTGCATTATATTAAGAACTATGTATTTATTGATTATTATCTTCACAAGATACATATTTATGCCTAAATCTCATATCTAGGGTATATATATGAGATACAAATTCCCTCTATTTTCCGGTGTATGGTTTAGAGCTGCACAAGAAATTTTTAGACACAACACAGAGTGTTCCCCAGATGTTCATGTGCAGGAAATATATCTTCGTAAGAAAGACCCACACAGGATTCACCCCATTGGTGAAATCATATGAAAACAATTCCCAACTACTATGTGTGAGCTAAAAATGAATGGTAGGATTTAATTTTTGCCTCACCCTATTTATGAGCTCATATCCGAAAAGAAATTCATGAACTACACACCACTTGATTCCTTCCTTTGCATGATGCATATTGATCTCTATATATTCATCCTTGGGTCCGGAAATATAAATAAAAAGAAATTTTATATCCTTATTTGTGGGTCAGACCTGCACGAGGAACATCCCCATACAACGTAGGGGAACATCTCTACTTATTCCCATGAAACTTTTGCTTGAAATTTCCTTTTCATGTTAAGGAACCCATTTCACTAACCATACTCTATGTCTAGAAAATTCAAAATTCCCATAACCTCCCTAGACATCATAAATATAGGGATAGTGTCCTAGGGACACTTTTGTTTTACTATGCACAATATTTTAGGTTTGGTTCTTCTTATGTTTCTCACAATAAAATTTATACCATGCAAAGTAAAATTAAACCTTAGGAGAGTCTTTTACTACCTCTATACGCCCCTATGAAATTTATATACCATGTCACTCCTTTGATTTGTAACCCCCCCACCCACCCCATTATAGTTTACAAAATTCTCCCCCTTAATGTATAAAAATGATAGAACATTCCAGGTTAGAATACCAGGAAAAGGGTGAGTCATTTACCCCTTGACCAGAAAAAAGTAATCATAAATGTTAATTCTCAAATCTCATGGTCGTACAATGCTAAAATCTACCATTATCCAACCCTCCTTTATACTATCAGAATTCATATAGGGGTGGTTTATCAATGAAGGATAGAACTAATATGGATGCCCTCATAAATTTCAGACATCACTCGCCTGATAAAATACCCTTCATGATATTAAATATCTAAATTCCCATAAAATTATTTGGCTAAAGGAAATTGATAGTCAGTTTCATGGGGACACCATTATTCGATAATTCAAAATATATTCCCTATTTGGATCTGCATATGTATCCCACAAAAAAAGGATGTCTATCAAGAGAAGGAATATTCATAATCAAGAGATGATTTTCCTACCTCTTTACGCCCTAGAAACATCATGTTGGAAACCATTATTATAGTCAATTAACACAAAAATACTCAATATCATATTTCAGATTCAAAAATCATAAAACAATAATCATGAAAAATCCATCATTCATGTCTAAAAATTTTTGGGACATTCTAATCCAATAAGAATGACTAGTGAACTTGTCCCTTAATTTATGGTTAATGATGTATGACCTAGAACATTAGTGGAAATATTCTAGTCTTTTGGACTATAAATTCCCATGAAAGAAAGATATAAAAATCAGTAGATTGAAAACCCACAAAGGGCACGTTGGGTAGAATATCAGTATCATCCCACTTGACCTAAACTTCACATTATATGGGAAAAATATCAAATAAAAAAATAAAAAAGGAAAAAGGCTTGTTAGGTCGAGAACCTGCAAAGGGCGACCAAAGAAAAAGTTAAGTTATACCCACTGTGACCTTAAGAAACAATTATGGTGATAATAGAAAATAAAATAAAGTTTGTAGTGTTTTTCGTGTAACCTTAAAAATAGCTAAAAAATACTTTATAATACCCTAAACTCTAGGAAAATCAGAGCATTATATGATTATGTCAATTGAATTATATCGGATGATTATTTAAATTTATAAATTGTGATTAAAATTAAAGCCATATGCAGCATATTTTTCATTCTAAGCATGGAAAATTATAATTGAATCATATAGTACAGATGGTAAAAAATGAAATGCACACACTGGAGAGCGAATAAGTTCTAATTTGTTAAAATGGAATAGAGGATCATCAATAACCTAGATTCTATCCATTAGATAAGTTCATTCTAATTATATTAATTGCATAGAAGATTCACTAAGTTATAGAAACCCATGTTCTTGAGTCCTCTATGGTCGGGTGAAGCTACAAAAAGGCTATCATCTGGGCATTTTCATTGTCTCGAATCGTCACTTCCACCTTATTTTCATCCAACACTCCCTTATTATCATCATCCTCCAGTCGTTTACCTTGGTAAACTGATACCTCAGTGTGATCCAACTCCTATTTATGATTATCTAGTTCATGACTAAGCCATTAAACCTCTTGGAAAATAATATCACATAAGGTCATAATCTCTAAAATTTATCTTTTTATCATGTGGGTAGTTCTATATGGTCAATAGCTTTAATAATAAGGATATTACTAGCAACAACAAGATGACTCGTGGACTCTATTGTTGAGATACGAGAGTGAAGTGTTCTAGCTTTCTCCTAAGCATTAATCTGTAATTTTAATGTTTTATAAATTCCATGGTAATCAAATACCCCATACCCATGGAAGGAAAATAGGAAAATTAACTTTGGAAGACTCATCGAGAATTCTTCCATGGGGTTTTGGGAGACCATATTCCATATATCCTTCTAGATTTTTTGACAGGTAGTACGGAGGTTAGCCAATCCCTCTAGGTCTTCCTTGGAGTCGCTTTCATATTAAAAAATATATTCATGGATATGTTCCACCAGAGAGGTCATTGTCGTTTCATCCACACTATAGATCAACTCTGTGACAACATTATTTCTAAAAATGTTTGAAAGATATTGTTTTAGATAACTATCTATAACTATAGTGACTAGTGGTTGTGATCCTAAATTAAAAATTTTAACACAATTAGTGCCTAGATCCTGAAAGAAAAATGAAAGGTTGGAAGAATGGAGAACTTACGTTCACTTGATATGATATTGACATTCCTGGCTACCTTTGTTCCATCATTACCCAACAAACTGGGTTCTATGCCCTTTTTTTTCAAATCAACATAGGGTTCCTCCAGGGATGCATGGGGTGAAGACTCCTAATTAACCAGGTCAGTAACCTCTAGAAGGTATCCCATTGATACTATTCTTCTTGCAATAATCATCATAGAATAATGGGTGATAGTTTATTCATATTTTTTTCAGGTCTGAGCCACTCTTTCTTACTTTGTTGCACTCCCTAGAGGGTTGGGATCAATATACTCTAAATGAACACCAACCCATCATGAAACCCCAACTATAGGGGTAGATGTAATTTGATCTCGAGAGATCGACCTCCTCAGACATGGGATCTTAGTAATATCCTTAGTTGTTTGGGGTTATCCATTCATCTCTACCACCACCGATAATGTTATTATTTTTCCTCTACAATAACTCAATCAACATACTCAGTCTAAGCTTCAACTTATAAAGACCCTCTCTCTATTGTGAAAGAGGTCATTTGATCCTTAATATATGCCCTCATAAGGCTCAAAATCCTCCCAATGGCCTCAATCATCATGTGTATCCTATCATTATCTATTGTATCAATCGATGGTACCTCTTATACATCAGCATAACAATGAGAAATAGGCCTTTGGGTGACTACTTCCTAGATACTCATCGCACCAGTTCCAATTTATCTGCAAGGTGATTAGTCAGCAAATGAATACGCATAACATGAAGGTCAAATAAGAAACATTAACAGCCACCTATTATACATGAAATTATATGTATCTACAACTATGATGCATATCGATTCTTCACGATATGTCATAGGGATGACCCATGGGGGGGAGTGGAAAGTGGTTCTGGATGTGGAAATACTCCAATAGGATCTTCAAGGACCACCTCCATGTGCTCCATATTCCCAAGAGATCCCTCTTATAAGACTTCCACATCGAACTAATATCTCCCCTATCAGTAGTACCTATCATGGTATATTCTAGGGAAGAAATCACCTTCTCAATCTCTCAAAACTCCTACTAGTACTAGGAGTAGGAGTTTGGGGTCATAATAACAAAAAGATAAATTTTGACATAGACTACCTCTTCATCCGTATCATATAGCTTGGTTGTGATTAACGCCATGTCCACCACTCAGTATGACCACTAATGAATTCCTATGAATTATTAGAAGAAATTATCGATCTCTTCTAGGTATATGGCCACCCACATGGATTTTCATGAGATAAAATCCACACAGGACTAGTAAAAATTCCAAAAACCCATAATCTTAAAGGGATCTTCCTAAAATGTCTCCAATATATCTTAAAAAATTTATTTTTCATAATGTGTCCCACAACTTCCAACCCTCTATGATTGTTTTGTTATAGGAATGGATAATGCTATAGGATTCCCCTGAGGAAGTGAGGTGGATACCTTTAACTAAAACATCATTCTAGGCACCTCTTCCTCTTCATGACCCTTTGGATCTGGGTACTTGAGTTACCCTGTTGAGAAAGATGGATTACCCCTTCTCTAATTACAGAATATGGGTTACCTTAATCTACACCATCAGTGTAATGGCCGTCACCATCCTCATCATTGACCTCCGACTTCATCATGTAAATATCTCTATAAGAATATGTACAAAAGTTATGAAAATATTATATTGAGGTATCAAGCTCTTGAAGGAATAAATACACATTCTCTGGGTCTTCATCATAAGATATTTAGTAGGCACTAACACATAGCCAATAAGAATTAATGTAACCTCTGTCACTTGAAGAAATTACCACATAGCACGAGAGGATGGAGTTCCCCTTAATAAATCCAATTACTACTGAGCCACTAGAATTGTAGCATCAAAAAGAATGGATGATTTTCCTCCAAAAGTAGTGCCAAAATTATGGAAGGTTAACCCCTATGATTTTGAAACATTCCATGGGGTTTAGAAGAATTATATTTGTATGGATACATTCTACATTTATAATACCTAACTACTTTATGTAGTTTCTCTTTGGGATCAAGATCTTTCTAGGCACCAATAATAGGAACTGGTTTTTCTAGTTGACCTTCTAGGTATGACTGGCTCCAAATATTATCATATTATCTTATGAGGGAAGGCTTGAAACCCAAGGTATCTGGGAGCGTAATCTTGAATTGAGTATCTTATAGAGTAAAAAAACATCAAAATCATCCAAGATATCATTAAAAATTTCTCCAAGAATTCACTTTTGAGCATTGGAGGGCACCTCATCTGAATATATTTGAATTTGCTGCCAAATATGTAGTTTGAATATCCCCCGCAAATAATTTCTCTAAAAATATAAGAAACCAAATATTCTTCTCTCAGAGAGATATGGTATCATATCTTGAAAAAATCCTTGGAATATTTATCTACCAAAGTACCTGAGGGTGGAGATTAAGGATCATAGGTAAAGATATCTATTAATTGAGTCAACCTATCATTTCCCGATCACACCAGTCTGATGGAAAGACCCCACTTATGCTTTGAAGTTATGGTCAGATGGTAGCACATGGAATCAACTAGTGGTTAATTAATGTGTAGCCTCTAAAATAAGCTAGTACCCAACCCCATATGATTTGGAAAGGGCCAAAAAATCAGTGTGGTGGCTTCCCCTCATTTATCTATCCAAAAAGATGAAAGATTATTTCCAATAACATGATGGTAAGCTCAATACATCTGTCGGAGGCCAATTTATCCACAAGGATAAAAATATTTACCCTTACTCTAGTTTCAGAATCATGCACTAGATGAAAATATCCACTAAAAGACACAACCATGAAGGATACCACTTGAAATAGTTGGTAATTATTTGGGATAATATCCCACCCCCATTTTTTGAGCACTCCCTCTTATAGGATGGGCCAATAATCACCCATACGCCTTCATGTTTTAATAGTTGGGTGGGTCCTTGGGATCCTTGTTCAATGTCATTGATTACATCACTTACAAAATTCATAATCCAATTGGAAAATGGAATATCATTATTTGGATTAATGTTAACAATAAAGAGAGCCTTTGACTTGTAAATAAGATTCATGGAAGGGGTTCCTCTTCGTGTCATCCCAAGCTGAGGAGTGTGGTAGAAATTCATCATAGAAATCCTCAATAAAGGGAACCCTTGAAATTAGCCAAACATCGTAATGGATCATGCCAAACTCCCCATGTACCAAGTAGAATTTATTGGTTTCCTATATCCATGAACTAAACTATTTCGGGATGCATTTTCTGTTTTGATGAGAATAATTGTGAGATACCTAGATTGCCTTGTATATCCCCACAACCTATGACTTGTCTCTTAATTCCACTTAGTTTTGTCAATCCCAAATAAAACCACCCCCAGTCTAAGACGAATGATCCCCCATGGTGAAGGACCCATTTTGACAACAAGATTAGTTAATTATTCATCATATCCTTTCTATCCATGTTGTGGTAACATTGAACTTTAAAATATATTGGTTTCCATGTTTCCTCTAGAAAATGATGGTTTTAATTCAAAATGGAACCATCAGTGTAGCTCTTCCTTATAAATATACCATTTCCTGAGAGGTTGGAATGAGGAGTGTTACATTTTTCTAGTATCCAGGCTGTAGGTTTATTTTTCAAACACGGTGATGGGATCACTAGGTCTGATGGTAGGCCAAGTCCATAAATGGGCAGCATGTCCAAGATTGGATACCCTCTTTGGTAATCACGAATAATTCCTACTAAATTTGATGATATTGGATAATAGGTATTTTTTGTCAAAGAGTCTATAATATCATTCCACTATTAATCTACATCTATGAGGGTAGCAGAAGTAGTAGATGCATCTTTTGGAGACTCCATCCAATTATCAACATCAAAATTCCAAGGGAAACAAATTATTTTCTACAAATTTGGAAAAGAAATGAAGTCCCAAGAACTATCAGTCTTATATGTCAAAATCCTGTAAACAAACAATTCATGAACTCATCATCCAGTGAACCATCATTTTGCAAATTAACTCATCAGCAAAGCATTGTCCAACAAAATGAATGTTCACAGAACGGTCCTCCAGAAAAGTATCCTCATACTAAGTTGAAGTTTGAATTTTTTTTCTTCATGTTTAAGACTTACCCTTCGTAGTAACGGTTTTTATTCCACTGAATATGAAATCAGTTCTTGGATGAAGGTGTCCATAAAAGACGTAGTTCGTGGAAGAAAATGTGATTGATATAGTTTGTGGGAGTGCCGAGTTCGACAAGAGAATATATAAATGAAAAATGAGTTGTTCCCCCTATATATAATCAGGTTCCACTCCTCCTTGTCCACCCACAAACCAAAAACCATTTCAGAAGAGGACTTCATTCTACATTATGAGAGCCTCTTCTTCATATCCATCAGAACCCACACTAATTGGGTGCATTTTTTGGTTCCTAAAATATTCACAAACAAAATCATAATTTTTCAATCAATTTGGAAAAGTGTTTAAGGAAACCCATTACAATATTGAAGAAAAGTTTCAAAGTGATACGACCACAAAAGAAGAAATCCCTTCACAAAAAATCGTTCTGCGTGGTGATCTGTGGATTTATGAAGAACCCTCAAACTAAATATTTTTCACAACGGATATGGTGGCACTGGTTCCCGAAAAAGAAACCAAAGTTGTTTGAGTGGGGGAGGGGGTGATTTACAACCCTGTAGATGGGGATACCTTGAAAACTATAATAGTTCCTGGAATGAGGCTGTGATTTACTCCACCACAAATGAGCATCTTCCGAAAACTAAATAGTTCATGGGATGATGAAATAGCATCATATCCCCACAAATGAAACAAATTTATTTTTGGGACTACGGCGGTGATCTCCACCCCCTCAAATGATGACCCCCTTCCATGAACAAAGTCCCAAAACACTAAGTAATTCATAGGTTTCAGGTTCCTCCATTTGGTTTTTTTAAATAGGTCTTGTGTCCCATCATGAATGATGGTCCATGAAATTGTCTAGTCCATATACTCTTCTATCAATAAACCATGAGGAGGAACAAAATATGAGACAACCTATACCAAATAACTAAAGAAAAGCGAAGTAAGGAACAATGCAAACTAGATCCTTGTGATTATTTTACACATGAAATACCTCCTCATAATATTTAGATGGAAATAATAAACCATATAATGGTCTATGAACCGAAAGTCCCCTTTTGGACACAACCCCATGAGGTGCAATACAAAGGACCCTTTACGCATAGGCATACCATGTAGAAAAACACTATGTGGGACATACCATTCCCTATATAGAAAAATGCTACATTGGTGGAACCAAGACCTATGTATAAAATACTACATGGTAGGAACCCTACCTCACATTGAAAAATGCTATGTTATAGGAACATATCATAGTGTAGGAAAATGCTACCCGGGTGGAGCTGGGCCATGCAAAGCGGCATGCTGTATGAACCAAACCTAGGTCTATTTAGCACAATGATATGTAGATGGTCCTATAACTTGTTAAGAACCATGATTTGTGTAATGAATCCCATTTCTCATAACAACCTACTATGAAAAAAAGTACATCATAGGGAATTCTATTATCCAGCTCCCATCATCCTCTTTTGTGGTGTCATAAGACCCCATTTTGGCCCCTCCACCAACCATTCCAACAAATTCAAGCCAAGTCACCTTCCAAATCCAAATAAAAATTAGGATAATATCATCGGGAACATCTATATTTCCATTGGAGTTCATATACCAATGGTAAGTGGAGTCGCTTGATTAACCTTCATATTATGGAAGATAATCAGAATGATTTCAGGTTTACATTCCCATGGTACCATGAGTCCCGACCTTGAGGTGATCATATGAACATCCCTATTCTAGGGATTAAATGGATCTATTTTACTTTACTTTTGAGTAGTTCTAGAATTAAACATTCCTCATTTTACCATAACTGATTTTAAGGTAACAACTCCTAAGGCAAGCGCCTACATTTTTGGGTAGAATGTGGAACTTTTCTCTTTTTCAACTATTCCCATGATTAATCTTGATAGGTCAGCGATTGTGAAAATCCTGGATATGTGAAAAAATAGGAAAAATGTTCACTAAAATCCATCCCTCTCTCCCTTTGGGCTCAAACACCATCAATCAGTGGATAAAGTGAGATCGAGTGATCATTAGATATACTATTTCATCATGTTTCTCATACCGATCATAACACACATTGGATTAAAGGTTAGTGGTGATTATGAAATCTGCACATTCCCAAACAAAATGGGCCTCCCATGCTGTATAATCCCAATATCATATCCCAAACATCAAATGGGCATCCTATAATGTATAAGTCCTGAAGACATACTTGAAGCTTTAAAGGGCCATATTCCCAATAAAGTATTAGTAAATGTGTTGTCTCTATTTGTAATCCCTGAAAAACATCAATCCCTATGGGAAGATTCCATATATAATCCCTAATAATTCCCCTTCTCAAATGGGCCTCCTCTAATGTGTAACCCCCAACCCACACCGAACTATGTGGGCTTTGATTCCCAACTAACTATGATACGTAGGAATCTTCACTAAAGTCTAAACCTATCACCCAAATCCACATTAATGTTCTCTCGGGCACATCCTTGGTAGGGTCATGTTCACCAAGGATGATACATCTCTTCAGCCCCCTCAGGCTTCCTTCACATAAGTCTCACACCATCTTGGATCCAGAACCCATTTTTTGGAATTCCTGAAAACATGATTTTAAATTATATAGTTGGTTACTTGTCAGACAACCATAAAAGGTGATGTTTCCAGTTAAGTGACATTGATCTATGTGGGCCTTGATACCTCCACTAAGGATATGTATGAATCCCATATTTGGGGTTTCATCCCAGCTTCAAAACAACCCCCCTAGATGATGATAATCTCTAGACCACCCCATCACACAGCTTAAAACCAATGTCGTCCCAATAAACGATCAAAGGATACATGATCTATCCATATAATGGTAACACTAATAGAGAACATTGGATATATAAAGATCCCTCCATTTATGGAGAACTTTATATATATATATTGATGACATTTATCCATGCATGGTTGTGATCAATGAATGCCTAGGGGTATTTCACGGGCACATACATGGAAATGAATGAAGGATTCGGTAACATATCGTAAATCTATAAGAGAGTCTTGAAATATAAATTATTTCTCCCAAAAAGGGTTTTATGAGCCCAACATATCATCATCTCAACAAATATTATTCCTTATGTTTCCGTTTATATGTTAAAAAATGAGTGCCTACCTTTGGAATGTAGGTCCATCAATCATGGATATGAGATCCATTGGGCATTTTCATCTCCCAGAACAAAACCCATTGGATATTGTTTGAAGATCATGTGCACAATGTTAGTTATTTAAAACCATTATTATAAGGACCCGGCCTTATTACATACATAATCATAAATTTAGTGAATAAAACACATCCTTTTAAATTAATGATCTTTTCATGTTTACAGCTTCAGAGAATTATGACAATACATTCATAACATTACACTTTATTACAGAGTGGATACCATAAAAACAATTTCCATTTTTTTCAAAATATAAAACATTAAAACTTAAAACAAGACACCTTGACAATTCTTCAACATTTAACATGGATTACTTCATTGTATTACACATCTATTAACATGTGAAAATCGTTGAAAAATATTGGGATGATCACGAAAGCTCAGTAAGGGATGAAAAATAAGGAAAGAGCACATTAGTCCAGGAATACTCATAACGTATGAAAACATTTCCAAAAGACATTTTTGTCACCCATATATACTAACATTGTGTAACATGAGATTTACACAAGATCCAATCAAAACATGTGAACATATATATAATAACAATGGTAACATGGGGAATTACTTACATAATCTTGTAACCATTCTTGGCTACCTTATAATTTGTAACCCTCACTACTACCTTACATTGTGTAACCATCGCAGTTACACTTGGAGTAACCATATGGCCGACCTCCAACTTACTCATTCCCAATGCATCGGAGGGAAATATAGGTCCCAAACTTCGTCATAAATAATTTCCATGAACCAAAACATAATCATAAAACATGAATAATTCCATAAAAACATTTCTTGGTAATTTCGTAAAACCGAATTTCAAAAGAGGATTTTAAAGGAAATACCATTATAAATATCATACAATTTAAGAGAGACTAAATAGTGTTGATGGAGTATGTATATATAATGTAAATACACATAATAAAACATAATATAAATAGAATCCATCACACAAAAAATTTAAATAACACATAAATAATGAAGTAGAAGGTTAACCCAAAGAATGGAAATCAGGTTAAGAATTCCCTTTCAAACATCATATAATTGAAGTGAGACATTAAAGAGTGAATGGAATATGTATATATATTGTAAATAAACAGAAATCATGATAATATAAAAAACTTTAATCAAACAAACAATTTTAAAACCGCATAAATAATGAAGTATAAGGATAACCCAAAGAATGGAAATCTGGTTAAGAATTCCCTTACCTCGGGTTTGTCTTACTTAAAACTTTTTTAAAACTCCTATATAATAGTTAAAATAGTGTTATTAGTATTTTAAAGAAATATATTCATATTTATAACATCTTATATGATCATTTAATAACATTATTTCAACCCTTTAATTTTTAGTATTTTTCTCCATGCACCCTTTTTGGGTGAGTTCTTCACATGATTTCTATGATTGGTTCATGATAGACGTTCTCGTCGTTTGGAAGTGAAAATACAGAATTGGAATTGGAAAGTATATAAATATTTCCAATACCATAATTTATACCATTTATCATTTTTAATTTTAATATGATGATGATTTATAAGTTAAAACATTAATGATGTTCATTTAGACCATTTTAGTGGTTCTTTGATAATAACGACGTCATTTTGTTTTAAAAATTAAAACCATGAGTAAAAAAGAATTATAGAACCCTGGATGAGTCATAGAAAATATATTATAACTTGTTTCAACCATATAAATGGTTTCATGACCAGACTTGAATGAATTAATGTAAATTGAAATCACATCGTCCATGATGTCGGTAATTCAACACATCACGGACAATGTTTTTATTCTTTAAATAACTAGGAGAGGAGAAGAAAAACGATGATAAATTTTCCTTGAACATGATAACATACAGAATATACATGATTCTAGAGATTTAATTCCACTTGGGTAAGAAGAGATGAAGAAAGAACAAGAAAGGAACTCAAAATAAAAGAATCATTGAGAAATCTCTTACAAAAATTCGGTAGCCTAACGGCTACACAAAATTATTTTAGAAAATATAAAAAATTGAGGGGACAAGTCTCACCCCTTAATAAATGAATCATAATAAATAATATTTCATGAATAATTAGTAAATAAGAACATGGTATGGAAACTTGAAATATATACCACATAAAAGAGAACATGAATGGAAAAAGAAAGAAATTGAGAATTTCCTTACCTTGTAAAGTAACTCATTGAACAAGAAGGTTGGATCCTTGGGGGATTGATAAAAACATGGGAGGACTACTAGGAAGGTAAATATGCCATATATTCGATGAGGGAGAATTGTAAATGAATTCAGTGAAGGGAAGAGTTGGTATTTATAGGACAAGTGAGGGATTATTTTAATAATTTTCAAGGGACACCTCATGAGTGGTAATTGAAAAACCATGGGCTTGCCCATGTTATAATCCACATGGGACACCTCACATAATATTAAAATATACACAAGCCTACCAGATTTATGGCATAATTATTATATCATTAATGATGTCATTATGTCACCAAAACTAAAAACTGTATTTTTTACTATTCATCGAAAAATCAATCGTTGAAGAAAAATTCCCAAAATTCACCTTAACCATTTATCAATGTGTATATTTCAAAAATGAATTCCATTTTTGGAAAATAATTTTCTAAATATTATTAATTTACTTTTTAAATAAATGCTTACTTAATTCAAAAATTAACAATTCTAATTCTGTAACTACTTCTATATCACAAAGAAAAATAAACCAAGATGTTAAATCATTAATAAAATAAAATAATAATAAAATTTACTATTCATTAGGGTCATATTACTATTCATATTTATATTCATAAGGGTATGTTAATATTCAGAAAAAAAAATTGTTCCAATAGACACTAAATAACATACTGAACACAATTGTAGATGACAGTTTCTTGAAATTCAAAACATAGAAGTGGAAAAGTTATGTTTTAAAGGCTATTTAAAAATAACTACTAAAACAATGTTCCATGAATTTCTTTTTTTTTTGAAAACATGGGGTGTTACATTATCCACACCTTTTGGAAATTGTGTCCTTATAATTTTATTTACTTATTAAACAACTACGGTTATTTTTCCCCCATAGCATTTTCAGACTCCCATGTTGCTTCTTCAACCATGTGGTTTCTCCACCAAACATTTACCTGGTGGATTACCTTATTCCTCAATACATCTTCCCTTCGATAAAGAATCTGAACGGGTTTCTCTTCAAAAGAATGGTTCTTTTCCAGCTGAACTGCTTCTGGGCTCAAGACATGTGTTGAATCTGGAACATATATTCTCAACATCGAAACATGAAAAATTGTGTACATGAAACAAACTCTGAGGCAATGCTATGCGGTATTCAACTTTTCCAAATTTTTCCAAGATTTCAATAGGACCGATGAACCATGGACTTTACTTCCCTTTCTTACTGAAACGCATCACACATTTCGAAGGAGATATTTTAAGGAAAACAAAGTCACCAACCTAGAAAGAGAAGTCTTTCCTTTTGTTATCTGCATAAATTTTCTTCCTACTCTGAGATATCCAGATGTGCTGCTGGATTATCCTCACTTTCTCAGCCACTTCTTTAACTAATTTTGGCCCCATCGACATTATTTCACTAACTTCATCCCAAAACGCTAGAATCTGACACTTATTCCCATACAAGGCCTCAAAAGGTGGCATCTGAATACTAGAATGAAAACTGTTATTATAAGAAAACTCAAATAAATAATGATATTGATCCCAACTTCCCTGATAATCCATTGAACAAGCTCAAAGCATATCCTCCAATGATTGAATCGTTCGTTCTGACTTCCCATCTGATTGAGGATGAAAAGCTATACTGAAATTTAACTCTGTTCCTAACGACTTCTGAAGTCCCTTCCAAAAGATAGAAGTGAACTTGGGATCTTGGTCAGATACAATGGAAAGAGGAACTCCTTGTAACCTGACTATCTCCTTGAGGCACAATCAAGAAAGTTGATCCAAAGTCATTGTATCTCGAATAGAAATAAAATGTGCAGACTTTGTTAGTCGATTGACAATAATCCAAATCGCATTGTTACCTCAAGAATTCTTTGTTAGTCCCACCACATAGCCCATGGATACATTCTCCCATATCCACTATGTCACTGGCAAAGGCTGAATCATCTCCTTCGGTAACTATCGCTCCAATTTAACATGTTGTCACGTCAAACATTTCATGGTAAAATCAGCAATATCTCTTTTCATTCCATCCCACCAATAATACTCCTGAATGTCTCTTTACATATTAGTACTGCCAGGATGAACAGAAAATTGAGAACTATGAGCTTCACGCAACAAATATTTCTTCAACTAAGAATCACTTGGAAAATACAACCATTTTTCAAATCTTAAAACACAATTGTTATCAAGGTCAAATTCTGGAATCTTACCCATTTTAACAAATTCCACCTTTTTCTGTATCTCATAGTCTTCCTTCTGTGCTTTCTTAATTATATCTGTCAACAAAGACTGCACTGAAACCAAAAACAAAAAAGATGTATTTCATACAACAATAACTTTTAATCCAAAATTCATCAAATCGTTAATCAATGGATCATGTTCGAAATGTAACATGGTTAATAATTCATGATGTTTCAGAATCAAGGCATCCTCCACTTTGTTTACTTTTTTGGGATGGTAATTGATCGTGAAGTCATAATCCTTTATCAGTTCTAGCTATCTTCTCTGCCTCATGTTTAATTCCTTATTATTGAATATATACTTTAGACTTTTATGGTTAGTATATATTTGGAATTTGGTTCTATATAGATGGTGCCTCTAAATTTTCAAAGCAAAAACCACAGCTTCCAATTCTAAATCATATGTGGGATAATTAATCTCATGAGGTTTAAGTTTTCTCGAAGCATAGGGAATTACCTAAACATTCTGCATCAAAACACAAACAAGTCCCTTCAAAGAATAATCACTTTAGATGACAAACTCAACATTTTGAGAAGGTAAGGCCAAAACTAGAGCATTCACCAATCTCTTCTTCAGTTCATGAAAACAAACACCACATTCCTTTGTCCAAAAAAAAATTAACCCCTTTCTATGTTAACTTAGTTATCGGGCTAGTTAACCATACACAGTTCTTAACAAACTATTAGTAATAACTTGCTAAGCCTAGAAAACTACGAATCTTTGTAACATTTGTGGGTCTTGGCCATTCATCAACTACTTTTTTTTTGAAATGATCAACTGTTATTACATCTTTATTTACAATTTTCCCAAGAATTGAAATCTGTTTCAACCAATAATCACACTTGCTGAATTTTCCATACAGTTTCTTTTCTTTTAATGTTTGTAAAACAACCCTTAGATGTTTTTCATGCTCCTCTATATTTTTAGAAAATACTATAATTTCATGAATAAATAGAACCAAAAACTTATCCAAGAACTCATGAAATACTCTATTCATAAGATTCATGAATAAATAAGGTGAATTAGTTAATCCAAACGACATAACAACAAATTCATAATGCCCATATCGAGTACGAAAGTCTTTTTTCGGGATGCCATCCTCCTTCACCTTTAGCTGATGGTATCCAGATCTCAAGCCAATCTTGGAAATAAACTAAGCTCTGTGTAGTTGATCAAATAAGTCATTGATATGAGGCAAAGGATACTTGTTTTTAATAGTGATGTTAATCAATGATCTATAATCAATGCAAAGTCTAATGGAATAATCTTTCTTTTTAACAAAAAAACAGCTGCTCCCCATGGTGATGTGCTAGGATAAATGAAGCCTTTGTCAAGAAAATCCAGAAACTTATTTTTCAATTCAAGAAGTTCTATTGGAGCCATACGATATGGGGGTTTTGAAATTGGATTAGCATCAGGAACTATGTCAATTGTGAATTCGAATTCTCGATCAGGTATGACAATGGGTAACTCATTAGGAAAAACATCAAGGTATTCATTTTCCACTCAAACATAATTAATTTGAATAGTTCCGTTGTTTTCAACAATAAGAGTAAGATAACATTAATTTCCATATTTCAATAGTTTCCCAGCTTCTTGATATGTTATCAATTGTATGGGTTCATTATGGTATACAAACTAAAACTCTTTCTGAAAAACTACTTCTTTATCTCTACAGTCAATCTTAGCATGATAATCAGAAAGAGAATCCATTCCTAGAATAACTAAAAACTCAACTAGGGGTAAAACAACAAGGATTGTAGATAAAGTATTTCTACATATCACAATAGAAAGATTCGTATAACTCCTCTTTTCTATAACATTTTCCCCTTGTGTTTTAACAAAACGTTCGGGTCTCATTTGTTGAGGTGATACTTCCAATTTACCAGAACATTTATCAGAGATGAAGGAATGTGTAGACCCCATATCAAACAAAACTTTAGAAAAATATGAGTGAACAAACAATGTACCTGATACAGCTTCATTGTATGTCCCAACATCGGCTGATGTAGTCGCAAAGGATCTCACTACACCTTTTTGCATGTAGTTTGGGTTCTTTGTATCATTCAGATCTCTATTTGGCCAAACATTTTCATAATGACCCATCTCACCACATTTAATACACTTTACAGTATTTTTATTCTAATTAGTCTAAGGACCATTTTCATTGAAATCTCGAGACATATGTCTAAACTTACCATATTTAAAATACTTCTCAGTTTTGCTAAGACATTCCCCAGGGTGTTTCTTGCAACACTTTTCAAAAAATGAAAATTGTATTTTTATACTATCAGATTTATTTTGTTGATTCTTACCAACTTCTTTCTAACTGGACCTCTTCTTTTCTTTGTTTCCAAAATGCACGTGATCATCATAAAACCCCATCTCTATCCTCTCAGCAAATCGTACAAGTTTCTCATAACTTCTAAATTCACGGGAGGCCAACTCCCTTCGATACCATGGCTTCAATCCTGAGTAAAAGTGATTGATTTTTATATCAGGATCCAGAATAATATTTGGGGCATACCTCACCAGTCAGGTGATGTTTTCTTCATACACAACCACTGAATCTTCCTCCTTCTATTTCAATTCATGGAATTGCTTCTCTATTCTATGTCTCACCAACTTAGGAAATTATTTTTCAAGGAAAATAATTTTAAATTAATCCCACTATAAGACATAAAAATCCTCTCTACCCATGATATTCCATACAATTGACCACCACGGATCAGCTTCCCCTTAAAAACAACAAATGGTAGGACATACCTTTTGATTGTCTGAACATCCCATAACATCGAATATCTTTTCAAGGGCATTGATCCATCCTTCAGTTGCTACTGGGTCAGAAGATCCATTGAATGCAGGGGGATGTTGTTTCAAAAAATGTTCCACTACTATCATCTTCCGTTATAGTACCTCTATTTCTTCTCTTGCATAGATTCCATCACTATTTATTGCTTGTGTTAGCTGATCCATTGTTGTCACAAACTGCTTAATTGCAATCACTACCATTTCGGGTTGTAGTTCCGGAAGGATGTCATTATATCGGTGCCTCTCTTCTTCTGAATCCATGTTCCATCTATGGATAACCATTCTGAACAAACATGTATTAGATGAAGAAACATGGTAATATTAAAGTGTAATAACATTTTAAATTAAACATATTGTGAAAATCATTTATGGAATTCTATTAACATCACCCCAACCCCTAAAGTTATCTATACCATCCTCTGATACCAAAAATAAGGAACCGGCCTTATTACATACAAAATATTTAATTTAGTCAAGAAAACACTTAATTTTACATTGAGGATCTTTTCATGTTTATATATTTTGAGAATTATGACTATACATTCATAACATTACACATTATTACAAAGTGGATACCATAAAAACAGTTTCTATTTTTTTCAAAATATGAAACATTAAAACTCAAAACAAGACTCCTTGACAATTCATAAACATTTAACAAGGCTTCCTTCTTTGTCATACACAACCATTAACCTATGAAAATTATTTAAAAAACATGGGATAAGCATGAAAGCTCAGTAAGGGGTGAAAAAGAAGGAAAGAACACATTAGTCCATGAATACTTGAAGCGTATGAAAACATTTTCAAAATACATTCTTGTCACCCATATATAATTACATTTTGTAACATGATATTTACACAAGATCCAAAAAAACATGAGAACATAAATATAATAATAAAGGTAACATGGGGCATTACTTATATAATCTTGTAACCATTCTTGGCTACCTTATAATTTGTAACCCTCACGACTACCTTACTTTGTGTAACCATCACTGTTACACTTGGAGTAACCATACGGACAACCTCTAACATACACATACCCAATGCATTGGATGGAAATATAGGTCCACCCTTCATCATAAATAATTCTCAAGAACCAAAACATAATAAAAAAATGAATAATTCCATAAAAACATAACTTTCGAATTTCATAAAACCAAATTTAAAAAAGGGATTTTAAAGGAAATCCCCTTATAAATATCATAAAATTGAAGATTGACTTAATATAGTGGATGTAATATTTATATATGTTGTAAATACACATAATAAAACATAATATAAACATAACCCATCACATAAAAAAATTTAATTGCACATAAATAATGAAATAGATGGTTAACCCAAAGAATGGAAATCGGGTTAAGAATTCCCTTACAAAAATAATATAATTGAAGTTAGTCTTAATATAGTGAATGGAATATGTATATATACTATAAATAAACATAAATCATGATAATATAAACAATTTTAATCAAACAAACAATTTTAATACCACATAAATAATGAAGTAGAAGGATAACCCAGAGAATGGAAATCGGGTTATGAATTCCCTTACCTCGGGTTTGTCTTACTTCCAACTTGTTTAAACCTCTTGTATAATTGTTAAAAGAGTGTTATTATTATTTTAAAGAAATATTTTCATGTTTATAACATCTTATATGATCCTTTAATAACATCATTTCACCCCTTTAATTGGTAGTATTTTTCTCCATGCACCGTTTTTCGGTGAGTTCTTTACATGATTTCTATGATTGGTTCATGATGGACGTTTTCTTCATTTGGAAGTGAAACTCCAGAGTTGGAATGGAAAGGTATTTATATATTTCTAGAAACATAATTTATACCATTTATCATTTTGATTTTTAATATGAGGATGATTCATAAGTTATAACATTAATGATGTTTGTTTGGATCATTTTAGTTGTTCTTTGATAATAACGTCCGCATTTTGTTTTATAAAGTAAAACCATGAGTACAAAAGAATTAAAGAACCATGGATGAGTCATAAAACATATATTATAACCTGTTTCAACCATATAAATGGTTTCATGACCAGACCTGAATGAATTAATGGAAATTGAAATCACATCATCCACGATGTCGGTAATTTGACACATCACGGACAAAGTTTTTATTCCTTAAATAAGTTGGATAGGAGAAGAACAATGATGATAAATTTTACATGAACATCAGAAAATCCAGAATATACATGATTCTGGAGATTTCATGCCACTGGGGTAAGAAGATATGTATAAATACTGAGAAAGGAACTCAAAATAAAAAGAATAATTGAGAAATCCATTACAAAAATCCGGCAGCCTACCGACTACACACCATGGTTTTAGAAAAAATTAAAAATAAAGGGAACAAGGTTCACCTATCCAGAAATGAATGATAATACATAATAGAGCAAAAATAATTCATAAATAAGAACCTGGTATGGAAACTTGAATGATATACCACAAAAAAGAGAATGTGAATGGAAAAAGAAAGAAATTGAGAATTTTTTTACCTTATTGAGTAACTCTTAAAACATGATTGTTGTAACATTGGTGGCTTGAGGAAACCTTCGGAGTACTACTAGGAAGGTAAGGAGGCCAGAGCTTTGTCAAGGGATTATTATGAATGAATTAAATGAAGGTAAGAGTTGGTATTTATAGGAAAATTGAGGGAATATTTTAATAATTTTCAAGGGACACCTCATGAGTGGTATTTGAAAAACCATGGGCTTGCCCATGGTATTTTCCCATGGTATAAGCCACTTGGGACACCTCATATCATATTTAACTATACACAATTCTACCAGTTTTATGACATCATTATTATATCATTAATGATGTCATTAACACACCGAAACTAAAAACTGTATTTTTTACTATTCACTAAAAAATCAACTATTTCAGAAAAATTACCAAAATTTACCCAAACCATTTATGTATGTGTAGATTTAAAAAATTAAATCTATTTTTTGAAAAAAAAAATTCCTAATATTATTAATTTAATTTTTAAATAAAATAATACTTAATTCAAAAAATGACAATTCTAATTCTGTAACTACTTCTATATCACAATGAAAAATTAACCTAGATGTTAAAGCCTTAATAAAATAAAATAATAATAAAATTTACTATTCATTAGTTTCATATTACAATTCATAAGGGTATGTTACAATTCACCAAAAAAACAATTTGGTTCTAATAGACTAAATAACATACTGAACACAATTGTAGATGAGAGTTTCTTGTAATTCCAAACATAGAAGTGGAAAAGTTATGTTTTAAAGGATAGTTAAAAATATCAACTAATACAAAGTTCCATGAATTTCTATTTATTTTTTAGAAAAACTTGGGGTGTTACAGTTATACCCCCTCTAAATTAACCATTGGTCTAAAAACATATCTTTTAGGGAAAACAAAATAGTGAATCTTATATGAATGATTTATTATGACACCTCCTTCACAAGATAAAAAGGATTGTACTACTGAGTACCATTAGACCATTTCATTCATAAACAGAATCATATTCAAGGTAAACACTATTATATTTGTTTTATTTGTGTTCATTTAAGTTGGGAAAAGAGTTAATGGTCTTTTATCTCAAATTCCTCTCTTTCAGGCCTTTTTTATATTTTCAAAATATGCAATTTATATGGTGTATATACTACCTTTTAGAGATATTATATCCTAAAATTACCTTATTCATCGTATTCTATGATAATTTTATATCACTATATTTTTAGAGGTTATTATTTATTTTTTACCCAATATTTTGGGATTGATTTTTCCTCAATTTTCATTCATTGGGTGTCATGTTATAATCTCTACCTATTTTATTTTCTATAGTTCATACTTTGGAAAAGAAAATAATTTCCATATTTTTCATGAAATTTAAGGGATTTAAAATTATATTTTTTTTTCTCTCTCTCATATTCTTTTTATTTAAGATTTTCCTTTTCCCTGGTGGAAGACCCATCATTTGTTTGGTAAAGTAACAGTGTGTTTAATTTCCTTATAGTTGCATTCCAATCAAAATACTGGAAAGTGGATATGACATTGGCACATATTCACCTAGGGATATTTACCTCAAAATGGGTAGGTTGGGAATTGGCCCAATTATAAAATTGAATCGTGGTCCTTGGATTTTATTCATAGTGAGACACTCGTAGAGGATATGATTTGAGATATTCACATGCTTATAATGATACATAATGAAGGATATTTCCAACCATTGAATTCTTCTCCAAAAAATATAAAATATTGAACATAATTATTATATTATATGGGTAACCCAGATCATTGAAAGTACCTTGACCACATAATTTATTTGGTAAGGGAACAACATATTACTTAGATGGTGCCCCATGTTATGTGTTTTGATTAAGGGATGTTCTCCTAGATATACACAATAATATATTCAATATGAATGTATTTGATATTTTTAGCTCTCAATATATGGATGACCAATATTTATTCAATTATAGACTCCTTAGGTAATGGTATGAAAATTCGTTTTGGTATTTTTGGTTAATCAATTTATACTATTTGGGGGCCATGATTATATAGCCCCATGATGAATTTACTTTCCTCATGAGACAAAACTGGTTGGGTTTTAGTGTATTGATCTTTCCATAAAAGGAATATGTCTTATAAAAAATCCATGACTATAAGTTTTTTATTTCTTCCCCAATGAATTCCATTATTATGAGATCAATGATTATTTTATCTATGTTTTCATATATTTTCATTGTTATAGGATGACCATAGTTTCATTTGATTGTGGATTCATGTTTTTCATTTTTTATTTCCATATCACCTATTCATTGTTTATGTTATATATGATTCTATTATATGTCGCTCTTTACTAAGCATATGACTATCCCATATTTTTCTTCCTTTCCTAAGGAAACAAAGAGGGGGATTATGTGTAATGTTGAAGGATATGATTGAAGGGATATTCATGTTATCTTAATTTTTTCATGCGTTATATATTGTCTGGAAATTTATTTTATGTATTCATATATTATTCCATGACTAATATAATATTTAATCATTATCTAACTCTTTTAATTTTCACCAATAATGAAGCATAACAACCAAATCTGGGTTTTTATAATCCATGATGTTGCATTGGGTTTCAAATGAAACTTAGTTGCAACCTATGGGATTATATTAAGTAGAACCAAGTTATATATCCCAATTCCTATGAATAAAACATTCATATTTATAGTGAACATAATTAAAATAATTACATAAATTATATTTTACAATTCAATGTCATTGGATCATTATGTGTAACCCATTATAATAATATGGTGACTAAAGGAAGGAATGTGAACCATTTCAATAGTAATAGTCAATGCAGTTATATATCCCCTAAACACGTTAATGTATCTTTAGTTGAGGCTAATTAGTTCCAAACCATATTTGGGTAGTGGATACATGTTATAAAAAATAAAATCACTTTGAAAGAGTAACTAGTTGAGACAAAATATGGTGTGACAATGTTGCATCATTTTATACATCAAAAACCTATAGTATTTAGTGGAACTAATAATCCATTGGTAGTTTTATAATGTATTAAGTTCCAATATAAGATCATTCACTCTTTGTAACGTAGTGAAAAATAAAATTTAATCCTTGAGTTTTATTATTTTAAGGGAGATTCATGCCAATTTTGGTCAATAATTCGAAACACTAAGGTGGAAGATGATATCATGTGAATGGAATGTTGAAATTTTAAGGAGGAATACTTTTAATATAATTTTATTGTCATAAAAGTGGACATATTTAAAGTAAATTCCTTAATGTCATGAAAATTGAGCCTAAAATATATATTTAATATGAGTCTAGCTTTACAAGGATATCTAGGAACATTGCGAAACAATTTCCTAGATTGAAAAGTATGATTTATATAACGACCCATAATTTATATACATTGTTATTAATTCAAAATTGAAGCACACTTATTACAACATATAACAAAACCAGGAAAGGATCGTATATGTATAGAGTCTTTAGAAACTGGGAAACATAAACAACTAGTTCATAAAGCATCTACTTTGCCTCCCACTTATTTCATCATATCTAGAGTCCCTTTTTGGAATATCCTACTTAATAACCTTCTTCCTGACCTGGGGAAATAAAACATACAAATGGGTGAGCTCAAATGCTCAGTAAGGGTAAACAAAAGAAAAAACAATCACATCATGAACATAACATTTTGGAAATCTTAACCTACAAAAGAAATCATAATTTCATACCATGGGATAAATCATAGAAATGAAATGTAATCCCAATAATCATAACATAAAAAATGTAACTTTGTGGAATACACACATAATCATAGAGAATCATTTCTTATTAGTCAAGACTCATTTACAAGACTATCTTAGTGGACAAATTCCATTTCTGAACCGAGTTCACTCCTCGTTTCAGTCATGTTTCACTGAACCGGTTTAACCTGTCGTTCCATCCATGTCTATCTCATGAGATATAAAATCATTACCCAATGCATTGGAGGGAGATATAGGTCCCACCCATCTCATAATGATACCATTCTTATGTGTGCCACAAAATCATAAACCATACATCATAGCATAACCCATGTAATAAAAATGGGAATCATTAAACATTGTGACATCATAAAACAATTCATATAAGATAAAAGAATTCATAAAAAAAATATTTCCATCACAACATAATCAAATACATGTAATAATAGGGATATAAATAGAACCCTTTATTATCTTAGATGGAAAATAATTTTGATAAAACACTTGAACTCCATTCATGAGGAAAATATCCTTCCTACTTCAAAAACATTTTTCCTTTCTTAACATGTCATAAAATTTTAAACTAAAAGAAGTTGATTAAAAATAAACTTGAAAACTTGTAAAGGAATATTCTTAGAAATTTTTTAAAAAAAAATCCATTCATTCCGTATAAGTTAAAAAAACATCTTCTCGTACTTTTGTCGGAAAAGTCAAAAAGTACCTTGTATGAAAAACGAAAAAAGATTCCTTTCATATCTTTTACTAAAAACTCACCGAAGGGTAAAATTGGATTTAAACAATTTTCGGTGGATGGAAATAATATTACACATTTAGGAAACATGGATGTGGATGATAAAATACACCCTAGTAAAAACCTAAGTATAAACAATCTCGGATAAAAATGAGATTGTGATATTTCCCTTACCCTAGGTCCAATATGCTTTGTACGTGTCCGAACATCCTGTATAATGATTTAAATAATGTTATTGACTTATTCCAAAATCATAATTATTTTTATTATATCATATATGGTCATATTCTTAGCATCTTATTATTAATATTTCATTACTACTTGTTTATTCGAGTGTTTATTACTTTTTGTTCTTATGCGTGTTTTGTCGAATAAATTCTTATCCTTCTTTTTAGGTTATAGATACCTAATTTTCAGAATGTTATTAGTGTACTGTATATCATATTCATTCATTCAATTCATTTATATAATCATTATGCAATGAAGATCATGTAGAACGAGTCGCATCACATCGTGGAGACGGTATTCCGTACGTACGCATGAGCGATGATATCGTTCCCATGATCGTGTAATTGAATTGGAATGTATGTATACTATTTCAGAATCAATATAACTTTACAATAGTAATATATAGTCATTATTTACACCATTATACCCATCCAAGTAAGGTAGTGGTGGAAAATAGATTACACCACGGCGTGGAGACGGTATTCCATACGTACGCACGCGCGGTGATTTTGTTTCCCGTAGGATGGATAGATGGTGAAATAGTGTTTTTCATACTTATAATAACATATCAGAATATGATTGATACTTATGTAATTACTTAATAATGAAACAACTAAAGAAGAATAAGTGGAAGAAGAAATAAAGTTGAAAGAATTGGTAACGGACATTACCTCTTCTTTGAAACGCCTCTTTTAGACCTCCTTTTAGGACACTAAAATTGGTCTTTGAAGATAACAAGGACCTCTAGGATGTCTCTAGGGAAGTGTAGAGGAGAAATTGGCAGGGTTTTGATGAGCATGAAGGCTCAAAGTGGTGTGAGGAAGAGGGGGAGGAGGTTCCCTTTTATAAGGGAGGAGAGGGGCTCCTTTGGAAAAACTAAAAATATTATTTTATTATAAAGTCCAATTCGGTTTTAAATAGCTCCAAATTGATTTATTTATAAGATATGGTGGGTATGATTCTAAATCCTCTCATCAAATAGAATTTAGACAAGTTTAGGTTCCTATTTTAACCTTATCATTTATATTTATCATTAAGTTAAATAATTTTACTTTTACCGTTTCTTCTTGTGTTCATATACTATAAGGTTAATAAACTCTTTATAACAAGCCAAAAGAACCCCAAGTTGTTTATTATTAATATATATAACCTTATCTAAGTCATTTGACCGATCCTCAGATTTTTTGGAATAAAATAACAATTAATATTATAATATTTGTTTTAAAAACTATTTTATGTCAATTTGGACACTATTTAGTAATTGATTTTTGTGAAAATAATAACAGAATTATTAGTTAGAAAAAAGTTAATTAAATCAATAAAAAAATGTCCTATTAACCTATAAAATTAGTGTAATTCATAAAAAAGTCTCAAATTACATTTATTTGGTTATTTATAACATCAATTATGTCAATATTTCATTAATAAGATAATTACTGCATCATATTTGTGTCATAAATAAAATAACTTATTTAAAGTCTAAAAATTACAAATAAAATATCATTATGTGGGAAATCTTTTTATATTTCTAATAAATATTTATAGTCGAATTTATCTTATGTATAACCCTATATTAAAAATGAGTTTCTTATTAAAATTTGATTTTAACTATTTTAATCCTTCTTTAAATAAATTAATAATAAATGTCCTAATCTAATCCAAGTGGGCCTAAATGGTAATATTTTATTCCTAAGGTTGTTTTTGGTCGAATTACACTTATCCAATAGAATTAGGACATGTTTTAGGGTAATAATAATATCATTTTTACCCTTAATTACCCTATTTACTTTTAACCGTGGTAAATAAAAGTAAAAAGTTACTATTCACCAAAAAAAATTAATCTCTTTGAACCACATTTTTCTTACTGAAATTAACCGTGTCTCTCGTATTTTTTGAAATTCCACTCACAGAAGCGGTAAAATTAAGTTTTATGAAAAATTCAGTTTTTTAACTACCACTTTGTGGTTTCACTATTCATCAAAAATTGAAAGTTTTCAAAAAAATACCAAAAAATAACCCTAGGCTGATTTTGATATTCTGAATCCAAAAATGAAGTCCATTTTGAAAAATAAAATTTATAAAATTTCAAAAAGTGGTTATTACTAATCATAACGGCTAGTTTTAATAATATTTGAATAGTATATCGTTGTTTAGTGAAACTCGGTATTGCGTACAACGCAAGCTATCAAGGAAGGTCGCGATTTCGTGTAAAGAAAACCAAGCAAGTGTTGTGTGTAGAAAAAGATTCTATTGATTATTTATATAACATAAAAGTCTCAGGTGTTACATTCTACCCCCCTTAAAATGAATTTCGCCCTCGAAATTCGTCACTTTGTAACAAACAGATGAGGATACCTCTCCCTCATCATATCCTCAAGCTCCCATGTAGCTTCTTCTAATTGGTGGTTCCTCCATAAAACTTTCACCAATCGAGTGGTCTTGTTTCGTAGGACTTTTTCGCTACGATCCAGAATCTCTATCGGCTATTCTTCATAAGAATGATCTCGCTCTAGTGGTACAACTTCTAAGCTGAGTACAAGTGAAGGATCAGGTATGTACTTTCTCAGGAGAGATACATGGAACACATCGTGAACTTGATAGAGATTCGGTGGAAGCGCCAATCGGTAAGCTACCTTCCCAACACGATCCAGTATTTCGAACGGACCGATATATCTAGGGCTCAACTTCCCCTTCTTTCCAAATCTCATGACCCTCTTCTAAGGAGATATTTGTAAGAACACTTTATCACCCACTTCAAACTCTAGGTCTTTTCTTCAGTTTTCTGCATAACTTTTCTATCGAATCTGAGCTGCTCTTATGTGTTGTTGAATAGATCTAACCTTTTCTTCCATTTCATCAATGAGACCAGGTCCAAATAGCTTTCTTTCCCCAACTTCATCCCAGCAAGTTGGAGTCCAACATTTCTTTCCATAGAGAGCCTTATAAGGAGCCATCTAAATACTGGAGTGAAAGCTATTATTATAAGAAAATTCCACCAAAGGTAGGTGTTGATCCCAACCACCTTTGAAATCCGTAGAGCAATCTCTCAACATATCTTCTAGAGTTTGAATTGTTCTCTCAGACTGACCGTCTGTCTGAGGATGATAAGCAGTGCTGAAACTTAACTTTATATCCAGAGTATGCTGAAAACTTCGCCAAGACTTTGAGGTAAACCTCAGATCCCGATCAGATATAATAGAAAGTGGTACTCCATGAAATCTTACAACTTCTTTTACATATATCCTGGAAAGCTGATCCAGAGAGAAATCCTCTCTAGTAGCGATGAAGTGTGCAGACATTGTAAGACGATCAACTATGACCCATATAGCATTATTGCCTTTGGATGTTTTAGGAAGTCTGGTGACAAAGTCCATAGTGATGTTTTTTCATTTCCATTCGGGCATGGGTAATGGTTGTAACATCCCCTTAGACTTCTGTCTCTCAGCTTTAACTTGCTAACAAACAATGCATCAAGAGACATATTCAGAAACATCTCTTTTCATGCCATCCCACCAGAATTACTCTTTTAGGTCCCTATACATCTTCGTGCTTCCAGGATGAATAGAGAATGAAGAACAATAAGCCTCATCCAGAAGCTCCTTCTTTAATTTGGGGATGGGAGGAACACAAACCCGATTCCTGAACCTTATTATCCCATCATAATCAAGGTTGAATTAAGGAACATTTCTCACCTTCTTTTGTAACTCTACATCTTCTTTTTGTGCCTCTTTAATCTTCACATGTATAGATGGTTGAACATTCATTTGAGAAAGATACGATTTTTCCCCTTTCATTATAATTACAAGATCTATCCTTTGTAAATCCATATATATTGGATCTTTTGTGATCCTCATTATGGATAAACCGGCATGGTCTTGTCAACTTAATTCATCTTCCACCTTGTTTGCTTTCCCAGGGTGGTAATGGATTGAGCAGTCGTAATCCTTAATCAGCTCCAACCATCTTCATTGGCGCATATTCAGCTCCTTTTGTGTGAAAATATACTTTAAACTTTTATGATCAGTATAAATGTCACACCTTTCTCCATAAAGATAATGCCTCCAAATCTTTAATGCAAAGATTACCGCAGCTAACTCCAAATCATGAGTTGGGTAATTTTGCTCATGTATTTTCAACTGTCGTGAGGCATAAGCTATCACCATATCATTTTTCATAAGAACACACCCCAAACCCTTCTTGGATGCATCACTGTAGATCACAAACCTTTCTCCACTACAAGGCAGTGTGAGAACAGGTGCACTGGATAAACTTCTTTTCAACTCCTTGAAATTCTCTTCACATTCCTCTGTCCAAACAAACTTAAATCCTTTCTGAGTCAACTTGGTGAGTGTATTTGATAATTGTGAAAAATCATTCACAAAACGTCGATAATATCCAGCCAATCCAAGAAAACTTCGGATCTCAGTTACTGTTGTTGGTCTCGACCATCTTTCGATAACCTCTGTTTTTGCTAGATCCACAGATATCCCCTCTTTTGAGATTATGTGACCCAAAAATGAAACTTTTTGATGCCAAAATTCACACTTGGTAAATTTTTCATAAAGCTTCTCTTTTCTCAAGGTCTTCAATATAATTCCCAAGTGATCTTCATGTTCTTCCTTGCACTTTGAATAGACAAGAATATCATCTATAAAGACTACCAAAGACTGATCAAGATAGTCTCTAAAGACTCTATTCATCAGATCCATGAAGATAGCAGGGTAATTAATAAGACCAAATGAAATCACTATAAATTCATAGTGTTCATACCTTGTACGTAAAGTCGTCTTTGGTATATCCTCCCTTTTGACCCTTAATTGATGATACACTGAACAAAGATCAATCTTGGAAAAGTATTTAGCTCTGCATAGTTGGTCAAATAAGTCATCAATTCGTGGGAGAGGATTGTTTTACTTGATAGTGATCTTGTTAAGTTTTCAATAATCAATGCAGAGTCTCATTGATCCATCTTTCTTCTTAACAAACAGAATAGGTTCTCCCCAAGGTGACGCACTAGGGCGTATGAACCCCTTATCAAGATTCTCTTAGAGTTTCTTCTTCAATTCCTGCAACTCAATTGGGGCCATTCAATAAGGTGTCTCTGAAATTGGAAAAGCTCCTGGTACGAGTTCTATTGAAAACTCAACTTCACGATTTGGTGGAAGACCCAGTAATTCCTCTGGAAAGACATCATCAAACTCCCGTACAATGGGCATATTCTTAATCATGAGTTTCTCACCAACCATTTGAGATAAATAACCTTAATTTAGTGGAATCAATACCCATAAAATGGAAGAAATTTGCACTGGACGGTTATGTTCATCCTTGCATCGATAGACGATCATAGATTGATCTGGAATATGAAATGTGACTTCCCTTCTTTGGAAATTCATATGAGCTCCATGTAGATAAAGACAATCCATGACAACAATCACATCAAATTCTACTATAGGAAGGATCACAAGATTTGCAGGAGGCACTTTCCCACAAACTTCAATCGGAGAAGAATTATAAACTTTTGATGTGACCATTGTGCCATTAGGGGTTGTCACAGATAACTCAAAGTCTAATTGTTGAGGTAATACAGTGATATCCTTAGAAAATTCTTCAGAAATAAAGTAGTGGGTGAATCCAGAATCAAATAAAACATTTTCTACTTTAGAGTGGATGGTAAGTGTACCTTAATCCACATCGTTATCATACTCCACATCGCTGATAGAAATTGCATGTGACTTTCCTTTGTCTTTAGCCTTAAGATTTTGTTGACGTCGACCATCATCATCAACCCTTGGATTTGGTCATTGATTGGAATAATGCCCCATCTCCTTTCACTTGAAACATTGAAGTGTAGTAGGTTAATTCTGTGTATCCCTTCATTTGTTTGCATCATTAGACATCTTCTTCCTATCATTGCAGCATCCAAATGCCCGATGACCTTCCTTTCCACATTTGAAACATTTAATTGTCCCTTTAAGACAACTCCCTCCATGTTTCTTTCCACACTTTGAGCATAAGGGAAAACTCATCTTCTTTTCAGTGTGTTCATTAGATTTTCCTTTGAATTCCATTTTCCTCTTCTTATCAAACCCATTGACTGATGGGTTACTCCAATCTTCATCTCGACTTTGAGGTCACATCGAACGATTTCCTCGTGGCTATTGAAGTCCCTTGTGGCTAACGCCCTTCGAAGACTTGGTTTTAAGCCACTAAAGAATTGATCGATCTTACTCTTAGTTTGGATAATAATACCAGAAGCATACCTTTCATGTCTTTTAAAATTTGCTTCATAGGTACCAATAGATTCATCATCCTTTTGCTTTAGTTCAAGAAAATCCTTCTCCATATTTGTTCGGAGAATACGAGGGAAGTAATTATTGAAAAATAAGTTCTTGAACTCATCCCATTCCATGGACTCAATTTCATCTCTTTGCCTAGTATTATTGATAAGATTCCACCATTGATCAGCATCACCTTCCAAACGATACACTGCTAAGATGACTTTATCATGTTTAGAACATTGAAGAACTGAAAATATCTTTTCAATAGTACTAATCCATTGTTCAGCAACTAATGGATCAGTAGACCCACTGAATGAAGGTGGACGCTTCCTCGTGAAGGATTAAACAGAATGTTGCTCCTTCCTTTTCTCGTTTGGAAGTCCTGCATGATTCATAGCTTGATAAAGTTGTGTGAGCATGGCTACAGGATTTTTCATTCCATCTCCCATAACGTTTGGTTGCTCAGGTGGACAATCATTGCATTGCACGTCGTATTCCGCATTAACACGGTTCCTTCAGGTTCCATCCATTGACTAAAACCAAGAAGAATAGTGTGTGAAACACTAATTATAATAGGAAAACCACATAATCAAGAATAAAATTTCACACTTAAGGTCTTATCCTAGGTTATTCATGGCCATTTCAAAAACACTAAGATTGTGTTCTATGCTTAGACTTATCCTTAGGGTTCTTACTAAGGCTTTCACATCCTAGTTTCTAAAGGTTGAATATACCTTTCCTCTGATACCAACTATAACTACCCATACTTTATATACATTTTTATTACTTCAGAATTGAATCACACATATTACAACATATAACAAAAATAGTAAAGGACCGTATAGGTATAGAGTCTTTAGAAACTGGGAAACATAAACAAATGGTTCATAAAGTATCTACTTTGCCTCCCACTTATTTCATCATATCTAGAGCCCCTTTTTGGAATATCCGACTTAATAACTTTCTTCTTGACCTGGGGAAATAAAACATACAAAAGGGTGAGCTCAAATGCTCAGTAATGGTAAACAAAAGAAAAATCAATCACATCATAAACATAACATTTTGGAAATCTTAACCTGCAAAATAAATCATAATTTCATACCATGGGATAAATAATAGAAGTGAAATGTAATCCCAATAATCATAACATAAAACATGGAACTTTGTGGCATACACAAATAATCATAGATAATCCTTTCTTATTAGTCAAGACTCATTGAAAAGACTATCTTAGTGGACAAAGTCCATTTCTGAATCGAGTTCACTCCTCGTTTCAATCTTGTTTCACTGAACCGGTTTAACCTGTCGTTCTAGCCATGTCTATCTCATGAGATAAAAATCATTACCCAATGCATTTGAGGGATATATAGTTCCCACCCATCTCATAATGATACCATTCTTATGTGTGCCACAAAATCATAAACCATACATCATAGCATAACCCATGTAATAAAAATGGGAATCATTAAACATCGTGATATCATAAAAAAATTCATATAAGATAAAAGAATTCATAAAAAAAATATTTCCATCATAACATAATCAATTCCTTGTAATAATAGGGATAGAAACAGAACCCTTTATTATCTTAGATGGAAAATAATTTTGATAAAACACTTGAACTCCATTCTTGAGGAAAATATCTTTTATACTTCAAAAACATTTTTCATTTCTTAACATGTCATACAATTTTAAACTAAAAGAAGTTGATTAAAAATAAACTTGAAAACTTTTAAAGGAAGATTATTGGAATTTTTTTTTAAAAATCCATTCATGCCTTATAAGTTAAAAAAACATTCTTCTCATACTTTTGTCGGAAAAGTCAAAAAGTACCTCGTACGAAAAACGACAAAAGATTCCTTTCATATATTTTACTAAAAAATCACCTAAGGGTAAAGTTGGATTTAAACAATTTTAGGTGGATGGAAATAATAGTACATATTGAGTAAACATGGATGTGGATGATAAAATACATCCCAGTAAATACCGAAGTATAAACAATCTCGGATAAAAATGAGATTGTGATATTTCCCTTACCTTAGGTCTGATATGCTTTGTACGTGTCCGAACCTCCTGTATAATGATTTAAATAATGTTATTTACTTATTCCAGAATCATACTTATTTTTATGATATCATATATGGTCATATTCTTAGCTTCTTATTAGTAATATTTCATTTCTACTTGTTTATTCGGGTGTTTATTACTTTTTGTTCTTATGTGTGTTTTGTCGAATAAATACTTATCCTTCTTTTTAAGTTATAGCTACCTCATTTCCAGAATGGTATTAGTGTACTATATATCATATTTATTCATTCAATTCATTTATATAATCATTATGCAATTAAGATCATGTAGAACGAGTCACATCACATCGTGGAGACGGTATTCCGTACGTACGCACGAGCGATGATATCATTCCCATGATTGTGTAATTGTATTAGAGTGTATGTATACTATTTCAGAATCAATATCACTTTACAATAGTCATATATAGTCATTATTTACACCATAATACCCATCCAAGTAATGTGGTGGTGGAAAATATATTACACCACGGCGTGGAGACGGTATTCTGTACGTATGCATGCGCGGTGATTTCATTTTCCGTAGGATGGATAGATGGTGAAATAGGTTTGTTTCATAATTATAATAACATATAATTATATTAGTGATACTGATGTTATTACTTCATAATGAAACAACTAAATAAGAAGAAGTGTAAGAAGAAATAAAGTTGAAAGAATTGGTAACGGACATTACTTCTTCTTTGAAACGCCTCTTTGAGACCTCATTTTAGGGCACTAAAATTGGTCTTTGAAGAATACCAGGACCTCTAGGATGTCTCTAGGGAAGTGGAGAGGAGAAATTGGCAGGTTTTGGCCGAGCTTGAAGGCTCAAAGTTGTGTGAGGAAGAGGAGGACGAGGTGCCCTTTTATAAGGGAGGAGAGGGGTTCCTTTAGAAAAACTAAAAATATTATTTAATTATAAAGTCAAGTTCGGTTTTAAATAGCTCAAATTTGATTTACTTCAAAGCTAAGGTGGGATGGGTCGAAATACTCTCATCCAATATAATTTAGGCAAGTTTAGGTTCCTATTGTAACCTTATCATTTTGATTTATCATTAAGTTAAATAATTTAACTTTTACGGTGTCTTCTTGTGTTCTTATACTATAAGGTTATTAAACTCACTATAACAAGCCAAAAGAACTCCAAGTTGTTTATTATTAATATATATAACCGTATCTAAGTAATTTGGCTGAACCTTAGATTTTTAGGAATAAAATAACAATTAGTAATATTATATTTGTTTTAAAAACAATTTTATGTCAATTTTGACACTATTTAGTAATTGATTTTTGTAAAACTCATAATAGAATTATTAGTTCTAAAAAAGTTAATTAAATCAATAATAACATGTCATATTAACCTATAAAATTAGTGGAATTCATAAAAAGGCTCAAATTACATTTATGTTTGTATTTATAACATCAATTATGTCAATATTTCATTAATAAGATTATTACTGTATCATCGTTATATCATAAATAAATTAACTTATTTAAAGTCTAAAAATTACAAATAAAATATCATTATGTAGGAAATCTTTTTATCTTTCTAATGAATATTTATAGTCTAATTTATCTTATGTATAACCCTATATTAAAAATTATTTTTTTATTAAACTTTGATTTTAACTATTTTAACCCTTCTTTAAATAAATTAATAATAAATGTCCTAATCTAATCCAAGTGGGCCTAAATGGTCATATTTTATTCATAAGGTTGTTTTTGGTCGAATTACACTTATCCAATAGAATTAGGACATGTGTTAGGGTAATAATAATATCATTTTTACCCTTAATTACCCTATTTACTTTTAACCGTGGTAAATAAAAGTAAAAAGTTACTATTCACCAAAAATTATTTTCATCTCATTGAACCACATTTTAATTACTGACATCAACTGTGTCTCTCGGATTTTTGAAATTCCACTCACAGAAGTGGTAAAATTAAGTTTTATGAAAAATACAATTTTTTAACTACCACTTAGTGGTTTTACTATTCATCAAAAATTGAACGTTTTCAGAAAAATACCAAAATTTCACCCTAGGCTAATGTCAATATTTCGAATCCAAAAATGAAGTCCATTTTGAAAAATAAAATTTATAAAATTTCAAAAAGTGGTTATTACGATTCATAACGGCTAGTTTTAATAATATTTTCATAGTATATCGTTGTTTAGTGAAAGTCGGTATTACGTACGACGCAAGCTATCGAGGAAGGTCACGATTTCCTGTAAAGCAAGCCAAGAAAGTGTTCTGTGTAGAAAAAGATTACTTTGATGATTTACATAACATAAAAGTCTCGGGTGTTACAATTTATTATTTATTTGATAGATTTAAAGTGATCCTTATAAAGGAATTTTTCTTTCATACCATTTCATCATATAAGGATATGTTGTCAAGCACTATTAAGAGAGAAAATGAGTTCTCTAGGACATATGTATTCATTGGAAACTTGTATAAGAGTAGTTCAAATAAAAGTCCTGGGAATAATAATGTGTCTATGGGGAAGAAAGGAAGGATAAGATTTTCCACATGTGATAGCAATGGGATGAATCACCCTAGGAAATTTGGTAATAGGCCGGTAGTTTGTTTTATGTATAGAGAAAATGTCCATTCAAATCACCAATTAAAGGGAAACAAATAAATTTTTTATATTCAATTATTTATCTATAGATAGAAGGTACATTATACAATCTAATTCCCCAAAGAATGAAGAAATTTACCTCAATAAATTCTAAGGGTGAATGACCATGTTTATGAGATTATCACATTTGAATTCAAAGTTCCTAAAAATGCAGTGGTGGGTACATTTATCCTTAAATTAAATTTACCTAATGCGTTATTTATTTTTTGGGTATTCACTTTCATTTATATCTTACATGTTTGATGAAAACATTAGATACTTCCCTATACCCATATTAATGATGTTATCAATTAATAAATTAAGTGGATATCTTATGGAAACAATGATATTCTAGGAATATCTATATATGAAGGATGGGTAAACCCTATTTTCAAAAAAGATTTATCATACCTATGTATAGATTTTATAATATTATTTTTATCTATATAAATTCAAAGTGTAGTTAAAAAATTATTTCCAATAAAATGATCTTAGGATTCACGATGGTGAAGTAGAGTCCCTTTCCCTTACAGGGGAAACATTGTCATCTAAATCATTTCCAGGACCTACCCTAGTAGGTCTACATTATGAACATATTTCTAGAGTGTGATATCAAGTGAGATTTATGTATCAGAATGATATCCTAATAATAGTGGATTTACCAATGGTATAAAAATCATTTTTTTATAGAAGAATTGGTTGGTTGTCCACTAGATCAAAGAGATTTGTTCTCCATTCAAATCATTATATAAGTAATTCAGATTTATAAAAATCCATAAATAATGGAACTAGTAAATTTTTTAGATTTAAATAAATAGTTACATTATATGAGTGATAAGGGACAAGTATTGTCAAGTGTTTCACTATGGGAAACCCAAGTTTTGTTCATGAAAAAGAAGGATCGGGTCATGAGATACTTCATTAAATATAGATTGATCAACTCAATTACTATAAATATTAAGTATCCTTTTCCACAAATTTATGACTTATTTGATCAGATTCAAGAATATGAATACTTCTCAAATATCAATATTCACTTTTTTTTCCTGGACTAAGGGAGAACAAGGATGATATACTGAATAAAACATTTAGAACAATATATAAACATTATTAGTTTATGGTATTGCATTTTGGATTACAAATTCACCTTCTGTCATTAAAGATAAATTGAATAGAGTATTAAAGTAGTATCTTGATAAATGTTTTAGTGATATTTATTAATGATATAATTCTACACTATTAGTGTTATGAAAAGCATGATAGTTATCTATAGATAATTCTATAGACCCTCAGATAAAAACGGAATTGTGTAAAGTATAGTAAATTTGAATTATGTACTAATGAAGTTTCCTTTATTGTATATATGGTATCGAATTGTTTAAAATATATTGACCATTTAAATAAAAATGTAGTCAATGAATGGCCTACATCAATGAAAATAATTTAGATCTAACGTTTCCTTGGTTTATCAGGTTACTATGAAATTTTTATTTTGGATTTTTTTTATTGTCCAACCCATTGACCAAGATGACGTGCAAAGGGGTTAAATTTACATGGTTAAGGGAGTGAAAGGAATGTTTTGAAGATCTTAATAGGATACTGATTAAATTAACAATACTAACATTCCCATTAGTTAGGGAAGTATTTGAAATTTATAGTCATGAATCGAAGAAAAGACTTGGATATTTCCTTATAGAAATGATAAAGAGATTTCTATTATGAATCAAGGAATATGAAAACACATAAAAACTATCAAACTCATAACCATGGGATGGAATACATAAATTCATCACTGAGAATATGTAGGAACTACCTTTATGGTGATTGATATGATAAAAATATCTAGAGACCATAGGAGTATAAAATATATCTTCTATATGGAGGAGATCAACATGAGGTGTAACATCCCAACCCAAGATTCACATGACAGATCTCTGAGCTGATTTACCACATTACCTCAAGCGTTCCACCCCATGTTCATGAGGTAGCCGACTAGCAGTGAGGGTTTAATATACTACACAATGATATTATACCCAACAATAGAAATAAATAAAAAATATCCATTGAAAATAAAAAAATAACCAATTTGATACCATAATCAATAAAGGCCAACATCACATGATTAAGCCAAAATGAGAAAACAATATAAAAACCAATGTTGTAAATAATTCATTTCATGTCATTGTAAAGTGTATAAAGAAAACCTAAGATAATACACATTGACAAATCCTAGCTCATCATAAAATCATGTCTAGTTCCCTCATCAATTCTTCATCTCATGTCACAACTCGATTATCTAATAAAGGGCTCTTTCCATTATCTAGTCCTAAAATCATGATGTCTATTCAGGTATCAATCAGGAATCCTGAGTAGGGTGTGAGTACAACTTAGTAATCCCCCACCAATGGTTTCTATAGAAATATCCAATTTATAATAGTGTATGTAGTTGTATAAAGAAATCAGAACAAAGAAAAAATAAATAGGTTACAGATGTATTATTATATAATGATCCACAACAAACATGATTCATCCAGTGCTAAAGTATGTACCCTAAACTAAAAAAATAATCAAATACAATTATATGATGGTGTCTCATTACTGCTTTAAATATAATTTTATTTTGGTTATCATGGTACATCAATCCATGTACCAAAATGTTGGGGACTAGAGAATTAGTTTGGCACCCCATGGGTATTTGGAGTATCTTTCATTGTCCCACACAATATAGGTATTTAGAGTATCATTCTATATCCCATAATTTATAGTTCACATCTATGAATTAGGGTCATGGAGCAACATTTCATCACTATATTGATATTAGGATAATTAGTCCGTATCTCACCCCACATTTATCAACAAATCACATATACCACATTTACGTCAAGGTTCAACAACATTAACCTTATAATCGACCATACACATCACATTTCACAATTTCATTTATCATCACAACAATGGTCATTCACATTATTCAAATGTAATAATATGAAAAATTTACCATTAATCCATTTATTATAAATTAATCACATATTTCATTAATTCATCAAGGTTATTAAGACAAACCCATTAATTCCCATCATAAATAAATAACATGGATTTACTTCTATTCCCATAACCCAATATTCTTCTTTTTACAATTCATAAATCATTATTTTAAGATAATTGGTGAACCACGTGGGATTCCAAAGAATATTGTCTTAAAATATCTAACAGGTCAAATTGCATTTGTGAAGAGTTTCACAGTCACATGGGAATAAATTCACTAATTTAAATAAAATTTCAATTTCCCAATGTGGTAAAAATGGAAATTATTTACTAAAAATCATACTCAAGACTATGGGAATTAGTAATTGGGCAACCTACTTTATGATAATTGACCAATGCTCACTAATTCTTAATCCTTATTTCATTTAAAAAAGACCAAAATCACAATAGTAGAAAAGAGCTAGGATCAAAACCTTGGATCAAGATCGAACAAAAAAATATCCATAAAAACCTTGATCTAACCCAATTACCAATGGATGAAAATCCATATTATTCCAATGGGAACGAAATATAAGTGAGAGATAAATCTAAATGAGGAAGAAATCACATACTGTGGAGTGTACTATTTCATCAAAAAAATATTTAATTCAAATTAGAAGTAGTTAAAGGAGCCTAGGATTCGTCTCAAGAGCCTCCAAGAGTTAAAGAAATTGTGTTAGGCTGAGAAAGGGAGATTAGCGTTATAAATGGTGGGTTTGGGAATTTTTTTACAAATTTTCAAGGGTTTAAAATCTCACACACATGGTTTCATGTGCCATGGTTCATGGTTTTCCAATTAATTCACATTAATTGGATTTTATTACTCAAGTGGTGCATGGTTACTCCCACGTGGGGGGAGGGTTTGACAAACCATGCAACAACCATGGATAACCCATCTATCTGAGGGTGTCAGGTTTGGGGAGGGTGGTCGCACAATTATTTCAAGTCGACTTCCACCATATGTGTCACCAAAAAGGGGTGTATTGATTCCTAGGGAAAACCATATGGTTTTCCCTAACCATTATCCAACCATACATAGCCCCATGGGCTTCTAAACTTCTCTAGTTTCAACAAAAACAATGTATAAGAAATAACCAACCACTATATGATCAGAAAAAGTAAAAACAATACCTAAAAATTATCATGGGACATTCTAGAAATTTCAAGATCATTAAATATCTCCACCTTATAATTGATAAACATTGAGTTTTACTCCATTGAATCACTAATTATATAATGTAAAATGATCAGGACACTGAGCACATATATCTGATTATGTTACCCATGTTGCCTTTGATACACTAACATACTTTCACAACACTCTAACTATTTACATTGTCTTTCCCTGTAACACATTATCAATACTATCCACAATAGGAATATAATGATCCTTCAAGTTATCATTATCCTCTAGATCAATATCATCCACATTGATCATAGGAGAAGGGTCGGGATGATACTTCCAAAGCTGGGACACACGTAAAACATAATCCATAGAACTATACCTATATGGAAGATCTAATCGGTACATCACCATTTTGATTCTATCCACTATCTCAAGTGGTCCAACAAACTAGGCTACCACATTCCCCACCACTGAATCCTATAGTGACCAAATATTGGTGACACCTAAAGAAATACTCGATCTCCTACTGTAAACTCAAGAATTTTAAATCATTGATTAGAACAAAACTTTTTCCTACTATGGGTCATATGCATACATTCCTATAAAATCTAAACATTATCCAATGAATTATGCACAAGACTTGATCCTTGATGTTCTCACTCACATGAATTAATCTAGTATAGAGGTGATTTTCATGGCCTGCCAAATATGTCTTCTTATGGTTACGTATGAATAGAATCCTGATAATTGTTATTATTGTTGAGTATATATTGATTCAACTATTTTAGTAAATTATTTGTGTATTTTATGTTCACAAACACACAAATGTTTGTTTCTAATGAATTTAATTTATGTGAATTTTCAAGAAACTATAATTCATTAGTTTATTTTTTTCAATTATATTCCAGTCATTGATCCACAATGATTATTTAATAAATATTGGAGATGATGTTTTAAATGTATTATGGATACATTTTTCATACCATATGTTGGTAACAGTAACATATGGAATCAACCATATGTTTAAAATATCACGTAAGGAATCAACCCCAGGTTCATGGCACCGTGTATGGATCAGTAGCCCAACACTATCAAAATATTATGGATAAATAAACCTATGTTTAGATTCAACTATATATTTGAGTAAAAACATATGGTATATCAACCATACATTATCAACATATTTTTGATATTTTTTCATTTATTTATAGTACCCTACGTTTGACTATTCAATGACAGAGTTTTAAATCAATGATATTATTTTCAATTTTTGCAACTGTCTTCACAGATGAATATATCATTTGAATGATTTTTTATGATTATTTCAAAGGCTCATTGTGATTTTTTTACAAGCTCAAATTCAATTGAGTAAATAATTTCTATTCTAAAGTAATTATATACTGCTCTTGAATGAATTTGAATCAAAATATTCATAATTTATTCTATGATATTTCTAGAGCCAGTTTGACCTGGGTTTGTTCGACCTTGTGTGAGAATATCAGGATGTTCTTCATCAAATTTATATATAATTAAGGTACATAAATTGAGATGTAAATATTAGAAAATATAAAGGGGATTTATAGATAAGGAAAAATCTATGTGTATTTTTCTTCAGAGCTACATATTAGACATATACTTTTTTCATCTATTTGATCAACCAGTGTTTATTGGTGTTGTTTCTATCACATCGTTGTTATATCTTTTTCTACAATAATGAAAATGTGTTTTTTGAATATACACATTCAATACATATATGTTTAAACATCTATCTAGTGTTATATTTGCTAATATTTGATGAAATCCTAGTAAACTTTGAAGATCTGTTTGTTTCTATTCTTTTATAAAGATCTTATTTCAATTTCAAATTGATGCTGGAGTATATGAAGTTCAACATGTACCATTTAAAAAATCAAACTCTTTATGATTTATTTAATTTTTGACTACTTGGACTCAGTCTTGGTCGAAGTGTTAGGTTCTTGCAATATTGTATGGGCTTATAATTCCCTAAAAAATTACCATAAGGCTTTGTAAATTCTTATTCTATTGTTTTAACTACCTCCACTCAATTACGGATTAAAGGTATTAGTATAATAGGACCTAGTAAAAATATAGAAGCATGTGGAGTTTATTTTTGGTGGAGAGGAGTAAGATATATTTGTTCCCTAAACCAAAATACATCATTTTTATTATTTACTTTATTATTTTCCACTGAATTCTCATCATAAAGAGAAAAGGGAAGGTTCAGAACAAAATAAGATAAGAATTATGAATTGTTTAAAATTCATGAAGTACACAATTAACCACCCCCACCCCCCACTTGTGTCATTGTCTTCGTCATTTACATCCTGGCCTATGATTAGAAGAACACTCAATTATTTTTTCTATTCTTCGAAAAAGTGTTTGATGTTTAGAAAGTTCATATAGACATCCTACTTCTTAAACTTTTAATTTTATTTGTACTTAAATGATATAATAATTGTGTGGTTAAAATAGTGTTATGTGTTAATTCATAATTTCTTTTTTTAGAACATATGATCTTAATATTTATTTATGTCATAAATAGTCTTGTTATTTTAAATAATAAAAATGGTTTTTAGTAATGAAAAAATATTATATGAAATATATTAAATAATCTTGCAAGCTATAATTTAGGGGGAGTTTTTAAGAAAATAACATTTTTATATTTCTTGTTTAAATATTTTCATTCTCATAGAAGCATGATTTTTGGGAGATTTTTGTTTTCAAGTCTTATTTTGTTGATGTAACAAAAATTGGGAGAAGTAAATATGTTTATAAATACCTTATGAATAGGGGAGATGTTTTTTATATTGATGATGTTCCCGTTTTTTAATGTATATAAATTTTATTTTTGTTGTTGTTATTATTAAATGGGAATTTTACTTTTACATGTATACATATGGTAGAAAATGTTATCAATATTATTATAATTGTTATAATTAGGTGAGAATTATACTTTTACATGTCTATATATGAGAGAAAAAAAATTCTATATTCATTTATATTAAATAAAAAATATCAATTTTTCATTTTGCGGAGAAGATTCATTTATGAAAGAAATGTTATAAAAAACTTATTTTGAAATTTATTTTATATATTTATATATGGTAGTTTTTATATTATCATGGGTTTTTTTATCATAAAAAAGGGGAAATTTTTTAGTATATATTGATTAAAAAATTATAGTAATTTTATTTTTCTTTTGATGTTCAAAAATTCCCACATTTGTGTTCCTAATAAATTTACTTACCTGAATTTTCAAGAAATTATTATTCATCATAATATTTATTTCATAATTATATTCAAGTCATAGATCAATGAGGACTATTTGTTGAATCATTGGGAAAACGTTTGTAATGTATTTTGGGAACATTGTTCATACCCTATAATTATAAGCATAATGTAAGGAATCAATTCTACATTCCGAAAAGCACATAAGGAATCAACCTTGCATTCAAAATAGCACATATGGATCAGCAGCCCTACACTTTCATGAATGTTGGGATAAGAAACCCTACATTTTTATTCAACCCTACATCAAAGGAAACAAATGTATGGTATATCAATCCTACATTATCGCCCCAACATTTTATATTTTTTGTTACATGGAGGAACCCTACACTTGACTATTCACCAAAAAAAGTTTTGAATCTGTGATATTATCCATGATTTATGAAATGGTCTTGATTGAATAACAAATCATTTAAAATATTTTTTATGACTCTTTCAGAAAAATTTAATTATTTTTTTAAAAGATCATATTCAATAGATTAAATTTTTTATATTCTAAAAGGAAGTTATGAATCTCTTGAAAAATATTGAATACAAATATTTATGGTTTGTTATGGAATATCTCTAGAGATGGTTTGACCTGGATTGGTTCAACCTAATGTATAAATATCCATATAATCATCATTGAAAATATGTATACTGAATATATATATGTAGTGATTTAAATATTTAAAAATATAAGGATGAGTTATATATAAGGAAAAAGTTGTTTTTCATTTCCTTTAGAGCTACACATTGGAGATATACATGTTTTAATATATCTAATTAACCTACTGTTATTGGTTTCATTGTTTTTATTTCCTTGATATATCTTTTTCTACAAGAACAATTCATCATTTGTTGAAGATACACTTTCGATAGATACATGTTTAAAAAAAACTCATGTATTTTCTTTACTATTATTTGAAGGAAGCCTATTAAAAATTGGAGATCTATTTATTGGTTTTCTTTAATAATGATCACATTTCATTTGTTAGTTGCTTTTTTAATCTTTGAATTTCAAAATATACTATTCAATATATAAACACTTTTGATTTATTTTAGTTTTGAATACTTGGACACAGACTTAATTTAATTTCCAACTTCATGCACTGAGTTATATATTTATGGTTCAATATAAAATAACTAGAATGATTTGTAAGGTCTTATTATAATGTTTCAACTAGCTTCACTTGTTTGTTGATTAATGGTATTATGATAATAGGACCTATTAAAAATTTCAATGCTAGAGAAGTTGAGTGTTTGTTGAGTGGACAAAGCTATATTTTTTCCCTGAACCATTATACATCTTGGTGTTCATTTCCTTTATTATTTTACATTGCTCACTCATCTTTGAGAGAAAAGTAATAGTTCACTACTAAAAAAGAGAGGCATTCTGAATTGTTTAAAATTTGTGAAGTACACAATTCACCCCCCCCCCCCCTCTTGCTTATTTTTATTTATCATTTCATCCTAACCTTACAGTTATAAGAGAATCCATTTGGTACTAAGTGGTTTTTCCAAGATCCATCAAAATCTAGGATACATTCTTCCATCATGTCTCATTGAACCTTAAATTCACGCTCTGATTTCCCATCTATATATTTATGGAATTTTGTACTCAGATACACCAGGGTACCTAATTCTATAATCCCTTCTAGAAACATGTATAAAATCATGAATCTCTATCTAAAACTATTCTCCATGTAACCCTATGAAGACATAAAATATTTTAAACAAACAATTCACCCAACTGATCCACGGTAAAAGTCTCTAGTATCAGTAATAAATGAGATACTATTGTTAATCAGTCCAGAATACCCCATATAGAAAAACTTTTATAAATAATCCTTATAATACCCACAAAAAATTCCATTATTACATTGTCTCACTTCCATTATGGAATAAGAAATTGTGGCATTAAACCACCAATTTTTTATGCTCGTTCTTCACCTACTGACAAGTGTAGTATCGTGTCCCAAAACCTAAAGTATCCCAATTTAGTTTCCTCTAGCAATATTTTCTCTTTAGGTCATTGTACATTTTGGGGAATCCAGGATGCACTCCCCATTTCAAGGCATTAAACCCAAGCATCATCTCCTCACACATATACATAGTCACAATAACATTACCTTAGACATAGATGGTATCATATTTATTTATAATCTGATAAAAAGGTGAATCCAAAACATTAATGATTTACAATGTGAAAAAATGTTGGGATCCTCATATTTCCTCTCTCTTATTTTTCTTAGAAGTGCAGACTCAACTGGATATGATAAGAGTGTCATCTGCCTCTCATGCTCCTCAACCTCAATAAGCATCTCATCCAGCATTTTTATTATCTTCATGTTGGAACTGGACTTGGAAACTACCTAATTCTATATCTTCATGCTTAAACAATCAGCATTACTATTTCCCTTCCCTGATGTATAGGCTAACTAAATATCAAAAAAACGCATAATACTCAACCCATCTTCACTACTAATGATTCATATCTCACTGTAAAAATATATACATTAAGATTTTATGATCGTTATACACAGTGATATTATTTTCCAATAAGTAATACTTCACACACATTGAGGAATAAAACATTGATTCTAACTCAAGATCATGTGTAGTGTAATTCTGTTCATGTGTCCAAAACTATTATGACCCATACACCAGAACTCGATCTCCCTATATGAACAATACAGTAAGTCTGACCCTCGATGCATCATAAATCATGGTATACTTCTCACCAGACATGGGTAGGATCAATATTGGAGAATTAGTCAAAAACTTCTTCAACTCTTGGAAGTTGTTATAACCTAATATAAAAAATTCAAATTTGATCCCCTTCAAGAAAAAAATGAATGAACTATTAAAAAATGGAAATAATCTTGGATTAACCTATTGATCCCAACAAAAAAAACTACTTAAAATTTATCTTAATTCACTAGCATACCTTCCTCAGAGATTATCTGACCCAATAAATGTACCATGATGGTATAGAATAGAAACGTAGATACCTTTTTGTATCGATGAATCTCTCTCAACATACTCTGGAAAATTTAAATATGTTAAGCATGGTCATCCTGATTCTTTGAGTTCACCAAGATGTCATCTACAAAAAGAAAAACAAACTCATCTAGATTTGTGTTGAAGATTCAGTTCATTAAGGCCACAAACATAGCTATAGTGTACATTGGCCTGAAAGGCATCCTGATTTCGTTCATGTATATTAGATAAAATCGCTCACAAATTATGATACCAGAATATCTAGTAAGCTCAAGATAAAACAAAATATCCTCTCAACTGGTCAAAGGGATCGTTAATACATTGAAGATGATATTGGTTTCTCACATTTATCAAATTCAAATTCTGGTAATCAAAGAAAAAACACAACATCTGATCATCCTTCATAGAAAATAGAATTATAGAACCCCATGGATATGTACATGGATGGATAATTCCCTTATCCATCAACTCTTAAAATTGAGATGTAAACTCTTAGATCTATTTTGGATACATTCTATAAGGTGGAATGAAAACTATTTTATCTCCATGCATCACCTCAATGGTAATATCAATAACCCTCTCAGGTGGAATCCCTATGAAGTATTCATAAAATACTTATTGAAATCATTCCACTATGTGTGGAATGATATGTCACATTACCCACCCAACATCCAAAATAATACTTGAAACATGGGTGGTGAGCTCTTCTAGTTTGTTATTAACATGCACTATACAGCCAACCTCGATATCTCATTCTCAATGATGAACATAAATGTTACCCTCATTAGACATAAAGGTTACTCTCCTAAGGCAACAACAAATGTGGTATCTGAATGACACCATTATTCTAATTCCGAAACTCAATTCAATACTTGACATATCTAGTATGTAAAGATCCCAAAGGAAATGATACTCACCAACTTTAAGAGAAAACCCATTGCATAAATAGATTTCAATTGAACATACACCCAGTAGTGTATTTTTCATCACAGCCCCACTCAAAAACAACATCATCATAATCAAACTACTAAAATGTTTATTAGATATAAAATAATGAGAGGATCATGCATTAAATAAGGTTCTATAATTTTTAGAAGCTATAATAATAGAACCTCTGTCTATCGATGGTCTATCCTTGCTATGTAGAAGTGTAGGATTAATTTCATGCAACTATCTTGACCATCTTCCATGTGTTGTACTCTAATTCCTCACATATGCACTACCATACTGATATATGTGATTTTTCTTATAAATATTTCATCCACTGCATCAAACCCCTTCAATAGTTATGTTGCAACTACCAGACTAGTTCAATGTAGAAGACTCTCTTCCCATACTCTGGTTGGGTCTAGCTCATCAATCACTACCCCACTACCTCAAATTCCAACAAAACTATTGTAGATTCCCCTCCTACTACATGCCCTGCACTCTACTAGTGGTCAGGGATAATGATTATTTTAGTGACCCGGCCTACCACACTAATGAAAAATCACTCAACTATTTTCCTTAGTAACTGGTCATTCCCCTGGCCACTCTACTTTACACTACTCTATATAACATTCTCATTATGATGATTCCTACTCATTTTATAAATTCCTCCTCATCATCAAGAAGAAATCACACGTACTCCACTGGAATCCTCTTTTAGGATCCCCTCAGAAATGAGAGTCGGATTCAACGAATTAAAAAACATTTTTAGCTGATAGATATTCACTAAGGACATAATCCCACATATAATTCCATCCTGAAAAGACCTTTCCATAGTGTCATTATCCCTTAATAGTTTTGGAGAAAAGCACTACAAAGTATTAAATTCATCAGCATACTTCATCATTGATATTCTTTTCAGGGTTAGCCACATAAACTCTGTCTCTATCTCATGCCTGAATGACTCTATGAAAAAGTGCTCCAAGAACTTCTCATGGAATTCTTTCCATAAAAAATTCTCTAGTTTCTAATCCTAAGGAAATATTTCCTACTAGTGTTTCACTAATCTTTAAAATATATAATAATCCAACATGACTCTCTTCTCATCATGAGTCTCTAAATGGTAAAGGATCATCTGGAAAGACTCAATCGATAACTAAGATGACTCTTCTCCACCCACACTGATGAAAGACATATGGTTCTACAATTGGTACTCTCATGTCAAGTTAGACATATTATTTACAAAAAAAATTGTTATCTCTCTATAAACCATATAATATAGGAAATTTTCTCATTGACCTACCTTTGGTTCCGGGGGAAATGGAATAGTCTGAGGGATGGTGTCGGAATTACCTTTTTTACATTATTGATAATCAATATGAGGTTTATTTTGATATACAATTTCATGACCAATAGAATTGAATCAAAGAACTATAAATGGAAAGAAAATATAGAACTAAGAGATAGTTGATCAACACATGTTGTTTAAAATTAATTTAATTAAATATAAATTACCTCCAAGGGTATTTTTTCATTTTTTATGTGTCTATCCATAGATCATCACTATACTTTCGTTGGGTTTTATAATCCTAGTGTTGGATTCCCCTAGCGATGATTGACACATGTTAGACCATACTCTAGATGTCGATGAGGGAGTCCATGTGTGATATCACGGAGTATCCTAGTGTTTGCAATGTCCTCCTTTGATCACCTTGATAAATAATTCTAAATAAATCTCTTTGATCCGGTGGTGGATGATCTCACTCTTTCTTGAGAGCGCTCTTGGAGAGGGATGAAATCTATAGGCATGATATTTTTTTTCCAATTTTTTGTGCACAACCGAATTAGGAATCTCCTGGATTTCCCATGGCTAATGAGTTAATAATATAACTGGACATTTATTTCACTAGGGTAATAATAAATTAATTTCACAACTACCAATATTATTTCATTAATTCTAGAAAAATACCCATGTCAAATAATAAAAGAAATTTTACTATTACTTGTGATGCGCTAAACATGTGAGTTATAATTAAATATTATTTAATAAAAAATATTTAATATTATTATTTCTAATTGGACCATTAAACTCGTTCTACCAATCCTAAAAAATATTTATTAATTATTCTTCCGATAATATATTCTCTCGAATAACTTCGGAAGGTATAAATGGGATCAGGCATAAAATAATATTTAATAAACCCTGACCATGAATATTATTTATTCAACTTTATAAATAATAAATTATTTAATTGAGATACTTGATAAACATTGTGTGTGGCCCTCTAGGACTCTTTATCATTGGCCTTAGGGGAACCTACATAAATTCCAATGATATCATCTAGAAACATTCCATGGAACCCATATAGAATGAATTTAATGCTACAATGACATGTCACCACATATGAATGATTACCATGAAATATATTCCCTTTATCATAATATATTTGACGAAGAAAATTGTATTCTATTGCAATCAACCTATATGAATGATATTTGTAACACCCCAAGCTTCTACGGTACGCTTCTCTTTGAATAATGTGATAGCGTGTGTTGTACACAACACCGAGTTCTAACACACCATAACCAATCAAACTAGACGTTATGAATAGTAATACCTACGTTTTGAAATTATATATATTTTATGTTTCAAAATAGACTTCATTTTTGGATTCGGAATATCAAATTTAGCCTAATCTGAAATTTTGGTACTTTTCGGATAACTTTAATATTTTGATGAATAGTGAAAATTACTAAATTTTAATTAAAAACAACTTTTTTAATCAAAATAATTAATAGTGATAAATTATGAATTTTAGAGGTTTTAAATTATATTTAGAATATATTTTTACCATTTAATATAATGTTGGTCATTGGACATAATTTTACAATTAAACCGGACATAAACAAGTGCCAATCTATTGATAGTTATTGTCTCTCAAAAACACGCTTTTTGTTTTAACAACGAGAATTAATTTTAAATTAATTTCTGCCACTTCTGTGTTCTGAATTTCGAAAAATGGATTCCATATTTGGAATCAGAATGTTCAAATTGTGTAAATAGGTAAATTTTATTTTTAGACATTTTGAATAATTTCTGCGGTAAATATTTTATTTACCATGGTTAAGGGGAAATCTGGTAAATAAGGGTTAAAACATAATATTATAATAATACAAAATTACCCTAAAACGTGTCCTAACCTTATTGGTTGATACATGTTCGACCATAGGCATATTTGGGTCGATTTTGGGACCCCATGGTGCCACTTGTAGGTGATAGGGACACTTAATTTTAATTAAGTTAAAATGAATACAAAAATGACAAAAGCATATATCTTTTAGAAAAACAATTTTTACATAGGATAATATATGTTGGATTTTAGACTATAAATATTAACTAGAAAGCTAAAAGGATTTACTACATAATGATATTTTATTTATAATTTTTGGACATTAAATAATTTAATTTATTTATGACACAATGATGATGCAGTAATTACCATAATAGTGAAACATTAAAATAATTGATATTATAAATACACAAATAAATAGAATTTGAGACTTTTTAGGAATTAAATTAATTTTCTAGGTTAATATGACATGTTAGGATTGATTCAATTAACCGTTGTCCAAGTAATCATTCTATTATTATTTTTTAAAAAATCAATTATTGAATAGTGTCAAAATTGACATAAAAGAGTTTTTAAAACAAATATTATATTATTAATTGATATTAAATTACTAAAAATCTACGGTTTGGCAAAGAGACTTATATCATGATTGTTTCATCATTAATGGACCACATGTGGGTCACTTGGATGTATATAGTACGTTTATTAACTATATTATATAAAAATACAAAGAGACATTGTAAAAGTGAAACTAATTAACTTAGAGTTAATACTTAAAGATAAGGTTAATATAAGTACCCAAACCTGTCTAAATTCTATTGGTTGAGTTTTTTTAGACCCATCCCCACCATAACATTTAAATAATAAACTTTGGGGCCATTAGTAACCGAATATTAATTTATTATCAATTAATATTTCTATCTTTTCCAAAGGTGCCCCTCACCCCTCTTATAAAAGGGCACTCCTCCTTCTCATTTCTTCACACCTTCAAAGCCTTTTGGTTCGGCCAACCTCTGCCCAAATACTCTCCCAACTTCCCTCACTGAAACCTATAGGCCTTATTTTGATCAGAAAGCCAACCTAAGGATCCCTTTTGATCAAATCAAAAGGAAGAACTCGAAGAAGAGGTAATGATTTCACCACCTGTTTCCAAGTTCCTTTATTCTTCCACTTCTTATTTATTTTTTATTACCATTCTAAAATAATAACTCCAGTATCTTATATATACTGTGATGTTATTATAAATATGGTACAACCATATTCAGTATTCTATCCACCCTTTTAATAACATGTCACCATACGTGTGTACGTACGGCTTACCGTCTCCACGTCGTGGTGTAATTGTTATTCAATATATTATTATTTGGATGGGTATAATAATGATGTGTAACTCATGTAAATAATAAATATAACATGATAATGATTCTTTATAAATGATATACTAACAAATTATATATTATTTTAATATCAAAAGAATGATATTGTCGCTCGTGCGTACGTACGGACTACTGTCTCCACGAACGCGATGAGATTCATTCTCCATCGAATCCATTCAAGTATAATTATCATTTTCTGATTTAAAAACGATTTTTAAGGACTTGATACCATTATGGATATGAATAATATACAACCTATTCATTACAAACATGGATTACGTAACAAAACATATAAAAGAAACCGAGTATGTTAACACCCGAAACAATGATAATACTAAGATATTATTAACAAAGCAATGTTAAAAGATCATATATGATGTCATATGAATTCATATGATTATTGTATAATTTAATAACAATTATTTAACTATTATACAGGAGGTTAACCTACCCCAACCAAGGAAAAGTACAAGGTAAGGGTTATTTCACAATCTCTTCATTATCCGAGGTTGTTTATACGTAATAGTCTATTGGGGTCTCTTTATTATCCACATCCATGTTTCTTAAAAATGTATTTCAAAACATTTTTACTATTTAAAATAATATGGGTTAAGGTCATTTATACCCTTGTTTGACTTTTTATAAAAGTTTTATAAAGGAATCATTCCATCGTTTTCCAAACAAGGTGCTTTTAACCTTTTCGACAGAATTAAGGTAAAAATGTTTTTTTAACTTATACGGTGGGTGCAGAAATTTTCCGCCATTATAAAATCATCGAAGCTTACCTTACAAGATTATAAGAATAATTTCAATGAAAATGTTTCATTTTATATGACTCTTAAATTATTTCAAAATAAAAAGAGATATTTCTCTAAAAATATTTTTGATTTCATCTATGTCAACATCCTTTGATGGATTTTAAGCTTATTTGGAGATGATTTATAATTAAACAAAACTTCCATATTTTATTGAATGTTTTGTGATATGTTTGAATATGGATATGTTATTTTCATGGTTTATGGGTGAAGTATTTACATTACATATGATAGTTTTAATACGAATGTTTATGTTATGTTTAAACCTTTTCATATGGGAATGCATTGGACTTAATATGTGATGGGTGGAGCCCGCTATAGCTCCTCAATGCATCGGTGGGTCACATGAGACAAAATAGTGTCTTGGCACAAAGCCTTGGCAAAATCTTATTTGTAGTCTTGGCACGAGTCCTTGGCTATGTGGTTATGATAGTCTGGCATTGTGCATTCCATCATTATGGAAGTGGTTATTGATATTTCATGTGATTATTCGATTAGTAGAATATCCATGTGAATAAGTAAATGGAATTATTTCATTTTACTTTTTCCATACTATGTTTAAGTTCAAGTTTAAAATGCTTTTGTTTTAGTTATACATTGCCTTCAATGTCTATTCTTATTTTTGAATGTTTCCGCTATATTGTTATCCTTACTGGGCATTTGAGCTCACCCCTTTTCTATGTTTTATTTTTCCCAGGACGTGAAGAAGTAAGTTATGAATGACCTACAGGGATAGTATGTGGGGATATGAGTGTGTAATATGGAGACTATATTGTTGTAGTAGTTTTTCACTTTGTGGTGTAATGTAAAACTTTATGAATATATCTAGTGTCTCCAAGGCTACTAAACCAATCGGTCTTTCGAGATTTGATCTCTCTAGTGATCATGCCAATGTTATGTAATAATGCACCGACTCTAGGTAACTGGGGTCGGGGCGTTGAAGTTGGTATCAGAGAAAGTTTAGTACAAACCTTGGAATCTAGATTTAGATAAACTCCGATTAGAGCACGTAGACCTAAGATGAACTTTGAGGATTAGTATAAAATAACTTCCTAGAATTTTGGTATTGTAGAGATTTTGTGAGTTTTCCGAGCAATACATCCTTGTCTGGATACGAGCAGGTAGAGGCGGCTCTGGCATAGATGTACCTAGGGGTAAAACCCGAAAACACCGCTTTGAGCTAGACTCGAACGGGAACTGGGGAACGACAACGGGCCTTACTGCACTCTTGGTTACGACACTCCCGGGGGATATGGTCAGCATAATTTACATTTTCTTTACAAACTGATTTAAGCAATATATATATAAGATGAGAGTAAATGACCTTGGTTAATCCTAATATGTTTCAAATTGAGAATATAGTGACATGTTAATCTCTAAATGATTTTATGACTACTGTTACTCACACAATGATTTCCGGTTTTAGTCAATGGCTAGATTCCAAGGACGTTATAGTGACTTTGATAATGATGTACAAGGTGGGAACGGTGGTGGAAATGAGCAAAAAAAAATGGAATGTTGATAGGCGTAAAAGATATCGTCTTTATTCCAAATCCGTTTTCCAAAAATATGATCAACAACATATATATTAACCAACTCCCAGACTCAACAAGGAAGAGAAAGGTGATAAATGATAAGAGCTCCAGCAATGGAGACCATGGAGAAAAGATCCCTCAATTTTCATCATGCAGGAAATGTGGAAGGAGACACCTAGGAAAGTGTCTCAATGGGACAACGAAATTATTTACGTGTGGGAATGAAGTACATAAAGTGATGAATTGCCGAAGAAATATGAAGAGTACTATAGAAGAAGATAAAAATGGTCCCAAGAGTCCATTTATAGTCATTTTCCGTAAATGTAGGGGACCTGGCCAATACCCGAGTGAATGTACTATTATATAGGATATTATCTTGGTCAAAGAAGAAGCTATGTGGAAATAAATGGTCGGAGAAATGTTTAAAAAGTATTAGCGCTCCTTTTTTATGAGTTTACTTTGGAATAATTTTCTCTTGTATTTGTAACCCTGCAGTTTGCCATGTGAGAATGATATTTCAGGAAGAATTGTCTCTTCTCTTGTGGATATAGTATAAATAACCATTTGGTTTTATATGATCATTGGGGTTTGAGAGAATTATAAGTTATTATAATTTCGGATGAAAATTCAAGGTATGATATAACATTTATGGTAAAATTATGTTATTTTGAGGAATTTATCTCATTTTGGTAATATTATAAAATACAGTTTCTGAAAAAGGACAACACGTAGACCGTGTGACAACCCGTCGCGTCGGACAAAGCTGTGGGAATCGAACCCACAACCAAAGTGCGATTGGCATTTATCGCCTACCACTGGACTACGTGAAGTCCCTAGTTAGTGTGACTATTTTTTTAGTTAAATGATTTTATGGATCAATAATATGTTGATTTGGGTTCTTATGTCTTATCAAATGAATACCCTTAGTATAGGAAAATGATTTGGTGATTAAGTGATAAATGTTGTTTTGGAAGATGTTCACTTTTTTGGGAACACTATATGTCCAAGGAAAATAGAATACTATGGGAATAACCAGGGAAGGCGAAACATCAATTCTTTTTCAAATGGATGCCAAACCATATTTACTATAAAGGATTAAGAGTTCTCCGACCGATGATGAAGAATTCCAAAAGAATATTAGAGCTGTGAATGATGGGAGACTGAGATACTTTGTGTATGAAGATGGAATTTTGAATTTTGGGAAGAGACTTTGTGTTCCCGATATACCTGATCTAAAAAGGGAATTTCTGGATGATGCTCATAGTTCCAATTTCTCTATACATCCTGGAAGCACCAAAATGTATAGAGATTTGAAGGAACATTTTTGGTGGGACAACATGAAGAGGGAGATTGTTGATTTTTTGTCAAGATGTATGGTTTTTCAACAAGTGAAAGCTAGAAGGCAATAGCCTGGAGGAGTCATGCAACCTCTTCCCATACCGGAGTAGAAATGGGACAATATTACGATGGACTTTGTTATGGGACTACCAAAGACTCCTAGAAGGAACGATGCAATATGGGTTATTGTTGATCGTCTTACCAAGTCAGCACATTTTCTTGCTATAAGAGAAGATCTACCCCCGGAACATCTAGCAAGACTATATATTAATGAAGTTGTGAGACTTCATGGAGTACCCCTATCGATTGTTTCTGATCGTGATCCCCGTTTTACTTCAAGATTTTGGAAAAGTCTTCAGAAATCCCTGGATACTGAACTTCATTTGAGCACTGCTTACCACCCTCAGACAGACGGACAAACAGAACGGACTATTCAAACCTTAGAAGACATGTTGAGATCTTGCTCACTTGACTTTCAGGGTATGTGGGATCAATATTTACCTCTGGTAGAATTTTCCTATAACAATAGCTTCCTTTCGAGAATTCAGATGGAACCATATGAAGCGTTATATGGAAAGAGATGTCGTACACCAACCTGTTGGGATGACGTTGGTGATAGAAAACTTGTAGGCCCAAAACTGGTGGAGGAAATGGTGGAAAATGTGAAGGTAATCCAAAATCACATCAAAGCAGCTCAAAGTAGGCAGAAGAGCTATGCTGATAATCGAAAGAAGGATTTGGAATTTCAAGTCGATGATCATGTTTTCCTGAAGGTATCTCCATGGAAGGGAGTCATACGTTTTGGGAAGAAAGGTACATTGGCTCCCAGGTACATCGGACCCTTCGAAATTCTAGAACGAATCAGGGCTGTAGCTTACCGATTAGCAATGCCGCCAACTCTCTCCGAAGTCCATGATGTGTTCCACGTATCTCTGTTGAGAAAATACATGCCTAGCCCAACGCATATACTCACTTACGAGGAATTAGAACTGGAACCCGATTTTTCTTATTGTGAAGAGGCCATCAGGATTCTTGATATGAGATAACAAGTACTGAGAAACCGGACGACACGTCTGGTAAAAGTTTTGTGGAGAAACCATAAAATGGAAGAGGCAACATGGGAACCTGAGGAACTTATGATGAAGAACCACCCGAGTCTTTTCATGTGATAAGTATTCTAGAAATTTCGAGGATGAAATTATTTGAAGGAGGGGAGAATGTAACATCCCAAGCTTCTACGGTACGCTTCTCTTTGAATAATGTGATAGCGTGTGTTGTACGCAACACCAAGTTCTAACACACCATAACCAATCAAACTAGCCGTTATGAATAGTAATACCTACTTTTTGAAATTATATATATTTTATATTTCAAAATGGTCTTCATTTTTGGATTTTGAATATCAAATTTAGCCTAAGGTGAAATTTTGGTACTTTTCGGATAACTTTAATATTTTGATGAATAGTGAAAATTACTAAATTTTAATTAAAAACATCTTTTTAATCAAAATAATCAATAGTGATAAATTATGAATTTGAGAGGTTTTAAAGTATATTTATAATATAGTTTTACTATTTAATATAATGTTGGTCATTGGACATAATTTTACAACTAAACCGGACATAAACAAGTGTCAATCTTTTGATAGTTATTGTCTCTTAAAAACACGCTTTTTGTTTTAACAACGGAAATAAATATTAAATTAATTTCTGAAACTTTTTTGTTTTGAATTTTGAAAAATGGAATCCATATTTGGAATCAGGATGTTCAAATTGTGTAAATAGTTAACTTTTATTTTTAGACATTTTAAATAATTACTGTGGTAAATATTTTATTTACCATGGTTAAGGGTAAATCCTGTAAATAAGGGTTAAAAAATAATATTATAATAATAAACAATTACCCTAAAACGTGTCCTAACGTTACTGGTTGATACATGGTCGACCATAGGCATCTTTGGGTCGATTTTGGGACCCCATGGTGCCACATGTAGGTGATAGGGACACTTAATTTTAATTAAGTTAAAATGAATACAAAAATGACACAAGCATATATCTTTTAACAAAACAATTTTTACATAGGGTTATATATGTTTCATTTTGGACTATAAATATTCATTAGAAAGATAAAACCATTTAATCCATAATGATATTTTATTTATAATTTTTAGACATTAAATAATTTAATTTATTTATGACACAATGATGATGCAGTAATTACCAAAATAGTGAAAAATTAAAATAATTGATATTAAAAATACACAAATAAATTTAATTTGAGACTTTTTAGGAATTACACTAATTTTATAGGTTAATATGACATGTTAGTATTTATTCTATTAACTGTTTTCGAACTAATCATTCTGTTATGATTTTTAGAAAAATCAATTATTGAATAGTGTCAAAATTGACATAAAAGAGTTTTTAAAACAAATATTATATTATTAATTGATATTAAATTTCTAAAAATCTAAGGTTCATCCAAGAGTCTTATATCATGATAGGTTCATCATTAATGGACCACTTGGGTGTCTCTTGGATGTATATAGTAATTTTATTGACCATATTATATAAAAATACAAAGAGACATTGTAAAAGTGAAACTAATTAACTTAGAGTTAATACTTAATGATAAGGTTAATATAAGTACCCAAACCTGTATAAATTCTATTGGTAGAGTTGTTTTCGACCCATCCCCGCCTTAACATTTAAATAATCAACTTTGGAGCCATTAGAAACCGAATATGAATTTATTATAAATTAATATTTCTATCTTTTCCAAAGGTGCCCCTCACCCCTCTTATAAAAGGGAACTCCTCCTTCTAATTTCTTCAAACCATAAAAGTCTTTTGGTTGGCCAAACTCTGCCCAAATACTCTCCCAACATCCCTCACTACAACCTATATGCCATAGTTTGATCAGAAAGCCAACCTAAGGAGCCATTTTGATCAAATCAAAAGGAAGAACTCGAAGAAGATGTAATGATTTCACCACCCATTTCCAAGTTCCTTTCTTCTTCCACTTCTTCTTTCTTTGTTATTACCATTCTAAAATAATAACTCAAGTATCTTATATATACTGTGATGTTATTATAAATATGGTACAACCATATTCATTATTCTATCCACCCTTTGAATAAAATGTCACCATACGTGCGTACGTACGGCTTACCGTCTCTACTTCATGGTGTAATTGTTATTCAATATATTATTATTTGGATGGGTATAATAATGATGTGTAACTCATGTAAATAATAAATTTAACATGATAATGATTCTGTATATATGATATACTAACAATTTATATATTATTTTAATATCAAAATAATGATATTGTCGCTCGTGCGTACGTACGGACTATCGTCTCCACGAACGCGATGAGATTCATTCTCCATCGAATCCATTCAAGTATAATTATCATTTTCTGATTTAAAAATGATGTTTAAGGACTTGATATCATTCTGGATATGAATAATATACAACCTATCCATTACAAACATGTCTTACGTAACAAAACATATAAAATAAAATGAGTAAGTTAACACCCGAAACAACGATAATACTAAGATATTATTAACAAAGAAATGTTAAAAGATCATATATGATATCATATGAATTCATATGATTCTTTTATAATTTAATAACAATTATTTCACTATTATAAAGGAGGTTAACCTACCCCAACCAAGGAAAAGTACAAGGTAAGGGTTATTTCACAATCTCTTCATTATCCGAGGTTGTTTATAAGTAATAGTCTACTGGGATCCCTTTATCATCCACATCCATGTTTCTTAAAAATGTATTTCAAATCATTTTTACTATTTAAAATAATATGGGTTAAGGTCATTTATACCCTTTTTTGACTTTTTATAAGAGTTTTATAAAGGAATCTTTCCGTCATTTTCTAAATAAGGTGCTTTTAACCTTCTCGACAGAATTAAGGTAAGAATGTTTTTTTAACTTATACGGTGGGTGCAGAAATTTTCCGCCATTATAAAATCGTCGTAGCTTCCCTTACAATATTATAAGAATACTTTCAATGAAAATGTTTCATTTTATATGACTCTTAAATGATTTCAAAATAAAAAGAGATATTTCTCTAAAAAGATTTTTGATTTCATCTATGTCAACATCCTTTGATGGATTTTAAGCTTATTTGGAGATGATTTATTATGAAACAAAACTTCCATATTGTATTGAAGGTTTTGTGTTATGTTTGACTATGGATATGTTATTTTCATGGTTTATGGATGAATTATTTACATTACGTATTCTAGTTTTAATACGAATGTTTATGTTATGTTTAAACCTTTTCATATGGGAATGCATTGGACATAATATGTGATGGGTGGATCCCGCTATAGATCCTCAATGCATCGGTAGGTCTGATGAGACAAACTAGTATCTTGGCACAAGGCCTTGGAAAAATCTTATTTGTAGTCTTTGCACGAGGCCTTGGCTATGTGGTTATGATAGTCTGGCATTATGCATTCCATCATTATGAAAGTGGTTATTGATATTGAATGTGATTATTCGATTAGTATAATATCCATGTGAATAAGTAAATGGCATTATTTCATTTTACTTTTTCCATACTGTGTTTAAGGTCAAGTTTAAAAGGCTTTTGTTTTAGTTATACATTGCCTTCAATGTTTATGCTTATTTTTGAATGTTTCCGCTATATAGTTATCCTTACTGGACATTTGAGCTCACCCCTTTACTATGTTTTATTTTTACCAGGATGTGAAAAAGTATGTTATAAATGACCTGCAGGGATAGTATGTGGGGATATGAGTGTGGAATATGGAGACTATTTTGTTGTTGTAGTTTTTCACATTGTGATGTAATGTAAAAATTTATGAATATATCTAGTGTTTACAAGGATACTAAACCAATCGGTCTTTCGAGATTTGATATTTCTTTTGATCATGCCAATGTTATGTAATAATGCACCGACTCTAGGTAACTGGGGTCGGGGCGTTACAATATTTATTTCATTGACTTTGTTGAAATAGAACAATCTTATTGATCACCATGGCCATGGATTTATTTAGGCTATATCATTTCTATCAAAGGGTTTGAGATATTATCTTTTATTATAGAACATAAGGGATAAATCCTTTTTCATACTATTAATTGATGAAATATTAATCATGAATCACCAAACATAACTTACCTCATAGTGAACATCTATAGTCATATTTTTCATCAATACATCTAAGTGAGCGACTAATAATATTCATTAATAATAATATTGAAGTATAAAGACCAATACACTCATCAGCAGATAAGAACATCCAATGAAACTTATAAATTTGGATTTCTTACTTATGGATCTCATTCTCAAAATATCCTACAAGACATCACCAAGGGTGTTCACCATGATAAGGTTCCTCAAAGCCCAATGAGTCTCCACTCTTAATAAATTGTATCATTTGTTTCCCTCAAACGATATCATCTGGGTATAGAACATATATTCTGAAATAGTGACATAGCACTTCTAGGTTATCATCGTAATAGGGATCCGCTATCACCTTTTAGTGTGGAAGTTATTATTAGGACATTATCACAAACAATATTACATAGAAGAAAAACCAGAATGTGATAAATAATTATAAATATTTAAAACCAGGAATATAATTTAGAATAAAGTAAAAAAGAAGTTGGATATAGGGAACCAAATCCAATAAACTCCAACTTGCACTAAATTCAGCTGCTAAATAAAATCATTCCACTATCTCTCACTTAATACTCATGATTCTAATTTTATTGGAATTTGGTTAAGGGGCCTACCACATCCTATTCCGTGGATACTCTTCTTACTAGAACATCACCCCTTTGATAAAAATACCTCAATAGGTGATACTTCTAGAGTATTTGTTTTTTCCATGGATGTGACCTTGGCTGTTTTTCCAGATAAACCAATATATTATTATCACAATATAATGTGATAGGGTCTTTACTACTAGGTACCACATATCGATCATAGACAAAGATAAAATCTAGTTAATTTTTATGGATACATCCAATGCCTCTATATACTCAGACTCTGATGTAAAATTAGCTACAACTAGATTATTTTAAATCTTTAATCTCACCCCACCTTCGTTGAGATAAAATACATATCTTGAATGCGACTTCTGATCATTCAGATGTGTATAAAAACCAGCATCAGCATACCCTTTGAATATAATATCCCAATCTCTTTCATACATTGGGAACATATCCTTATTTATTCTCAGATTAATAAGTATAGTATTAATATTTATTAATTTTGTTATCCTAGATCTGTATGATATCTAAATACCATGCTCAATGCATAGGAAACAACAATTCTATTACACAACATTGAATACATTATTGACCCTATCACCAAATCATATGGGATCTTACTCATTCTATCATTCTCATATTGTATCTGGGGATACATTTTCATAGAAAGTTGAACACCATGTGACATTGGAACTAATCCCCTCTTGGATTGTTTCATAGTGAATATATTTAGTATATGATTAGTATATGTACTTTATAATAGTCTAAGTAGCCTCCTGGATCTATCACGAATGATCATGATCTCTAGTATGTTGGCTAATTCTCCAAAGTCCTTTATGGTGAAGCACATTTTCAACCAGTCCATAACTGATTGTAAGATAACTATGTCATTTCCAATATGTAATATGTCTTCAACATATACTACAAGGATAACGATTGAATTCCCACTAAACCTTTTTGTAAACACATGGATCAGATTTATTTTTAATGAAACCATATTATTTCTTGTATTCATCAAATTGAATATTCCATGAGCTATATTCTTTCTTTAATCCATAAATGGTTCCATGTAACTTGAAAATCCTTTTGGTGTGACCGAGTGAAACCAACTCTTCAATTTTTGTCATATATAGAAATCTTTATAAAGGTTACCATTAGGGATTCTAGTTTTTACATTCATCTACTATATATCAATTTCATGGTAAGTTACTAAGGAAAATATGATTCTAATGGATTAAAATAAGGAAAATGGAGAAAAGGTTTCATTATTGTAAATTCCTTGATATTGTTTAAACCCTTCACCCACTATCCTTACATTATTTTTACTTAATTTACCTTCCATGTCCAATTTCTCTGGAATACCCATTTATACCCAATAGGTTTTACATCAACTGGTTTATCGACTAGAACCCAAACATTGTTTTGATACATAGAATCCATATCATAATTAATATCTTCTAGCCTCATTGTAGAATATGAGCTCTCTACTTACTCCTTATAGTATAAGGGTTCATCATTTTCCAACAATAATGAGTCACCATCCTTAGTGACTAGAAAACCATATCTCTCTAGTTTCCATGACTCTCTTGAGCTCCTATGTGGTACTTGTGTTTTAGGAACTACTTTTCTTCAAGAACATAGGGAACATTTTCTTGTACCAACTCCAATGTATCTTGAGAATCATCTTTATCAAATTCAATCTTTCTCCCACTATTCGTTTTGAGGGTTTTATCCCTCTCAAAAAATAATACATTTCTTTAAATAGTTACTTTCATTTCTGTGGGGTTGTATACATAGTATCCATTTTCTCTCTTGCGATACCCTTTAAAGATACACTTTGTGACCTGGTGTGCTAGTTTGTTTCTTGAGAAATATTTTTAAAAACTCCTCGCATCCCCCTACATATGAATGCGATAAAATGGGTTTCTTCACACTCAATAGTTCGAAGGGAATTCTATTTTCAGATTTAGTTGGTGGTCATTTTAATGTGTATGCCACTGTTTTTAATGCATATCCCCAAAAGGATAACAGCTGATCTGCATGACTCATCATCAACATTACCATGTACTAGAAGGTATGGATCCCCCCATCACTAACACCACTCCACTTTCGTGTATAAGGTGTAGTGAGTTGAGATAGAACACCAAACACCCGTAAAAATTTAATGAACTCTTGTTTAAGATATTCTCAACATCAATCCAATTGATGATTATTTACCTTTCAACCAAGATGATTCTCTACTTCATTCGTGAATTACATTAATTTCTTAGAGGACTCTAACTTATGTGTCGTCAAGTAAATATACCCATATATACTCAATTCATCTGTAAATGTTATAAAGTATGAATATAAAGCACTAAATTCTACTAGAATAGTCTACACCCAGAAGTGTGTACCTATCCTAGAAGCTCTATGGACCATTAGCCCTGTCCACCAAATGGTGTTTTTCTTATTTTTCCTTGTAAAAAGATTGAAATCTATAGAGTGATTTTAACTCATAAGAGTCTAAATAATCATCTTGATAGATCATTATAAAACTCTTCTCATTTACATGCCCAAGGTGTACATTCCAAAGCTGGGTTTTACATGAGTTATGTTAACTTTATTCATTATCAATTTCCATCACATGGTTTTCATAATTTAATATATACATACCATTATTTAAATGTTCCATACCAAAACATATGTTTTCGTCAAATAAGAAACAACTTTTATTTCTGAGTTTTAAAATAAACCAGAGTGTTTCTAAAAATGATTCTTAAAATATGTTTTTGGTGATAGTAGGTAAATAATAGCAATGATATAAAACCAAAATAATTATCTTCGAAAATAAATGTGGTAGTCACAAATTTCAAGAGCTGACAGCCTCTCACCATTGGTAGCTCACAGATCCACCTCTCATCTTGAAATTTTCTGAAATCTACTTTGTTCCAAAATTTGAATACAGATGTGTACACTACAAGTTGTATCTAACAACCAATGTTTATAAATGGAAACATTCCACTAGATAATGAAAGCACTTTTTCCTTCCCCTTTCCTCTGGGTGTAGTTACTCTTCCGCTGGACTGACATTCCTCATGAAAAACATACTGCCTTCTTTTCCTTTCCCTTCCATTGGATCTTATTATTCTTGGTCAGAAAATGCTCGGGTTATTTAGACTAATTATTGTTCATTGGATGATTTTCTTTTTTCCTTCCTCTTCTTATTCACCATAGAGGCTATAAATTTGTCACAACCCATGTCCTTAGCCACATAGTGAGTCAATGTCAGAAGTCCCAATAGACTCTTCTCATTGTTTATCATATTTTAATCATCAATAAAATAAAAGAAGGTTTTGGAAAATGATGAAATTATGAGATCTATATGAAAATAATCCTAGAATTTAATCCGTATGATGTATTGATTCTAAATGATGTATATAATCATGACTGCATGAGGAAAATATGGAACAGAATCTCTAGGATTATTCATGAAAAAATCGTTGGAGATCTCATACCAATCTTGTCTCACCTTCTCTTGATAGGGATCCTAAAGTTGAGACACCAGGTTATAAAATCCATTTACTCATTTTTTCCTCAAGATATCATTGGACATGGATGATAGCATGATTAACAGAATATCTTTAGCATCATTCATAAGTTTCATGTACCGACAGTGCTTTTCATCACACGCCTCATTTACAAGCACAATTGGTAAAGGTTCTTCAAGAACATACGATTTCCATTCATGAAGAAGGATGACTAATAGATGCCTTTACAATTCATAGAAATTAGTGTTGGTGGGAAAGATATCTTTCTTGATTATTGATCACAGTGATATGTTTGATTTCATTTTTGATTATATTAATACAAATAATATTAAAAATATTTTCGTACATTATGTAATAAAATTTATAATAATAAAGAAATATTATATTTATTAGTCTCTTACTATTTTATCAAAACCCAATAGACCTCACCATTGGCTTCATAAGGTCTAGTTTTATGGATATTATAGTGTAAATGATCCATATTCCATTCTCATTACCCCAACATTGGTTGGTCAAGCAACTCCAATGGTTTTAGGTTGGAATTCCAACTTCCAACTACATTAACTCGTAGTTCCTTGATCTGTTCAGTGAACTCTGCAATCCTTAAATCATTATTTTATATTTCCTTTACACTTTCCACCTAGTTACATGGTGTCAAACTTTTGAAGTCAACCCATGATTTCAACTAATTTATGTCAACCCAAAACCTCAAATTATAATTCCCTAACAATTGAAATCACCCCAACATTAGCTGGTCAAGAACATTGAACTATGGTTTGATTCTAACCGATGTAATTGAAAGCTCCCCAATTATTATCTTTATCACATTACTGTTAATATTAAGTTGAATTACTTATGTGATTAACCTTGTCTTCAGATAATATTTATGCATAATCTAATTTATTTTAGTTCTATATCTCTATGCTTGTTAATTCATAAATTTTGGGATGGTGACAAATAATCCAAAACAAATATCTATGAAATTGAAAAAATTAAAACAATGGGTATGATCATGAGCTTGTTCTAATGGTTAATTATATTTCCATTGATAAACTATCCCATAGATTAGGGGAGAAACACCTTGAAGCAATATGAGGTTCATGTTTACAGCCTTCCACATTTCCACCACTGTATCTCCTTAGTTTGGTTTCACCTCAGCTTTAAACTTGAACCACCTCCACTAGATTCAGAGCTCCATCCATTACGTATTATTTTACTCACATGAATGTGAGGGGTCAAGGGGGGTTTACATAAAATAAACCATGGGAACGTAGGCCCTACATATTAATATGGAGAGAAGTCATTCTAGACAACAATTTAAATTGTTAATTAAAAGAAAACCAATCAGATACAAAGGTTTGGACTAACTCAGGATCATCTAAATGCATGCAATGAATTATGAATTTGATAAAACATGCATTGAATTATTTAATAGTTCTAATTTAATATAAACCATAGTCGAATCGATAAATTATTAACTTTAACTAATCAATAATTTTATTATAAACAATTTCGTAATTTCTTCGAGATTATCATCCATTATATTTTTAAAAAGTTAATATGTTCATTTAAAATTAACAGTGTTTATAACTTGTATCATTGAGGAAACCCTGTGAATACCCATAAAAAACTACCCCACATGTATTATACATGTATACATTTTATTATTTGTTACATATATTATACACATATAATAACAACTATAATAAAACTCATATATGATGTGTAGATCATGAATATTACACAGATGTTAATAAAACATATATATATATATATATATATATATATATCAAATCCAATCAGATGGCATGCCCTGCAAATATGCCTTCAGCCAAGTACATGTCTCATGGGTAATATAATATAGCAACTTCTAAATCTGTGTAACTGTTAAAAGTAAATAGTGTGTATATCTGATCTATATAGTGTGTGCATTCAACAATGTGTATCTGAAGTACATGCCGAGAGACTCAAGATGTGATTCATACTTCAGATATCTTGGAGTACACGGCATGTCCAGTGGGAAACATGTTGTATTGACTCCTTTTTATATGGTCATCGGTCAGGTAGGCCATGTATGGAATACATGGCCTGACCCTGACCCGAAGAGACTACACACCATGTGCAGTGTGCCACATGACATGTAGTCTAGCTGACTGTGCACTGGTCTATCCTAGTCTACATGCAGTGTAAGAATTAACTACACCATGTGTCATTAATTCACACAGGTTGAGTAATTTCTGAATTAACTCCTAGTGCATTGAACACAAGTACACGATGTGTAATGAAAATTCCAAGGCATGTAATTTTGATTAAAATGTTTTTACTCTTGTGTTATCCAGTTTGAATCCTTAGTACCTCTAGATGAGTTCCAAAAATTTATTTTAATAATAACATTAATTGTTTCTGTTAGATCTGTGAGAAACTACAGAGGAAGAAATATATCTTTGAAATTTAGATTTTAAAATTGATTAACATGAACTGAAAAACTAAATTATGAATGAATAAATCATCAATGAAACTAAGTAAATATAAAAAACAATGTTACCTACTCTGATACCACCTATAGGTTTCAGGTACCATGAAAACATGGGAGGGATGGTTCCCAACTTTACTTTTTTCTGTTATTGGTTATCAATTTGAGTTCTATTCTTACAAAGAACTTCATGAAAATGGAATTGAATCAAAGAACAAGAAAAAGATAGAAACCTGAAACCATGAGAGAGTAGATCAACAAAAGTTGTTTACAATTAGTTTAATTATATAAGAATTACCTCCAAGGTTATTATTTATTCATTGATGTGTCTGGACAAAGATCTCTTGTGAGATGTAGTTACATTTTAGAATCCAATTGTAGGAATCCTCTAGTGGTGATCCACATGTGTTTCACATATCATTGGACATCCCTAAGGGATTATTTGGGTTATGGCACAGAAGATCTTGGTGGTTGTGATGTCCGCCTTTGATCGCATTGAGAACAGCTTCCAAAGAGTTCCCCTTGATCCTATGGAGGAGGATCTCTCTAGTTCTTGAGAACGTTTTTGAAGAGGGGTGAAATCTCTAGGCTTGACATATTTTATCTAATTTTTTGTAAACAAAAGAATTTGTAGAATCCTATATTTCCCTTTCTTAATGATAGAATAATAGAAACAGGCATTTATTTCACTACATTAATAATAAATAATTTTCATAAGTGCCTCTAATTATTTCAATAATCCTAGAGAAACACCCATGTCAAATAATTACAGTATTATTATTATTTTCTGACATATTCTAAACTTTTGAGTCATAATTAAATATTATTTAATCAAATAATATTCAATATTTTAATTTATCAATGGACCATTAATCTTGGTCTACCAATCCTCCTCAATATTTATTAATTATTCCGACCAAAATATATTATCTTGAATAACTAGTGATGGAAAAAGGTGATTAGGAATACATGAATAATTATTAATCCATGGCTGGTAATAATATTTATTAAATTTATTTAACAATATATTATTTAATTGAGATACTGGATACACTTAGAGTGTGACCCTCTAGGCCTCATTCTCAGTGGCATTAGGTGAACCTACCTAAAGTCTAAGGATAGCTTCCTATGACATGCCAAGGCACCCATAGAGAAATTAGTTAATGCCTCAATGAAATTTCACCTAATAAAAACTATTAACGTGTAATATAATCCCTTTTTCACAATATCTCTAATCGGGCAAGTTGCATGTCAGTGCCATCCACCTATATGCTCAATATCTCTTTCTTTGACTTTTTGGAAATTGAACATTCCTATTTATCCCAACGGACATGGATTTATTTAGTCTATTTCATTTCCATCAAAGGTTCTGAGATATTATCTTCTGTTAAATAATAGAATGGATAAATCCTTTTTTTTAATTATTCACTAATTTAATATTACTTGTGACGCACCCAACATATCCTACCTCACCACGAACATCTTAAAGGACCCTGGAACACCCTGAGAGGGGAGGGGTGACTTTGGGAGTAAACTTTTTCATTTTAAATTTGTGGATCTTCTTCCAACGTTGGTAGGTACTTGTTAAATATTTCAAAAAAATGAATGTAGGGAGATGACATAATGATATTACTGGGTTTACAGCAAAGATCTACATCTAAGGAGCATACACCGAGAGGGTGTTGGTCATACCAAAATCCACTAATCTTTACTAGTTTGAGGATTTCTATATTTGGTCATAGTAAAGGTTCGAGGATAGCTCACTGCATCCCTCAGATCACTACCCTTGACTCCTCCTAACTCAGTTCCTTGAGAGAAGTCAAACTCAGTTTATCAACTTGGTAGTCTCTTTAATAGATTTGCATTGAATTTTTTGTCTCTCTACAGCATGAGACTCTCATGACCCGTCCTCGGGGCCCGTGTCGTGACTACCCCAAGCCCTCCTACTATAGTCCAGGGGCTGGCGACTAGCACCAAGGCATAAATCCTGGTAAAAAGGGAAGGCATTGCCTTTGTAAAGTAAACAAACACCACAGAGTAAACCAGAAGTAGAAGTAAACACTAAGTAAAAGCTTGTACTAGAGTAAGTGCGGAAAAGTAAGTGGGCCAGTATAAAAACCCAAACTGAAAGTAAAGTACAACTGGAAAGGGAAAACAGCAACTCTAAAGTAAAGCCACAATGCCGAGCTATCCACTGGAAATCCCACCTGAAGGGTGGGTACAGATAGATCCACTGCTCCTCGGGTCCCGCCGTTCTCTCCGAGTATGTCCCGCCCAGTGGTCCACCTCCAGGTATCGTCCTGCTCTATAAGCCTCAACCATGATCAACGCTATCCATCGTCTGCAACCAACACAACGTAGTGAGGGCATAGCCCGTGAAGGGGTGAGTATAAGCTACTCAGTAGGGACCCCGAGACCCCTGAAGGTCTCCCCGTATCCAAAAAGGATAAACCACAAAGGAAAGGTAAATCATGAAATAACATATGACACTGCTTAGGTATATGCCCATACATATACCTAAGTCATCAATTCTCATTCGGCTCCAACATCCGAGCCCAAGTACAACCCAATCCACACAGGAAAGAAAAACGTAAATCCACACAGGATAGCACAACTCAATCCACACAGGAAAGTAAAACAGGATTCATCTCACACAGGTATACTTCTTCGAAAGATGATAGAGATGATCACTGATCCGTCTAAGTCGTCGGACCCACAAAGGATCGAAAGGTACTAACCCCCGCAATGACCCACATAGGATCAGACCCACACAGGATCTGTAGGCGATGGCTCACACAGAACCACTGAGCGCTGACCCACACTGGATCGGACCCACACAGGATCGGTAGCATTGATCCACACAGGATCGCTGAGTGCTGAAGTCATCGTCGTCGAATCCACTGAGGATCTCTGCACAGTCGTCGTCGCAGTCACAGTAGCAGTCGCAGGCAGCTCTAGGGTTCCCGCACACAGCAAGCTCGTTCGGGAGGGTCCGCTCCATGAGCTGAGAGGCTGATAAATCAACTGACACATAGTCCAGAGTTGATGTATCCAAAAGTTCCATATCGTCAACAGGAACTCAACGTCGCAGACGGCGCATCAATCGGACGCCCCGTCTGAGAGTTATTGGCTTTTTCGTCCCAGGCGCCCGGTTGGTTTTAAAGGCAAAACCAACCCGACCATACTCCACCTACATCCAAACCTCGGGCGGAGTGAGTCAAAAGATCCTTCTCACTAAGAGGAATCCAACAAAGTCGACGGCACGTCATTCGGACGTCCGGAGCTTAAGATATGAGCGTTTCCGCTCCGAGGGCCCGATTGGTTTCGTGTACGAACCAACCTGGCCGAACCAAGAGTATTTCGAAACCTTAAGTGCGATATACTGAAACGACCGTTTCGATTCAAGGATCGTATCACAACTGACGGTGCGTCGATCAGAGGTCTGTAGCCCAAGTTATGGGGAAAAGACTGAATAAGGTCCGAAAACGGGGGTTTCGGGCCAGGACCGACCCGGCCCGAGACCCCCCGGTTGGCCCGAACCGGGTCGACCCTCCCTGGGTCCGGGTCGGCCCAGCCCGGCGTGGCCCGGCCTGGGCAAAGCGCGCCCAGCGTGCTGGCCAGCTCGGCCAACGGCCGAGCCGTTGGCAAGGGGGGGCGCCTACCCCCCTTGTGTAATCGCGGCCCACCAATTATGGGGGACGTTTGTAGGACGGCCGGGGGAATTAATTCCCCCGGTTTCACCTTGTCCAGCCGGCCTGCACCGGCCGGCCGGTTCTGCCAACAACGACCGGCAACGGCCGGTCCTTCCTCCCCCGCCGACACCGGCGGCCCGGAACTAGCTGCTGGTCACCCTGCTCTGCCGCGGCCCGGAACCGGTCGCGGCTTGGTTCGTCTGGCGCGGTGTGACGGCATCGCGCCCTTCCGCCGCGGCCCCGCTCTGGCTGTGGTGTCTTTGGTTTTCTTCGATGCGGCGCAACGACGTCGCGTCCTTGTTCAACTTCACAGTGCGACGCGACGGCGCCGCGATTTACTTGTTGTACGATCCCGCGTGGTGCGACGGCACCACGCCATTCCATCCCAACCACAAAGAATCAAACAAGGATAAAGGAGGAGGGTCGTCCGTGTTTGTGCAGTCCGGCCCCCTCTCGTTAACCGATTTCATTTGTTCGTATAACTACGAAGAACGACAAACTAGAAATCACGAACGAAAATAATTAAATAAACCCCTACCTTGATAAAAGATATGACGAACGTCAGTGTCGCGAAGCGAGGATTAGAAGACGTTGACGGAGATTTCATCACAGAAAACCGTCACGAAAAGAGACGTCGTGGAAGAAAAACGTCGTGGAAGAAGATGTCGTGTCGCGGGTCGGTGTTGCGGAAGACGGTCTCCGAGGTCTCGTCGCTCCACGTCAGAGATCGTTCATTCTTCGCGTTCTTCGTCAAAGAGAATGAAGAACTCAAGACTTCCTTAGATTTTTCTCCGAAGTCTCTCAAACAACTAAACAACAACCCAATAAAATAAGTTCTGAACTTATTTTATTAACACATCAAGGCTTTTGAAATTCAAGTGTTTGAGTTCCACAATAACTCACTTCATTAATTCCATAAGTTATTAAACAAAAGTTAACAAAATTAATGGGAGTTGAGGGGGTTAGAGGATATGAAGGGGTGGGGTTCGTGTGGGCCCCACCACCCTCATAACCTCCCAATGGAGGTTGGGTAGTTACCCAACTTCCATCCAAAGGATTAAACACTTAGAGTAAAAATAAAAATTGTTGTTAAATTTTTATTTTTAACTTCCACAATTTTTATCATCAACTCTCGTGAAAACAAAACTCTGGAAATGGTGTTGATAAGAAATTACTGGCACTACGGTTCCATCGGTGCCCTCGGAATTTGATTCTGAGCACCGGTTCAAAAGATAGAAAAACCCGCTCGTTCGTTCACTGAACGTACCCGAGCTAAACTTCGGATTGATGTTCCGGCCACACCGGGCCTCGGAATCAAGTTCCGTCTGAAACTGCGTTATTGTAAAATCCCAAAGAAAATTAAGAAAAAATTTACCTTGAATTTTACGGGTCTTTACATTACTCCGACCTCAGGGATTTACATCCCCATAAAGATACATCGAAAACTAGGGAAACAGAAGTGGGTACCGAGAAAACATCTGAGCCTCCCACTCCCAAGTGCTCTCCTGGAGGTTCTCGTGCTGCCATCTAATGCGTACTAGAGGAATCGACCGTCCACATAGGACCCGCTCCTGTCGATCGTCGATCTCCACTGGGACCTCTGCAAAATTCTCCCCATCATCGACGTCAAGCTCCCCATGGTCAATGATATGCATCGGGTCATGCACGTATCTCCTCAGCTGAGATACGTGAAAGACGTCGTGCACCCGGTGCAACTGAGGTGGTAGAGCCAGACGATAAGCCACCTCGCCAATCCTGCTGAGGACCTGGAATGGTCCGATGAAGCGTGGAGACAACTTGCTGCCTCGACCAAATCTCCGTAATCCACGTCGAGGTGAGACACGCAAGAAGACGTGGCCGCCATCCTCGAACTCTAGTGGCCTCCGCCTCCTCTCAGCATAAGACTTCTGTCGCCTCTGAGTTGTCCTCATCCACTCCTGGATGACCTGGACCTTCTTTGTCATGGCCTTGACCATCTCCAGTCCCACAAGTGATGACTCCCTAGGGTCTGTCCAGCACAAAGGAGATCTACAAGGTCGGTCGTACAACGCCTCGTATGGTGTCATCCCGATGGTGGAGTGGTAGCTGTTTTTGTACGCAAACTCCACCAAGGGTAGGTGGTCCTCCCAACTACGACCAAAGTCGAGGACACATGCACGAAGCATGTCCTTGATAGTCTGAATGGTCCTCTCCGTCTCACCATCCGTCTGAGGGTGAAAGGCTGTGCTCAGATGTAGCTGCGTCCCGAATGCCTCCTGCAACCCCTTCCAAAGCCGGGAAGTAAAGCGAGCATCTCGATCGGAGATGATAGATGATGGAACACCATGAAGCCACACAATCTCCTGAACATAAATTCGTCCCAAGCTCTCCACTGAGCCCTGCTCTCTGATGGGTAAGAAGTGAGCCAACTTGGTGAGTCAGTCGACAATCACCCAAATGGAGTCGTGACCTCTGGAAGTGCGTCGAATTCCAGTCACGAAGTCCATAGATATCTCATCCCACTTCCACTCTGGGACCTCCTAGGGCTATACCAATCATGCTGGTACCTGGTGCTTAGCCTTCACCTGCTGGAAGGTGAGGCATCGAGAAATGAATGCTGCCACAGCCTTCTTTATATCCGGCCACCAGTGCTGTCGTCTGAGATCCTGGTACATCTTCATCACTCCAGGATGTACCTCCAAAGGAGAAGTCTGAAACTCTCTCAGCACCTCCTCTCGTAAAGCAACTCGTGCCAAGGTAAGTCCTCTGAAAAGGACGTCGTTCTCTGCTCTAAAAGAGAAATCATCAAGTGCCAGTCCTGAGGATATCTACGCACGTCGCGTCTCACAGTTAGCATCTCCACACTGTGCCTCTCTGACCCGCTGCAGTAGTGGAGGGGTGACTGTGAGAGACTCGAGGAAGACTGCTCTATCTCTATCCATGAAGGATATCTGCAAAGAGGCTAGCTTCTCTGTCGCCTCCTCATGTAACTGAATGCCCGTCCTCCTGCTGAGGGCATCTGCTACCACGTTCCCCTTTCCAGGAGTATAAACTATCTCAAAGTCATAGTCCTGAAGGAACTCGCACCATCTCCGCTGTCTCAGATTCAGATCCTTCTAAGGGAAGATGTATCTGAGACTCTGATGGTCAGAAAAGACTTTAAAACGCTCGCCCATCAGATAGTGTCGCCATTTCTTCAGAGCGAAGACCACTACTGCTAACTCCAGGTCATGGGTAGCGTAGTTCTTCTCATGCGGCCTCAACTGACGTGATCCATATGCGATCAATGCCCGATCCTGCATCAGGACACATCCAAGTCCGGTCCCTGATGCATCATAGTAGACTACGTACCCTAATCCCTCCTCAGGAAACCTCAAGTTAGGTGCGCTGGTCAATATCTGTCTCAGCTCCTGGAAGCTCTGTTGACATCTGTCTGACCACACAAAGGGTTTCCCCTTCTTGTTCAAATCTGAGAGTGGTGTCACAACTCTGGAGAAGTCTGGCACAAATCTCCGATAGTATCCAGCTAGTCCCAAGAAACTTCGCACCTCCGTCACGCTCCTGGGTGGCTCCCAAGCTAGCACTTCATTGATCTCCGTAGGATCCACTGCAACTCCAGCCTCATAGATGACATGTCCCAAGAAGTGGACCTCACGTATCTAGAACTGGCACTTAGAGAGCTTACCATAAATCTGGTTCTCTCGGAGTGTGTCTAGTACAACCCGTAAGTGGTAGGCGTGCTCCTCCTCAGTCGTCGAGTAAATCAAAATGTCGTCGATGAAGACCACGACAAATCGATCGTGGTGTGGCTGAAAGATCCAGTTCATGAGGGCCATGAACACTGCTGGAGCATTGGTTAATCCGAAAGGCATAACCAAGAACTCATAGTGGCCATAACGACATTTGAAGGCCGTCTTTTGCACGTCCTCGTCTCGAACTCTGAGCTGATGATAGCTTGACCTGAGTTCTATCTTCGAGAACCACCGTGCTCCCTTGATCTGATCGAAGAGGTCATCAATCCTCGGTAGTGGATACTTGTTCCTCACTGTCACCAGGTTCAGGCGACGAAAGTTGACACAAAGTCGCAAGCTCCCATCCGCCTTCTTGGAAAACAATATCGGGGAATCCCAGGGTGAAACACTGGGTCGGATGAATCCCTTGCCCTGCAAGTCCTCCAACTGTACTCGTAGCTCTCGAAGCTCGGTGGGGTCCATCCGATATGATGGAGTCGATATCGGGGTTTTCCCGGGCTATAGGTCAACATAAAAGTCTACCTCTCTGCGTGGAGGTATCCCTGGAACGTCGTCGGGGAAAATGTCCGCAAACTAATCCACCACTGTAGGAAAACTAGGACTCCGCACGTCAATAGTTCCTAGTATGAGGTTATCCAACTGGTGAGTGATGGGATGTCCTCTCCTCCGCAGAAGTCCATCCTGTGCTGCGAAGGCTCCCTTCTCGCCGGTGAAGGTGAACCTGCTCCCGTCGGTGCGTACACATCGCACCTTGCGCCTAATACAGTCAATCTGTGCATGGACTGTAGACAACCAATCCATTCCCAAGATGATGTCGCAAGGCCTCGACGTTGCTACAAGAAGATCCCAGCCGAAGCTCTCGCCTCCTAGAGTAAGCTCACACTGCCGGCACCAGTGCCTAATCGTCGAGTCTACTCCCGTAGGAGTCTCTAGCCGTAAGGATCGAGCCAACGGCTCTGTCGGAATCTCCGACCACCGAACAAGGGCAGTGGCTGTGAAATAATGACTCACTCCTGTGTCTATAAGAACTGCAGCAATGGTGGAATAGACATAGATAGTACCTTGAATCATCTCGGGCGCGCCGTGGTCGTAGGCCTCTGCTGCCTGGAGCTGTGCATGTCTCTGCCCGCCAACTCCCTGTGGTCGGGGTGGACCTCCTTGTGGTGGTGGTGGTGGCAGAACCTCAAAGCGTCGCCCACCACCTGATGCTCGGCCAGCTCCTCTGCCTCGTCCGCCTACTCCCGGAAGACCGCCACGGTCGACCCTCTTCCTCTACCTCGATGGTCCCTCAATCGTCTGCTGCTCCTTGGCACGGTGGGTCGGGCAATCACGAGCCACGTGGCCCTGCCCGCCGCATGAGTAGCACTGCCTGCCTCTCGAAAGACTGGCTCTATGCTGTGTGTCCCGCACTGCTGAGCCAGTGTCCTGAGGTCGTCTTCCTACGGGTCTAGTCTGCCTGGACCCATGAGTCATCCGTCGACTGCCTGCTGCAGAAGACTCTTCTACGTGCCACCCTGCGGTGGGTCTCCGCGCTGGTGTAGACTCAGCAAGAAAGCTCTCGATCAAATGGTCCCACTCCAGTACTCCTGTCTGAGTCTAAATGTTGAGGGATATTAGTGATGCCCTGATCTCGTGTCTTAATCCCTGCTCAAAGGTCCAGGCCCGGAAGAATGGGTCTCATACCATGTCTGTAGAGTAGCGTGAGAGATCGGTAAATCTCACCGAGTACTGGGCGACCGTCATGCTGCCCTGCCACAGCTGAAGAAACTCCTGAATGAGTACCGCACGGAGGGTGGTTGGGACGAACTCCGAGCGGAAGAGGCTCTCAAAGTCCATCCAGAGAATAGATGCCTCATCGTGCACCTAGACCATCAATCCCCACCATCTGCCTGCTGCCGCGTGCAGTAGACTCTCTATGAGGATCACCATGAGGTTTGCTGGTGTCCTCACAAACCGAAAAACTCTCACCACTGCCTCCAACCAGTCCTCGGCTGCCTGGGGGTCCGTCTCCCAGCGGAACCTGGGCGGTCGCTGGTGCTGGAACTCATGTAGGGCACTGAGGTGACGTGCATCGCCAGCGGCTGGGGATGGAAGCATCGGTGTCTCGGCGGGTAGAGCTACCGTCGGTTCCACTGCTGACAAAGGGCCCTGCACCGAGGCCTCGTCGCTCGGTGGGTTGTCGTCATGCTCGACTCTCGGAACCATAGCTGGCTGCCGTCGTGGGGCCATCCTGAAAAGGAAACAGGTGCGCCATGGTCAGAATAGTATACCTGGTGATCTGACACAAACTAATCACAAAGAAAACTTGAAACACACACGCAATCAACGTTATCTTGCATTAAGTCGGAAATCATAAGTCAGGGTCCTGGTGTACGGATACGTCGGCCGCCGCACCAACACTCGACTCCCTGGACTGATAACCACACTCAATACGCTAAACACTATTTCTTCATATAGAAAAAGATCAGAGTCCCAAGTTCTACGGTAGAACCGAACTCCATTAATACCAATTTGTCACGACCCATCCTCGGGGCCCGTGTCGTGACTACCCCAAGCCCGCCTACCATAGGCCAGGGGTAGGCGACTAGCACCAAGGCGTAAATCCCGGTAAAAAGGGAAGGCATTACCTTTGTAAAGTAAACAAACACCACAGAGTAAACAAGCAGTATAAGTAAACACTAAGTAAAATTTGGTACAAGACTAAGTGCGGAAAAGTAAGTGGGCTAGTATACAAACCCAAACTGAAAGTAAAGTACAACTGGAAAGGGAAAACAACAACTGAAAAGTAAAGCTGCAACGCCGAGCTGTCCACTAGAAATCCCACCTGAAGGGTGGGAACAGATAGCTCTACTGCTCCTCGGGTCCCGCCGTCCCCTCCAAGTATGTCCCGCCCAGTGGTCCACCTCCAGGTATTGTCCTGCTCTGCAAGCCTCGAACACGATCAACGTTGTCCGTCGTCTGCAACCAACACAACGTAGTGCGGGCATAGCCCGTGTAGGGGTGAGTATAAGCTTCTCAGTAGGGACCTAGAGACCCCCAAAGGTCTCCCCATATCCACAAAGGATAAACCAAAAAAGGAAAGTTAAATCACGAAGTAACATCCGACACTGCTTAGGTATATTCCCATGCATATAACTAAGTCATCAATTCTCATTCGGCTCCAACATCCGAGCCCAAGTACAACCCAATCCACACTGGAAAGAAAAACGTAAATCCACACAGGATAACACAACACAATCCACACATGAAAGTAAAACAGGATTCAGCTCACACAGGTATACTTCTTCGAAAGACGATAGAGATGATCACTAATCCATCTAAGTCGTCGGACCCACAAAGGATCGAAAGGTACTAACCCCCGCAATGACCCACACAAGAACCAACCCACAAAGGATCTGTAGGTGCTGGATCACACAGAACCGCTGAGCGCTGACCCACACAGGATCAGACCCACACAGGATCGGTAGCACTGATCCACACAGGATCGTTGAGTGCTGAAGTCATCGTCATCGAATCCACTGAGGATCTCTACACAGTCTTCGTCCCAGTCACAGTAGCAGTCGCAGCCAGCTCTAGGGTTCCCTCACACAGCAAGCTCGTTCGGGAGGGTCCGCTCCATGAGCCGAGAGGCTGATACATCAACTGACACATAGTCCAGAGTTGATGTTTCCAAAAGTTCTGTATCGTCAACATGAACTCAACGTCGCAGACGGCGCGTCAATCGGACGCCCAGTCTGAGAGTTATTGGCTTTTTCGTCCCAGGGGCCCGGTTGGTTTTTAAGGCAAAACCAACCTTACCATACTCTACCTGCATCCAAACCTCAGGCAGAGTAAGCCAAAATATCCGTCTCACTAAGAGGAATCCAACAAAGTCGACAGCACGTCATTCGGGCGTCCGGAGATTAAGATATGAGTGTTTCCGCTCCGAGGGCCCGGTTGGTTTCATGTATGAACCAACCCGGCCGAATCCAATGTATTCTGAAACCTTGAGTGTGATATACTAAAACGACTGTCTCGATTCGAGGATTGCATTACAACTGACGGTGCATCGATCGGTGGTTTGTAGCCCATGTTATGGGAAAAAGACCGAAGACGGTTAGAAAACGGGGGTTTCGGGCCCGGACCGACCCGGCCCGAGACCCCCCGGTCGGCCCGAACCAGGTTGAACCGCCCTGGGTCCGGGTCGGTGTGGACCGGCGCGGCCTGGCCCAACTAGGCGCGGCCCGGTCTGGCGCAGCCCGGCCCGGTCGGCGCGGCCAGGCCTGGGCACAGCGCGCCCAACGCGCTGGCCAGCTCGACCAACGGCCGAGCCGTTGGACGGGGGGGGGGGGGGGGCTGCCCCCCTGGTGTAACCGCGGCCCCCCAATTATGGGAGTTGTTTGTAGGCCGTGCGGGGGAATTAATTCCCCTGGTTTCACCTTGTCCGGCTGGCCCGCACCGGCCGGCCTGTTCTGCCAACAAGGACCGGTGACGGCCGGTCCTTCCTCCCTCGCTGACACCGGCGGCCCGGAACCGGTCGTCGGTCACCCTGCTCCGCTGTGGCACAGAACCGGTCGTGGCTCGGTTCATCCGGTGCGGTGGGATGGCACCGCGCCCTTCTTCTGCGGCCCCGCTCAGGCCACGGTGTCTTCGGTTTTCTTCGATGCAGCGCGACGGCGTCGCGTCCTTGTTCAACTTCACGACGTCGCGCATTACTTGTCGTACGATCCCGCGTGGTGTGACGGCACCACGCCATTCCATCCCAACCATAAATAATCAAACAAGGATAAAGGAGGTGGGTCGGTCGTTTTTTTGCAGTCCGGACTCCCCTCGTTAACCAATATCATTTGGTCGTATAACTACGAAGAACGACAAACTAGAAATCACGAACGAAAATAATTAAATAAACCCCTACCTTGATAAAAGAGATGAAGAACGTCGGTGTCGCGAAGTGAGGATTCGAATACGTTGACGGAGATTTCGTCACGGGAAACCATCATGAAAAGAGACGTCGTGGAAGAAAAACGTCGTGGATGAAGAAATCACGTCGCGGGTCGGTGTTGCGGAAGACGGTCTTCGAGGGCTCTGTGCTCCACGTCGGAGATCGTTCGTTCTTCGCATTCTTCATCAAAGTGAATGAAGAAATCAAGACTTCCTTAGCTTTTTCTCCAAAGGATCTCAAACAACTAAACACCAACCCAATAAAATAAGTTCTTAACTTATTTTATTAACACATCAAGGCTTTTGAAATTCATGTGTTTGAATTCCACATTAACTCACCTCATTAATTTCATAAGTTAACAAACCTAAGTTAACAAAATTAATGGGAGTTGAGGGGGTTAGAGGATATGAAGGGTTGGGGTTCCTGTGGGCACCACCAACCTCATAACCTCCCAAGGGAGGTTGGGTAGTTACCCAACTTCCATCCAAAGGATGAAACACTTAGAGTAAAAAAAAAATTGTTGTTAAATTTTTATTTTTAACTTCCACAATTTTTATCATCAACTCTCGTGAAAACGGAACTCCAGAAATGGCGTTCCTAAGCAATTACCGGAACTACAGTTCCATCAGTGCCCTCGGAATTTGATTCCAAGCAACGGTTCAAAAGATAGAAAAATCCGCACATTCGTTCACTGAACGTACCCGAGCTAAACTTCGGATTGAAGTTCCGGGCACACCGGGCCTCGAAATAGTGTGTCGTCTAAAACTGCGTTCTTGTAAAATCCCAAAGAATATTAAGAAAAAATTTCCCTTGAATTTTATGGGTCTTTAAAGAGACATTGCTTACGTTGAAGTCATGAATTGATGCACTCAAAAGCAATGAACCACTGAACTGGATATTCAGAACATGTATTCATACAACACTGACAATTGTGCGCAACACTTACCCTATGCATGCAAGATCTGACTTTTGCGCACAGAAAATATTTCACGTGAATACACCCTTTAGGCGCAACTATAAATTTTTCCACGTAACATAAATTATTTTCGTGCAATCATAATTTTTCTATGCAACTCTATATTTTTTGTGCAGCCGTAAATTAACAGTACACCTCTAATTTTTACACACATCTCCCTTTTCATGCAACTATTACATATATTAGAACTCAGATCTTCTCTAAGTCTTTGTCCATACCGAATTAGGGGGTTACCTATTATTTATAGGCATCACTGACCCCTAAATGTGAAACCCAAAGTGTCTCCTAAAACCTCTAATTCTGCATGTAATACTTTTCTCACAGGAACCATTTTCCGCGCACATCTCCAAATTTTTCGCACAACTCATGCCTTTGAAATTTTTTGACATTCTGATCCTGAAACATGATTTACGCACAATTTTCTAAGAACCTACAATATTTCATGCAACATCATTTTCAAAACACACATTTCTCTATTTTTTGATTTCGATGGCCCAAAAATTGCCAAACACTAGGAAAGGACACCGCCTTCAATACTATTGTCCTCTTAAACTGTATGAACTCATTCTTGGAAAACATTATGAACATCCAATACGGATTGAAAACAAAGGCACAAAAAACCCTAATTATTGAAAATAAAGGTTGTGGTTCCAACAATCTCCCCCTTTGTTTTTTTTGGAAATCTCCAGATAAAATCAATAGAGCACCAGCCACTATCAAAACATGAAATTAAAAATCACTCATCCAACACTCTAAGTCTATGTGAGAAATTCTCAGTGTAAATAAAAGTGGGTATTCTTGAATTGGGTTACCACTTTATTAAATTCTTAATAACTCCCAAGAAATCATCTTACCGTGTCATTGAATCATTACATGTCCAATGTATTCCTTCTCATCCTATCACCGAATTATGATTGTATGTCCTTCACATATCCTGAAATTATTCCTTCACCCCAAATGAAAATAAACCCAAAGACCAGTTTTTGTCCATTGTATAGCTCACAACAACCCCTGGATAGTAACTCCCGCATAAACTGGCATCACATCCACATATATATGAAAACCAGTTAACATAACATGGGAGAGGGTTATTTTGTAACAACCTCATGCAGTGGGAGGTGGATGGACACCAATTTTCAACCGATGTTTCTCAAATAAATCCAATTACAATGGCTTGGTCGAGATATCAGCCACATGATCATCAGTTCCCACATGATCTATTTTAATCACACCTCCTTCAAATTTAACATTGATAAAGTGATAACTGATTTTAATATGTTTTGTGTGAGAATGTTGAATAGGATTATTTATATGATCAATTGCACTCTTGTTATCATAGTAAATCACCATTGGTTGTTTCACCTCATTACCAATATCTGTAAATTGTTTCTTCATCTGTAGTAGTTGATTTCATTCCTTTGTAGCTGAGATATACTCATCTTCAGCAGTACTAAGAGAAGTAATTTCTTGTTTCATGTTCAACCAGCCAACACATTTCCACCAAATATAGAATGCTCCACCACTATTGGACATTCTGTCCACTATATCTCCAGCGTAGTTAGTATCATAATTTGATGATAATTCATTGTTCCTTCATGTATTAAAGTATAACCCATAATTATGAGTACCTTGAATGTACCTCATGATTTTTTTACTATTTCTATATGTTCTTCTTCATATAACTCTAAAATTATTCTACTAGGAAAGTTTCAAAGACAATATTAGTCTGTATTGTTGTTAGGTATAGTATGCTTCCAATAATACTCATGTACATGGTGGGATCTACATAGATCCCATCCTCATGCTCTCTAAGATTGGTTCCAACCATAATCAGAGTTGACATTGGTTTGTATTCACACATATTAAATCTCTTTAGCAACTCTCTTTCATACTTTTTATGAGAAATAAAATGAAATCCTTCTTTTTATTCACCTGAATCCCCAAGAAATATGTGATCTCCCCAATCATGTACATTTCAAATTCTAATTTCATGTGATTGGAAAATTTATCCAATGATTTTTTCATACTTTCACCAAATATAATTTCATTAACGTAAACTAGAACCACGAATTGATCTTTTGGATAATTCTTCACATATAGATTGTGATGTACTCCTCCTCTTTTGAATTTCAGCTTCTTGAGATAAGAGTCTAGCCGAGAATACCATGCTCGTGGTGCCTTCTTCTAACCATAGAGAGCCTACCTTAGTTTACAAACCATTATTTCCTCAGTACCAAATATAAAACCCACTTCTTGTTCTATGTAGACTTATTCTTTGAGAACACCATTCAACAATGTCGTATTCACATCCATTTGATATACTTTATATCCTATTTGGATTTCTATGAATGAAAAATATCGATTGGCTCTAGTCTAGCCACTTGTGCAGTGGTTTCTTCAACATCAACACCTTCTATCTGTGAGTATTTTTTATATAACATTTGGTCCTTTTTTCTAATAACACTTCCATGCTCATCAAACTTGTTCTTGAAAATCCACATTATACCAATCACATTGTGACCATTGGGTCCATTTACTAGATCCCATGTCAGATTCTTTTCAATCTGATCTAATTCTTCATTAATGGAATTCTCCCATGATTCAGCCATTACACCTTCTTCAAATATGGATACTTCCACAATGGATAGAAATATATATTGTCTGTCATTCCTCATTATCTCTGTTTCTGTGGGTGCAGTCCAATCCCCAATAATGTTGGATTGATCAATTTCTTCTCTTTGATTCCCCCTTCGAGTTTCAACTGCATTCTCTCAAGCCAATGTTTCTTTATCAAATTATTCTTCTAAGTCAACATCATGATGTGAATATTTAGTGTTTTTTACACCTTCCTCTAATTATTTTTGTGCATTTACTCCACATTCACTTCCTTACTCATTTTCTATCACATCCGCATATGAAATACTTAAAGAATTTGTGGTTTTATCTTCAATGATCTTATCATCAAAGCTTTCCATAATCCTTCTTAGGAACTTGTTGAAATACTTGTTGGATTTACTATTCATTGAGTATCCATGGAAAATTTCATTATCTGCATTGTCTCTATACTTACCTTGATTTAATTCTTTGTTTATGATTAATTATTTACCTCAAAAAACACAATATTACTATAAACAAGGCTTCCATCCTTTCCATAATTCATATGGTGTCTTTGTCTCACCCATATAAATCCCTGTTGGATTTTGAATATACATTGCAGCTTGAATGGCCTCTTTCCAGTAATGTAGTGGAATACTACTTTCAATCAGCATAGTTCATTCCATGTTGTTCACCTGTCAACTCATGCACTCAACAACTCTATTTTGTTGTGGAGTTCTCACTAAAGCTACCTCATATTGTATCTCATGCTTCCCTAGGTAATATTCATATTCAATGGATGTGTATTCCTCTCCATTTTCACATCGTAGCACATGGATTGTTCATCATGTATCATTCTCAGTGATTCAAGGATATGTTTTCATGCATTCAAGAACTTGTTGTTTCCTGTGAATAACCATTACACATGCCATTATACCGTAATCATCTATGAAAATGAGAATGTACCTTTCTCCATGAGTTCCTGAAACATTTATTAGCCCACATACATCTCTATGAAAGAGATCAAGAAGATGATATTCCCTTTTCTTTATTTGGACCATATGAACTGCAGACCAGCTTCCCCTGAATGCAAGCATTACAAGACTTTTTATATTTATGCTTCAGGTTGGGAATGTCTATGACAATATTCAGTAATGATATTTTTTAAATGTCTTAAAGATTTAAGATCCCCAATCATTGATGCCATAGGTTATTTTATTCTACTATATTCATGTAGAAATTTTTTTTATTGTCAACCAGATAGTGGTTTCCTTCTATTCTGCATCCCTTTATAAGTGAATTTCCTATCTTTTCATTTATAGTGCAACCATTTTGATTAAATGTATCTATAAGTCACGAGTGACAATGTTGAGCCACACTGAGGAGATTATGACATAGGCCATCTACATAATGGACTTCAGTTTTCTTTAGCTCTACATTAGCTAGTTCAGTACTTTCACTAAAATTGATTTTTCAGAGCTCCATCATTACCAAATTGTATTGTTCCATCAACCCTCTTTTTGACATACATTAACAATCCTGCACTATCTGTCATATGAGATACAAAATTCTATCTAAAATCTAGATGCTGTTATTTTTTGTATCTTTGAGTGCCACCTCTCCATGGGTGGATTTCTCAATTTTCTTATTTTCTTTCCATGAGACATTGGATTGAGTGTATAAAATTGATGGCCTTTCAATTATTTCATCTATGTATATGGGTTCTTCATAGTCGATATATTCTTCCAGAAGATAAAACTAGTTTTTAAGAGAAACACTATATTGTTGATGAGATTTGACTTGTCTCGGACTCTGGTGTTAGGTGTATTTGTCCCTCCTCTTCCTACAATCAACAGCCTTATGAAAAAAGTTAGAACAAAAAAAACAATATTCATATAAGCGGTTTCTTCTAAAAGATTTAGGATATGAATTTCTTCTCCTTTGTTTAACTCCCATATATTATCCATTAAAATAGACTCTATCATATTTGCAATAATACATGGTATGGCCCAGATATCCATACAACTGACACTTTGTGATATGAAATGTCTTCTCCCATTTTTTAATCCTCATTCTTTCGTTCGTGGGACAATAGTTTGAGTGTTTGTTTCTCCTAGAGGATTGAAGATAGTCTTCTGTTATGCTTTAATTTTGAATTAGAGGTTTCTCTTTTAGCACAATAGTTGACATTTCTACATGACCCACATTCAGATTTCCTTTATTTTGGTCCCTTTTGTTTGCAGCATTTGATGATTCGGCCTCACAACCGATTTCACTATTCACATAGAAGTGGGTCTTTGATCATTAAACATCTTTTCAACTCCATTAGAGCCATGTTTTTCTCTCTACAAAAACTACGCATCTGAGAACCTTCCAAACAATATTTTCTTCTTTGATTATTTTGAAATTCATTCACTCTCAAGTTTAATCTTAAGAGTAACAACTTTCTCCTCAAGACCCTCAGAAGTCTTGGAATGTTCTTCCAGTCTGGAGGTGAGGTCATTGAGGACCCTTTTTTGATCTTCAATTCTCAACTTTAGTGTCACAACCCGTCCTCAGGGCCCGTGTCGTGACTACCCCAAGCCTGCCTTCCATAGGCCAGGGGCTGGAGACTAGCACCAAGGCGTAAATCCCAGAAAAAGTGAAGGCATTTCCTTTGTAAAGTAAACAACGAACATCACAGAGCAAGCAGTCAGAAGTAAACACTATGTAAAAGATGAGTACTACAGTAAGTGCGGAAAGGTAAGTGGGCCAGTATACAAACCCAAACTAAAAGTAAAGTACAACTGGAAAGGGAAAATAGCAACTGAAAATTAAAGCCACCACGTCAAACTGTCTACTGGAAATCCTACCTGAAGAGTGGGTACAGAAAAGCCTCCACTGCCCCTCAGGTCCAGCTGACCGCTCCGAGTACGTCCCGCCCAGTGGTCCACCTCTAGGTACCGTCCTGCTCTGTAAGCCTCCACCACGATCAGCGCTGTCCGTCGTCTGCAACAACACAACGTAGTACGGGCATAACCCGTGTAGGGGTGAGTATAAGCTGCTCAGTAGGGACCCCGAGACCCCCAAAGGTCTTCCAAAATCCACAAAGGATAACCACAAAGGAATGATAAAATCACGAAGTAACATCCGGCACTGCTTAGGTATATGCCAATACATATACCTAAGTCATCAATTCTCACTCGGCTCCAACATCTGAGCTCAATTACAACCCAGTCCACACAGGAAAGCAAAACGTAAATCCACACAGGATAGCACAACACAATCCACAAAGGAATGTAAAACAAGATTCAGCTCACACAGGTATACTTCTTCATATGACGTTAGAGATGATTAGATGTATTCACTGATTCATCTAAGCCGTCGGACCCACAAAGGATCTGTAGGTACTAACCCCCGCAATGACCCACACAGGATCGATCATGAAGTTGAACCCAATGCTATTGGGAAACTCCTTCTTCATCAATTACAATGGTTATGTCGGTACAACCAAGCGCTTCCCTCTCACCTTGGACTGCTGTAGTACTCCACCTATCAAGTACTGTGGGCCTGCTGCTACAACCAAGCGCTTCCCACCATAGGTCTACCGCTACAACCAAGCGCTCCCCCTCATAGCCTCTAGAGGTACTCCTTCTGTTGAGTACCACGGGTCAGCCGCTACAACCAAGCGCTCCTCCATCGTGGGTCTGCCATTACAACCAAGCGCTCCCCCTCATAGCCTCCAGAGGTAATCCTTCTGTTGAGTACCGTGGGTCTGCCGCTACAAAAAAGCGCTCCTCCGCCATGGGTCTGCCGCTACAACCAAGCGATCCCCACTGGGCTATCTGTAACACACCAATTCGTTCGATCAACAGTGGTCAAGTCTCAACTGGCTCTAGGGTTTCTGCCCATAGCATGATCGTTCCGGGAGGGTCCACTCCACGAGCTAAGAGGTTGATGCATCAACTGACATGTAATCCGAAGTTGACATATCCCAAGATGTACCGTAGTGGTCACTGCTGAAAACACGGAGGATTCCCGTACTGTTTTAATCATCATCGCAGTCGAGTCCACTGAGGAGCTCTGTACAGTCGTTGTCGTCACAGTAGCCGTTGCAACCAGCTCTAGGGTCCCCGCACACAGAAAGCTCATTCGGGAGGGTCCGCTCCACGAGCCGAGAGGCTGATATATCAACTAACACATAGTCTAGAGTTGATGTATCCAAAAGTTCCATATCGCCGATAGGAACTCAACGTCGCAGACGGCGCGTCAATCGGACACTCGGTCTGAGAGTTATTGGCTTTTTCATCCCAGGGGCCCGGTTGGTTTTTTAAGGAAAAACCAAACCGACCATACTCCACCTGCGTCCAAACCTCGGGCAGAGTAAACCAAAAGATCCATCTCACTTAGAGGAATTCAACAAAGTCGATGGCACATCAATCAGACGTTCGAAGCTCAAGATATGAGCGTTTCCACTCTGACGGCCCCGTTGGTTTCGTGTACGAACCAACCCGGCCGAATCCAAAGTATTATGAAACCTTGAGTGTGATATACCGAAATGACCGTCCAAATCCAAGGATCGCATCGCCAGTAACGGCGTGTCGTTCTGAGGCCCGTAGCTCATGTTATGAGCAAAAGACCAAGGAGGTCCAGAAATGGGGGGTCTGGGCCCGGACCGACCCGGCCTGACCCCCCCTGGGTCGGCCCGATCCAGGCGACCCGACCCGGATCCAACCCAGCCCGGCCCGTCCTGGCCAGAGTGGCCCGGCCCGGCCTGGGCGCGACCTGGCCTGATCCGGCGGGTCGGCTCGGCTAGGCTCGGCCGAGCGGCCGAGTGAAGGAAATCCAGGGGCGGGGGAGCGCTGGCCCCGCGTGAGAACACTGCGGCCCCACGTGGGGCCGCCCTTGGTCAGCGGACGTGGAAGGGCTACGTCCCATGTCTCGCCGGGCCCGCGCGGTCGCGGGTCTATCGGTCGCCGCCGCCATGGCTTCAATCGCGGCGGCTCCGTCCGGCGGCGCACCGGGGCGCCGCCGGTGGAGTCCGCGGGCCACCAGAGTTGCTCCGGTGGTCCAATTTCGTTTTCGTCTGCGCCGTAGCTCATCCCGGGTCCCTTCCTTCACTGCGGAAACAAAAAATCATCTCTGTGGCCCGTTTTTTCGTCGTCCGTCATTCCTCACACCAAGAACAAAAAGGGCGGTGGGTTCGGACTTGTTCATTGTTGCGCACCCACCACATTAGCGGTTTGAAACAACACCATAATTCCCAGTAGTTAATAAACCTTGAACCGCATTAATAATCCACGGACCACCTTTTTAATTGGTTGGTGTGTGTTCTTGCCTTGGAGGAAAACAAACATGGGTATTAACATTTTCAAAATGACCCCTACCTTCGTCGTCGTCGGACGCGAGTTCGTCGCGGAATTGACCGTCGCGGAAGAAAATGATCGTCGCGTCGCAGAAGGGCTTCGCTGTCGCGCGGTACTCGGTGTCGCGTAGACAAACTACGAGGATCAAGGACATACAGATTTAATTATAACAATTAAATCCATGTTGATGTTATAATCCACAAAGAATTAAAAGGACCACAATCCCCTACCTCAAGATGCTGATCGAAGATTGTCGTAGGGATGGAACATCGCGGAAGAAGCGTCGGCGTCGCGTCGATCTCTGGGGGCCGGCGTTCTTCACATTCTTCGTGTTCTTCGCATTTTTCGCGTTCTTCACGAAGGAGGATGAAGATCTTTAGAGATTCTCCAAAGGTTTAACACAACAACCAGATAATAAAATAAGTCCTCATCTTATTTTATTATCAACTAAAGAATTTGAAAAACAAAGATAAGTAACGAACAATTAATTCATAGAATTAATTGCAACGAACTAACCGCCCAATTAATAGGGGCGTTAAGAATTTAGAAAACGCGTCAGTTGACTTTCGTTTAATAAGAGTTTTGTGGGTGCGTTACTTATAGGAAAAGAAACGGTGGGGCTCGTGCAGGACCCACCTCACAAATATCGTAACAAGAGAGTAGGATGTTTTGGGTTTCACCCTATCCACTTCAACTCAGCATAAGCAGCTTTAAGTGGCTTTAAGCGGTTTTAAGTGAAATAAAATAAAGTTTGTCATACCACATTATTTTATTTCTTAACTTAAAGCCCAAAAATTTAAAAACCACACCCGAGAAAACGCAACTCCGAAAGAGGTGTCTCTAAGAAATAACTGGCGCTGCGATTCCATCGGTACCCTCGGAATTCGATTCCGAGAACTGGTTCAAAAGTTAGAAAAACTCTTTCGTTCGTTCACTGAACGTACCTGAGACAAACTTCGGAAAATGATTCCGGGCACACCGGGCCTCGGAATCACGTGCCGTCAGAAACTGTGTTCTTGTAAAATTCCAAAGCAAATTAAGAAAAAAAAATTTCCTTGAAATTTACGGGTCTTTACATCTAGATCCACTAAATCATCATTGATTTCAAGGATTTCAGACTATATATTCACTAATTCTTCCTGTCATTCAATTTTTTCTTAAAATTGATCAACATATTCAACGTATTATTCTACAATTGATTTTCACTTATTCCAACTTTTACGTTTAATATTAAGATTACTAACAATATCCTTAAGATTAAAATCAGAATTGGAACAAGGTTTCAATTGATTTGCTACACCATTATCGTCTGATTTTTCAATAGTGAATATCGTGGTTTCTAGTTTTAAATTTGGGTTCTTTATCTTCACAGAATTCATTATCATCATCATCTTATTCACATAAAATACTCGTATTTGGTAATTTCTGTATATATTTTAATTCACCCTTTTTGTAATAACATTTTTGAGGCTTCTCAATGTTTTCATCATCTCTATCTTAGTCATCGATCATTCTTATGCACGGAGAGGCAATGTGCCCAACATTTCCACAACGAATGCAAGAAAGAGGTTAATTCCCTTTGAATTTCCATTGTCCATTCAAGAACTTCATGAAATGAGAGAATGAATTTATTTTTCCTCATCGTCTTCGTCACAACTATATTTTGAAATTTTTAGTTTCTCCATGGATTTGAATTCCAAATCATAGAATTACTTCCATCAAATAGGGGTAAGACACTAACACTTCTTGAATTCTCAATGATGGTATAAGACTGATCAAACACCAGTAACCACCCTCTGATACCACTTGAAGGACCCTGAAACACCCTGCGAGGGGAGGAGGGGTCAGGGGGTAAACATTTTCTTCTTATGTTTGTGGATATTGTTTCCATGTTGGTAGGAACTTGTTGAATCTTTCAAACAAATGAAAGTAGGTAGATGACAAAACACTGTTACTTGGTTCAGTACAAAGGGCTACATCCAAGGATTATACGCTGACAGGGTGTCAGTCGTACCTAAATCCACTTATCATTATTATTTTGAGGATAACAATATATATTCATTGTAACTTAGTTCCTAGCACACTACCTTTACAAAGGTTCAGGGATAGCTCACAACATCCCTCAGATCACTTCCCTCGACTCCCCCTAGCCCACTGGGTTGAGAGAATTCAAACTCAGTTTATCGACATGATGGTTGCTTCAATATATTTTCATTGAATTATTTGTCTCAATTTACAATAAGGCATTTATTTCATTTAAGTCCTGAAATGATGCACTTGAAATCACTACACCACTGAACCGGATATTCATAACATGTATTCAGCCTACACTGACAAGTACGTGCATCACCAACCATGTGCATGCAACATCTGACTTTTACACGCAGGATTTTCTTTTCGCATAGAAAATAATTTTTCCAACAACACCCTTTACATGAAATGGTAATTTTTCCATGTAGTTTAAATATTTTCCAGGCTACAGAAATTTTTCCATGCAACTCTATCTTTTGTGCGCAACCGAAAATTTTATGTGCACCACTAACTTTTCCGCACATCTCTCTTTTTGCGCAACCTCTACACATATCAGAACTTGGATCTTCTATATGTATTTGTCCATACAGAATGAGGTGGGTTACCTATTATTTATAATATTCGCAAACCCATATAATTAAAACCCACCGTGTCACACAAATCCTCCCATTCTACGCGCAATACTTTTCACGCTGGAACCGTTTTCCACGGCTATCTCTAAATTTTTCGCGCAGCTCATGCTTTTTCTAGTTTTTGATGTTTTGATCCCAAAACATTCTTTTCATGAAATTTTCCAAGAACATAAAATATTTCATACAACATAGTTTGTGAAACACAAATTTCTCCATTTTTTGATTTTTAGGGAAAAAATTTCGCAAACACTAGGAAGTGGTGTCACCTTCGATATTGTTCTTGGCGTGAACTGTATGATCCCTTTCCTCGAAAACATTCTGAAACTTCAATGAGGATTTACAAAAAACAAAAACGAAATCCCATTTCTTTCAAAATAACAGTCATGGTACCAACACATCTGTCATCATGGATTTTTTCAATTCATCTAAGTGTGAAAATCATAAAATTCACAAATAATAATCTTAATGTATAAGGACCAATTCACACATATGTAGATAGTAAAATCCAACGGCACTTATAATTTTATATTTCCTACAATTATGTCTCATTCTCATAATTTCCAACTGGATATCACCATGAGTGTGCGTCATGAGAAGGTTCTTCAAATTCAAATGAGTCTTCACCCTTATAGATAGTATCATTTTTGTCCCTCAAAGGATACCATCTGGATATATAACATATATTCAGGTATAGATTCATTCCACTTCTGGATTCTCATCATAAAAGGGATCCATTGTGACCTTTTAGTGCGACAGTTACTCTTTGTACATTATCAAATACAATTGTATATAAAAGAACAATCATAATGTGATAATGAATTTATTAATATTAAGAATCATGAATTAAAGTTATCATAATGTATACAAAATTTTATATGGAACCAACTACAACAAATACACTCTCATATCTCCACTGATAACTATTGGGGCCTCTTGACCCCCCATTGGAGTTATATTTCATGTCATAAAGTCTTGTAAACTGATCATCAACCTTCATGATGGAGGGATGTATCTATAATACCAAACACATATAGTAGTAAATAAAACACATTATTATTAAATTCATATATGTGTGTTTAAAATAATGTTATAACAATTCATCCCCCTACACGCGGTACAAACTAGGCACTATCACTACCATCGTCAATTGCCCCTCAACTGGATCATGGAAATCAAAGGGTAAAAAATTGTCATAATTTGTGTTTCTAAATAGAAAAACATTTCATCCATTTAAATTTATCATATTTATCAACATTTTAAAAATTTAAATTTATCATTCATAAATAATTATTTTTAATTTAGACAAACAATGAAAATTGATTTCATTACAGTAATTCACCCAAAACATGATTTCCTGTGTGTTCCGAAAATGATGTATAAAAAATAAATCCAGAGTGCATAGAATGATAAATGTATACACAAATCTTATTCCATCCTAGAAAATGAGTAAAAAATTACAAATAAACAATACTACACAAAAAGTGAATCACTAATGTGAAATAACATCTAACTATGAAAACAAACATCAAGAACAAAATACATCATGGGGTATATGGGTTTTTCCCCACTGATGGGTTAGATACTCTCATAAATTCTATCATGAAAAAGGAATTGATAGTAATATTATCCTTCCTGCCATTCCAAAATATTAATATAACATCAATGAAAGTAAACCCCCTCTGATACCACTTTGTAATGCCCCAGCCTAGGTTCCACATGATGGTTACCTGATATGGTTCACCACATCACCTTAAGCATGACTCCCCATATGCAAGAGGTTTATAACTAGAAGTGAGTCTCTAATATAAAATTGGAGAGACTATAACCTCTTTTCCAAGTTCCTCAATTTCATAAATAAAAGAACAATATCCAATGATAATTAAAAATAACCATGATGGTACCATAATAACTAAATACCAACATCACATGATGAATCCAAAATAGAAATAGTAATATACACAACAAATGGAAAATATATGTCATGTAATATCAATTTCAAGTGTCAAATGAAAACACAAAAGACGACACATTGATAAATCCCAGCAGGCCCTGATATCATGTCTGGTTCCCTTATCCATGCTCTATCTCTAATTCCAACTCATCCATCTAACTTTTAGATCTTTTCCATCCCATTCCTTATAAAGATGAAGTCTATTTGGGTATCGATCTGGAAGCCCATTTTGGGAGTGAGTACAACATAGTTAACCTCCCTGAATGGTTTATAAAAAAATATCCAATCTATAACAGTTTTTGCAGTTGTATAGAGATATATAAACAAATAAAAAGTAAAAAAGTTTCACATTTTTTATTCTTTAATCAACAACATCATATTAGTTTCATCCTATTCCATATTCTGAAAAATAAATTAGAGGAATAATCAAAATTAATTATATCATGGTCTTTTATTATTAATTTAAATATGTCTTCATATTTTTAATCTTGAAACATCAATCCAAATACCAATATCTTGGGGTCATATAGCATCAGTATAGCACCCTTTGGGTATGATGAGAATAAATCAATATCTCACACCCTATGTGTATTTGAGGCATCGGTCCTTATTCTATAATTTATATTTAATATGCATGAATTGAGAAACTCGATCTTCAGTTTGGAATCTAGTTTGTATTTAGATAATTAGCCATGTTCTGAGACCCATTTATCAATAAATCACAAATATAACATATATCACATACATGTAAGGGTTAAACATCAATAAACATCTTATCAATGATACACATCATGGTGAAGAATTTTATTTATGATCACAACTATGGTCCTTATCATTAATCACATGGGATAATACGATTAATTTACCATGATTCCAATTATTATCAATTAATCTCATATTTTATTAACCCTCCATGGTTGTGCCAACCAACCCATTAATTCACATTATCAATATAGAAAGGGGATTTAATTCAATTCCAATAAATAATAATACCCTTTTAAAAATTCATAAACCATCATTTTAAGGTAATTATAACACTCAGTGGGGTGACATAAAATCTATTCTCATAATCTTCAACTGGTTTGATAAGTTCAATGGGATCCGTGGAGAGATTCAAAATCACAGGGGAATCACTTCATTAATAAAAATAGAATAGTAATTTCCCAACATAGAAACTCAGTAGTACAATAAAATACACAAGATCATAACCAATAATATAGAAATTATAAATTAGACCACCTACCACATGATTTTTGAGAAATGATCATCAATTAATAATCGTCTATTTAGTGAAAAAAGATATAAATCACAACATTAGAAGAGATCTAGGATCAAAATCTAGGATCAGGATCCAACAAAACAATATCTATAAATAGCTAAATATAATCTAATTACCAATGGTTAAAAATCCACCCTACTTCAACCGAAAATAAATAAAAGATTGATTGAAATCCAAATGAAGGTGAAATCACTTATCATAGAGTGTTCGATTCCTTACACTGGATATTTGATTCACATTGGAATGGGTTCTTGGAGTCTAGGAATCCTCTATAAATCCTCCAAGAGGAAATTAATTCATTTTAGGTTGATCTAGATCAATTTTTGTTATAAACCATGGATTTATGAATTTTTTTATCAATTGTTTGGTGTTTAAACTACCACACACTTTCTTTTATAAGTAGAAGTGAATGGTTTTCCAAATTTTTCACATTAATTGTGCACCCTTACTCATACAGTTCATGGTTACTCTTTGGTGGTCACACGGTTTAAAAAACATGTGACAACCACAAAAAACACCCATCTATGGGGTTGTATGGTTTGGGGAGGGAGGCAACATGATTTGGTCAAATCGAGCACCACCTCTTGAAGCTCCATAAAGGGGAACACTGTTTCCTAGGGAAAACGACTTAATTTTCCCTTATCTAATTACAACCATGATTCACCCACTAAGCATCCAAATTTATCCATTTTCACGAAAACAACCCAAAAGAAATACCCAAGAAATATATGATCAAAACATGGGTAAAAGATCTACTGAAAAGAGAACAAGATATCTTCATAAAGGTCATGATCTTACATAAGGAAAATAAGATGGTTGATTAATTGAGTAGGACATTCCACTGGGTTCTAAGTTGGCTGACGATTAATGAGTATCTCATATATAAGGATCTATAAAATGTCAATATGGTAATTTCTAGGTTAGGGTAGCCATAATTACTTTTTTAATAAATTTATAAACTATCCTTAATAGAAATAATAGGGATTTCCCAACAAGATGATGGGATCTTACAAAGGATGATTAAATATGTGAAGAATGGGAAATTGTCTGACTTCATCTATAGAGGTGTTGTGTCGATATTTGTGAAGATATTTTCTATTTCATCCATACCAAAGTTAAAAAGGGGAACTAATAACTGAATCATATAGATCAAATTTATCAATATACCATGGAACCATAATGATTTTTAGGGATATAAAAGAAAAAAAAATTTGATGTCTATGAAGTGTGGAATTACAAACTACGTGTCCATATGCTTATTTTTCAATCTTGTAAATGATGAAAGGAAACATCCAGTGAGATGAATGAAACCTCTACAAATACCTATGTGGATGATGGAAAATGATACAATAGAGTTTATCACTGGACTCCCAAAAACACTAAAGAATATTTATTATATAGGTTTCATCATTGATAATCTTACTAAGTCTTATTATTTTATATAAATAAGAGATGATCTAAAAATTGATCAGATTTTCCAAATTTATATCATTAAAATCATAAGTCTTCATGGGGTACTCTGTTGGTTGTATTTGATCATGAACAATTTTCACACTAAAATTATAGAATTGGCTCTAATAGGATCTCAACACTAACCCTATCATCCATAGACAAATGGTCATCTGAAAGGACTATTAGTACATTCTCAGATCATGTTATGTTGTCTTCCTAGGTTTGTGGCATTAGTATCTACCATTGGTGGGATTTACATAAATTTAAATCTTCCATTAAATCATCTCGATGGAACCATATGATTCATTGTATGATAAGTGGTTTCATACTCTAACACATTTTGATGAATTCGGAGAAAGAATGCATGTTTTCCCAGATCTTTAGGAGGATATGACTGTTAATGTGCATAATATTTTTTTTATTATATTTAAGAATCCATGTGTAAAAAATGACTTGTATTAATAATCTAAGGAAGGAAATGGAAATTCAAGTTGGGTGTTATGTAATCTTGAGGTATTTTTCATGGAATAGAGTTGGAAAATTGGGTAAATAATTTTATTTATTCCCTAAGTATATTGTGCCTCTTGAAATAAGAGTAAGACATTAATTTGTAGTTTACCAATTAGCTATGTTAGCCAATATTTTTAAGGTACATGATGCTTCCATGATTCATTAATAATGAATTGCATGTGATATCAAATTCATGAGCTCACATGTGATAAAATAAATTAAGAGAAATAATTTTCTTCTAATGAAGAGAATATTTATATTCATTGTACCAAAAATAAATTATTATGATATTATTGAGCTCAATTGGTGAAATTATTATATAGAAATCATATAATATAAGATAAAACTGAGGATCCAGATGTAGTTTTGAAGAAATAATAACCACATTAGTTTAATAATGGATATATTCTTCTATTTTGAGGAGGAAATTATTTAATGGGGAGAATGTAACACTATAGACTCTATTATGGTAGATAAAAACCACATCATAAACTATCATTAAATGACCCCATTAAAGAGCCTTTATTTGTTACATTACTTAATAGATTCATTTAATAAATTTAAATTTTCCAAAATAACTCATTTTAGAAATCAATCTATCAAAATTATATTTGTTAAAATTTCTTGAATTTTTCTGAAAAGGTCATTGTGTAATCAAAAAAATATGGTTTTCACAAAACTTATCATTTATATAAATTGACCAATATATAACAATTGCATAAAATTGTAGAAATTATATTAACTAAAAAAAATTAATTTAGTAAATAGAAATATTTTTTGAAAATGCACTTTTAATTTATGAATCCAATTATTAATGTTTTTAGATATAATTAAAATGATACTCTAATTAAAAAATTACTTTCAATATTTTTTAGATTTGGTATTTTTATAGGGTATTCTATTTCTGATTTCTATATAAGCCTCATAGATTATTTATTTTATTATAAATTAATTGTGTTCATTATAATAAACAAAAATTGAATTTTTTCTTATACATAGTTTTAAATATTAAAAGTGCTACTTCGCTAAAAAAAATTCATGTGATTAAGTGTAATTATTTTAAAATTAACCTTTTATAAAACTATATATTTAATTTTATAAAATGATATTTTAATTTAAATTTTTAAGTATCAATTTATTTATATTGTTAAATCCTAATATTTTTTAGAAAAATTAATTAGTAAGGTTAAAAATTAATTAACATGGTAAAATTAAAAGGTGTAAAGTTAGTTTAACCTAGTGTAAAATTCCTAAAATATTTAAAAATGTGTCTTGAATTGGAATTTTGATCATTGTATTAAGAATAAAATGTGTCCCCGGAACATTTTTCCATTTTTTGGCATTTAAAACTAATATAGTAAAATTAAATTATTGAAAATGAAAAGGTTCATCCCAAAACTAATCTTCCCACCATTTATAAAATGGTTACATCTTCACTACATCAAGAATCACCCACTATTCAGATTTTTCCTTAAAAATATTCAACTATAATCTTTTGGTACTCTTATTCCATGAACAAAATACCATTTTCACTCATACTAAGCCTAATCTCTTTAGATTTAGAGGACTTAAAAGGAATAATAAATCCCCTTATGTGAGTATTATCAACTACTTAGTTTTATCCTTAATTATATACTCACAAATGTATTCTATACACATTGTTATGGTGATGTTATTATCACTTATATACTTATAAATTACTATATTATAAATATAATTATTATTTATTTATATTCCTTGGCCATTATGATGAATACAATCATTGTACATTTGTTATGAGGACTACCGCCTCCAAGACATAATGTGTCTTCTTTTCATTCACCTCTTTAAAAAATTTAGTATAAGTCTGACAATAAAAAATAAATATGATTTTTGTGATATCATTGAGGCTCTATTATAGAAACGTTTTTTTCCTACTAATGATATGATCAACAGGAAATTATTTTTAATTTAATCATGCTAAGAAGGTAATATTTTATTCAAGTCTTGTATAGTTTTCATAAACACTACACCATTATATTTATCTTTCTAATTATGATTAATAAAACTAATAAACACAAAATAGGGTATTTATTATTATGTTATTATTATATTATAAAAAAACTTCAAAATAACTAATTAAATCATGGTATGTTATTTTTTGGGTTAGTTTAACAACCTACTTGAACAATTAAGTGAATTTATGTCATGGAAGACTATAAAATTATTTTTACTTGTATAATAAGATATAAATGTGTTAATAAATATTTTTTTCTTTCTATATATATTATATCAATATCTAATTTATCAATTGATGAAAAAAACATTGTTCATCAAAAATCACTAAAACATGGTTATTAATGAACTCATATTCAAAGATAATGTCTAAAACACTAATTAGATGAATTTGGAACATCATAAATTATTAGAAATCATACCAAATATTATCATTAATGTCATAGTATTAATTGTTTTTAAATATAATGAATACGAACAAATAAATTTTGAAACTAGTACAATTAATCAAAAATATGAACACTAATATAGAAAATTAGTAGGATTCATATAGAGAATAACTATTTATACAAAGTATGAATAGAAATGTATAACAGTAAGGTTATGAACTAAATTATTAACATATCTATGTTTATAATACATGAGTATAATGTACATTTTTTGAATTTTGGTCGAGAGTTAAGGTTTTTTCATCTCATATTCCTCTCCAGAATATATATTTTGTATTAAGAAAACAATTTCATTTATGTGGTGTAGATAATACCTCTTTGAGATGATATATCATGAAATTACATTATTCAAGATATTTTAACACCAAATTTAATCGCTATATTTTATCATGTTGTGATTTAATTTCTACCCAATGTATAATATTATTTTTTTCATCTCAATTTTTATTCATTACGGATCATGTTATAATCCCTACATATTTTATTTTTTGTGGTATATACATTGGAATAGAGAAAATTTTATACATTACTCATGAAATTTAATGGACTTGTAAATCATCCATTTATACCACTCTTGTATTATATTGATTCAAGAATTATCTTTTCCATTGGTGAAAACTTCCTTATGATTTTTTAAATACAAAGTGTATAATTTTTTAAGAAACAAATCCACGTTTGGATAGTGGAAAGTGGGTACACCAGTAGCATTGATACACCTTGGAATAATTACCCCGAAAAAGAATGGTTGATACTTGAATCAATAATCATCGAAATACATAACAAATGAGACTGTGATATCATTCCTGGTGAGACACTTATCGGGGATGTGCTTCACAATATTCATGTCCTCTTAGTGAACCATGATGAATGTTTTTCCTACCATTTCCTTTATCTCCTACTAATGAATGAAAAATTGAACCCAAATGTTATCATTCATAGATAACCTAGTATATTGAAAGTATCCCCACATCTAAATTTCTCTGATAAGGGTACTACATAATACTTTAATAGTAACTCATGGACTCTATGTTGATTACAAGATGTTATCCTAGACATCGAGACTATTATATTGAATCTTGAATTTATATGATTTTTTTATTTCTCAATATATATATCCATGTTTTATTTAGAAATAAGTTCCCTAGATAATGTTATTAAACATTGTGATGATTATTATGGTGAATGTATTCAACATAATCTAGTGATGGGTGGGGCTTAGATTTATATAACACCTTGATACATTGATAAGGGTCATGAGACAAAATAGTTTGTGTTTTAGTGTATGCATCTTCCTAGAAAGTAACGTGTCTAAAACCAGTCCATGATAACTTATTTTTTATGTATTCTTTTATGCATTCCATTAGTAATATATCAATTATTATTGTTATACATGTTTTCATTTGTTATCATAGATATAGAATTCCTTCAATTTCAGTTGATTATGGATTCATGTTTCTCATTGATTCTTTAAATATAATTTATGTTATGTTTATGTTACGTATGATTATATTGTATACTAATCGTCACTAAGTATCTATGTTAAGCCCTGTTTTTCTTCCATTCCTCATACTATGTTTAGTTTTTAGGGATATTTTTTAATAGCTATTTTGGTTCTCAGAATATTTTCATGTCGTATCTTATGTTTCGAAATGTATTTTAAGAATGTATAAGTTCATAAAATAATAATTAATTTTTTTATCCTTAAGTAACTCTTCTATTCTAAACTAATTATGTGACATGATTATCAGCTAGGGGTTTCTAGATTTTGGGGTATAATAGTTAGTATAAAATTAATTTTGGTAACAACCTGGGGATAAGATTTAGATGAACCATGTTAGATAGAAAAAGTTCTATGAAAAAAGATCATGATTTCAAGGTAACACTCTACAAATCATTATAATATTTTTTTACAATTCAATGTTATGAGCTATATATTTGTATACCATTATAGAAAGATAGAGACTAATGGGTGGAATGTGAACCATTACAATACCTGTAGACAATGTAAGGATATTCCACCTAAAAAAATAATTAATTTATAGTTATATATAATCAGTTCATATCCATATTAGGGTAGATTAACCATGTTATGAAAAATAATCTCACCCGCTTAGCTTGTTGATACAAAACATGGTGTAACTTTTATGAATAGCTTCATGTGACAATATCCTAACCCATTTATTAGAACTTCTAATACATTGGTCTCTGAACAATGAATCACACCCCAAGAGAACATGTTTCTTGCATTAGGAAGTAGTGAAATGGGTAAATACATCATGGTTCTCTCTCATCTAAAGGGAGGTGTAGACTAGTATGGTGGTCACTAACTCAATAAACTAAAGTGGAATAAGAGATAAAGTTTATGAATTGGGGTAAATTCATAGTGTTATTCAATGAAAAATTCCTTCCATGTGAGAAGAAAATAATATAAATAAAGGAAGTTCAAAAAAATTAGGAAAAATGAGGAGGGAAATGTTTCTAAAAATGAGGATAAGTGTACATGTCTAGCTAGGCAGGTTTTTGACTTTTTGTATTGATAAAAAATAAATATTGATAATTTCATTAATGGTTTAAAACCAATCCTTTGAAGGGATTTAGTATTTTATACTACTTAAATATATGAGGATATTGTCTCAAGAACCATTAAATTTTAAAAGGAGTTCTTTGGGAAGTATATATTCAAGAGAAATCTGGAGAATAATTAGTCTGATAGGCATTGTGGGAAGAATAATACAGATAAGTGTAATAATGTAAGGATGATATTTCCCACAAGTTATAACTATGAGAAGAAAAACCTTATGGATTAAAGGAAGGGAACTACAAGTTTTTAAAGTTGTGTAGAAAAGGACCATCAAGATCACCAATAACAATTATTATATGATTTTTTTGTTCAATTCATTAACTATTGGTAAAAGGAAAATTATGAAATCCCATTTACCAATCATAAATGAAATTTTTCATTAAGAACACCTATAGAGAAAGGAAAGTTTTATGTGATTACCATAACTAAAGTCAAAGAATCAAATTATGTGGTGTTAAGTACTTTGATATTTACCTAAATGTTATTAGATGTTTAATTTGATTTTTTATATTCAAGATATTTTTTATATTTCGTGCTTGATGAAATCATCAGACATATCCCTATTACCCTTATAAGATTTTATCAATTAAAACAAAAAGTGTGAGTCTTATGAAAACAATGATATTCCATGAAATTATAAATTTGATTCATGGGAGAACCCTATTTGAAATTTTAGTTATCTTATATGTGGTTGACTTTTTTATGATCTTTGGAATTCATTAGCATTCAAATTATAATGAAAAATATATATTTCTAAGAGTAGAATCTTATGATTCATAGAGGTGAAGTTTATTTTCTTATATTTAGAGAAGAGATTTCATCATATAAATCTTTTCTAGATCCTCCCCTAGTAGAAATACTTATGAAAATTTTGGGTAGAGAGGATTATCGATTAAGATATATGAATAAAAATGATATCATCAGAATAAGGGATGAACTTTTGGTGAAAATTTTCATTTATTTGTTTCAAAAAGATTTTTTTATTCACCCACTGAAGCATATATTTGAGTTCTCCATTTAACCCACTATGGATGTAATCCTAAAATCACAATCTCATTATATAATTGAATCAGTGGAGTTTTTAGAGTTAAAGAAATTTCTACGAGAGTTAAGTGATAACGTATTTATACACACTAGTGTTTCACTAGGGGATCTGCTATTTTTTACATTTAAAAGAAATATGGGGCCATGATATTCTTCATTGATTATTGAGGGATCAATGATGTTATTAGATATTATATATATATCATTTTATATACATTGATGACATAAGTGACAAAATTTAAGGATCCAAATCCTTCTAAAAGATCAATATACACTCTATTTATCATCAACTATAGGTAAAAAAGGATGATATATCGAAGATGAAATTTGGAACAATATATGGACACTATGGGTTTATATTATTCGCTTTTGGATTAACTAATTCACCTTTGGTATTTATAGATCAATTGAATACAGTATTCTATGAGTATATTGATAATTTACTGGTGATATTCATTGAGGGTATCTTGATATTCTCTAATATTTATGATGAGTATGAGATTCATCTTCAAATAATTTTGGTGACCCTCAAAAAAATAATATGGTACGTATAGTAACTATGAAATATGGCTTAATGAAGTTTCTTTTCAAGGGAATTGTTTCTCCAGGGAAGGAACATATATTGACCCTTCAATGACAAATCTAGTTAAATAATATTATTCATCAATAAATATAATGGATATCTGATGTTTCTTAGATATATCATGTTAGAATAAGTGGTTTGTTAAATATTTTTCTTTATTACCCAACACGTTGACCAGGGTAACAAGTAAAGGGGTTTAAATTTACATGTTAAAGGGTGTGTATAGAATGATTTAAATAGATTAATAGAATAAAAAATAATAGACTAGTATTATCTTTACCATAAATTATGTAAGGATTTATAATTTAAAGTGATGTGTTGAAGGAAGTGGTTGCTTTCTTATGTACAATGATAGAGTGATTTCCTACATATTAAGTTAACTAAAAAACATGACTTGAATTATCAAACTACTAACCTTGATCTTATAGGCATAATATTTTCTATCAAAATAAAGTGACACTACCTCTTGTTGAAATATAATATATATATATATATATATGGACCACGAGATATAAATATATATCTACTCTTAGAAGGATCTCAACAAGAGTAAAATAATATGGTTAAAACTATAAAAGGACGACTTTCTTGAAGCACTAACAGCCTTGGAAGGTAAATAAGGTATCCAGTACAATAAATAGTATATTACATGAAAATATGACCATGATGAGGGTTTTCAACGATCCCATATAAAGAGATATAGTACATATAGATATAGTTATTTTTAGGGAAGGGGCTCCATAAATTCTTTTCAAATAAATTATTAAATCGTACTTACTAGAAAGGATAGATAATTACTAATGGGATGATGAGAACTTAAAAATGATAATTAAATAATTTAATTATGAGAAATTGAAAGTCTTCATCTATATACATGAAGTATTGTTTTCGGTAATAGGTTATGTTCATCATCAAAACAATACTTTAACAGGGGTACTCTAAATGAAACACATAGTTCAAATTTATCTATACTCCCTATTATCATAAATATGTATAGTGATATAAAAGAAAAAATCTAGTGGGAATTTTTGAATTGATAAATTTCATAATATGTGTTCTGATGAATATTATTCATGCATGTAAAGGCTGAAAAAATATCTTAATGGATTAATGAATCCTATGGAAATACATATATTGATGTGGTATAATATTACTATGGAATTTTCATTGGAATTTGAAGACTCCAAGAGAGAATGGTAATATATGATTCATCACTAATCATTGTAATAAGTCTTCTTGTTCCAGATTAATAAGATATATTCTACACCTTCGGTGCCATACTGAGCTCTATATTAATAAAATCATAACGCTTCATTGGGAACCTTGATTGATTGTTTGTTATCATGAATCATGTTTCATATATAAAATATAGATAATTTTAAATTAGATATCATGTTTGAGATACATTTAAGCATCACCTATCATCCCCAAACTGATGGGCATCATAAAGGACTATCATGATTTTGAAATACATTTTGATATTTTTTTCTCATAACTACCATGGTATGTGTGATCAGTATATACCTTTGGTATAATTTATAGCAAATAATAGCTTCCATTCAAGCATATAGAAGTCAATATATGAAGCATTTTATGGTTATAGGTGTCGTACACCAAGAAATTGGTAATGATTTTAAAAAAAATGTTATTTGGGAAAGAGATTTTGTATGGGACAACTATTAATGTATATAGTATTCCTAATCGTGTTAATACATCCTAGTGTAGAAAATAGTGCTATGTTGATAATTGAAGTATGGACTTGTAATTTAATTATTGGGATCTTATAATCGTGAATATTTCACCACGAAAGGTAGTCATAACATTGGGAAAAAGGGGGTAGTTAAGCCCTATGTATTTTGGGTCATTTAAAAGATTAGAATGATTTAGAGCTATATTTTACTGATTGGCTATGTTGAAAAAACTTTCTACGTATATAATGTCTTCAATTTTTCAGTACAGATGAAATATTTGATAGATAAAATTAATTTTCTCACATATGAGGTATTTTATTTGAAGCCCAACTTATATTATAATGAGGATCCTATCCAGATTCTTAATACTAAAGGGAATGTATTGTGGAATCGATCAACTTGTTTATTGAAAGTCATATATAGAAATCACAAAATATAAGTGAAAAGTATGGATCTTGATAAATATATGACTAAATAATACCAACGTTGTATCTATAATATAAATACCCCTATTTTGAGGATTAAATTACATTAGGGGGAGAATGTAACACCTAAGACACTATTTTGGTCAGTAAACACCATATCATAAACTATCACACAATATGCTCCATAGAGAGCCTTTCTTAATTAAATTATTTAATATACAATTTTATTAATTTTAAATTTACTAAACTAACATCATTTTTTAATTCATTAAATAAAAATTATCATAGTATGAATTTTTTTTCTTGTCTCTAAAAAGGTCGGCTTTTAGTCGAAAAATGTGATTTTCAAAAAACATGTACTTCTTATGGCTTTACCCTTATATAAGAGTGAATTATAAATTAATAAAAAGAATTGGTAATCAAATATAAATTTAATTAATATAAATAGTAATTTGAAATTATTCCTTGAAATTATGATCCCATTTCCCAATGTTTTTAAAACTAATTAAAATTTTACATTAATAAAAAAACTATTTTTGATATTTTCATTAAATTAAGTATTTTAAATATACAATCAGTTTTGTAATTACTTGAAAGAATAATATGTCTTATTTTTATATTAATACAATTTAGGTAAGTTAAATATTTATTCAATATAATTTTATTTTATTTATAAATTAAATAAATAAAAGGGTTATTTCTGTAAAAACTATTTTCACTCGATTATGTTTACATATTTTAAAATTAATCCTTCAAACCGTTATAAATAAAATTTTATAAAACGATATTAAAATATGAAATTTAGTTTATTAAATTATAAAAGATTTTCAATCATAGTCTATGTCATTAAAATTTGTTACTATTTTTGAAAATTATGTATCATTGTAAATGTAAAAGTGTGTGAATTATGTTTAGCCATCTATAACGGTCCTAAAACAATTAAAAAGTGTGAATTTAACGGAATGGGTGATATTTTTATTGACCATGAAATTTCAACCCTACAATTTTTCTATTTTTTTCCCTTTCACACTTTAATAGACACCTTATAATGTTGAAAATGTAAGTTTTACTCCCAAAACTAACCTTCCCTTCACGTATAAAAGGGGAAAATTCCCACCCATTCAAAACCCACCTTTAATTAAAATATATCTTTGAAACTCTTAAATTATAATTTTACTATAAACCTATCCCATTAACATAATACCATATTCACAAATATTTATGCCAAGCCTTTCAAATTCAAGGGGACTACCAAGGAAAATTCATACCTCATACACATGAACTATAAACTATATAGTTTAATTATTAATTATATTATTACTAAATTATTCTAGAAAAAATATTATAATTATATTATTATCATTTATATAAAAAATTACTATATTAAGTATATTTTCCATATTTATTCATATACACAATACATAAATAAAAATAAAATCGTTGCTCATTTATTGTGTGGACTACTACATCCAATATATAACATGATTTATTTTCCTTCACCACTAATTAAATATTGATATAAGGATGATATTAAAGTATAAATATTATTTATACCATATCATTAAGGTTCTATTATGTGAAATTATAGAACCTACTAATGATATGATTAAAAAATTATCATCATTCATTTAATCATGCTAGAAAGATAGTGTTTTATTTAAATTGGGTACGATTTTCATATCCTTCACTCCTTATAATTCCTTAAAATTCTGATTAATAACACTAATAAACACTAAATAGGATAAATATTCTTATTTTATAATGAAATTAAAATAGAAACACTAAAAAATAATTCAGTAAGTCAGGGTATGTTTTTTATTTGGGTTCAGTTAACCATAAACTTTAATAGTACTTTTTGTTTATATGATGGATGACTATAAAGACTTATTTCCTATTAAAATATGATCTAAATGTGTAAATAATTATTTTTCTGTTATTTATAAATTATATCAATATTTATTTCATACAATAATGAAACACAATCCGTTCATCAATATCACCAAGCATGATTATTACAAACCCCATCTTCGGGGGTATGGTGTAAGACACAATTGAATGAAAATAGTACAAATGATAAAACTATAAACACTGATGAGAAAAAAAATAAAAATAATTCATGTAGTAAATTTCAATTTATAAATACTATGAAAGAAAATGGACATTATTAGGGTACGAAATTAAGTGATTAAGATATCTATGTATATGATTTAGGTGGATAAATTACATTCATGGAATTAATGACAAGAGGTAATGGTTTTTCATATAAAATTTATCTCTTTGAGACACATTATGTATTATTCACTTAATTTTCTTTTTTCCGATGCATATAATACCTAGGGAGAAGTTATATCATCAAATTAATTTATTAATTATATTTTTGTTACACCATTATTGCATTCCTTAAGAGTTTTAATATTGAATTGCAACCCAATAAATAAGTGTGGTTTTACGTCTAAATGTTCCTTATTTGGGACTCATGTTAGAATCACAAACTATATTATTTTTTGGGAAGAACACATTTCCTTGGATGAATTTTTACATATTACTGATGAAAATTAATGTATTTATTGTTATCCCAATATTATATTCTTTTGAATCGATTTTTACCTTCACTATGCTCTAAAAAACATTCCATTATTTTGTTAAAGTAAATGTGTCAATAATTTTCAAAAAATACATAGTCATCTAGATACAAGCATGTGTATCCATATGTGTAATTGATACACCTAGGATAAATCACCATAAAAATGGTTGGTTTATAATTTAATCAATTTTAAACAAGATGAGTGATGATTTGGTGTAAGACTACACACATAGTGGGACACTTTCTCAGGATACAATTTTTGATAATTTATACACTCTTCTATACCATGATTAAAGATTTTTCATACCATTATCTTGATATTATACCCATAAAAACTATTTAACCTAATTAATATATTCCATGGATAATCTAGCATATTTAAGGTACCCATACCCCTATATTGTTTTGGTAAGGGTACTACTTGTTACTTTAATTATACCCCATTTCTTTGGAGTAAATTAAGGGTATCTCTCTTATATAACCACCTTATTTTATTGAATGTGTAAGTATTTAATATATTTATTTAATGATTTATAGAAATACATTTTTAGTTAATAATTATTTTCCTTAGACAATCGTATGAAAGGTATTAATGACTTTTATGGTCAATGAATTATAATTAATTTGGTGTTGGTTGCGGCCCTTAATTATATATCCCTTTGATGGATTAAAATTTCTCATGAGACAAAACAAGTTGGGTTTTTGTATATACTTATTACCATGATAGGAACACGTCTTGGAGTTGGTCTTTAATATTAATTCGTCAATGTTCGGTATTATTCATCCCATTAGTATGAGAATGATGATTATTTTTATTAATGATTTCAGTTATTTTCATGGATATAAAATTCCCTAGATTTTATTTTCTAGCAGATTTGTGATGTTAATTTATCTTTACCACATCACATATTCAAGGTTTATGTTATTAAATATCCCATTGTATGGCACCTTATACTAAGAATATTAGATCAAGCATATTTTTTCAATTTCCCTTAGAAACCTAGAGGAATATTATTCGTAATTTAAATGGATATTATGGAACTTCTATTCATGTTTCCATAATTTTTTTATGTTTAATATTGAGTTTTTAAATGTACTTTATATATTTATATAGTATTCCAAGAATAGTAAACAATTTTATCTTTTTAAAATATTGTACATTGTACCAATATTATAATTTAACTATTGGATATGGGTTTCTTGGGTTTTTGTTGTGACAAATTATGATAGAATTCTTGATAAAACTAATTATTACTTCAAATTTATGATTTTGGTAAAGTCATTATATATCAATATAATTTTTTAGGCATCACTATGTGACCTTCTTATTAAACCCTCCCACAAAACACTGTAATTATAATAAAATATGAATTAATCATTTTTAAATAATAGTAAGTCTTATGAATCATAATCCAAATTCTCAACTCATTGAATGTGGTATTAAACTTATTAATATCACAAAATACAATGTTTTGAGGTTAAAAACCTTAAATTTCTACTTTTAATTTTTTTTAATTTCATAATCATCGTCATTCATTAGAAATTTTCTATTTAAGTATTTTGGTAACCAATGAAAATCATACAAAATATAATTTTTTATAAGAGAAAATAAGAACAAATACAATTTCAAAGTGGTATAAAATGGATAATCCCAATGGTACCACCTCCAGAAATATTTTTATAGAAATTGCGTAAGAATATGATAATTATAAAAATGATGAGAGGGTCATTCGAGTTACCCGTGGATGTCAACATATTGACCTCCTTGTTCCCCTAAAACGATGTGTGACACACCTATGTATGGTGATTTAGGAGCCCTTTGTATACTATAATAAGATAAAAATATACTACTGAGTGGTCATTATAACAAGAATAATCTTCTCCACTAGATAATAGAATGTTTCAACTACCTTTAGTTCAATTTTTTATATTTTTCATAAATCTGATTCTTTATTCCTCCATGATGGAGTTAACGAGTCCATAGAAGATAATTAAATGCATCCCAAATAATATATGTGAGGCATGAATGATATTAACACCTTTTATAACACCCTAATAATGCAATCCATCATTGTTTAATTCCATACTAGTATTAGGAGGCCTCCAACTCAGCCACCAAAAAAGAGAACTATTACTGGAACCCTCCATTACCAATTGAATATGTGGAAGTAAGATACTGATAATTATATATTGTTCTTTATTCATGGTTAGAACCCTAAGACATGTGGTGTGTGATAATTCTTACATGATTATAGAGTGTTATGAGTATCTCCTTCCATTATGTCTAGCATCATTCTGAGGCTCCTAGATAATCCAACACATAGATACTAATACAATGTTGGGGTCATGACATTGAATAATCGATATCCAAATCCCATAAAGCCAAATCCAAGTGAATCCATTCATTTCATCCATCAATGTCTCAAATTCCATATGATCATAGATTAAAATTAACACCACCCTCACCCATTTCCCATTATACCAAATATAAATAATTATATTAAAAATTTACTAAAATAGCCAAAACCCTATTAGGATATAAAGTGGTATTCATGTTGAACTTTAACTAGTATAATCATTTAATTTTTACCATTTATCTTATCGATCTCAAAAAATACACCTAATTGTCACTAAGACACTATTTATTTCCTAATATCATGTTAGGATACAAAAACACCATTGAGTTAGAAAATTACTATTTTTTCCTCTTAGTAGGAATATTTAATAAATAGAAAATTTAAAAGATAATTTTTTTTATTCAATAAGTTTACATATTTTTTATGAAAATAAGAACTATTTATTATTATATTACACTAGTTTATTTTATCAAATACTTCGTAATTTAATAAAAAATGGGATAAGAATTTTTTATCTTAGGAAAAAAATTCTGACACATTATCTTATTTAAGAAAAAAATTTATAGAATATGATTAATAATAAACCATTTTTATGGAATCCATTATAACATATTCTTGAACTTTTTTTTCGTAAAAAAATTATCTTGTCGCATAAATTAAATAAAATAAATAGGAACATTATTTATTGGCTTCATATTGACCTTTGTATATTGATTTTCATTCAAATTTATGATTCCTCATCCCATTATTTAATCATTTTAATTAATTATATAATATTCATATATTTCTTCATATATTATTAATTCATGTGTAATTGAAATATTTTAAAAGTATAAATTTGGAATCATTTACAATCAAATTTTATGAATTTATATTGATAACACCAATATCTAATAAGGAATTCCCATGTATTTTCTCAAACATTATCACATATCATAGAAAATTCCATCTTTTTTAATCAATTTTCTTCCTACCTAAAAAACATTTTAGATTCTAACGAACCAATTTGTATACTCAAAGTATCATATTTGGACATTCCAACAAACTTTTTTATTTTTCATTAAATATTTTCCAACGTGGGTTATTGATATATCATAGGAACCTAGAAATCATATTCCTAATTCGTCTATCCACAACACTTTGAGAAAAATAAGGTAAAATGTTTTTAATATCATTCATATATCTATAACATTTTCAATATAATGAATTATATATCCAGAACAAAACAAAAAGATAACCTATAGTCTCTCCAATATATTATCATTCTCATTAAAATTAAGTATGTGAGTGTAGACTAAACATCCATATGTACTTTTATATCTAATGAATTTTAAACTAAATTTAAAATTAATGGGTATAGTCAACTAACAAGGGTGAATTGTTGTGATAAACATTTACTAAATTATGACACTAAATAATTCCCTTTTAAAATTTAACACCAATAAATATTTGAAACCCTTTTGTCTATTAAGATAATATTGGATCTAATTTAACTTCTAATCACACAAATATGAAATGAAATGATGAAAAGAAAGTGAAAAATATAAAATAGTATTGTTATATGGTTCTCATAAAATGTGTGTCAATAAATCCTTATTGGGTCCATTTTTTCTGATACATAAGATTTCAATTAGAATCATTATCAATTAAAATTCACGTCATAAGGTATCATCCATAACCATAAATAGTCTATTAATTTAAATTCGACCATCCAACATTAATTACAATATTATATAAGATCCCTCTATATTACAACACTCGTTTTATTCCTCTTGATGATAATTTTAAATTTAATACATATTAACTTTAACAGTACATAATTATCAGTTCAATAGAAAGGATTTTGCATTATTAAATTTCTATGATATTTTAGTTTTATAAATTTAGTGAATTTAGAAAACCATTACATGATATGTTTTTATTTGTACATAGTGTACATTTTTTTCAAGAAAAAAATAGGTTATAATGTTTACACGCTAATTTCATTCCTGAAAATTTTGATTCATTCAATTCGTATCACCATTGATGTTTCTATAATTATTTAAAATCATTATTCCCAATGAAAAACATGAACAAAAAATTGGTAAACATATACACAATAAACATTAAAAATATAATTAAGTCAAAACCATTTTTAAAAATCAAAATTTTCTGAAAGAGAAACCCATAAATCCTATTATTATCAAAAAAAATTGGAATACATATTGATGAATCATATTGAAACTTGTTCATAACACAATCATTGAATCATTTCAACAAGTTCAATCAAAGTATTTACCTCCAACATTTTTTCTTTGAAGACTAAAACTTTCCCTAATTCATTAGAGAGTAATATCATAGATTCACCCATCATTATATGTAATTCCAAGGTATCATATCATAGATAAAAAACATATAATATTATGATTTTTAAGAAAAAAAATGCTAAAAACTAATTTGAATCCATAAGAAAATGTACTTATATTTTTTGTGAATAAATAACAATAAACATCTTATTCCATTGAAAACCATTAAAAATTAAAAATTTAAAAAATAATGGGGATAGAATATTTTTGAAAAACCATGAAAAAATTTAGATATTTCATGATAAATAAAGATAGTTATGACTGTGGAAAATGTTAATCATGTGGTTCACATTAAAAAACATTATTTTACTCTTTGGTAAATAAAATCAAATGGAACCCATATAGAAATTTTAAAAGGATTAGTTTTTTAAAAAAATTAAAAAAGTCACATATAGTTAAAAATTAATTTAAAAAAATGGAATTTGAAAAGTAAATTTGATGTAACTTTTATAAGAAAATGTATTTATTAGAAAAATAGATGAAATGAAAACATTAAAATTAGGTTTTAATGGAAAATCACTTATCATGAGTTGAACCTTACATTATATCTTACCTTAATCAGAATAGTAAAATTATATTAATAATTCAATTTTATATAAAACCTTTTCATGGTCATTGTATTATCACTACTACATTTATTTCATCTATAACCATATTCAATTTAGTAACAGTATCAGTTAAGTTTATGATAAACGTTTTGACATCATTCATTCAAAAATGGATGTGGTGGCATTCATTGTGGTCAGATGGGTAATGGTTTCATCATCATCTGAATCATAAAAATGTTATAATTTATATTTTACATTAAATATAATTTTAAAAGAAATCTATTTATGATGTACATTAAAATTAATGTGTGTCATTCTTGGAGGTGGTAGTCCACAAGTATGTAAGAGCGACAAATCCATTTTTTCCAATAGATGAAAAGTTAATAAAGCACAAAAATAAATGCTTTTATATTATATTAATGATATTATAAAGATAATATTTATTAATTAAATCCATAATTATATAAATCCATGTCATAGAGTAATTAAAAAATAAATATCATCGCGTCATGTAGGTGGTAATTCACATATACTCATGAGTGATGATATCATTTTCCAAATGATGGATGGGTAAGAAGGTTTATAATATGTAATATTTGGAGAACCATAATTATATCCCAATAAAATATGTGTATATATAAATATATTAAGTATATATTTATAACAATCCATATGATGTAGTGATGAAATGTTAAATACATCACATTCATTGAGACTGTATTTTGGGCGAACTCTGGAGCGCCCATTTAATTTTTCTTATGATATAAAAGTTGTTGAAAAACTATTTCCATCATAATTAAAAAATTTATGTTTAATAAATATATTAATTATATTTTATTGAGTTTTTTTGAATATATTTTAATGAATTATAATAAGAACAAAACTTCAATGAATTCGGTTATGACATATACCTCCTCCTTGGAAATCTTCATTTACATTGAAACTTAGTCAATATAGGATCAGTTATTTAGGGGGGAAACGCCATTCAAAAATAGGGATAAGTGTTAAGTATGTATTTTAGAATATTTAGGTGGATCTATGGTGATAAACGTTTGTAATAAACTGGTGAGAGGATGTTCCCTTTTATCAGTGAGAGGGGTGGTACCCTTGTAAATATTATGTACAATAAAACTGAATAAATCGATATCTCATGGAGAGTAGATCAAATTTAGTTTAATATTTATTATTGAATATTATAAGGTAAAAAAATCAATATATCATTTTTATATAATTTTTAGATATATTTTATGCATACTCTCTTAGTTTACCCCCCCCCCTGCCCCCCAATAACCCTTTTACCATTTACCATGGTGTCCAAATTTAACCATTATACTTATTAATTGTGAAATTCAATTAATTACCATATTTACACATGATTTGTGTAAATATATAATCAATTATCTAAGATTAAACTTCCAAAAAATGATAAAAAACATTAATATAACTTCTCAAAATGCAATGAAAATCAACTTTTATGATAAATGCATTTTATTTGCCAAAAAATATTTTACACCAAAAAAAGTATACTTTTATCTCATATGGAATTAACTAGATTTAGTTAAATAATATTATACCATGAATTTCAAGCCAAACAAAAACAAAAATTCACCATTTTAAAACACGATTAAAATATAAGAACTAAAAAAGTATTTGATTAAAAAGATTACATACTTTTATTAAATTTTAAATGGATTTATAAGTTCCATAATACATTTGATAATGAATTATATTACACATTTAATATATAATGTTTTCTATAATAAAGGTTTCAATAACTATTAACCCATTATTATATCACGGTAATGTCCTAAAAGTGATTGTATTTGTAAAATTGTTGTTTTTAATTATTCACCCATAAATCACCTAATTTTGTAATGGCCCGATCCTAGATTTCTATAGTCGGTGCATTATTTTAATACATTTGCATGATTACAAAGAATGAAGTCCCCAAAGACCGATCAGTTTAGCAGTCTTGGAAAATAGATTACATACATGAACGTTACATTACACATTCTAACATACAACAACAAAAATACTTTGAGAAATCCATTGTTCACTTAGCTTAACCCTGCATCTCCAACATAAACACATCTTGGGATTCTGGAAAAAAACATGAGAAAGGGGTGAGCACAAATTCTCAGTAAAGGTAAGAAATACAGTGGAAGATAACATAAATATTAAGCATGGTGATTAATTTAAACCACATGCATTTACTAATAAACAGGAATACTTTTATGGCAGGAATATGAGTTGAGTAAATAATGCCATTATAAAACAAAATCATGGGTACTCCACAAGTCGAATGACAACATGAACCATCAATATTATATTCATAATGAGCGAATGTATAATGTCGAACATTCTAAAACATTTTATCAAGGCCTCATCCAAGACGTCTAAAATTGATTAAGTCCTTGGCCAAAACCATATATCAAAATGGGAAAGGTCTTGGACAATTTCACGTCTAGTTGTCTCGTGAGACCTACCAATTCATTGGGGAGCTATGGAAGGCTCCACCCATCACTTACTAATTCCAATACATTCCTCATATGAAATGTGAGAAATATAACATAAACATTCGTATTAGAACAAGCATACTAAATGTTTATACATTAACCATAATACATTAATGGTATAAAAATATCACTTCCACAGTCAAAAATATCACAAAACCTTCTATACAATATGGAAGTTCTGTATCATAATAAATCAACTTCAAATAAACATAAAATCCATCAAATGATGTTGACATAGATGAAATCAAAACCTTTTTAGAGAAATATCTCTTTCTATTTTGAAATCATTTAAAATTCGTGTAATTATAAAATAAAACATTTATTTTTGAAAATATTCTTATAATATTGTAAGGGAAGCTTCAACGTTGTTATAACGGCGAAAAATATCCCAACCCGCCATATAAATTAAAAAAAATTCTTACCTTAATTTTTTTTAAAATGTAATAAAGTACCTTGTTTGGAAATCAACAGAAATATTCTTTTACAAACATCAAAGGTCATAAAAGGGAATAAATTTCTTTAACCCATAGTCTAGGAAATAGTAAAAATGTTTTGAAATACATTTTTAAGAAACATGGATGTAGTTGATAAATAGGTCCCACTAAATAATTATGTATAAACATCCTCAGATAATTTAGAGATTGTAGAATTAACCCTTACCTTGTAATTTTCCTTGGATGAGGGTAGGTTAACCTCCATTATAATGGTGAAATAATTGTTATTAAATTATACAGGAATCAAATACATTAATATGATATCATATATGATCTTTTAACATTGCTTTGTTAATAATATCTTTGTAATATCATTGTTTTGGGTGTTAACATATTCGTTATCCGTTATATTATTTGTTATGTGAGTCATATTTTTTATGGATGGGATGTACATTATTCATATCCAGAATTATATTAAGTCTTTAAACAGTATTTTTAATCATCTAATGAAAATTATTCTTGAATGGATATGATGGGGAATGAATCTCATCGCGTTCGTGGATATGGTAATCCATACATACGCACGAGTTACAATATCATTCATTTGGTATTTAAATAATATATAATTGGATGTTATATCATATATACAGAATCATTATCATTTTATATTTATTATTTACATCAATTACACCTCATTATTATACCCATTCAAATAATAATGTATTGAATAACAATTACATGATGACGTGGAGACGGTAAGCCATACGTACGCACGTATGGTGAAATGTCATTAAAAGGATGTATACAATAATGAATATGGTTGTAACATATTTATAATAACATCACAGTATATAGAAGATACTGGAGTTATTATTTTAGAATGGAAACAACAAATAAGAGGAAGGGGAAGAAGAAAGGAACTTGAAGGAGGTGATGAAATATTTACCTCTTCTTCAGGTTCTTCCTTTTGAGTAGAACAAAAGGGCTCCTTAGTTAGGATTTAGGACAAAAATAATGCCTCTAGGATAAAGTTAGGATATTTGGTAGGATATGTGGGTATGTTTTGGCCGAGCCAAATGGCTTTGGAGGTGTGAATCTGATCGAAGGGGATGTGCCCTTCTATAAGAGGGGTGAGGGGAACCTTAGGAAAAGCTAGAAATATTATTTTATAATAAAATAATATTCGGTTTTTAATGGCTCCAAAATGTATTATTTAAAGTCTATTGTGGGTATGGGTCAAAAACCACTAAACCAATAGGTTTTAGATAGGTTTGTGTTACTATATAAACTTTATCTTTTAGATTAAACTCTTAGTTAAATAGTTTTACATTTACCATGTCTCTTTGTAGTTTTATATTATATGGTAAATTAAATTACAATAAACTTCCTAGAGAACCCCAAGTGGTTAATTAATGATACACCTATAATTATATAAGTATTTTGGCCAATAATTAGTTTTTTTGGAATATAATATCAATTGATAATATAATATTTGTTATAAAAACTCTTTTATGTCAATTATGACACTATTTGGTTTTTGTTTTTTCTAAATTCATAATAGAATTATTACTGAGAAATAAATTCATCTAATCAACCCTAAAATATCATATTAAAAAATAAAATTATTTTAATTCACAAATAGTTTTAAATTACATTTATTTGGATATTTATAATAGCAATTATTTTAATCATTCATTAATACATTAATTACTGCGTTTTCAATGTGTCATAAATAAATTTAATTATTTAATGTCTAAAAATTATAAATAACAAACCATTAAGTAGTAATTATTTTTATCTTTCGAATTAATATTTATAGTCTAATTTATATTATGTATAACCCTATATTATTAATTTTTTTGTTATTAAACTCTGATTTTAACTATTTTAACACTTCTTTGAATTAAATAATAAGAAATTTCCTAATATAATCCAAGTGGACCTAAAGGATAATATTTTATTACTAAGTTTTTTTTGGTCGACTTATAGTTATCCAATAGAATTAGAACATGTGTAAGGGTAATAATAATACCATTTTTACCCTTAATTACCATATTCACTTTTAACAGTGGTAAATAAAGGTAAAATGTTACTATTTATCAAAAATTATTTTCATCATATTGAACGAAATTTAACTTAATAATATCAACTATGTCTATAGGATACTTGAAATTAAACTCACAGAAGCAGTAAAATTAAGTTTTATGTAAATTTGCAAATGCTCCTAGGAGGTGGGTAAAAGACGGTAAAAAGTTCAATAAAAATTTTATATATCTAAAATTCCTATAAACTAACTCCAATTAATTATATAGAAATGATATAGGTATTATATATATATATTGAAATAAAATAAATCTAAATAAAATAAATAACTATTTAAATAAAAATTCAGTTCTAAACTATAACTTAGTGTTTTCACTATTCATCAACAATTGAAAGTTTTCAGAAAAATGCCAGAAATTAAAACTAAGATAATTTTGATATTACGAATTCAAAAAGGAATTCTATTTTACCAATTTAAAAACATATAATTTTCATTAATTATTTTAAAATTAAATCTCATTGTCTAAACCAAAAAGCGTATTTTTAAGAAATAATAACTATCAAAAGATTGACACTTGTTTATATCCAATTTCAAAGTAAAATTACTTATAATGACCATCATTGGATTAAATCTTAAAAATATAATCTAATTATAATTCCAAACCATTAAAATAAAAAATTCAAACCTATTAATTATTTTGATTAAATAAGTTATTTTCAGTTAAAATATAGTATTTTTCACTATTCACCCAAATATGAAATTTATCAGAAAACACCAATAATTTATTGAAACTAAATTCTTATTTCCCGATTCTAAAGAAGAATTTTATTTGGTCAAATTGAATATATAAAAGTTTTAAATATTAAATATAAAAATGGTTCTCCATTAAAAGGTGATAAAATTTCATTTTTTGAAAAATAATTCTTTTATCTAAAAGAGATAAATTTGTTCTTACATTATGTCTAAGAAACTCATAATATGGATTATAAAATTATAAAGATTATCTAATGTTCAATGTTCAGTTAATACTATTCATAACCACTTTTGAATTGCTAGTCTAGTAATTCGTGGTGCGCTTGAACTCAGTGTTGTGAGTAGTGCAAGTTATTGCATTACTTTGAATAAATAACGTACTATGAAATATTGGGGTGTCACATTCTTCCCTCCTTAAATAAATTGAATCTTCACAAATTGAAATTGTTCTTTGAAAATAAAAGGTCGAAAATAGAAAATACCTTTGTGGGAAAATCCACATCAGAAATTGGGTTAATAAAATATAGTCTTAATAAGAGGAAAATGGGAATGAAAAATTCACCAACAAATTATGATATCGATTATGTGAACATTGGTGGAAATTAGAGACACATAATTGGAGGGAAAACATAATATTTTATTGGGAGTGATTGAGGTCATCAGTCACAAAAAAATGTAGAATTGAGGGACTCAAAGCCATTAATCTATGATGATTAAAAATTACATCGTTTCAACAAAACATAAGATATTAGGGTAACAAATTTTTAGATTTAATATCCCTTACCTAAGGTTTAAGAATTAATTTCTTCATAGAATAAGAGAAGAAAAAAATATATACTTGACAAGTATAGTTCCATCTTTAACTAATATCTACCACAAACTCATCTTTCACTCTAAGAGATAATAGAACTTAAAAAAATTATTTTATTTATCTTATTTTTTATAGGGTTCTAAAAAAATGAATTTATAATTCATCTACCATACCTTTTAAAAGAAACTACATTATTCAATCCAAGACATCACGTGGGCAGTGGTAGGTGATACACCCTTGTCACCCTTCAGTTGCGGGTTCAAGTCTCGCGGCCTTGTCGGACACGACGGGTTGCCGCCCGGCCTCAGGGATTTCCTTTTTATGGAAATCCAAAAATAATCTCAAACTATAATTATCCAAAATACTTATTTCCAAACTCACAATCCAAAATTTATAAGGAAGGTAAACATAATGAAGATCCTTTTTTCCACAAAATAACATGTGAACACCTTCATCATGTATTCTTTTAAAACACTAAAACATCATTAATTACCATAAAACCTTATTGATTACATTAATGCTCCCTTATTCCTTATAGAATACTAGATATACTCCTTTTATCCAAAAATGTTGTAAAATCCAACAATGATGGAATATAAAAATCATTAATCATCTTCAAGGTAGTCAAGAATATCCAATAAAATTTATCCAAATCAATCATGTATTATTCAAAAAATCACTTCCTCAGTGTGAGAACTATATTATGGTTTATCTTTATCTCAGCCATATATTTTCAAAATAATTGACCTGTTATTGAGTCACTTGTCTTGGTTTCATACAATCTCAAGTCCTTGATGAAATAGTACTACAGTACAATTCTTATATACCCTATAATTCTTATAACATGTACATCATTAATACAATACTCAAATGAAACAATAATTTAAAAAAAAGTAAAAAACATAATCATTCATATTCATCTTTAGTAGTATCATAACTTTATTATCATCCAATAGAAACATTTGGGGTATACTCTTATTATTTTTACATTGATTCACATAGTGTCCCAACTCCTTGCAGATAAAGCGTTGTACATTTGAAACTTTTTTCTTACCCTTGAAATCACGTACTTGGTGTCCTTTTTTCTCCACACTTACAACAAACTCACATTCCCCTCAAAAATTTACCAAGGTGATTCTTTCCATAGGTATCATATATAGGAAAATTCTTCTTTTACCTTTCCCCTTTTTCTATTTTTCTCTCTTCCATCCTTTTCTTTTCTTTCATCCCTTCAAATCCATAGAACTCATAGAATTATTTACATCTCTTATTAACACATGATACTATTTCTTCATATGTTGAGAATACACGGGAGACTATTTCCCTTCTAAATGCTGCCTTAATACCATAAATGATATGATCCTTCTTACTCTTTGGATCATACGTATTCCTAGAGTTCACATTCCTTCTATTGGGCACTATTTGTATACAATGGCATACACTAGGTCAATTTATGAATTGAAATGAATAATTCCAAACTTGTAAAATACCTAACGTAAATTGAACAGTTTATGGATAAAATCCATTATCATAAAAATATTTTCTTTGCGTAGGTATATACTCATAAATCCTTCATAATGATTTGTAAAGAAAATAATAATTATCCTAAGCATATCCCTCGGGAGTGTAGTAACCAAGAGTGCAGTAAGGCCATTTGTCATGCACCAGTTCCCATTCGAGTCAAGCTCAGAGTGGTGTTTTCGGGTTTTACCCCTAGGTGCATCTGTGCCAGAGCTGCATCTACCAACTCATATCCAGTTAGGGATGTACTGCTTGGAAAACTCACAAAATCTCTAATTTACCAAAATTCTAGGAATTTATTCATTACTAATCCTCAAAGACTTTCTTAGGGTAATGTTATATAATCATAGTTTATCTAAATCTATTTGAAAAGATGTTGATAAACTTCCTCTGATACCAAATATAATTCCTCGACCCTAGATTCCTAGAGTCGATGCATTATTTTAATAAATTTGCATGATTACAAGGAATCAAGTCCTGAAAGACCTATCAGTTTAGCAGTCTTGGAAAATATATTACATACATGAACATTATATTACACTTTCTAACATACAACAAAAAAATAATCCTTTGAGAACTCCATTGATCCCTTAGATTAACCCTTTATCTCAAAGATAAAACACTTATTGGGATCTTGGGGAAATAAAACATGAGAAAGGGGATAGATCAAATGCTCAATAAGGGTAAGAAATATAGTAGAAGATAACATAAATATTAAGCATGGTGAATAATATAAACCACATGCCTTTACCAATAAACACGAATACCTTTATGGCAGGAATATGAGCTAAGTAAATAATTCCATAATAAAGCATTATCATAGGTATTATACTAGTTGAATGACCACATGAGCCATCAATATTATTTTCATAATGAGAGAATGTATAATGTCGGACATTCTGAAACATTTTGTACAGGCCTTGGCCAAGACGTCTAAAATGATTAAGGCCTCGGCCAAACTCATATATCAATTTGGGAAATGCCTCAGCCGATTCCATGTCTAGTTGTCTCATGATACCTACCGATGCATCGAGGATCTATAGCAAGCTCCAACTGTCACTATCTAAGTCCAATAAATTCCCTATATGAAATGGTCGAAATATAACATAAAAATTCATATTAAAACTAGCATAAGAAATGTCAATACTTTAACCATAAACCATTGATTTTATAAAAATAGCACATCCACAGTCAAACATATCGCAAAACCTTCAATACGATATGAATGTTTTGTATCATAATAAATCAACTTCAAATAAACATAAAACCCATCAGATAATATTGACATAGATGAAATCAAAACCTTTTTAGAGAAATATATCTTTCTATTTTGAAATAATTAAAAAGTCATGTATTTATAAAATAAAACATTTATTTTTGAAAATATTCTTATAATCTTTTACTAGAAGCTTCAGCATTTTTATAATGGTGGAAAATAGTTGCACACGCCGTATAAATTAAAAAAACATTCTTAACTTAATTTTGTTGAATAGTTCATAAAGTACCTCGTTTGGAAAAAAACAGAAAGATTCCTTTTCAAACATTGAAGGTCAATCAAGTTTATAAATTCCTTTAACCCATAGTCTATAAAATAGTAAAAATGTTTTGAAATACATTTTTAAGAAACATGGATTTGGATGATAAACAGGTCCCAGTAGATAATTACGTATAAACAAGCTCAGATAATAAAGAGATTGTAGAATTAACCCTCACCTTGTACTTTTACTTGTTCAAGGGTAGTTTAACCTCCTGTAAAATGGTTAAATAATTGTTATTAAATTATACAATAATCTTATAGATTAATTTGATATCATATATTATCTTATTAACATCGCTTTGTTAATAATATCTTCGTATTATCGTTATTTTGGGTGTTAACAAATTCATTTTCCTTTTTATTATTTGTTATGTGAGTCATATTTGTTATGGATGGGATGTAGCTTATTCATATCCAGAATGATATTAAGTCCTTAAACATTATTTTTATTCATCTAATGAAAATTATCCTTGAATGGATATGATGGGGAATGAATCTCATCGTGTTCGTGGAGACGGTAATCCATACGTATGCATGAGTGACAATATCATTCTTTTTATATTTAAATAATATATAATTGGAGGGTATATCATATATTAATAATCATTATCATGTTATATTTATTATTTAAAATAATTACACATCATTTTTATATCCATCCAAATAATAACGTATAGAATAACAATTACACCACGACGTGGAGACGATATGTCGTAAGTAAGAACATATGGTCACATGTCATTCAAAGGATGGATACAATAATGAATATGGTTGTACCATATTTATAATAACATCACATTATATAGATGGTACTGGGGTTATTATTTTAGAATAGAAATAACAAAGAAAGAGGAAGTGGAAGAAGAAAGGAACTTGAAATAGGCTATGAAATATTTACCTCTTCTTCGGGTTCTTCCTTTTGATTTGATCAAAATGGCTCCTTAAGTTGGCTTTATGACTAAACAAATTCCTCTAGGATGAAGGGTGTATATATGGGAGGATATTTGGGCAGGGTTGTGCCAAGCCAAATGGCTTTGGAGAAATGAATTTGTGAGAATGGGAAGTTCCCTTTTATTGGAGGGGTGAGGGGCACCTTTGGAAAAGTTAGAAATATTATTTTACAATAAAATAATTTTCGGTTTATAATGGATAAAAATGAATTATTAAAAAGAAAAAGTGGGTATGGGCCGATAACCACTCAACAAATTAGTTTTAGATAGTTTTGAGTCACTATATTAACTTTATCTTTTAGATTTAACTCGTACTTAAATAGTTTTACATTTACCATGTATCTTTGTATTTTTATATTATATGGTTAATAAAAATACAATAAACATCCATGAGAACCACTAGTGGTTCATTAATGATACAACTATAATTATATAAGTATTTTGTCCAAACCATAGATTTTTAGTAATAGAATATCAATTAATAATATAATATTAGTTTTAAAAACTCTTTTATGTCAATTATTACACTATTTGGTATTTTGTTTTTTCAAAATTCATAATAGCATTATTACTTAGAAAAAAATTCATCTAACCAACCCTAAAATGTCATATTAACCAATAAAAGTAGTTTAATTCATAAAAAGACTCAAATGATATTTATTTTAATATTTATAATATCAATTATTTTAATATTTCATTAATACGGTAATTACTACATCATCATTGTGTCATAAACAAATTTAATTATTTAATGTCTAAAAATCAATAATAAAATACCATTAAGTAGGAAATCTTTTTATCTTTTTAATGAATATTTATTTTCTAATTTATCTTATGTATAAAAATATATTAAAAATGTTTTTGTTTTTAAACATTGATTTTAACTCTTTTAACTCTTCTTCGAATTAAATAATAATAAATGTCATAATCTAATCCAAGGGGAACTAAAGGATAATATTTTATTCCTATGGTTTTTTTATTCTAATTATACTTATCCAATAGAATTAGGACATGTTTTAGGGTAATAATAATATCATTTTTACACTTAATTACCATATTTACTTTTAACCGTGGTAAATAAAAGTAAAAAAGTTATTGTTCACCAAAAATTATTTTCATCTTATTGAACCGAATTTTAATTACTGATATCAACCATGACTCTCTTATTTTAGAAATTAAAATCACAGAAGCGGTAAAATTATGTTTTATGTAAATTTAAAAATACTCCTAGGAGGTGGGTAAAAGATGGTAAAAAGTTCAATAAAATTTTTATATATCTAAAATAATTATGAACTTACTCCAATGAATTATATTGAACTTATATATGTATTATGTTTCTATTTTTCCGTAAAATAAATTTAAATAAAATAAATAATTATTTAAATAAAAATTTGGTTCTAAACTATAACTTAGTGTTTTTCACTATTCATCAAAAATTGAATGTTTTCAGAAAAAACAAAACATAAATTCACCCTAAGATAATTTTTATATTCCTAAATCAAAAATTAATTCTATTTTACGAATTTCAAAACATATAAGTTTCATTAATTAATTTAAAATTAATTCCAGTTGTCAAAACCAAAAAGTGTATTTTTAAAAAATAATAACTATCAAAAGATTGACAATTTTTTATGTCCAATTTCAAAGTGAATTTACTTTTAAAGATCCTAATTTGATTAAATGGTAAATATATATTTCTAATTATACTTCCAAACCAATAAAATTTATAATTAAATACAATAGATTATTTTTATTAAAAAAGTTTTTTTCAGTTAAAATATAGTATTTTTCACTATTCACACAAAGTTATCAGAAAAATGCCAAAAATTTATTGAAACTAAATTCTTATGTATGGATTTTAAAGAAGAATTATATTTTTTCAAAATTAATATATTAATGATTCAAATATTGGATTTAAAAAGGGTTATCCATTAAAAGGCGGTAAAATTGCATTCTTTGAAAAATAATTCTTTTATCTGAAAAAAATGAATTTGTTCTTACATTATGTATAAGAAACTCATAATATGGATTCTAAAATTATAAGTATTATATAAATTTTAAAATTCAATTAATACTATTCATAACCGCTTTTTAATGGATAGTTTGGTAGGTCGTGGTGCGCTTGAACTCAGTGTTGTGTGTAGTGAAAGTTATTGCATTACTTTGAAAAAAATAACATACTATGAAATCTTGGGGTGTTACAGTTTCAAAAAACTCCGAAAAAATAGTGATTGATTATTTTAACATATTTATGTTAAAAATTATTTCCATTTTATCAATTCCAATTTACCAAATTAAGAAATTTAACTTGAAAATAATATTACGTTTTGTATGGTAAAACAATTTAGTTTAATAAAACTGTTATTTTTTCAATAAAAACATATATAAGTTTATTTATAAAACTATAGTGAATATGAATACCTAAAAATAAGAAATGAAAATCAAAAAAGTTATTTAATTCATGAATTAATTGGGATTTCACATTATTTCCACTTAATGAAAATTCTTCCTCATAGTTTTATTCAAAACATAAATAAATGAGGTTATTTTTTTCTTATAGATTTATTAGATTCATATGTTTCTTATTCAAACATATGTTTCATACATAAAACCTTAACTAAGTGAGTTTACTTATTCCCCTAAACCTATTATTTATTATCTACAATATGAATTATCTTCTCAACATAATAAATATTCCCCTCTTACAGAACAACATTAGAGATCAAGACATGATATGCATTAGGTACGTATTTCAAAACAACAAAATGTGATACAAATAATGTACCCAAGATAAACTCATAGTAATGTGTACTCAAAAATAAAATTATCCAACTTCTTCAAAAAGTTCATATATACCAATATACCATGGTCAAAATATATGTTAACTTCAAGTATACATAACACCTTTCCAAGGTGATACTTTATGAAAAACATGGTCCCCTAGATCAAAGGAATGTTCTTTCCTCCATTTATTTGTGTAACACATCTTCTTACTCTGAGCTACCATCATATGGTGTTGAATCATCTTTACATTATCAGCCATCTCTTTTACCAATTGCAGTCCCCATATATTTATTTTACCAACTTCATTGCATCATGATGATGTTTGTTACTTTTTCCCATATAATTATTCAAATGGTTTCATTTGTATACTATAATGAAATTGTTTTAGAAGAATACTAAAATAATGAATGATGTTTACCTAATCGTCCCTAATAATTCAAAAATAAATCTTGATGTGTATGTTCTATATTTTTCATTGTTAACTTCGAATAATCATCGGTTTCAGGATAAAGAGTTGTAGTTAAATTTAATTTATTACCCATTGTCTTATGATGTCCTTTAAAAATAGATTAAAATATATGATTACAGTCAAACAGAATAGAGACAGTCACTATGTAACCTGACTAACCAATTAACACAAAGTATATAATTTTGATTCACTATCATATTTTCTCAAACAAGAATGAAATTTTAAGACATATTTAAATCCTCTACAATAACCCATATCACATTATTACCTCAAAATTCATTTGGAAATCCCACTACAAAATCAATGTTTATATTCTCCTATATTCATTTGAGAACTTGAAATAGCTAAGAAATTTTCTTAAGTAGTTTTCAATTTCTATTCACTGGTTGATAAGAAAAAAATTTCAATATAAGATTTAAAAAATCATTTTACATTATTTACCACAAATAATATTCCCAGAAGACTCTATACATATTAGTAGTTTTAGTATGAATTGAAAATAGAGATCCATAATCTATGATCAACATATCATTTTCAACTAACAATCACTCAGGACACATAATTAATTTTCAATTCAAATAATATTCCCTTTTTCAGTACTAAAATTAGGAAACATTATGTTTTTAACAAATTATAACTTTTATTACAGGTTGAATGATTCCTTTGGATCTAACTTAATTCTGCCTAATAAAGATGACAACACTAATACTTGAATTGAAGTAAGAGAATTTTTTTCAGGCATTATTTCTAGTCCAACATTGATTAAATAATAAACTAGTTGTTCAGGTTCATGATATAACATATTTTATGATGTATTACCATTTGTGTTTAAATGATCTACTATTTTATAGGATTTACCTGGATGATAATGATTTTTACAATCACAAAACATTATTGGTTTCAAAAATAAATTGGCCTCATTTTTAACATTTTTTGAGTGAGTATATATTTTATAATGTTATTTTTAGTGTATATTTTTCAATTCTCCTCATATAAAATATATGTTCAAATTTTTAATAAAACAAATACTAACGCCGGATCAAGGTAATGTGTATGAAAATTCGAATCATTTTGTATTCCTTGGAGTGATTGATATTCAATTACCTAATAACATTATGTCAAAATGCAACCAAATTACTTTTAATAAGGAATCACTACAATTGAACAATACCTCATTTAATAATGAAACAAAATCACTATATCATTGACCAAAATTATTTTCCAGTCATAAAAACATTTATCAAACTCTAAATCCAAAAGAACATAACTATCTTTAAAGATAACGTGGTTATTATTCTCGATAACCAAGAATCATTTTCAAATATAGTCTATAATAACAAGATAATCAATGAAAATTTCAAATATTAATTACCCTATTTTTTCTTGTCCACTCATATGCCACTTTAATTTAAGTAGTATTAATAGGTGTTCTATATTTAGAAACAATATAGCCTAAAATAATATAAATTGTAATCAAAATTTAAATTTTTCAAATTTAAAATACACCATTTTTTCTATTATGTACTATAGAAAAATCCATTGATATTTCTCATGGTCCCCATAATTTTTATAATATACCAAAATTTCATTAATGAAATCATTGAAATATTTTCCATAAACTCACCAAAAACTCTATTCATAATATCTATAAATACAATGATAGAATTTTTTAACCTAATAGGAATAACCACAAACTCATATCGCACACTCCTAGTATGAGAAACTGTCATCGTGGTGACTTATTGCTTCAATTTCACCTGATGGTGTATAAAAATGAAGATAATATTCTAAAAAACTATGCACCTAGGAGTTGATCAAACAAGTCATCAATATGAGGTAATAGATATACATTTTTAACTATAATTTTATTGAGTTATTATAATAAATGAATATCCTCATAAAACCATCTTTATTTTTAACAACCAAAAATATGAGCACCGTAAATGGAAGTGACAATGTGGATGAATCCCTTATCAATTAATTCTTATAAATGAATTTTTAATTTTATTTTCTCTACTATATCCATTCAATAAATATATTTTCAAATTTTTTTACAATCTGGAACTAAATCAATGGTAAAATCAACATCAAAATTAAAAATAAAACCACATATATCATTAGAAAATATACCCAAAAATTAATTAAATATAGGCACAACACTGAGCTAAATAATTTCCTTTTCTAAATTCATTTTCTAGAAAACATAAATCCTCATATTTAATCATGTTCATAGATTCATAATATTTTAACAGTGTTTTTAAATCATTTTATATAAAAATTGAAACTCACTCTAATAATGAAATTTTTATTCTTTATCTATGCATTTTTTTATTTCCATTCGAAATTAAAAGTCACTCAATATCAAGAATAACATTAAACTCTACTAAGTATAAGGCAATGTCTATAGGAAAATACTTTCCACATAAAAATTAATTAGTGGGTACAGCTATTTATAAATATAGTTTCATATTTTTTATAAAAATATAAATTTTACTTACATGGTCCATAATAGAAATTTTCCACACATTGATAGTTTAGTGAAATTTTCATCATAAGCAGAAATGGACTCAACTTTCAATTTCATCAATTCATGAAATTTTATTTCCATTATATATTTAATATCTTTATCAAAATATTTTTCCCAAAAAATATTCTTAATTATCTTCCATAATAAGTTATCAATTTCAATTTTCTCTTTTGTATTATTAATTAAATTTCATCAATAAATTACTTCACCTTGAAAATGGTAAATTGAAATAGTTTCCTTCTAATAGTTTGAGTGTCTTAAAACATTAAATATCTTTTCAAAATTATTTTTCAATCCTTTAACATTCCTTGGGACTGCAGATACACTAAATTTCTATTGGTTTAGTTTCATGAAATTAAAAAATAATGACATATTTCCCAATAAATAATTTGATTTTTATATTTTATGTGTTCCACCATTTATCACAATAATTTATTAAGTTAACACAACCACAAATTAACCATTATTAAACCCAAAACGTTTGGGTTTCTCATTTAGATAAATTTTATTTTCCTGATCCCCTATTACATTAACCTCCATGTTTTCTCTATTGAAAACAATTCTTAATAGAAATGTGGTCTCACTGAAATTTACCCATGGTTTTAGGGTTAAGCAATCACATGTAGTGTAGCTTGGGTTTTCGAATATCATATACCTAATAAGAAACCTATATACACATACATTCTATTTTTTTCCGATGAAGTGGCCAACATTAGGTTGATTTTATATAGGTTTATGTGAACACTAATATAGTAATGTTAATTCAATTTAAATGATGTTTTTGAACCAAGGTTATCAATTGATGTGGATTGAAATCATTCCCTTTTCAACTATTAAAATTTATTTTATTTCTAATGATTTAATGTTAGAAGATAAAACAACCACATAACTTACTATTTTAAAACCGAATAACCCTAATTCTATTCAACCATACACTTTGAAGATCATGTTTATGATCACTCCAATGTAAATGTTCATATTTTCACATGATGTGTCTGGCCTTAAATTCAACAAGGATGAATGAGTTTAAAAATCATCCAAAAAAATCTCAATTAATAGAAGTGATTAGATATTAATAGAGTAATAATTAACATAAAATCCATCCACATTCTACTCCCTTATATTAACCCATAAGTGGATTATACCTCCATTGATTCTATGATTTCAATGGAAGCCATAAGTAGACTCATGAGGGGGAATTAAAGAGCTTAAAATCAATGAAATAATGAAGACTCCACCATTGTGTGAAGGATTTCTCTCTTTCCTGTGTGAATAAATTCACACCTTGATAAAATAAAATCAATTTTTTTTAAAAAAGAAAATAAAATGTAAATTATAATATGTTTTATAAATAAGTTAATGTGATTTGATCAAATTACATTTGAAATAATAACTTAAGAGAGAAAAATCATAGCATGACATTATAGTGAAACAAAGCACTACAGATAATCAACTCTTTCACAACCACTTCCATAAATAGTCAATTTTTTGTCTATGGGAAGAGACATAAATAGTGTAAGTCACCGCAATTAATGGTGGTAGGCCTAGGTGGGTGGAAATTTAATTGAGGAGACTTTTCCACATTGACCCGAAATGGATGCTAGAATGCATCCACAAAACAGAGGCGCCTAAATGGACTTAAAGGTGGATGCATTTGGGTGCTCAATATACAAAGAAATAGAATATATTGAAGTCCCCTAACCTCATGTAAAATATCATCCAAAATACTTTTTTGGATTTATAGATATGGTTTAAATTGATGGATTTTTTTCCAGGCTGCAGGATCTGGCCTAGAATTTCAACATCAACTTAAGTCGGCTTAAACACCCTTCAAACATACGAATTAGCATTGGAAACTTTTTAATTAAATGTTCCCCAAAATTTAATTTATCTTTAGATAAAATTTCTGAATCATTTTTATTATATCTAGTCCTATACATAAATGATATTTAATTGCTGTCCATTTTACTTCATCCATAATTTCCAAGGTTGAATGTCCAAAGTAGTTGTCTTACAATACGAATCTTCTAGGGATAAAAAATCATGATTTTTTCCTTAAAACATGGGAGTAATGAATGTAAAATATAATAATAAAATAAATATCATTTTTTATTGGTTGTTCAAAAAATGTAGCATGAAATAGTGTATGATAAGAGAGAATTACAATCATTATTTAAAATGATGTTCAATTTGTAAAATGCACTAAAAACTATGTTTATGAATAATGAACCACATGAACATTATATATATTAACAATGAATATTATCTTACTTCAGTGGCTAATCACACCCCCTGAGTTGAGTTTTTATTGTCCATAGAAATGTGTATCTCAGAAATATGAAATTCAAATTATCTTTTCCATGAAACACTTTAATACACAATGATCACAAAAATACCTCATTACGAAAAATTATGTAACCCATAAAACGTATTTAAAACAAGATAGGTCTAGAAGAATATCATATTCTCAGGACAAGTTTTTTTTTAAATTCATCTCTACATTTCATCCAATTTTAATTAAGCATGATGGTGTGTTTCTCGTCACAATATACATGGGGGTACATTTTTATTCAAGGAGAAAATATGGAAGTGCTATGTGGAATCACATTTTAACATTAAGATGAGTATTAATTTTTCCTATTTTTAAAAAAAATCCCAATAGTAATTTAAATTGAACTCAATAGAGTCAACCCATATAGTGAGACTTTTCTGATGCCACTCAGGCTCAAAGACCCTAGTGCAACATGTTAACCCAGATAATTGGGAATCATCTAGATTTTACTCAGTAAAAAAATCAATTTACCACAAATATATATAAAATTCCTAAATCTGGTCTAGAAAAATATGGAGTCATGATCCCCAATTTTTGAAATCCACACATTAGGTCAGTCCATTTTACAAAACGCGACTGATTTATCGTTTTTTTTTTAATTTGTTTGAATACTTGTGTTAAAATTAAAACGATCACCAAAAAGATTCCATTTATTATGGGACCTCATGAACTAAATCTAATACCCCATAATAAAAAGGATGTCCATTTTGAATTTCTTTATTAATTTTCAGAAAATATAAAGGGTTAAAATCACATCGGAGAATTTCCCTTTACAAAAATATTCTCATAAACTCAGACAAGAATTTAAATAAAACTCTTTCCATAAAATATTATTTTATATTCATTATAAAATTTTATAATGTGTATTATCTTATTCAAGGTTAAATAAAATATTCCTTCCATTAAGGCACTCATTTTAAAAAAAATTAATTTTTAATTTACTTTATGTACAGACAAGAAATATTTTTATTTCATCTCCCCCAAAATTAAAATAACATTTTCCAAAGGGATTAATGAAAATAAAATTTAAACAAGGGTATAGGTGTATGATAGGTGGTCATAAATTAAAATTTGAAAATGAGTTATGGAACAATATCACTCGATGCTTGAATTTTATGGTCATGATGCTCCTAATTTCCCCCTTGATCTTCTTGCCACACTCAAGATCCACATGGATGATTGATGACTGAGTTTGAACTCATGATAGAATTATGTTCCATGAAAAACATGAAAATTATTATGTTTCTAAATTTCGCACTCAAAAAAACATTAAATAATAATAGAAACCCCAAGGGGTTCCCTTAATTAAAAACAAACAAAGATAAATGGAAAATTGTAGCATTCTGAAGACGGATACTATGAAAAATTAAAAATTAAATACATATTTAAATATTTATATTTATATTAATTTAAAATATATGTATATATATAATAAAAATTTAAAATGGAATCTTTGTAATCCAAAGGTTAGTGGTAGGAACACTCCCATATCTCCCTTCGGTCACAGGTTCGAGTCCAAAGATTTGCAGGTTGCTATGGTGTTTTCCACATTACCTATGGTGTGGCCATTTGTGGAAAAAATGATTTTTATTTTAATTTTTAAAAACAAATCCCTCTATTTTTGAAAACCTACAAATAGAGAAAAAAAATTAAATTAAATTAAATTAAATCAACCCAAAAGTCGGGTTGCCTACTGAAAAGTTATCTGTTTACTGTCGTTAGCTCGACATGACCCCTAACATCACCAACACAAACTTTAAGCATCATAAGGATTATATTATTTAACATGTATATTAGATCATGATTGAGTATCCATTTGGATTTGCATGAATTTTTTAAAATTGATTCAAGAATAAAATAATACCCATTGAATTGGACGATCCCAATAATATTGAGATGAGTCCTTCAAATTTATTTTTTAATCATTATCAATATATCATAGAGAATTTTCTTAACATTATAATTGAGATAGAATAAAATAATGAAAAAATGTTTTTAATAATCCCCTATAAAGGAAGGCTTTATTGAGGATGTATGGACCTTGAATTTGAGATTGAGTTGTCTAACAGATTCAAACACAGGTTGGCACATTGAATCAAAATCAATTTCTTTTTCAAAATTTCTCAATAGAATTAGTTTATTTTTAATATAATATTCATCCACAAAAATAGACATATTAGTTTCAAGAATGGATATGGAATTTTAATTTTTTATTTCTCCCAGTGGTTCAGCGATTTTTTGTTCTGAAAAATCATTAATAGAGAAATATTCAAAAACTCAATCCATTCTGTAAAATTTTCTACTTGTGATCACAATAAATTTGTTTCTTCTTGATTAAAACACCCATAAAAAATTCCTTCATGTTCTTCTTGTCTCTTAGATTCAAAGGAAACTTATTAATAATTTTCATGATAAGTTTGTGTGCAACAAGATTTTTCTATCAATGATGATTAATGAATATCCCAAGTGGGAATGGATTCGATAACCATTTCAATGATTTGTAGTTATAATCTCAATGGTGAAACATCCTAAATCATTCTCTCTGTTTTTTGAAAAATTTCTCATGTATTGGTTGTGGATTAAGATGGGTAAGGGGTTGAGACAGATGGTCAATTACCATAGGATAATTAGGTAGTTGGATTTCCATAGGAGGATGTTTATATTTGACATGTTGGGATTAGAACTAAAAATAGGTTGTAATTTTTGTGGAGAATAGGATTTAAAATATTCTTTCTCAATTTATTTTTTATTATACCACACATAAAAATCGTGATGATCATTTTACATACACTTTCTGTGGGCTAGAAAATATAGGGAGAGGTTCCCCATATTTGAGTTTCTTCAAAATCTATTTCCATAAGAATGATACTAGGGGTAAGAACAGAGAAATTGGGTGAGAATAATACTTGAGTATCTAAGTTCACTTACTTAGGTTTCTAGAAATAGCACCAAATATTTTCCTCGACAAATTTACCAATGTTTTTAGGGTTAAGATGTCACTTGTAGTGTTGTTTGGGTTATTGAATCCTTAGAGACCTAAGAAGAAACCTATAGACATGTACATTCTATATATTTTGTTCTGATATGAAGTATACACAATTAGGTTAATTTTAGGTAGTTTTAATTGAACACTAATATAATAATGTTAATTCAATTTTAAAAAAATTATTTGGTCCTAGTCTATCCATGGGGTGGATTGGATGCATACCTTTTTCGGCTATTTCAATTTATTATATTTGAGATGGGTTCATTTAAGACGATCGAAAAAAATCATAACATACTATTTAAATACCTACGAATCCAAACACTAATCACCTATATACATGTAGGATCATATTTATGATCACTCATAGTAAAAGGTTCGTATTATCAGGTAAAGTGTGTGGCCTTAAATTCAATAAGGATGAAAGAGTTAAAAGATCGTCAAAAAATTCACAATTAAAAAAAGTGAATAGACATTAATGGAGTTAGAAATAACATTCATTACATCCCCTTGATAGTCCCTTATATCAACACATAATTATTTTATCCATCCATTTATACTATGATTTCAATGGATGCGGGAAGTAGACTTTTGAAGGAGAAATTTAAGTGGTGAAAAGAAGTTTCATTTTGAACATTCCACTATTTTGTGAAGGTTTTCTCTCTTTGCAATGAGAATAAATTAACACCTTCATAAAATTATATCAATGTGTTAATAAAAAAATATAAAATAAGAAGTAGAAGATTTTTTATAGAAAATCTAATTTGATTCGAGAAACTTACAATTGAATGAATAACTTAAGACAACAAAATCGCAACATGGCATTATAATGAAACAAATCACAAAATATGATAAACTCCATCACCAAAAATACCATAAAAAGATAATTTTGAAGCCATTACTACAGTATTAAATAGTTTAAGTCACACCAATTAATGGTGGTTGGAATATATGTGTGGAAATTTAATGGAGATGAGACTTTTCCACCATTGACCTAAAATGTTTTCCAGGTTGCATCCACTAAAAAGAGGTGCCTAAATGACCTTCTAGATGGACTAATTGGGGTGTTAAGTTTCATAATAAACTGAATATGTGGATGAAATATAATATCCTATAAAATATAATCCTATTTTGAGTTTGTTATTTCAAGATGTGGCCTAAATGGTTAGATGTTTTTATGGGCCACAAAATCTGGCCTAGATTTTCATCTTCATTTTGGGTGGTCGGAAACACCCTTAAAACATCAGATTTAGAAATTTTCTATATTTAATGAAATTATTTACACGAATTCTTATATATCATGATATAATTTTAGAATCATTGTTCCTGGATTGTGTCCTATAAATTAATTTTTTTGGTATGTTGCCTAGTTTACTTCGCCCAGAATTTCCTAGGTGGAATTTCTGCAATTTTGGTCTTCCAATATTAATCTTATAGTTCTCCAAAATCATAAATTGTTACTTAAATCATGGGATCACTAAAAAAATAAAATAATAAAATAAAATAATGGACATTTCATATCATTTCCTAAAAATGTACCATGAAATAGTTCAATTTAAGAAGGAATTATAATCATAATGTGAAATAATTTTCAATTTGTAAAATGTACTAATAGTGGTGTTTATTAATAATGAATCACATAAATATTATATATATTAATTATTAATATTATCCTACATAATTGTATAATAAAAATTTATTTACATTATGATCATGTAGATCCTTAAAATCTATATCATGATAATATAACCATAAATTAGTTTCACATAATAGTTCAATCTAATATCCCCCAAACCTCTAAAATTATCTAAACCATTACTCTGATGTCAACTATAACACCTCATAACATAAAAACCCATAAGTATGATTTTAATAAAAATATATTCAATTTCATACATTTACAATATCATTTGGGTTTAATGTTTTGTAGAACATGGAAAACTATAATATAAAAAAAATTACATTTATACACAAAGTAATTTTTTTCGAAAAACAGGTTCTTTTGTTAACACTTCAGTTTAATTAATGTAAAAAATTTTATATTCACGATGTTTCACCCTTTACCTAGTAATAATTTATACACATCCTTAGGCCCTATGAAAAATATTTGAAAACTTATGATGAGTTCAAAAATATCGATAATCGGTATAAAAATCATGGAATCTTTTTGTTCTAGTAAAAAACATGAAAACCCAAAAAAAAAGTTTACCTTTTTCAAATTAATATTTCAGCATGTAAATAAATCATAACCATGTGTGAAAATCAACTTTTTCATAAATAGAACCTTTTAAAAACCATAGTAGTAATAAAAAAACAAGTAGTCATATTGAGGCATCAAATTCAACCTTGGGTTAAAATCTTTCATAAAACCCCTTCAATAAGATTCATATAATCAGTTATCTCCAATATTTGTCATCGAACACTAAATCATTAACCAAAAAATTAGAGATTTATATATCAAGCTTAACCATCATCATATATATTTACCAAGTACATTATCATTAATAAAAAATAATAATATTTAACTTTCTAATAATATAACTTTTTAAATACTAATCTAGACCTATAAAAAAAATAAAATTCTATTTTTATATAAAAATTAAGAAAAATTTATTTTTCATTTTAAAAAACAATAAAATGAATAATTCCCACAAAAATGGGAAAATGATATTTCTAAAGAAATATGAAAACATATAGAGTAATTATAATAAAAAATTAATTCTTATGATGGAAGAAAAATATATTTATTCAGTAAAAAAAATTCATTCTTTTTCACTTTGGTAAAATGTGGCAAAAGTGATCTATATAGAAAATTTTAGAAAAGTTATATTTGAAAATATATGTAAAAAGTAAAATATAGTTTAAAATTTATTTCAAAATATTTGGAATATATAAATAATCATTATTGAACCATTTTTTTGTGGTTATATATGGAGTAAAATGAAATAAAATTTATGTTTTGACAAAAGGATTTAATGAAAAATCCATTACCAAGAGCCTCAACATTTTCCATACATTCCCCAAGTTTAGAGAAATATAATAAAATAAAAAATTAAATTTATTAATAAACTCTTAATAATTAATTATATTATAATTATTTTTTAATCTATTTATAACCTTTTTCTTTTTTGGTACAAATTCAGTTATGATTTTGTCAGATGTTTTGAGCTAGTTAGGTGAAAAATCACTACTGTGTGTTGATCATGGTCAAAGGGGTCCTAGTTCCATCATAAAAAAATATTAATCATGTTATTTTTATAATTTACTAAAATCAAATATACTTTAAAAACTATATATATAAATAGGTAATGAAAAATGAGATATATTGTTCATGGATATTGTAGTCCACAAGTTGGAATGAGTGGCATTTACATTTTCAAAAATGGTTGAAAGGTATAAAAATAGGATATTGGTTTACATTTCAAGAATCGTATTATAATTATATATATATATATATATATATTATTCATCAAATACATCCTTATTTCTATATATGTGAGGTGGTAATTCAAAATTAAATTTCAACACTTTTTAATGCTGCTAGAACTTAACTGCGCACGAGTGAAGTAGTCATTTTATGAAAGTTGGAATGTTAAGAAGTTAGATAATATTTTATCATTAAAAAATTAAATTATATCATAACCATAATATATATCAATTTAATCCACCCTTATATCCCAATTTATGAGATAGTTTTGGAAAATGAAACACATAACTTTTGTTTAAGAGGTATTACGTACATACGAACGAATGATGTTTTTAATGTCAATAGGATGGAAAAGTAAAATAAATTTGTATCAAAATTAAAATAATAATATTTTAGTATATTAAAGAAAATCATTTAATTAAATCAGTATTTTTAAAATATATTTAAAGATTATAGAAGAATAAATAATAATGAAAGAATATATTTAATAATTGTACAACCACCTAGGAAATCATTCTTTTTCTTACACCTTAACCATTCTAGGATTTTTATTTTGGTGACACCAAAATATATAGTAGGTGGGGAGGAGATTTGGATACAGATTTGGTTATATCATAGTCAAGATAGGGTGTGCAATGTCTGTTAGAAAGTGAGGACAGGTTTTTCCCATTCCATAAGTGAGAGGAGTGACTTTTTAATTATTTATAACAATAAAATATAATAATTTTATTTCTCATGAAAAGTGTCTCCAATTTAGTCCAATTTAAAATATTGTAAAATATAAGGTCAAAATAAATTCAACAAATCATATTTATACATGTTTTACATATATTTTAATAATTTTCTCTTACTTCAACCCCTCTCGTTAAACAATTTAACTTTTACCGTGGTTGAAAACTTTTACCATGGAAACTATTCATTATGAAATTATCGTCATTAAAAAATAAACAAAATTATTCCAAAGAAAATAATTGAGATTATTTTCTATAAGTGGTAAAATTAACTTTCAATATAAGTTTAAAACACCCAATGAAAACCATTTATTTGAATAATTTTACTTTGTATCATAAAAATGAATTTACAAAAAAATGATGTATAAAATTGATTAATATGGAATTAATTTTATTAGGTTAAATTAATGGAGACATTATTTATATAAAAAATGATCCAAAAAAATTATACCTTCTCAAAACATAATCAAGAGGGAAGAACAAAATAATTTTTTTATTTGAAAAAAATCAATAATTGGATTTTTAAAATGTAAAACATAAATATCTATGTTCGACATTATATTTTTAAATAAATTATATTACATAATAATTATATATTTTTTTATAAAAAAATCACTAACATATATTTCATTCTTATATCATGAAAATTTTATAATGTGACAGTATTTATAATTCAGTATTTTTCATTATTCACTAACAACAACAATTTCAAAAAAACCCCAAAAAAATTACCTACTTTTTACCTGATATTGTAAAAAATAATGTAAATTTTAACAAATTAAATTTATAAAATTAATATATTTTTATTTTAATTAAAACCATTTTATATATGGGAAAAAATTATTTATATAAAATTACTTTATTTTTAATTGAAAATTTTAATAAAACAATTTATAAAACTCTTGATGTATATGAATCCCTAAAAATTAATACTTATAAGTAATAGAATTGATTTATTTCATGGATTAAAAGGGTTGGAAAATCCAATCATCATGTGATGTTGTTTCACCAAATAACAAAAACCTCTTTCCTGAATAAATTCTTCGATAGCCTAAAGTGATCTTATAAAATTTATGAAACTCAATCTCTATAAATAGACTAACACAAGACCTTCCAGAGAATCTAATCACTAGTTTCTTATCAAAACATAACCATTTTGTTATTATAAAAACCTTGTATCTCCTTTATTTAAAGTCACAACACTTTAGATTGACAGTAGAGGTGTGTATCATCCCTACCTCAGACAGTTATTTTACTTCCATCTTCTTCTTCTTTTTTCTAGGGAACACTGGATATTTTAGTCATGGTATTACTGATATTTTCATCTTCATTGAAACCTACGAATTTATTCTTTACTAATGAAGTAATTTTTATTAATATTACTCTATACTTATTCTCTTGCTTTTTATATTTTATATTAAATAATCACCTTGAATAAATTTTTTATATTTTATAATATAGAAAATCCGTAATCCTTGGTGTTGTGATATGTTTATTTATCTTAAACTACGTCATGTGTGAATTATCCCATGATCTCAAAGAGTCTTATTTCTACTTAATAATATGTCTTCAATTGTATTCTAATAATACCATTGATCTCATTTAATTCTATTTCATCCCAAAAAAATTAACCTTCACATAATTTCTTTGATGAGACTCGAGATTTTTCTTCAAAAAATATTTCCATAAAAACATGTAAAAAATCAATCATCATATATGCATAATAACAACTTTCTATAATTATGTTGTGGTGTGGGACTTTTCTTTATCCTAAGATATTATTTGTAAATGCAGTGTAACCTTCAAGTTTAATTTCATTCATATAAGTCATTCGAGTATGACCTTCTTCTTCCAATTGAGAAGATAATCTTCTCAAAAATTTATCTTGAACCACAATATAATTTGTGATGTTAAATTCAGTGAAGAATATATTCATCATAAATATATTTTATTTTGAAAATTATCCATTTTAATTTCTTAATCCTTATATATATCAATTATTTTAAATTGTAAAAAACACATAGGTTTTTGAACATATTATGTAACATAGTTTAGGGACAATTATATTATGTAATAAACATAAAAATCATTCACATGTATGTACATATTTCTACATAGCTATATTTCATATTCTACAGAAAATAACTTATGTACTCTTAAAAGTAAATTATTTATATGTATAATATATTTTAATTTATCAAATTTTGTGTATCAATTGATCAAATGACCCTTGTGTCACATTTTTTACTTAGATAATTTTATTATAATTATAGAATGTATAAAAATTATAAAAAAATATGAAGGAAATCAAATAGTATCTTACACAACATACTCCTTATCCATTTCTCCAACTTCAACTTAACAAATATATTATATATCATAGTAAGATATTTCATTTTCCACATGTTAGTGTGATATGGAAAATATTATATGCATGAATATAATTTACATAAGTTATAAATTAAGATACTTACCATTCATATTTCAGTTTTCTCTTCAACAAATTTATTACACAAAATAAAAGAATCATACAGATCACCTAGATTTTCAATGTTTCAAAATAGTCCTAATAGAAAAATATTATTACTCTTATTGAAAGTATTCTATATATAATGGGAAACTCACACATTTACAATATTATTTTAGCATCAAAAAAAATATTTTTTATATAGTGATCCCCAAAACTGTTACCATTTTTTCAGTTGTCAGCCAAACATGATATATTACATATGAATCTAGACTTAATCATATCTACTCAAACACTTTTTTACTCAATTGGGAATATGAAATCTCTTTAAATCAAATGAATTTTCATTATGTATCCTTTTAAATTATAAGAAAATTTTCAAACTAGATAGCTTTAATTCCGAAGACTTCTACTGCACTTATATACCCAATTTTTAAAATTTTCATGAATCCTTACTACCTTGTAATTTTAACTACAATTTAGATTATGAATCATAGTACCAAACAAATATGTTCAATTTATTAATGAATTCACCCAAATAAAAATTCATTGAACAATTCGAATATATACCATCAAGTTTTTCCTTTATTTTGTAATTGATCTCAAGTTTTTCACTCAAATAGCTCTTCAAATTCACATGTAACATATTTTCAGAGGTTCTACATTCATAAAATAACCCTTTTTCATTTATTTTTAAGAATATAGTATCTATATTGATATAATTTATGTGTTTTTTTATTTAAATATATTTATATAAGGGAATTTAAGAAGAAGAAATCCCTTTCACCTTATTAAGGGAGTCACCTTCACCCATCATCATATGGATCCCACTCCATCACTCAACATGCATATTAAAATGAATACAAACAAAAAAATAAAACCACAATCCATTGTAATCTACAATCAACCCATTTTTTTAATAAATTAAAGTACTTAAAAAAAGAAAATTTCAACATTATCATAGATTTTTTAATATTTTCTCCCCAATTTAAAATAAAATTGAACCAAATTATAAGGGAAACGTTTTTCTCATCTCTATAACTTCTTCGATTAAAAAATATTTTTTTCCCCTTTATTATCTACCTTTATTGAGATATTCCAATTGATTATAAATATATAATGAGAGAAGGATGGCATCAATTTTTAATTAGTAATAATCCATCAATTAATAAACTGTGTGTCTATGTGAGTAATGATAATTTTATAATAAAATAGGGATTCATCTATATATTATGATTTCTATAAATAATATAGCATGTGATATTATCCTTTATTTCACTTCTTATGTATTATATAAACATATTTCTCAAGAAATTATACAACATGAACTCATATTAATAAAAAACATTAAAATAATTCATGTTAAATAATGTCTCTCCCTTTCACACTATTTTTAGTTTATAAAATTTTCACACATAATAAAAACATATTATAGAGTCTAAAAATATATGGGAAAAGTAATCATCAGTCCTCATTATAACATTTTAAAATTTTTGTGAAGAATTCCATATTAATAAAAAATAAATTGGAATCTTTTATTCTTGTTTATAGATCCCCCTCAATGTATTTTCTATATCATCTCTTCTTCACATTTTATTTTTCTTTTTAAAAAATCTAATTTTCATCCTGAATCAATTGAAAAGTCGTAAGGAGGGTTTATGTAATATATAATGGATGAGTCTTCACATTATGAAATGATTATAGGTTTTATAAAGTTCTCCCTTGATACACCACCATCTATTCCCCCATAAAATTAGTATAATAAAATAAGTATGGGAATAATTTTAGTCTATATCTTCTCTTTAAAGAGATAAAAAGGTATAAAACATACATTTCAACCTATATTATTTTTTATTTTCTGGTATAAAATAGTTAGAACACATCATGCAAAATTCACCCTTGATTTTCATAATCTGAAATTCTTTGGGAAACATGTATTTCATTTTATTTTCCACTATTTTTTTAAAGTATGGGACTGAAGCCTCATTTACTATTAAAGCAAAGAAAATACCTCTTTAACTGGGTAGAGGGAGACCCATTACATAGCCCGAAGGCCCTGTGGTCATTCAGCCCATTACATTGCCTGGAGGTCCATTTTTTGTCCCAACACCCATTCTGTGAATAGAACTTCTACAGTACTCGTGTTGATACAATAATGCATAGTACTCTCCACTACAACAGTACTCTTATACCGTTATAGTGCCCTGCCGCAGCTATAGTGCATGTCGTTGCTATATTTCCACCACTGCTATAGTACACTATAGTACTGTGATAGTACCCTATGCCCAATGGGTTTTGAACCCTCATTTTTCATGTAGAATTAAGGGGTTCTTACCACTAATCCAACTATTTCGATCATATGGTTAAGAAGTGTTTTAAAACATAATTAGATTTATTTTTACTTCTATACTCATTTTTTTATAATTTAATATTCAATATTAGAAGTTATTATTTATTTTCTATTAATATTAAACAACACCTTTTTCCTGGTTTAACATCACTATATTTTTTAAGGGTGTGTCAATTTATATTTCACCTTCCATATCGATTATAACAAGTCTTCATGTAACCCGTCTTTGGAATCCACTCATAAAGTGAAAAATCAATTTTTATTATGATTTTTATCAAATAATTTCTTCAATTCATATCTTTAATTTATTCATTTTAAGATTCCATCTTTATTTCTTTATATTTATTATTCAGGAAGAAATCTCAATGGTTAATTGTGTAGCCTTCCATACTCAAAAGGATAATTTTTTTTCAGTTTTAAAACCTATTAATATTTCTTCATGGTTGTAGTTTTCTCAGAATTATTCTTTTTTTGTACCGTAATAAAGTAGTTTCATATATTTTTATTTTCAATGTATTCTATTCTAGTCCAATTTTCTCATCATCATCATAATTTGTCTTCATTTCTATATACTATAACTCATGAAAACTATGATTATTTTTCTTAATTTCACCACTCCCCCCCAGATATAGGACTTTTTCCATCTCTAAGCATTGACATGTTATTATAAAAATTAATTGGATTTTTTTGGAACCCTTTACAGTAATAATAGTTTAATATAAATAATTTTCCTTTCTCATTAATTATCTTTTAAAAAGTTTCTAAGCTTCTAGATTTTAATAAATAGATATATTATTTTGATCCTTATTTTGGGATCAAATATTCTAAAATTTTTTCATGTACACCCTTGGTGATGTGGTGGTTTTTTCTGTATTTATGTCCACAAATATTTTTTCAGTATTTCAATTTAAACCAATGAAAGAATATTATATTACATTAGTATAACTAAAAATAACAATAACATGGGTTACCATTCTATAAGATCTCATTATTTATTTTTTACTTGTATTATTTAAATGTTTTCTATTTATATCAGTGATTATTTTTAGAATAAACACACTTATAAGAAATATGTGGGGTGGTATAACTTATTTCAATTGTTTATAAAGATTATTCTTGGATTATTTTTTTCAATTTCTCATATGAACTTCATGTTCAAGACATATCAATCATGTAGTGTTCTTCTAATCATTGAGTGATCTCACTCTATCATCACATTTTTTTCACCTTCTGAATGTGGACTTCTTGAATTTTACAAATATCATGAAATGAAGTATCATTCTCTTTCACTCTTTTAGATTCAACCATTAAATATGTAAACCAAAAATCCATTCAAACTTTATGATTTACTTCTATTTCATGGAAAACATATACAATGAATTTATCTATAAAAAAATTCTCACAAATACTCATTTTCAATACTTATTTGATAAGTGAAAATATTTCATGGAAAATAAATACAAATTGTTCCATATAATCAATAAGTTTTATGAAGGAGTTACAAATTTTAAACTTCTTTTAAAATACATCTTCCATTACATTGACTACAAAATTAATATAGGATTTCTCATCCTATGCTCCCTTGATTTATGCAAACATTTTTGTGAAAACATCAATTGCGACAATTTTATAATGATCCTTATCATAAGAATATAAATCACTAAGTGATCCAGTGTTCCTATTCGGATTTGATTCTTCACTACAAAAACATGTCTCATTATAAGGATCATTCTCAATGGTTTTGACACATGAACACTTACCATAATGATTAACTTCACTTTTGGATGATCTTTTTTTTCATTTCAACCCTCTTTCAACATTATTTTTTTAATATTCTTCAAGTTTCTTAATATTTTAGCCTAAAATATCCATTTTTTTCTTTCCAGGATAGAAATAATATTTTTTGTATTAGGCTGTTCTAAAATCTATTCCAATCTACACTTCATATTCGTCAAATAAAAATTACATGAAAAAAATTATATTTATCCAACAGGAACAATGTTAGATCTAATACCCATTTAGGTTCTGATAATTGGTCCATTCATGTGAGAGTTTCGGTGACTCAAGTTGTCCAATTTTTATATAATTCTTAAATATAAATGTTTTTCAATTTCAAAATTTAACCCCACTGAATATTAAAACACAAATTATCTATTTATATAAAAGTGGATATAATTTAATAACCTAGGAAACATGTACATAATGAAATGTAGATAATATTTTTAAGAATTTCAAAATTTATTTTTATATGTTCCACCCATAATTTTATGTAATACAAAAATTTTGTGTTTATGATCATATGATATACATAGTTTTCAATAGAAACAATTAACAATCTCTAGTAGCGTCAAAAAGAAACATACTAAAATAAAAGAAACATAAAAAATTCACATCTGAATCCTAATAGGTATTATTGTATAATAAAAGATCCCCTCAATTTACAACACTTAATCCAAAACTCTTGATAAGGAAACAAATCTACACTTGATGCTACCATAGAAAATAATCTGACCTCCTTCCTTAATATATTTTTTGATAGAATTAAGAAAATATGTTAAACTACATGAATTTAAGTATTTTAAAATATCCAAACTCTTCTTATTATGTATAATATAACTACTATCTTCCCTTAAAAGCTTTGCCTCCAATGATCTTCAAATCCCAGTAACTCCTCAATATGAGAGTCTTGAAATGGTAGATAAATTGTAGTATTGTATATATATCTATTCACAAACACTCTTTCTTCTTTATTCTTCATTATTCTCATTCAATGAAAAGGTTATTCTATGTAAAGTATCATCTGGTTCATCCTCTAGCTTGATACCAATAATGTTCTTCTTTACCAATACAGTATTTTGTTTCCAATATTTCTCTACACATGATCTCTTTCTTCTTCCTCATTTTATATTTTTGAATCACCTAAAAAATATTTTCTAATTTATTTAATATAGAAAAATAATAATAACGGTGAAGTATACAAAATTATTCCTCAACAACATCAAGTGGTCATGCTCTCATGATCTCACCAAATATTATTTCTTCTAATATACCTATCTCCAATTCAATTTTATGAATACATTTACTCATGAAAATACACATTTAATCCCAATAAAATAAAATATCTACTTTCTTTCAAGAATGATATATAGAAATATTATTCTCAAAATAATTCTATAAAAAATTAGTCATTATATATGAATAAAAATATACAAAAATAATTCTGTTGTGGTACGACCTTGTATTTATTGCATGATAGACTCTAAAAATATTCAATTACCTTCATCTGGAATTTCATTCATAGGCTTCATCGCAGTATTATATAATTCTTATTAGTTTGAAGATAATATTCTCAATCATTAAACTTGAATGGAAAAATTATTTTTAATATTTTCCTCACAAAAGAATAAATTCAACATTAAGAATATATATTTCTAAAATTTTCTTCAAAAATTTATGGATATTTAGTGATATAATATTTTCGAAGGTGTAAAAACTTACATATGAGGATAGTTATTTTAGGTAATCCCCAAAAACATCTATCATATGTATGTAATGATTATTACTTAGAATTATTTTTTATTTTCCAAAAAACATCTTATGCACTATTGAAAATATATTACATATCTAACTTTATCAAATTTATCGAATAATCATCTCAGATAACCCAAAAATGAAATGGTTTCTGATAAACTTTTATTCTTCTCTAGGTAATATAATATGTATCTTAAAAATTGGTTATGTATAAAAAAATATCTCATACATCATATACCATTTCCATTTCTCCATCTCTAACTTCCTAGATATAACACATATCTCAATAAAATGCCTCCGATAAAAATTTTCAATGTTATTTATAATAAATTTTATGAATACATCAAATAATACTATGTGACAATGTATGATATATCCATAAACATTTTATATAGTTTTATTCAACAAATATATTTCACAAATTCAAAAACAATACACATCACATTCCATGGAATGTTTTTAGAATGATCTTATGAGAAATATATTATTCATATTCCTAAGAGAATGGTATATTTATTGGAATTTTTTATTTATAAAATTTATGATAGATCCAAAAAAATATATTATCCACGCACTCAACTCCAACAACATTACCATTTCTCCAGTTATACGCTAAACACAATATATGACATATGAATCGAGATTAAATAAAATCTTATCAGAACTTCATTAACTCTTTATAGAATCTAAAATTGATTAAAATAAACACAAATTATATTAAATAAAATTTAAAATTAACAAAATAGATGTGATCTCTAAATATTTAATTCAAAAGGATTTTTCACCAAATTTATATTAAATTTTGATTAATTTTAAGAACATTTATAAATTTGAATTATAGTTTTATTTTAGTATCTTCAAAACTTCAACCAAGTGATATTTACCATTGAATACAATATCCATCATGATAAATATTGTTTGTATGGTATCTCTATATTAGATCTAGTATTTTATATCATTAATAACAACCCTCCAATTGTTCACTCAGAAAACTATTAAAATTATATTGTAGAATGTTTTATATGGTTATAATTTCATCCAAATAAACTTTTCATGGATTTTATTAAAGATTATATCTTTAATCATTAGTTTTATGTATCTTCTACCTTTAATTTGTTTACAAAAAATGACTTTAAGAAATATTAATCCACTTCCTGTTATTAAAGGTATATCCTTCACTCAACCTTAATGGGCTATTACTCTATCACCCAGCACAAATATTATCATGTTTTTTAACAAAATATTACAACCAATATTCCTTATAAAATTCAAATTCCTCAATTAAAACATTATATGATCCTCATAATCATCTAGATTCACATATTTAATAACTTCAATAGTGAGTTACACATAAATAGGAAGCTCAAACACATATAATTTTATTTTTTATAAACATTTATTGTGTTCTATATTCTAGTATAAATAGTTTAATACAATTTTCCTTCTCCATTATATTGATTAATCTCAATGTTATTTTATTTTATGATGATTTTATCAATATAAATCATAATATTATATCATATTAGTAACATTTTTTACATTCATTTAATAAGAATATTTATTAAATGTTCCACCACTAAAATGATGAACCCTTTTCAATTTCATCTTTAAAATTAGGGGACCAATATCAATATTTCAATAAGAAATTATTCTTCTACAGAATTCATCATAATATTTTTCTATTTAGGGAGGAAATAATTGCATAATTTTTATATATAAGTCTTTGATGGTTTTGTAGAAAACTCTTTTCTCAATCCATCATATGGAGAAACTCAGCACCATTTCTCATGTACCATGACTCTTATGTTTTCACAATAAAGTGTAACCTAAATAAAATCTAAAAAATAAGGAACCAAACTCTTAGGGTTACCTTATTACTTTATTTTCCAAGACAAAATAATTCATGGGTACCCAGATTTGGTAAAACAGACTCGGTTGAATGATTGAGGTATCAATAATTTGTCACTTTTTTTAGGAATATAACATATAGTTTTTAAGTGGGATTTAATCTCACTACATTTTCACAAGTTACGCCACTTTATGTATTAATTGTTTTAATGATATAGTTTTTAATCCCTCTTTTATCTACCAAAACAACATATCTAAACCATATTAATGGGGCACTCCACAAATATCTCATTTCATGTGTTACAAACACAAACACTACTAAAAAATAGGGCAATAGTGACCGCCATTGGCAGTCTCTATAGGCCTCGACAGACTGAAAAGCGACCACCATTGGTGGTCACATTAGATTCATCACAATAGGCCAACAGTGACCACCAATGGCGGTCGCTTTATGTGGCCAAAATTCTGGCCTCAAGCGACCGCCTGGCGGTCGCTAAAAGGCGGCCTGCCTGGTCACCATTAGCGACCGCCAATTGCGGTCGTTATAGGTGACTGAAATTTTGACCTACAATGACCGCCAATGGCGGTCGCTAATGTCGCCAGGAAGGCAGCCTATAGCGACTGCTAAAGGCGATCGCTAGTCTGCGAAAAAAAATTTTAAAAAAAAATTCTTAGTGAAAGAAATATATATATATATATATTAGATATATATATATATATATTAAAGAAAATATTTATATATATAATATTAAATATATATATATATATATATTAATAAAATATATATATATATATATTAATAAAATATATATATACATATAATATTAAATAAAATATTTTTCTTATTCAACCAATAGGTTTGTTAAGAATATGGTAATAATAAATCAAATTTTATGCTTAAAATTTTTATTTCTCTAAAAAGGTAATTTACTACCTCTTAATGGAGAGCCTATTTTAATTATTAATTCTAACACATTTATAAATTTTTTATTTCAATATTAACTTATCCTTTGTAAAACTTAACATAAAAATGTCTTAGGGTTAATTTGTGGTATTTTTTGTGGATTTTCATTTTTGTAATGAAATGTACGAATTGTGTTTTTTTATTCACGGTACAAAATCAGAGATAAAACAACGTAAAAATCATAAAAGATGGAAAACAATTTCAAACTGCACAAACATCAAGATCTTCATAAACAATAAATGATAAGTGTGCTTCAACGATCCGAGCAAGTCCATCCATTTCAATCATCTGCTTCAATAAACCAACAATAAGACAAAAAAACAACAAAACAAAACAAACGTAAATTAGAAATAATTATTCAGTTATTATATACATATAATAAAATTAAATCTAACATCAAATCATGGTGATAAGATAATTTAAAATCCCCAATTTAATAAATGCTATCATTTCAAGTAATTCGGAGCACGTTTGATCCGAATTCGACCGTCTCACGACGTTCTGGTGTTTTATGTCACCAGAAACGCATTTCTGGTCATCGCAGTCAAACGACACCTCCGATTGACGTTCTTCTACTCGACCATTTCAAAATTCACACAAAGGTTGTTGTTGTACGGTTTCATGGCATTCCGAGGTCATTCAGGTGGTTTTGACCCCCCCCCCAACACTCCATTTTAGAGCGCATCGAGCTGCTAAAAAAGACACAATCGGTCGTACCGCACGCACCGCACGTCCGATGGGCGTGTCGTCTCCTCCTACACATCACGCATAATATTCCTTATTTTTTCGTGTTGTTTAAGGTCATTAAGTTCATGTTTTCTCCGAATTCGACCGTCTCACGTCGTTCTGGTGTTTTTTTACTTTGGAAACGCGTTTCTGGTCACCGCGGTCAAACGACACATCTGATTGATGTGTCATCTGCCTAACCATTTTACAATTCACACAACGTCTATTTTTGTATGCTATCATGGCATTCCGAGGTCATTCGGATGATTTTGACCCCCCAACGTGCCATTTTAGCGCGCGTCGAGCTACTAAAAACAATACAATCGGTCGTACCGCGCGCACCACACATCTGATGGTCATGTCATCTCCTCCTACACGTCAAGAATAAAATTCTTAGTGTTTTCATGTTGTTTCAGGTCATTCGGAGCACGTTTTCTCTGAATTCGACCGTCTCATGCCGTTCTGGTGTTTTATAACTCTGGAAACGCGTTTCCGGTCACCGCAGTCAAATGACACCTCTGATTGACGTTTGGTTTTCCCAAACATCTCACAATTCATACAACGGCTGTTGTCGTATGGTTTCACTACTAGAAATATTGTTTTCCCTAATGGGTGTTTACCAACGGTTTTCTAAAACCATTGGGCTTGAAGTATTAAGGGAGTCTTTACCAACGGTTTTATAAAACCATTGGTAAAGAATGGCCAGGGAAGCCTTTCCCAACAGTTCACTGAAACCGTTGGGAAAAGACACCCCTTTGCCAATGGTTTCTTCAAACCATTGGTAAAGGGGTGTGTTAATCACCCTTTTGCCAACGGTTCTGTTGAACCGTTGGGAAAGGGTCACCCCTTTGCCAACGGCTTCCTCAAACTGTTGGTAAAGGGGTCCTTATCATCTCTTTCCAAATGGTTTTTAAAAACCGTTGGGAATTATTTCCCCCAAATCCAGCCATGGGGCTGCTCTCCCCCATTCACAGAGAAACCTAATTTCATCCACTCCACCGCTCTCCTCTCGCGAACTCCCCTATCCGAAGAGGTGAAAACCATCTGAAATCATGTATTTTTTCATTTATACATATATACTTATTTTTATTGTTATTGCTTTAGTATTTTAGTTTTAAGTTATCAATCCACCTCCAGCTCTCTGATACTCTCCAAATCCCCCATCCGAATAGGTGAAAACCCATTTGAATCATCTCAAATCAGGTAATGTTTTGTTTATACACATATGGTACATTGTTTTTATTATTTTTATTGTTATTGATCTAGTATTTTAGTTTTAAGTTATCAATCCATCTACAGCTCTCTGCTACTCTCGAACTCCCCCATCGGAATAGGTGAAAACCCATCTAAATCATCTCAAATCAGGTAATTTTTTCTTTATACACATATGGTACCTTGTTTTTATTGTTATTGATCTAATATTTTAGTTTTATGTTTTGATTTTGATGTGATTTCACCATGTAAAATAGGGAAATGAATGAATGTTTTGTTAATTAATTAGTTTCCCCTAGAATATCAGTTGTGTTATAATGTCCATGCTAAATAAATGGGTAATGTAATAAAAGACCTTGAATAAATAAATTGTTGAAGTTGGGGTATGTTGCCTCTATGAGAGGTTTTTTGTTGTGTTTCATTGTATGTTGTACGCTGTTTTATGGGGATTGAGGTGACCAGTTGGGCTTTGTGATATGTGGGGTTGTAATGTGATGGTTAGTGGGCATGGATGTGTCATGTGAAGTTGTATGATAGTGATGATGTGTGGTGGTGTTGTGTCGTGTGGACATGTTGTGTGATGAAGTTGTGGTGTATAATGTGGTGAGGTGGTTTTGGTTGTGCGGTGGTTTGTGATGTGCAACATTTTTATTGTGATATGTAGTTGTTTTGGTGAGATGGTTGGTCGATGTAACATGGTGTCGATGGTTATTGTGAGATGGTGAGTTGTTGTGTGGTGGTTTTATTAGTTTCCTAGTTATCTATGGAATAAATTATGCTATTAAAACAAAAAAACAAGATATTAAATAAATTAGATGGAATAGAAATGGATGTGTGGTAAATAGATTTAATTAATTTAACATTAAATGAATGGACAATGTAAGTGTGAATGAAGTGGCTTATAAATGAAAGTGAGAAATTCTATGTGTCCTATGTGGTGGTGGTGTGGTTTATGTGTTTTATGGTAGTAGTGAAGTGTGTGATTATGTAGTTAATGTGAACACATAGGTTGAGTATTTTGTGCTATCTATATATCATGTATTTTTATGTTATTTCTACACATTCCCAACCAGAGTTGGATAAACTTACCAACGATCAGAGGTTTTGAGTTATGGGTATTTTTTCTAATATCTAGGATGGTGTTTATATGGTTGGATAGCTACCATGTCTTCCCTACTCTTCCTTCAAAAGTTATTGACCATCTGTTTTTAGGCAAGATGCGATGTGATTGTCCATGTGTCTTCAGGTGAGATGTACTATGATTTCCCTAGTGTTTTCCAGTGAGGTGTGATGTGATAAGGCTATAAAAAGATGTGGCATGTGGTTGGGGTCATGTAGGGTAGTAGGATGGCACAAGTTTGATGTTATTCATGTTCATGATACCCTACTAATATGGTTATGGGATGAGGCATGCTGTTATGTGATATAACACATTAAGTTCTTGTTGGTTTTACATTTTTTCAATAACACATTTGTATGTTTTTTTCACATGTGTAGTTGATACCTTGATTATTTTCTTCCTTTATTGTTTACTTAAATGTATTTTCTATTAAAGTTAATTCCCATTGAATTGTTTATGACAAAATGACTTATATAAATTCTTTTTATAGAATGGACAGAAGTTGGATGTATGAAACCGATCGGATCACAAACGATTTTCAAAACAATTTGGAGAGCTTTATAGATTTTGCATTTCACAATGATTCAGATAGTGGTCGCATAAACTTCCCATGTTCCAATTGTGTTGGTAGACCTTGGTTGGGACGTGAAGAAGTCAGCTACCACATAACCAAAAATGGGTTTCAAGCAAACTACTTTGTGTGGTATCCCAATGGGGAGAAAACGAAATCTCAAATTGGTGATGATTGAAATGAAAGGACTGGAATAGAGAATTTGTTAGATGATCGGTTTCCATTTATTCGTCATCATGAAAAAGAAAGGATTTCGACTCAAGAAGACTTTGATATGAGTACAGCTGATGTATCTAGTGAAAATAATGATATTGATAGGGTGAAAAAATTGAATGATGCTGCCACGACTCCAGTATATCAACAATGCAATAAAATGAAAAAGCTGGAATTTTTAATCCGATTATTTCATGGGAAAACTATGTATAGGATTTCTAATACAGCAATCGATTACATTCTTACCCTCTTGAATGATTTACTTCCAAGTGATGCAGATATTCCCTCAAACCACTATATGGCATGGAAGTTAGTTGAGGAACTTGGACTTTCAAGAAACAAAATTCATGCTTGCCTGAAAGATTGCAGTTTATTCTAGGAGGAAACCGCTGAACAAAATGATTGTATAAAATGTAGCACACCCCGCTGGAAGTCAAAATCTGATGGAACACCATCACGCGTTCCACAGAAAGTAATGTGACACTTTCCATTGATCCCCAGACTCCAGAATCTTTTTATGTCTTATGACATATCAATAAAAATGAGATGGCATGATACCGAGAGAAAGAAGACTGATGATGACTTGGTTCATCCTACAGATGGATTTGCATGGAAGAGATTTGATGCTCGACATCCTGATTTTGCAGCTGACGTGCGTAATGTGAGGCTGGGTCTTTCATGCGATGGTTTTAATCCGTTTGGGCAGATGCTTACTTCTCACAGCACATGGATAGTTTTTATACACATTTATAATCTTCCCCCATGGTTGTGTATGAAAAAACCTTTCACTTTCATGAGTATACTCATATCTGGTCCTTCTGATCCAGGAAATGATATTTATGTATACATGAAACCATCAATAAAAGAATTGAAACTTCTTTGGGATGTGTGTGTGCGCACATACGATGCATGTTCGAAAGATATATTTCAGATGCGTGTTGCGCTTATGTGGACGATCAATGATTTTCTAGCTTATGCAATGATGTCTGGATGGAGAACGAAGGGAAAACTTTCATGTCCGGTTTGTATGAAGAATACATGATCCAGAAGACAGAAACATCTTTGTAGTTTCAGTTTTATGGGACATCGACGATTCTTACCAAAGGATCATCCATATAGATTGAATCGTCGAAGATTTGATAATACCATAGAGACCGATGATCCACCTCAGTGTATGTCTGGAACTGATGTGCTTAATGAATTGAAAGATTGCAGTTTTTCGTTCGGGATGGGTCAAATGAAATCTGGAAAGAGAAAGAATGTTTCCATTGAAACCTGTTACAATTGGAGAAAGAGGAGTATCTTTTTTGATTTGCCTTATTGGTCAACCAATTTGTTACGTCATTTCTTAGACGTAATGCATATTGAAAAGAATATATGCGAAATTTTTCTTTCAGTTCTTCTAAATGTCAAGGGGAAAACAAAAGATGATTTACAATCTCGGCGTGACTTGGTGGATTGGGGCATTAGACCAGAATTGCATCCTGTGTGTATCAGTGAAAATAAATGGCAACTTCCATGTTCTTCTTATGTGATGACACCTACGGAAAAAAACAATTTCTGGAAGTATTAGAGACTATTAGAGTTCCTGATGTCTATTCAAGCAACATATCTAAATGGGTCATCCCGGACAACCCCCCGAACACCCCCCCGAACACCCCCCCGCACAGCCCACCGAACAGCCCCCCCCCCCCCCCCCACTCCTCCTTGGACCCCGGACAACCCCCCCCCCCCCCCCCCGAAAACCCCCCGGACAGCCCCCCGCACAGCCCCCCAACCCTCCTCCCTGGACCCCTGACAACCCCCCCAGACAGCCCCTCATACAGCCCCCTGGACAGCCCCCCCACCCAGATCCTTGACCCCGGACAACCCTCCGAACACCCCCCCAAACAACCCCCCGAACACCCCCCAGACAGCCCCCCGCACAGCCCCCCCCCCCCCCCACCCTCCTCCCTGGACCCCTGACAACCCCCCGGACAGCCCCTCAGACAGCCCCCCGGACATCCCCCCAACCCAGCTCTTGGGACCCCGGACAACCCCCCGAACACCCCCCGAATAGCCCCCCCCCCCCCCCCCCCACCCACCTTCGTGGACCCCGGACAACCCCCCGAACACCCCCCGGACAGCCCCCCACCTCCTCCCTGGACCCCAGATAGCCCCCGGACAGACCCCGGACAGCCCCCCCCCCCCCGAACAGCCCCCCCCCCTCCTCCTTGGACCCCGGACAACCCCCCCCCCCCCCCCCCCCCGAACAGCCCCCCCCCCCCCCCCGAACAGCCCCCCCCCCCCCCCCGCCTCAATCCGAGGAGCGGTGTGGCCGACACCACTCTAATTATGTCACTTTTCTTTAAAATGGACAGGATTAGAAGTGAAAAGAACAACTGGCATACGCAAAACTGACCAAACGCATCCGGAATCTGTTGATCATTTATCTCATTGATGAATGGTTCATATTTGACATGTACGAGCCAACCCGGGATGAATCCGAGTCGCGGTGTGGCCGGGATCAGACTAAGTGGCTCTCTTTTGTTTAAAACGGACACCATTTTAAGTACATACGGAAAACCAACCAAACTGATTCGGTTTCCATTTAAACTTTAGGAGAACGATACTTGGGTCATATGTGACGTGTAAGAATCAACCCCACCTCAATTGGAGACGCGGTGTGGCCGGCACCACTCAAATTGTCTGTCTTTTGTTTCAAAAGGACGCCATTTTAAGTGAAAAGCATCAACTGACATACGGAAAACTAACCAAAGGCATTCGGACTGTGTCGATAATTTTGCTCAAAGATCCATGGGTCATATGTGACGTGTACGAGTCAATCCCGCATCAATCCGAGGAGCGGTGTGGCCGACACCGCTCTAACTGTGTCTCTTTTGTTTAAAATGGACAGGATTATAAGTGAAAAGAACAACATGCATATGGAAAACCGACCAAACGCATTCCGAATCTGTTGATAATTTATCCCAACGATCCACGGGTCATATGTAACGTGTACGAGCCAACCCAGGATGATTCCGAGTCGTGGTGTAGCCGGGATCAGTCTAAGTGACTCTCTTTTGTTTAAAACGGACACCATTTTAAGTACATACGGAAACCCAAACAAACGGATTCAGTTTCCATTTAAACTTTAGGATAACGATCCATGGGTCATATGTGACGTGTACGAATCAACCCCGCCTCAATCGGAGACGCGGTGTGGCCGGCACCACTCAAAGTTTACGTCTTTTGTTTCAAAAGGACGTCATTTTAAGTGAAAATCATCAACTAACATACGGAAAACTGACCAAAGGTGTAACGCCCCGACCCCAGCTACCCAGAGTCGGTGCATTAATTACATAACATTGGCATGATCACAAGAAAGATCAAATCCCGAAAGACCGATTGGTTTAGTAGCCTTGGAAACACTAGATATAATCATAAAGTTTTACATTACATTTCAAAGTGAAAAACTACTACAACAACAAAGTCTTCATATCCACACTATTAACCCCTCATAATATCCCTGCAAGTCATTAATAAATTACTTCTTCACTACCTGGGGAAAATAAAACATAGAAAAGGGGTGAGCTCAAATGCCCAGTAAGGATAACAATATAGCGGAACATTCATAATAAGCATAAACATTTAAGGCAATGAATTACTAAAACAAAAGCCTTTTAAAATTGAACTTCAACATAGTATGGCAAAAATAAAAATGAAATAATTCCATTTACTTCTTCACATGGATATTCTACTAATCGAATAATCACATGCAATATCAATAACCACTTTCATAATGTTGGAATGCATAATGCCAGACTATCATAACCACATAGCCAAGGCCTCGTGCCAAGACTACAAATAAGATTTTGTCAAGGCCTTGTGCCAAGACACTAGTTTGTCTCATGAGACCTACCGATGCATCGAGGAGCTATAGCGGGCTCCACCCGTCACTTATTAAGTCCAATGCATTCCCATATGAAAAGGTTTAAACATAACATAAACATTCGTATTAAAACTAGCATACGAAATGTCAATAATTTCACCATAAACTATGAATGGTATAAAAATAGCACATCCATAGTCAAACATATCACAAAACCTTCAATACAATATAGAAGTTTTGTATCATAATAAATCTTCTTCAAATAATCTTAAAATCCATCAAAGGATGTTGACATAGATGAAATCAAAATTCTTTTTAAAAAAATATCTCCTTTTATTTTGAAATCATTTAAGATCCATATAAAATAAAACATTTTCTTTGAAAATATTCTTATAAGCTTGTAAGGAAAGCTTTGAAGATTTTATAACGGCGTAAAATAACCGCACCCGCCGTATAAGTTAATAAAAAGACATTCTTACCTCAATTCTGTCAAAAAGGTTAAAAAGGACCTTGTTTTGAAAATGACGGAAAGATTCCTTTATAAACCACTTATAAAAGTCAAAAAGGGTATAAATGACTTTAACTCATATTTTAGTAAATAGTAAAAAATGTTTTGAAATACATTTTTAAGAAACATGGATGTGGATGATAAAGAGATCCCAGTAGATTATTACGTATAAACAACCTCGGATAATGAAGAGATTGTGAAATAACCATTAACTTGTACTTTTCCTTGGTTGGGGTAGGTTAACCTCCTGTATAATGGTGAAATAGTTGTTATTAAATTATACAAGAATCATATATATTAATATGATATCATATATGATCTTTTAACATTGATTTGTTAATAATATCTTAGAATTATCGTCGTTTCGGGAGTTAACTTACTCATTTTCTTTTATATGTTTTGTTACATAAGCCATGGTTGTTGTATCTTATTCATATCCAGAATGATATACAGTCCTTAAACATCATTTTTAAATCATCAAATGATAATTATACTTGAATGGATACGATGGAGAATGAATCTCATCGCGTTCGTGGAGACGGTAGTCCGTACGTACGCACGAGCGACAATATCATTCTTTTGATATTAAAATAATATATAAATGGATGGTATATCATATATACAGAATCATTAACATGTTATATTTATTATTTACATGAGTTACACATCATTATTATACCCATCCAAATAATATTATATTGAATAACAATTACACCACGACGTGGAGACGGTAAGCCGTACGTACGCACGTATGGTGACATGTTATTCAAAGGGTGGATAGAATACTGAATATGATTGTACCATATTTATAATAACATCACAGTATATGTGAGATACTGGAGTTATTATTTCAGAATGGTAAGAACAAAGGAAGAAGAAGTGGAAGAAGGAATGAACTTAGAAAAGGGTGGTGAAATCATTACCTCTTCTTCGGGTTCGTCCTTTTGATTTGATCAAAAGGGCTCCTTAGGTTGGCTTTCTGATCAAACTAAGGCCTCTAGGTTGTAGTGAGTGATGTTGGGAGGGTATTTGGGCAGAGTTTGGCCGAACCAAAAGGCTTTGAAGGTGTGAAGAAATGAGAAGGAGGAGTGCCCTTTTATAAGAGGGGTGAGGGGCACCTTTGGAAAAGTTAGAAATATTAATTTATAATAAATTCATATTCGGTTTCTAATGGCTCCAAAGCTTATTATTCAAAGGTTAAGGTGGGGATAAGTCGAAAACCACTCAACCAATAGAATTTAGACAGGTTTGGGTACTTATAGTAACCTTATCTTTAAGTATTAACTCTAAGTTAATTAGTTTCACTTTTACAATGTCTCTTTGTATTTTTATATACTATGGTTAATAAACTTACTATATACATCCAAGAGACCCCCAAGTGGTACATTAATGATGAACCTATCATGATATAAGTCTCTTGTCCGAACCTTAGATTTTTAGGAATTTAATATCAATTAATAATATAATATTTGTTTTAAGAACTCTTTTATGTCAATTTTGACACTATTCAATAGTTGATTTTTTTGAAACTCATAACAGATTGCTTACTTCAAACAAAGTCAATTATATCAATCCTAATATATCATATTATCCTAGAAAATTAGTTTAATTCATTAAAAGTTTCATATTATATTTATTTGGGTATTTATAATATCAATTATTTTAATTTTTCACTATTATAGTAATTACTGCATCATCATTGTGTCATATATAAAATAAATTATTTAATGTCTAAAAATTATAAATAAAATATAATTATGTAGGAAATAGTTTTATCTTTCTAATGAATATTTATAATCTAAAATCCAACATATATAACCCTATGTAACAATTGTTGTTCTAAAAGATATATGCTTGTGTCATTTTTGTATTCATTTTAACTTAATTAAAATAAAGTGTCATTATCACTTACAAGTGGATCCATGGGGTCCCAAAATTGACACAAAGATGCCCATGGTCGACCATGTATCAACCAATAGGGTTAAGACATGTTTTAGGGTAATTTAGTATTATTATAATATTATTTTTAACCCTTATTTACCGGATTTACCCTTTAACCATGGTAAATAAAATATTTACCGCAGTAATTATTCAAAATGTGTAAAAATAAAAGTTACCTATTTACACAATTTGAACATCCTGATTCCAAATATGGAATCCATTTTCCTAAATTCAAAACACAGAAGTGGCAGAAATTAATTTAAAATTAATTCCCGTTGTCAAAACAAAAAGCGTGTTTTTAAGAGATAATAACTATCAAAAGATTGACACTTGTTTATGTTCGGTTTAATTGTAAAATTATGTCCAATGATAAACATTAAATTGAATGGTAAAAATATATTCTAAATATACTTTAAAACCACTCAAATTCATAATTTATCACTATTAATTATTTTGATTAAAAAAGTTGTTTTTAATTAAAATTTAGAAATTTTCACTATTCATCAAAATATGAAAGTTATCCGAAATGTACCAAAATTTCACCCTAGGCTAATTTTGATATTTCGAATCCAAAAATGAAGTCCATTTTGAAATATAGAATTTATATGATTTCAAAAAGTAGGTATTACTATTCACAACGGCTAGTTTAATTAGTTGTGGTGTGTGTTAGAACTCGAGGTTGCGTACAACACACGCTATCGCATTATTCGAAGGGAAACGTACCGTAGAAGCTTGGGGTGTTACATTCTCCCCTCCTTCAAATAATTGCGTCCTCGCAATTTCTAGGGTATTACTGCATAAAAAGACTCGGGTGGTTCTTCATCATAAGTTCCTCGGGTTCCCACGTTGCCTCTTCCATCTTATGATTTCTCCACAAAACTTTTACCAGACGCGTCGTCCGGTTTCTCAGTACTTGTTCTCTTGTATCAAGAATCCTGACGGGCTCTTCGCAATAAGACAGATCGGGTTCTAGTTCTAATTCCTCATAGGTGAGTACATGCGTCGGATCAGGGATGTATTTCCTCAATAGAGATACGTGGAACACATCGTGAACTTTGGAGAGACTTGGCGGCATTGCCAATCGGTAAGCTACAACCCCAATTCGTTCTAGAATTTCGAAAGGTCCGATGTACCTGGGACTCAATTTACCTTTCTTACCAAAACGTATGACTCCCTTCCATGGAGATACCTTCAGAAAAACATGATCACCGACTTGAAATTCCAAATCCTTCCTTCGATTATCGGCATAGCTCTTCTGCCTACTTTGAGCTGCTTTGATGTGATTTTGGATTACTTTCACCTTTTCCACCGTTTCCTCCACCAGCTCTGGGCCTACAAGTTTTCTTTCACCAACGTCATCCCAACAGGTTGGTGTACGACATCTCTTTCCGTATAAAGCTTTATATGGTGCCATCTGTATACTCGAATGGAAGCTATTGTTATAGGAAAATTCTACCAGTGGTAAATATTGATCCCACATACCCTGAAAGTCAAGTGAGCAAGATCTCAACATGTCTTCTAAGGTTTGAATAGTCTGTTCTGATTGTCCGTCTGTCTGAGGGTGGTAAGCAGTGCTCAAATGAAGTTCTGTATCCAGGGATTTCTGAAGACTTTTCAAGAATCTTGAAGTAAAACGGGGATCACGATCAGAAACAATTGATAGGGGTACTCCATGAAGTCTCACAACTTCATTAATGTATAGTCTTGCTAGACGTTCCAGGGGTAGATCTTCTCTTATAGCAAGAAAATGTGCTGACTTGGTAAGACGATCAACAATAACCCATATTGCATCGTTCCTTCTAGGAGTCTTCGGTAGCCCCATGACAAAGTCCATCGTAACATTGTCCCATTTCCACTCCGGTATGGGAAGAGGTTGCATGACTCCTCCAGGCTGTTGCCTTCCAGCTTTCACTTGTTGACAAACCATACATCTTGACACAAAATCAGCAATCTCCCTCTTCATGTTGTCCCACAAAAAATGTTCCTTCAAATCTCTATACATTTTGGTGCTCCCAGGGTGTATAGAGAAATTGGAACTATGAGCATCATCCAGCAATTCCCTTTTTAGATCAGGTATATTGGGAACACAAAGTCTCTTCCCGAATTTCAAAATTCCATCTTCATACACAAAGTCTCTCAATCTCCCATCATTCACAGCTTTAATCTTCTTTTGGAATTCGTCATCATCGGTCTGAGAACTCTTAATCCTTTCTAGTAAAGATGGTTTGGCAACCATTTGAAAAAGCATTGATGTTTCACCTTCCCTGGTTATTCCCATGTCCATTTTCACTAGATCCATGAAAATTGGATCCCTTTCAATTCTCATATTGTTCAAAACTCCATGGTCTTTTCTACTCAAAGCATCTGCCACCTTGTTTGCCTTCCCCGGGTGGTAGTGTATCATACAATCATAATCCTTGAGTAATTCAAGCCATCTCCTTTGCCTCATGTTGAGTTCTTTTTGTGAGAAAATATACTTCAAACTCTTGTGATCAGTATAAATCTCACATTTTTCACCATAGAGGTAGTGCCTCCATATCTTCAAAGCAAAGATCACAGCTGCTAACTCAAGATCATGAGTAGGATAGTTTTGTTCATGAATTTTCAACTGTCGTGATGCATAGGCAATAACTCTATCATTCTGCATAAGGACACAGCCAAGTCCTTTCTTCGATGCATCACTATAAATAACGAACCCATCATTCCCCGATGGTAGAGTCAATATAGGAGCATTGACTAATCTTCTCTTCAGTTCTTCGAAACATTCTTCACACTCTTTTGTCCAAACAAATTTAACCCCTTTACGTGTGAGCTTCGTTAATGGGTTAGCCAATCGGGCAAAATTCTGGACGAAACGTCGATAATAACCTGCCAAACCAATAAAACTACGTACCTCAGTTATACTCGTAGGTGCTGGCCATTCTTGGATTGCCTTGGTCTTAGAAGGATCAACAGAGATTCCATCTTTAGAGACAATATGGCCAAGAAAAGAAATCTCCTGAAGCCAGAATTCACACTTGCTAAACTTCCCATATAATTCATGCCTCCTCAGAGTCTTCAAGATAATGCGCAAGTGATTTTCATGATCTTCGTAGGTTTTGGAGTATACCAAGATATCATCAATAAATACCACCACAAATTCATCGAGATACTCCTTGAAGACTCTATTCATCAGATCCATGAATACAGAGGGTGCATTAGTCAATCCAAACGGCATTACAGTAAACTCGTAATGCCCGTACCTGGTTCGAAATGCTGTTTTCGGAATGTCTTCCTTCTTCACACACAACTGATGGTATCCAGATCGAAGGTCAATCTTTTAAAAGTATTGAGCTCCATGCAGTTGGTCAAATAAATCATCAATACGAGGTAGGGGATACTTGTTCTTTATCGTTATAGCATTGATCTCCCTGTAGTCGATACATAACCTCATAGATCCATCTTTCTTTTTAACAAAAAGAACAGGGGCTCCCCATGGAGAAACACTAGGGCGAATAAATCCCTTATTACTCAATTCCTCTAGTTGTTTCTTTAGTTCGACTAACTCTACAGTGGCCATTCTATAAGGGGTCTTCGATATAGGCCTTGATCCAGGAATCAAATCAATAGAAAACTCAACTTCTCGTTCTGGAGGATGTCCAGGTAAATCTTCTGGAAATTCATCTACAAATTCTTTCACAACAGGTACATCCTCTATTTGAACATTCCTTTCCTCACCCGCAGTTATTTCATTCTCTTCCTCCCCAATAATTGAATTTAGTTGAGCTATTGAGGGTGGATCTAAATAAGAATTAGGTGGTGACGATTCTGCTCTAAAAATAAGGTGTTCCTTATCATTATCATCAAGAATCTTAACCTCTTTCTTCTTACAATAAATCTTCGCATCATAGTCCGAAATCCAGTCCATACCGAGGATTATATCAAACTCGATCATAGGTTTGACGATGAGATCAGCAGATAAAGAAAATTTATGTTCTCTAATGGGGACTGATTCACAAAACTTTGTTGCAACGATACTTCCCTTAGGAGTTTTAACTGACAACTCCCTTATTAAATCAAATTGGAAATATCTAATTTTCTTAGCAAACTGGGAAGATATGAAACAATGCGATGATCCAGAATCAAATAATGCATTTGCTAAACTTGAGGAAACCATTAAATTACCTGCCACCACGTCTTTCGGAGCTTCTACCTCAGCAGTAGTGATAGCATAAGCCTGTCCTTGATCCCTTGGCCTTTTCTGAGGTAAGTTCTCCTGATGCTTAGGACATGCATTTGCATAATGCCCCATCTCCCTGCAATTGTAGCACTGAACGTTGGTAGCTTCCTTCTTCCCCTTGCAATCATGAGCCTGGTGGCCTTTTTCACCACACTTGTAACAGACTCCCATTCCCTTCAAGCAAGTACCAGGATGTTTCTTCCCGCATTTACCACAAGATGGATATTCAACCTTTCCATTCTTCCCCTTATTTCCATTCCCAGATTGATCAGCAGGTCTCTTCTTCTCTTGCTTTGCTTTAAAGTCATAAGACTTAGAGAATTCCTTTTCGGTCTTTATAGCACATGAGACAATGTCTTCGTACGATGAAAAGGATTGTGAGACTAATGCTCGACGGAGAAATGGTTTTAACCCATCAAAGAAACGATCAATCTTACTTCTTGGGTTGCGAATATAATCTCCAGCATACCTTGCTAACCTTGTAAAGTTAGCCTCATACTTTGTGACATTCTCATCCTCCTTTTGTCTCAGACTCAGAAATTGTCTTTCCATATCCGCTCGATGGTCGCGAGGGAAGTATTTTTCTAAAAACAGATCTTTGAATTCCCTCCATTCCATATTTGATACTTCATCATCTTCCTTCGTATTTTGAATCAATGACCACCATTGATCAGCATCTCCAGTGAGGCGGTAAACTGCCATGATAACTTTTTCCCTTTCACTGCTCCCCAAAGCCTGAAATATTTTCTCTAGGGAAAATATCCATTGCTCAGCTACTAAGGGATTTGTATTCCCATTGAACGTTGGTGGTTGTTGCCTCATGAATCGATCTAACATTGATCCTCCACGCTGCGGATCAGGGTGCTCCATACGGGTAAGGTTATTATTCATAACCTGAGTAAGTTGTCCCATTATGGTGATTAGCTGATCAGCACCAGTTGCATCACCAGCCCCACTATAATTATCTTGAGCAGGAGGGCAATCCCTACATGGAGTGTGTGCATTGATACGGTTTCCATTTCTTCCACTAGGCGCCATTTCTAAACAATGGCATAAACTAGATCAGTTTATGAATCAAAATACATAATCCCATACTTATAAAACACTTAACATAAATTGAACTATTTATGGATATAATCCATAATCATAAAAATGTTTTCTTTGAGGAAGTATATACTCATAAACCCTTCATAATGATTTGTAAAGATAATGAGAGTTATCCTAAGCATATCCCCCGGGAGTGTCGTAACCAAGAGTGCAGCAAGGCCCGTTGTCGTGCACCAGTTCCCGTTCGAGTCTAGCTCAAAGCGGTGTTTTCGGGTTTTACCCCTAGGTACATCTGTGCTAGAGCCGCCTCTACCTGCTCGTATCCAGACAGGGATGTATTGCTCGGAAAACTCACAAAATCTCTACAATACCAAAATTCTAGGAAGTTCTTCTATACTAATCCTCAAAGTTCATCTTAGGTCTACGTGCTCTAATCAGAGTTTATCTAAATCTAGTTTCCAAGGTTTGTACTAAACTTCCTCTGATACCAACTATAGCGCCCCGACCCCAGCTACCCAGAGTCGGTGCATTAATTACATAACATTGGCATGATCACAAGAAAGATCAAATCCCGAAAGACCGATTGGTTTAGTAGCCTTGGAAACACTAGATATAATCATAAAGTTTTACATTACATTTCAAAGTGAAAAACTACTACAACAACAAAGTATTCATATCCACACTATTAACCCCTCATAATATCCCTGCAAGTCATTCATAAATTACTTCTTCACTACCTGGGGAAAATAAAACATAGAAAAGGGGTGAGCTCAAATGCCCAGTAAGGATAACAATATAGCGGAACATTCATAATAAGCATAAACATTTAAGGCAATGAATTACTAAAACAAAAGCCTTTTAAAATTGAACTTCAACATAGTATGGAAAAAATAAAAATGAAATAATGCCATTTACTTATTCACATGGATATTCTACTAATCGAATAATCACATGCAATATCAATAACAACTTTCATAATGTTGGAATGCATAATGCCAGACTATCATAACCACATAGCCAAGGCCTCGTGCCAAGACTACAAATAAGATTTTGTCAAGGCCTTGTGCCAAGACACTAGTTTGTCTCATGAGACCTACCGATGCATCGAGGAGCTATAGCGGGCTCCACCCGTCACTTATTAAGTCCAATGCATTCCCATATGAAAAGGTTTAAACATAACATAAACATTCGTATTAAAACTAGCATACGAAATGTCAATAATTTCACCATAAACTATGAATGGTATAAAAATAGCACATCCATAGTCAAACATATCACAAAACCTTCAATACAATATAGAAGTTTTGTATCATAATAAATCTTCTTCAAATAATCTTAAAATCCATCAAAGGATGTTGACATAGATGAAATCAAAATTCTTTTTAAAGAAATATCTCCTTTTATTTTGAAATCATTTAAGATCCATATAAAATAAAACATTTTCTTTGAAAATATTCTTATAAGCTTGTAAGGAAAGCTTTGAAGATTTTATAATGGCGTAAAATAACCGCACCCGCCGTATAAGTTAAAAAAAAGACATTCTTACCTCAATTCTGTCGAAAAGGTTAAAAAGGACCTTGTTTTGAAAATGACGGAAAGATTCCTTTATAAACCACTTATAAAAGTCAAAAAGGGTATAAATGACTTTAACTCATATTTTAGTAAATAGTAAAAAATGTTTTGAAATACATTTTTAAGAAACATGGATGTGGATGATAAAGAGATCCCAGTATATTATTACGTATAAACAACCTCGGATAATGAAGAGATTGTGAAATAACCCTTACCTTGTACTTTTCCTTGGTTGGGGTAGGTTAACCTCCTATATAATGGTGAAATAGTTGTTATTAAATTATACAAGAATCATATATATTAATATGATATCATATATGATCTTTTAACATTGATTTGTTAATAATATCTTAGAATTATCGTCGTTTCGGGAGTTAACTTACTCATTTTCTTTTATATGTTTTGTTACATAAGCCATGGTTGTTGTATCTTATTCATATCCAGAATGATATACAGTCCTTAAACATCATTTTTAAATCATCAAATGATAATTATACTTGAATGGATACGATGGAGAATGAATCTCATCGCATTCGTGGAGACGGTAGTCCATACGTACGCACGAGCGACAATTTCATTCTTTTGATATTAAAATAATATATAAATGGATGGTATATCATATATACAGAATCATTAACATGTTATATTTATTATTTACATGAGTTACACATCATTATTATACCCATCCAAATAATATTATATTGAATAACAATTACACCACGACGTGGAGACGGTAAGCCGTACGTACGCACGTATGGTGACATGTTATTCAAAGGGTGGATAGAATACTGAATATGATTGTACCATATTTATAATAACATCACAGTATATGTGAGATACTGGAGTTATTATTTCAGAATGGTAAGAACAAAGGAAGAAGAAGTGGAAGAAGAAATGAACTTAGAAAAGGGTGGTGAAATCATTACCTCTTCTTCGGGTTCTTCCTTTTGATTTGATCAAAAGGGCTCCTTAGGTTGGCTTTATGATCAAACTAAGGCCTCTAGGTTGTAGTGAGGGATGTTGGGAGAGTATTTGGGCAGAGTTTGGCCGAACCAAAAGGCTTTGAAGGTGTGAAGAAATGAGAAGGAGGAGTGCCCTTTTATAAGAGGGGTGAGGGGCACCTTTGGAAAAGTTAGAAATATTAATTTATAATAAATTCATATTCGGTTTCTAATGGCTCCAAAGCTTATTATTAAAAGGTTAAGGTGGGGATAAGTCTAAAATCACTCAACCAATAGAATTTAGACAGGTTTGGGTACTTATATTAACCTTATCTTTAAGTATTAACTCTAAGTTAATTAGTTTCACTTTTACAATGTCTCTTTGTATTTTTATATAATATGGTTAATAAACTTACTATATACATCCAAGAGACCCCCAAGTGGTACATTAATGATGAACCTATCATGATATAAGTCTCTTGGCCGAACCTTAGATTTTTAGGAATTTAATATCAATTAATAATATAATATTTGTTTTAAGAACTCTTTTATGTCAATTTTGACACTATTCAATAGTTGATTTTTTTGAAACTCATAACAGATTGATTACTTCGAAAAAAGTCAATTATATCAATCCTAATATATCATATTATCCTAGAAAATTAGTTTAATTCATTAAAAGTTTCATATTATATTTATTTGGGTATTTATAATATCAATTATTTTAATTTTTCACTATTATAGTAATTACTGCATCATCATTGTGTCATATATAAAATATATTATTTAATGTCTAAAAATTATAAATAAAATATCATTATGTAGGAAATATTTTTATCTTTCTAATGAATATTTATAATCTAAAATCCAACATATATAACTCTATGTAACAATTGTTGTTCTAAAAGATATATGCTTGTGTCATTTTTGTATTCATTTTAACTTAATTAAAATAAAGTGTCATTATCACTTACAAGTGGATCCATGGGGTCCCAAAATTGACACAAAGATGCCCATGGTCGACCATGTATCAACCAATAGGGTTAAGACACGTTTTAGGGTAATTTAGTATTATTATAATATTATTTGTTAACCCTTATTTACCGGATTTACCCTCTAACCATGGTAAATAAAATATTTACCGCAGTAATTATTCAAAATGTGTAAAAATAAAAGTTACCTATTTACACAATTTGAACATCCTGATTCCAAATATGGAATCCATTTTCCTAAATTCAAAACACAGAAGTGGCAGAAATTAATTTAAAATTAATTCCCGCTGTCAAAACAAAAAGCGTGTTTTTAAGAGATAATAACTATCAAAAGATTGACACCTGTTTATGTTCGGTTTAATTGTAAAATTATGTCCAATGATAAACATTAAATTGAATGGTAAAAATATATTCTAAATATACTTTAAAACCACTCAAATTCATAATTTATCACTATTAATTATTTTGATTAAAAAAGTTGTTTTTAATTAAAATTTAGAAATTTTCACTATTCATCAAAATATGAAAGTTATCCGAAATGTACCAAAATTTCACCCTAGGCTAATTTTGATATTCCGAATCCAAAAATTAAGTCCATTTTGAAATATAGAATATATATGATTTCAAAAAGTAGGTATTACTATTCACAACGGCTAGTTTAATTAGTTGTGGTGTGTGTTAGAACTCGAGGTTGCGTACAACAAACGCTATCGCATTATTCGAAGGGAAACGTACCGTAGAAGCTTGGGGTGTTACAAAAGGCATTCGGACTGTGTCTGTACTTTATCACAAAGATCCATGGGTCGTATGTGACATGTACGAGTCAATACCGCATCAATCTGAGGAGCGTTGTGGCCGACACCGCTCTAACTGTGTCTCTTTTGTTTAAAATGGACAGGATTATAAGTGAAAAGAACAACTGACATACGGAAAACCGACCAAACGCATTCTAAATCTGTTGATAATTTATCCCAACGATCCATGGGTCATATGTGACGTGTATGAGCCAACCAGGGATGAATCCAAGTCGCGGTGTGGCCGGGATCAGTCTAAGTGGCTCTCTTTTGTTTAAAATGGACACCACTTTAAGTACATACAGAAAACCAACCAAACGGATTATGTTTCCTTTGATACTTTAGGAGAATGATCAATGGGTCATATGTGACGTGTACAAATCAACCCCGCCTCAATCGGAGACGCGGTATGGCTGACACCACTCAATGTGTCCGTCTTTTGTTTCAAAAGGACGCAATTTTAAGTGAAAAGCATCAACTGACATACGGAAAACTGACCAAAGGCATTCAGACTGTGTCGATACTTTAGCACAAAGATCCATGGGTCATATGTGACGTTTACGAGTCCATCCCGCATCAATCCGAGGAGTGGTGTGGCCGACACCACTCTAACTGTGTCTCTTTTGTTTAAAATGGACAGGATTATAAGTGAAAAGAACAACTGGCATACGGAAAACCGACAAAACGCTTTCCGAATCTGTTGATAATTTATCCCAACAATCCATGGGTCATATGGGATGTGTACGAGCCAACCTGGGATGAATCCGAGTCGCGGTGTGGCCGGGATCAGTCTAAGTGACTCTCTTTTGTTTAAAACAGACACCATTTTAAGTACATACGGAAAACTGAACAAACGGATTCAGTTTCTGTTGAAACTTTAGGAGAATGATCCATGGGTCATATGTGATGTGTACGAATCAACCCCGCCTCAATAGGAGACGCGGTGTGGCCGGCACCACTCAAAGTGTCCGTATTTTGATTCAAAAGGACACCATTTTAAGTGAAAAGCATCAACTGACATACGGAAAAACGACCAAAGGCATTCGGACTGTGTCGATACTTTAGCACAAAGATCCATGGGTCATATGTGACGTTTATGAGTCAATCCCGCATCAATCTGAGGGGCGGTGTGGCAGACACCGCTCTAACTGTGTCTCTTTTGTTTAAAATGGATAGGATTATAAGTGAAAAGAACAACTGGCATACAGAAAACCAACCAAACGCTTTCTGAATCTATTGATAATTTGTCCCAATTATCCATGGGTCATATGTGACGTGTACGAGCCAACCCGGGATGAATCAGAGTCACGGTGTGGCCGGGATCAGTCTAAGTGACTCTCTTTTGTTTAAAACGGACACCATTTTAAGTACATACGGAAACCCGACCAAACGGATTCAGTTTCCATTGAAACTTTAGGAGAACGATCCGTGGGTCATATGTGACGTGTACGAATCAACCCCTCCTCAATCAGAGATGCGGTGTGGCCGGCACCACTCAAAGTGTCTGTCTTTTGTTTCAAAAGGACGTCATTTTAAGTTAAAATCATCAACTGACATACGGAAAACTGACCAAAGGCATTTGGACTGTGTCGATACTTTAGAAAAAAGATCCATGTGTCGTATGTGACAGGTACGAGTCAATCCCGCATCAATCCGAGGAGCGGTGTGGCCGACACCGCTCTAACTATGTCTCTTTTGTTTAAAATGGACAGGATTATAAGTGAAAAGAACAACTGGCATACGGAAAACCAACCAAACGCATTCCAAATCTGTTGATAATTTATCCCAACGATCCATGGGTCACATGTGACGTGTACGAGCCAACCCGGGATGAATCCGAGTCGTGGTGTCGCCGGGATCAGTCTAAGTGGCTCTCTTTTGTTTAAAACGGACACCATTTTAAGTACATATGGAAAACCGACCAAACAGATTCGGTTTCCGTTGAAAATTTAGGAGAACTATCCATGGTTCATATGTGACGTGTACGAATCAACCCCGCCTCAATAGGAGACACGGTGTGGCCGGCACCACTCAAAGTGTCCGTCTTTTGTTTCAAAAGGACGGCATTTTAAGTGAAAAGAATCAACTGACATACGGAAAACCGACCAAAGGAATTCGTACTGTGTCGATACATTAGCACAAAGATCCATGGGTCGTATGTGATATGTACGAGTAAATCCTGCATCAATCCGAGGAGCGGTGTGGCCGAAACCTCTCTAACTGTGTCTCTTTTGTTTAAAATGGACAGTATTATAAGTGAAAAGAACAACTGGCATACGGAAAACCGACCAAACGCATTCCGAATCTGTTGATAATTTATCCCAACAATCCATGGGTCATATGTGACATGTACGAGCCAACCTGGGATTAATCCGAGTCACGGTGTGGCCGGGATCAGTCTAAGTGACTCTCTTTTGTTTAAAACGGACACCATTTTAAGTACATACGGAAAACCAACCAAACGGATTTGGTTTCCGTTGAAACTTTAGGAGAACGATACATGGGTCATATGTGATGTGTACGAATCAACCTCGCCTCAATCGGGGACGTGGTGTGGCCGGAACCACTCAATGTGTCCGTCTTTTGTTTCAAAAGGACGTCATTTTAAGTGAAAAGCATCAAGTGACATACGGAAAATCGACCAAAGGAATTCGGACTGTGTCGATACTTTAGAACAAAGATCCATGGGTCATATGTGACATGTACGAGTCAATCCCGCATCAATCCGAGGAGCGGTGTAGCCGACACCACTCTAACTGTGTCTCTTTTGTTTAAAATGGACAGGATTATAAGTGAAAAGAACAACTGGCATACGGAAAACTGACCAAATGCATTCCGAATCTGTTGATAATTTATCCCAACGATCCAAGGGTCATATGTGACGTGTACAAGCCAACCCGGGATGAATCCGATTTGCGATGTGTCCGGGATCAGTCTAAGTGGATCTCTTTTGTTTAAAATGGACACCATTTTAAGTACATACGGAAAACCGAACAAACAGATTCGGTTTCCGTTGAAACATTAGGAGAACGATCCATGGGTCATATGTGACATGTACGAATCAACCCCGCCTCAATCGGAGACGCGGTGTGGCCGGCACCACTCAAAGTGTCCATCTTTTCTTTCGACAGGACATCATTTTAAGTTAAAAGAATCAACTGACATACGGAAAACCGACCAAAGGCATTCGGACTATGTCGATACTTTAGCACAACGATTCATGGGTCGTATGTGTCATGTACGAGTCAACTCGGCCTCAATCCAAGGAGTGGTGTGACTGGTATCACTCCAGGTGTATGTATTTTGTTTAAAATGGAATCATTTGAGGTAAAAATATTTGGTATAGAAAAAACCGATCAAATTATGAATTGAATTCCGGATTCGACATATAATTTTCATCTAAATTTGAAATTCAATTCTAAATGAATTATGTATGTTTATAATTACGTTATGAATTCTAATTTAATTATGAATGTGTATAGTTTTAGGATGTATTATATATTAAATGTGTATGAATTTGTTCTTAATTGAATATGTTTTGTATGAATTTTTTCTTAATTGTATATGTTGTATATGTATGTCTTATTTTATTGCAGGTACAATTATTGGATTGAAAATGAGCTCAAAATGAGCCCCAATGAGGCCCCTAGTTCAAATTGCAGGAATTGCAGGCAGTCTGCCAGGCTGCCTGCTGGGAGGCTACTGTGTAGGGTATGCCAATGGTTTTAAACCATTGGCATAGCCTAGAGCTCCTCTATTTACCAATGGTTCGTTGAACCGTTGGTAAATAGATGTTTTCCCAACGGTTTAGAACCGTTGGGAAAAGGATCTATGGAGAAACACTATCCCAATGGTTTTCCAGAACCGTTGGGATACTTGTCGACTATTAGGATTTACCAACGGTTCTGGCCTAACCGTTGGGATAGTTTTTTCCAACGGTTTTCTATAACCATTGGGGTATATTTGATTTTCCCAGCATATGCCAACGGTTGCCTGTAAATCGTTGGGAAAACCTTTCCCAACGGCTTACTTCCCTACAGTTCTCAGAACCGTTGGTATATGATATACCAACTGTTAGAAGGCCTTTCCCAACGGTTTTGAACCGTCGGGAAACATTGTATTTCCAGTAGTGTTTCATGGCATTCTGAGGTCGTTCTGGTGGTTTTGACCCCTCAACACGTCCTTTTAGTGCACTTCGAGCTACTGAAAACGACACAATCGGTCGTACCACACGCACCGCATTTCTGATGGGCATGTCGTCTCCTCCTAGACATCACAAATAATATTCCTATTGTTTTCATGTGGTTTCAAGTCAATCAGAGCACATTTTCTCCAAATTCGACCGTCTCACGCCGTTCTGGTGTTTTATGACTTCCGAAACGTGTTTCCGGTCACTTCAGTCAAATGACACCTCCGATTGACATGTCGTATACTCGACCATTTCACAATTCATAGAACGGCTGTTGTCATATGCTTTCATGGCATTCTGAGGTCGTTCGGGTGGTTTTGACCCCCCCCCCCCCCCCCCAACGTGCCATTTTAGCACGCATCGAGCTGCTGAAAACGACACAATCGGTCGTAATGTGCACACCACGCGTCCGATGGGTGTTCTGTCTCCTCCTACACATCAATAATAATATTCCTAATGTTTTCGTGTTGTTTCAGGTCATTCGGATCATGTTTTCTATGAATTAGACCGTCTCATGTCGTTCTGGTGTTTTTTTACTCCGGAAACGCGTTTCTGGTCACCACGGTCAAACGACACCTCCGATTGATGTACCGTATACCCGACCATTTCACAATTCACACAAAAGATTTATTCGTACGGTTTCATGGCATTCTGAGGCCGTTTGGGTGGTTTTGACCCCCCAATGCGCCCTTTTAGCGTGCGCCGAGTTGCTGAAAATGACACAATCGGTCGTACCGTGCGCACCGCACATCTGATGGGTGTGTCATCTCCTCCTACACCTCACGAATAATATTACTAATTTTATCGTGCGGTTTCATGTCATTCAAAGCACGTTTTCTCCGAATTCGACCGTCTCACACCGTTTTGGTGTTTTATGACTCCAGAAACGCGTTTCCGATCATCGTGGTCAAAAAACACCTCTAATTGATGTGTCGTCCACCCAACCATTTCAACATTCACACAACGGATGTTTTCGTACGGTTTCATGGCATTTTGAGGTCATTCGGGGGGTTTTGACCCCACAACGCGCCCATTTAGCGCACGCCGAGCTGCTAAAAACAACACAATTAGTCGTGCCGTGTGCATCATACATCCAATGGGCATGTCATCTTCTCCTACATGTCACAAATAATATTTCTAATGTTTTCGTGTGGTTTTAGGTCATTCAGAGCACGTTTTCTCCGAATTCGTCCATCTCACGCGGTTTTGGTGTTTTGTGACACCAGAAATGCATTTCTGGTCACCACTGTCAAACAAAACCTCCGATTGACATGTCGTCTGCCCGACCATTTCACAATTCACACAATGGACATTTTCGTACGCTTTCATGGAATTTTGAGGTTGTTCGGGTGGTTTTGACACCCCAACGCAATTTTAGCGCGCGCCGAGCTGCTGAAAACGACACAATCGGTCGTACCGCGCACACCTCACATCCGATCGGCGTGTCATCTCCTCCTACATGTCACGAATAATATTCCTAATTTTTTCGTGTGGTTTAAGGTCATTCAGAGAATGTTTTCTCCGAATTCGACCGTCTCACGCCGTTCTGGTGTTTTATGACTCCAGAAACACGTTTCTGGTCACCACGGTCAAACGACACCTCCGATTGACGTGCCATCTGCCCGACCATTTCACAATTCAAACAAAAGCTGTTGTCATACGGTTTAATGGAATTCCGAGGTCGTTTGGGTGGTTTTGACCCCCAATGTGCCCTTTTACCGCGCGCCAAGCTGCTGAAAATGACATAATCGGTCGTACCACACGCACTGCACGTCTGATGGGCGTGTCGTCTACTCCTACACATCACGAATAATATTCCTAATGTTTTCGTGTGGTTTTAGGTCATTCGGAGCACATTTGCTTCGAATTCGACCATCTCATGCCGTTTTGGTGTTTTAGGACTCTGAAAACACGTTTCCAGTCACCGCGGTCAAACGACACCTCTGATTGAGGTGTCGTCTACCCGACCATTTCAAAATTCAAACAACAGCTGATGTCGTATGGTTTCATGGAATTATAAGGTCTTTCGGGTGGTTTTGACCCCCCCCCCCCCCCAATGCGCCATTTTAGAGCGCACCGAGCTACTGAAAACAACACAATCAGTCGTACAGCGCGCACCGCACGTCCAATTGGCATTTTGTATCCTCCTACACGTCACGAATAATATTCCTAATGTTTTCATGTGGTTTCAGGTCATCTGGAGCACGTTTGCCCCAAATTCGACCGTCTCACGCCGTTTTGGTGTCTTATGACACCTGAAACACGTTTCTGGTCATCGCGGTCAAACGACACCTCTGATTGACGTGTCATCTGCCCAACCATTTCACAATTCACACAAAGACCGTTTTCATATGCTTTCATGGCATTTCGAGGTCATTTGGGTGGTTTTGACCCCCCAACGCGCCAAGCTGCTGAAAACGACACAATCAGATGTATCGCGCGCACCACACGTCTGATGGGCGTGTCGTCTCCTCCTACACATCCCGAATAATATTCTTACTATTTGTTTGTTGTTTGAGGCCATTCAGAGCATGTTTTATCCGAATTCGACCGTCCCACGCCGTTCTGGTGTTTTATGACACCAGAAATGCATTTTCGATCACCGCGGTCAAACGACACCTCTAATTGACGTGCCATCTGCTCTACCTTTTCACAATTCACAAAACGGCTGTTTTCGTATGATTTCATGGCATTCCGAGGTCGTTCGGGTGGCTTTGACCCCCCAATGCGCCCTTTTTGGCGCACGCCGAGCTACTGAAAATGACACAATCGGTCGTATCGCACACAACGCACGTCCGATGGGTGTTTCGTCTCCTTCTACACATCAAGAATAATATTTGGAATGTTTCCGTGTGGTTTCGGGTCATTGGGAGCACGTTTGCTCCGAATGCAACCATCACACGCCGTTTTGGTGTTTTATGACTCCTGAAACGCCTTTCTGGTCACCGCGATCAAACAACATCTCCGATTGATGTGCCGTCTACCCGACCATTTTACAATTCACACAACGGCTATTTTCGTACGGTTTCATGACATTCTGAGGTCGTTCGGGTGGTTTTGACCCCCCAACGTGCCATTTTAGCACGCGCTGAGCTGCTGAAACCGACACAATCGGTCATACCGTCCGCACCACACGTCCGATGGGTGTGATGTCTCCTCCTACACATCAAAAATAATATTCCTACTATTTTTGTGTTGTTTGAGGTCATTCGGATCACGTTTGCTCGAAATCCAACCATCTCACGCCGTTTTGGTCTTTTATGACTCCAAAAACGTGTTTCCGGTCACCGTGGTCAAATGACACCACCAATTGACGTTCCGTCTACCCGACCATTTCACAATTCACACAACGGCAATTGTCGTACGGTTTCAGGGCATTCTGAGGTCTTTCGGGTGGTTTTGACACCCCAACGCACCCTTTTATCGAGCGTTGAGTTGCTGAAAACGACAAAATCAGCCGTACCGCGCGCACCGCACGTCGGATGGTAATATCGTCTCCTCCTACACATCAAGAATAATATTTCTACTGTTTTTGTGTTTTTTGAGGTCATTCGGAGCATATTTGCATCGAATTCGACCGTCCCACGCCATTCTGGTGTTTTATGACACCAGAAACGCGTTTCCGGTCACCGCGGTCAAACAACACCTCTGATTGACATTCTGTCTACCCGACCATTTCACAATTCCAACAACGTCTATTGTAGTACGGTTTCATGGCATTCTAAGGTCGTTGGGGTGGTTTTGACCCCCCAACGCGCCCTTTTAGCGCGAGCTGAGCTGCTAAAAACGACACAATCGGTTGTACCGCACGCACCACACGTCCGATGGGCGTTCCGTCTCCTCCTACACGTCAAAAATAATATTCCTACTTTTTTCGTGTGGTTTCAAGTCATTCGGAGCCCATTTACTCCGAATTCGACCTTCTCGCGCCATTCTGTTGTTTTATGACTCAGGAAAGGCATTTCCGGTCAACGCGGTCAAATGACACCTCCGATTGACATGCCGTCTACCGGACCATTTCAATATTCACACAGGAGATGTTTTCATACGGTTTCATGGAATTATGAGGTCATTTGGGTGGTTTTCACCCCCCAACGCGCCATTTTAGCGCGCGCCGAGCTACTGAAAATGACACAATCGGTCGTACCGCGTGCACCACATGTCTTATGGGTGTGTAGTCTCCTCATACATATCAAGAATAATATTCCTAATGTTTTGTGTGGTTTTTGGTCATTCGAAGCACATTTTCTCCGAATTCGACCGGCTCACGCCGTTCTAGTGTTTTATGACTCCAGAAACGCGTTTCTGGTCACCACAGTCAAACGACACCTTCAATTGACTTTCCGTCTTCCCGAACATTTCACAATTCACACAACGGCTATTGTCGTACAGTTTCATGGGATTCAGAGGTTGTTTGGGTGGTTTTAACCCCACAACGCTCCTTTTTACTGCGCGCTGAGCTGCTGAAAACGACACAATCGGTCGTACCGTGCGCACTGCACGTCCGATGGGCATGTCGCCTCCTCCTACATTTCACGAATAAAATTTCTAATGTTTTCATGTGGTTTTAGGTCATTCAGAGAATGTTTGATCCGAATTCGACTCTCCCATGCCGTTCTGGTGTTTTATGACTCTGGAAACGCATTTCCGGTCTCCCGTGGTCAAACGACACCTCAGATTGACGTGTCGTCTATCCGGGGTGTGAGGAGGGGTTGTTCAGGGTGTGGGGAGGGCTGTCTAGGGTGCGGGGGGGGGGGGGCTGTTCGAGGTGCGGGGAGGGCTGTCCAGAGTGCGGGGAGGGCTTTCTGGGGGGCGGGGGGCAGTCCGGGGTGCGGGGGGGGGGGGGGGGGGGGGGGCTGTCCGGGGTGCGGGGGGGCCGTCTGAGGTGCTAGGAGGGCAGTCCGAAGTGCATGGAGGGATGTCTGGGGTGCAGGGAGTTGCTGTCCGGGGTGCAGGGAGGGCTGTTCGGGGTGCGTGGGGGCTGTCCGGGGTGCGGGGAGGGCTGTCTGGAGTGCGGGGATGGCTGTCTGGGGTGCGGGGGGCTGTCCGGGGTGCAAGAGGGGGGCTGTCCGGGGTTCAGGGGGCCTGTCCGGGGTGTGGGGAGGCCTGTCCGGAGTGTGGGAAGGGCTGTCCGGGGGGTGGGGGATGTCCGAGGTGCAGGGAGGGTTGTCCGGGGTGCGGGGAGGGATGTCCGGTGTGGTCCGGGAAATACAAAAAGTGAACTCATCTCATTCATCAAAAACAAGTTTAATGGTTTATATTAGGAATCACATGATTTTTTCAAAAATATTACAGAACATGCAATTGAAAACATTGAATAATTAAATGAACAAAAAATATTCAAATCATTAAAAACAGAAACACACCTCGTGAATATGATGCATCATGCGTGGTCATGACTACTACCTACATCAGGTGGGTTAGGGGACTAAAACAAAAAAAACATTATGAATATTTTCATAACAAAAATTATATAAATTAAATAAATAAATATAGTATAATCCTACGTCGTCTGATCCCATGCACCATCACCTGGACGTACATATTGCCGCAGTTCTCTAACCTCAGCGATTAACTCCACATTTACCTCCTCAGAACCGCGCAGCCAAGCCTCAAAATCTGACAACTACTATTTCATCTGAGCAACAGCAGGACTGACAACTGCAGCGCGTGCCACTATAGAACGAGGAATCCATGTTCCATAGCTCAAACTACATACATGCCTATCCCAACCAATAATATGATGAAATATATCATCCCTTCGCATGGGAAGCTATTGCTGGTCCTCTGGAAGATGTTCTAACTTAGCTTCAAATTGAGCCTGTGAAATATTTAAATATATATACATATATTAATATACATATTTTATGTATGTATTGGTAATGATTACATGCACTTACTATCAATGTTGCAGCCTCTGGATCATTTCTATCACGAGTCCTCATCCACACCGACATTTTATTAGTTGGTGCACCTTGCTCCCACAACTGTATATGAATAGAATATAAAAACAAACCCGTATTAATTAAAAAATTAAAAAATGAATAATAAATACCTCATGTCGGATCTGAGACACGTGACGAGTCCCGATCATGTGAGGTGGTCCCTGCAACGCTCGATTCTTAGAATGGCGTGTTGACACCTCTTACATTAAATTAATTCAAATTTCAAACAAATCATACATTCTTGAAAAAATATATAACAAAATAAATATACAAACCACAACACCCTCAGTTGACCAATATGCAACTAAAACACGCCACTGATCCGGGAGGACACCTCTCTGGACTTTTTCCAGAATGTCTGGGGCACCCACATTTGGTACCCATTGATCCCTCTTGACTTTGCCTTTATATTATTTCCACATCTTATGGAATTTGCTCATACACACTGGCCAAAACTCATTGGGACATACTTTCAAATTTTGTTATTAAAGAGAAAAATCACATATGTTATTATTGTTTATACATAGGGAATAAAGTAAAATGGTCTTCTTACCTTAACCTCCCTCCAATGATGAACTAATGTGTCCTAAGGGATAAAATCCCAGTCACGCGTGGTAAATGGAAATCGATGTGGGTCACGTATGATATGACCCAGCTGAAGAATAAATGCAAGGGAATTCATTCCCACATGATGAAATAACTCATCGAATGAAACATCAAAAGTCGTGTTGGAATTCCATGATAATATGCCACGACCGGGGCCTCTCTTGTGAGAGGAAGAAGCTGTTGAGTCTAATCCTTTTGAAAAAAAATTTATATATAAATTGACAGATGTTATAAATAAATAAATATATATATATATATGTGTGTGTGTGTTTATCAATTACATAAAAAATCGAGACAATGACATTCAAACATACCTCGAACCTGAGACGTAGATGCCTCAGATGGATGATGTGGATCTTCTTCCTCTTCCCCTGAAATCCCTTTAGTCATGGAAAACATTAGTAAGGGGACTATCCAAAGTGTCCAAATGATAAATTGGATTGTTTTAAAAAAAATCAAACTTGTACAGTTGTTAATCAAACAAAAAAGGATTGAATAATTAGTTGTGAATGAATTTTTAAAAATGAAAAAGTTAACAAAACATATATACAAATTATGTACAAAACCAATCAATGCATAACCAAATTTCAAATTTAATTAATTAAAATTCAAGTAGCACATGAACCAAATGAAGAATACCTCAATGGGAAGATAAACCAACAATAAAATCAATATAACATGCGTTAAATCACCCAAAATATTTATAACAAAATAAACTTCAAAAATTGAGGGTTAAAACTTACAAGGATTTATAAAATAGTTAAATAATTTATGATATCCTAGGCTGAATAGTGGGAAAAAATTATACCTTTTATTAAGCATAAAAATCGATCGTTTCTCCTTCAACAGCCGCTCTGACCCAATAAATATCTTCTTCACGTTGAAATATGGTATGTTGATCAAGCTATTGGGAAACAAAAGGAACAGTCTCGGGTTTATCTTGTTCAAATAAAAACAATCCTCACCAAGACATTTTGGCAACAACTTTCCAACTTGGATTCGAAGGCAAAGTAATGAAGAATATTTGTTCCGCTTGTGATGTCAAAATGAAAGGTTCATTATAAACTCGTTCATTTCTGTATAACATATAGTTAAAATTCACCAATGAAAACATATAATGATCGACTTTACATCCACGCACTGGATCAACCCAATTACACTTTAACAATATGTACTTCAACCTGTGTGTGTATACAAATTCAATTATGTATATCAATTGACCATAGTAATAACCAGAATCGACAAATGGACAACTGATGCCACTGTTTTGTGTTCCTCGTTTGTCGTCAACATCTTTAATGCAAAATCGAAAACCATTAGCATCTATAGATTTATAACGACGATCCATTATAGATGGACCCTCAGCCAGATGGATAAATTCATCAGTTTGTGTGGGGTCCCTTAACTCCCTCAGCTTATGAACCTACATAATTCATAGAATTCAATAATGATATATGAATAAAGAAATTAGTATAATACTTCACTCATAATGAAAATCAATTTATACATACATAATCCTTGAACCAATCATGAAATGATGCATAATGAGACAGTTGAATTTGCAACTCAGTAGCATGATACATCTCTTCTTTTATCTCAATAATGTGTTTCCTGCAAATGATAACATGATGTTTAAATGATCAACTTATGCAAAAAAACATGTAAAAGTTAAACACTAAAAGTTATAACATACTTACTGCATTAATGGTGCAACTGATGGAGTATTGAACAAGATATATTGATGCGCTTGTATCCACTCGATGTTGTCTATATCATATGTGGTTCATTCCCCAACTAGACCATCATGAATCGTAGAGGGCTTATCTAATTTTGTTTCAGCATCCGTAAGATATTCTGCACAAAATTAGTACACTCATCCATCAAATAACCATTGGCTATTGTTGCCTCCGGACATGCTCTGTTGCGTACAAATCGCTTCAATGTACTAAAATACTGCTCAATAGGATACATCCACCTGTATTGCACTGGACCAGCAGCCATTACTTAATCAGTTTGGCACACTGTCAAATGGACCATAACATCGAAAAATGATGGGGGAAATAGTTTCTCAATGTGAAAAAGTGTAAGAAAAATTCAGTCCTGTAAAATTTTTAAATCACTCATTCATTGATTTCTTAAACAAATATGTCTAAAAAAATTACTCATCTCAATCAACGGCTGAACAACATTGGGGGATAAACAATAACAAATTGCGATTGGAATCAACTGTTGAAGTAGTATATGATTGTCATGACTTTTCAACCCTTGAAATTTCTTGCTCGTCAGATTCACACACTTTGAAATATTAGAAGAGTAACCATCTGGCACCTTGAGCATCTTAAAAATGGAATGAAATGTCTATTTCTCCTTTGTAGTCATCGTATACTGTGCAGCATGCATATATTCCTTGTTTCCCTCAACTAAATGTAAATGCAACTATTTCCTTAAACCCATTTCTTCCAAATCACAGCATGCATTAACATGGTCCTTTGATTTTCCCCTGACACCTAAAATGTTCCATAATATGTTATCACAGACATTTTTTTCAATGTTCATGACATCCAAATTATGCCTCATCATGTTAGTTTTCCAATACGGAAGACTATAAAAAATACTTTTCTGTTTCCAATTGTGACTGTGCTTCCTACCCGCAGCTCGAATATTACGTACCAGAGGAGCCACCAAATCCTGAATTTCATATACCATGCGGATGTTTTCTTCCTCAATCTGCGATAACATTTCGACTCCTTTCATGATCTTTGGTGCTGGGATGAACTCTCTAAAACCATCAAATGTCACTCTGTCCTTTCTGAACCTGTGCTGAGGGGGGAGAAAACGTATGTGACCCATGTATGCCCATTTTTTGGAATGCTTAATCCATACAGATTTTTTACTTTTGTTGCAACAATGGAAAGCAAATTACCCTTTCGTACTCCAGCCTGACAAATTTGCATAAGCTACGAAGTCATTGATTTTCCACAATAAAGAAACCTTTAGTTTGAACATTTCATTAATATCACAGTCATAAGTCAGCACACCATCCCCCCAAAATTCATTCAACTCATCAATCAATGGGTGAAGGTAAACATCAATATTATCCCCCGGATATTTAGGTTCATCAATAAGAGTGGAAAGTAATATAAATTGTTGCTTCATACAAAGCCACAGTGGAAGATTATATGGAACCAACACCACGGTCCATGTGCTACGAGTTGCACCAACCATAGACTTGAATGGATTGAAACCATCTAATGCTAATATCAATCGGACATTACGAACATCTTTGGAAAATTCATGATGTCTCTTATCAAAATCCTTCTATGCATGAGAGTCTGTCGATTGGGTTAACATATCACTTTCATGAACTCTTTCTGCATGACATCTCATTAAATTTGAAACTTTACATGACATAAAAAATATTTTCAACCTCGGGTTAAGGGGAATGTAACGCATTTTCTTTACGGAAATCGGATTCCCTTGTATCACAATCTGACTTTGATGAGTCTGATTACCCCTATTCTCTTTCCACCTGGAAGCACCACAAACTGTTTAAATATCCAAATGGGAAGTTTCCTTTCTAAACAACTTACAGTTGTTTTCACAAGCATCTATGGTCTCATATATAAATCCTGAGTTCTCTTTCAGCTTAAGAGCATGGTAATACAACTCGGTAATCTTAGCGTCAACAGGAAGAACCTTTTTCAATAACACCAATAACATGTCGAATGATGTGTTTGACCAATGATTCAGAGTCTCCAAATGCAAAAACTCCATGATAAATGAAAATTTATTGTAAAAAGTACATCCAGGATATAATTCTATTTTTGCATCATCAATTGATTCATAAAACCTCCTCGAATCATGATCTTCACCAGAGCGAAGATTTATCTCACCGGTCTCGAGATTCTGGATGTCAATGCCTTCAGGATCCAACCCACATACCATTTCAGTAAGTGTTTCATGCATTGGATCATTCATCCTTGCATCAACATCCATCTGAACTGCATCCGTATTTTGAAAATGAACATATTCTTATCCATGAAGAGTCCAACTCTTATAATTTTTCATAAATACATTAAATAATAGGTGCTCCCTCACAGTATCTCAAGTGAATTGATATCTGTTAGCACATTTTATACATGGACAACTAATATAGTCGCTTTCAAATACTCTGGTGAAGTCCATAAGCTACATAATGCCATTGAAATATTCTCTTGATGTTCGATTTGGAAGATCAATACAACTCTTATCCATAATAAGATCCCTATAACAAACATTTACACAAGACTTATTACATTTTCATTTTTCATATCAAATATATTTATAATAAACACTAATTAATTGTTTGTGAACCATTTATAAAATAATAATGTAAGTGAAAGCCCATGTCATACCTGATTGCTCTACAAACCTAGAAGGGAGGGGATCCAAAGGCAGTGCAGTGAGGGAGAGGGGAGGTAGCGGAGGGGATCCGGAGCTGGAGCCGTTGCAGCGAGGTAGGGGATGGGCGGCGGTGGCGACGGGGAGCCGGAGGAGAGGAGGCGATGAGGTGGCGACGATGTAGCGAGGGTGGGATGACGAGGGAAGGGACCGTGTATAGGGGGAGCTGGAGTGGACGGGCGGCAGCAGCGATGGGACGAGTAGTGGTCATGCGGGGAGGGAGGGGACTAGGCGGGGGCGGTGCAGCAAGGGAGAGTACGGTGAAGGAGGGGATGGGCGGTGGTGGTGCGACAAGGGAGGGGACGAAGACGGAGGGGATGAGGGTTGCTGGGGGGGGCGGGGGGTGTTCGGGGTGCGGGGGGGAATGGGGGGAGGGTCAAGGGGGTGGAGGGCCGAGGGCCGGGGGCGGAGGCCGGAGGGGCTGGAGGTTGGAGGCCAGAGGCTATAGGGAGGCCGAAGGGCGGTCGGAGGGCAGCCGGATGGCTGCCGTAGGGCTGTCGTAGGGCTGCCGGAGGCGGGTGGCGGGAGGCCCGAGGGTGGAGGGAGGCTGGAGGGTGGAGGGTGGCCGGAGCTCGAGGGTAGAGGTAGAGGAATCCCAAAGATATAGACGGAAGGGCTGAGGGCGGCCGGAGGGCCACCGGCGGGGCGGCGGAGGGCGGCCGGCGGAGGTCGAAAGGGAGACGGGGGATGGTGGTGAGGGAGGGTGCGCGGCGGCAGGGCAGGGCATGCGGTGACAGGGGAGGCCGGAAAGGGAGGGAGTGCAGCGACGGGGAGGGTGCGCGGCGAGGCTGGGTGGAGGAAGGTTCATGGGGGGCGCTTCACGAGAGGAGGGAGGAGGGTTCGGGGGGTGGGGGCACCGAAGCCACGTTTTTTTTGGGGGGGGGACCTAGCGACCGCCGTTGGCAGTCGCTATTGGTTACCTATAGCAACCGCCAGTGGCGGTCACTATAGGTAAAGGAGCTCAAAAGCCCATATTTCTAGTAGTGAAATTAAAATCTAAATATATTTATACACATCCAAATTCAACTCATGAATATGATACATGATAAATTATTATTTAAAGAAATATAATCTAATGAAATCAAAAATTGAAAAGAAAGTAATATTGTAGAATAAATAATCCAACCAATGATTTTTTATGTAATATATAAGTCTCTACTCTAGTGCATAGTCAAACCCAAATTCTATCAACCTAATGATACTTTACTCTTGAGAGGCCTTAATTCCACCACAATTCTAACACCTAATAAGTCGAATCTATAATTGGTAACCTAATTAAATCTTATAAGATTGTGCAATCCCAAGTCAAGGTAGAGGGAAATTAAATATGATATAATACCAAGAAAGAAATTCCTAATATTCATTTAAGAAAATTCATAGAAACTAGTTAAAAATTTATAATATTGCATACATATTTTCATAGTATAACAATAATATATATAAATAAAGTAGTAATAAATTCTATAGATGAAAAATTAAAATATTTAAATGAGACGTAAATACTTTATAAACAATTCAAAAACAAAGGAATTAAAATTCTATATTTTAGCCATTAATAATGAACATTCCATAATTAAAGAACTATGATATCTTTCATATTATTATTTATAATGAACGTTACATAAATATATGATACTAAAAAAATAATATTATATAATATTATATATATATTATATATATAATTTCATAACTAAATACAAAAAATTTAAAATTATTTAACACTTGATTAAATTAATTATTCAAAATCCATTTGATATGGTTTAAATAATTTTTTTAACAGTGCTTTTTTTAATTTTAGAAATAAAAATAATAATTTTGAATAATTCATAATTTAACATATAAATCAATTTTTATATTTTACTTAATTATTAATTTGTAAGTAGTTTATAAATTAACCAAGAAATTTCCTTGAAAATATTTTTTATTAAAATATATGTCTTGTAAAATATTTTTAATATAGTATTTAATATTAACATTTAATATTATAGATTAATTATTTATTAGATGTTTCATAAATAAATAAAAATTAATTGTAAATAATTTTCAACTAATTAATTTATCAATAAATTTCTAATTAAAATAAATATCCTAAAATAACTTTCTTGAATAAATTTTATTCATTTTAAGAACAATATAATTCAATTACAAAATTATATATAGAATAATAAAAATTTTCTTGGATTTCATATTTTATGAAATATAAAAACCATATTTGGTATCCCTTAAGCACATAAGGATTCATTTTCCACGGTAGGAATTGATATAATTTGACTTTAACATGGTATATTTTTTTAAATATCGAGTAGTGTTATAGATAGATATGATCTCTCATATTGTAAACTGTGATATAATGAAAAATTAAAGAAGTTTGTTATGTCACAGCCTAAGAAATCACATATCATATAGCACAAACCAATCAGAATGTATGATGTTTCATATCATATATTCAACACATTACATTTTCTATAATGCTTTTTATGATATCTGAAATTATAGTAACATAATATAAATTTTTATTCTTTTTATACATGATTTAAGATTCAAACAATCATGTATTGGTTATAATTTCATTGATGTATTTATATAGACTGATTAACACTTTTTCCAAAAAATGGAACTAGCATGAAACACAAATCAAAAATTCCCCATGAAATTAAACTAAAACTATGATAAACATAAAATTAATAACATGTTTTTTTAATACCTTTCATCATATATTGGTCGAGCCTCATTCTTTAACCAATTCTTGATAAATATCTCTCAAATCCAACCAAAGGACTCTTTCCTTAGTAGTGTATCCATGGGCTGACTTGAGTCCACCATCATGTTGGTGGTACCCTCATTAATCACATATTATTCTATTATATCAGATTTAAAAAGAAACTATGGTAAGAGAGATTTTAAGGACAACCCATATAATGTATTGAAAATCTTCATTGCCTTCATCCCATTTATATAATTATTAGACCATACCCAATAATTCTTCGAATTTACTCATATTTGATAAAATGTGTAACACCCTAATCTTTCACAGTATGCTTCCCTTTGAATAATATAATAGTGTGTGTTGTACGCAACTTAGAGTTCTAACACACACCACAACCAATCAAACTAGCCATTATGAAAAGTAATAACCAATTTTTGAAATTTTATAAATATTATCTTTCAAAATGGACTTCATTTTTGGATTTGGAATCTCGAAATTATCTTAGGGTGAATTTTTTTTTATTTTTCTGAAAACATTCAATTTTTGATGAATAGTGAAAAAACACTAAGTTATAGTTTAAAACCGAATTTTTATTTAAATAATTATTTATTATATTTAAATTTAATTAATTTCAAAATAGATACATAATACCTATATAAGTTCAATGTAATTCATTAGAGTTAATTTAGAATAATTTTAGATATATAAAATTTTTATTGAACTTTTCACCAACTTTTACCCATCTCTTTGGAGAATTTGCAAATTCACATAAAACTTATTTTTACCACTTCTGTGAGTGGAATTTCGAAAATCCGAGAGACATGGTTAATATCATGGATTAAAATTTGGTTCAATAAGATAAAAATAGTATTTGGTGAATAGTAACTTTTTACTTTTATTTACCACTGTTAAAAGTAAATAGGGAAATTAAGGGTAAAAATGATATTATTATTACCATAAAACTTGTCCTAATTCTATTGGATAAGTATAATTCGACCAAAAAAACCTTAGGAATAAAATATGAACCTCTATGGTCCACATGGATTAGATTAGGACATTTATTATTATTTAATTTAAAGAATAGTTAAAAGAGATAAAATCAAAGTCTAATAACTAAAACATTTTTAATATAGGGTTATACATAAGATAAATTCTATTATAAATATTAATTAGAAATCTAAAAAAATTCCTACATAATGGTATTTTATTTATAATTTTTATACATTAAATAATTTAATTTATTTATGACTCAATGATGATGCAGTGATTACCTTATTAGTGAAATATTAAAATAATTGATATTATAAATACCCAAATAAATATAAACTGATACTTTTAATGAATTCCATGAATACTATAGGTTAATATGACATGTTAGGGTTGATTAAATGAATTAGGTTTGAATTAATAATGTTGTTATGAATTTAGAAAAAAAAATACCAAATAGTGTCAAAATTGACATAAAATAGTTTTTAAAACAAATATTATATTATTAATTGATATTAAATTTTTAAAAATCTAAGGTTCGTCCAAAGGTCTTATATAATGATAGGTGTATCACTAATGGAGCAATTGAGGGTCTCTTATAAGTAAATAGTATGTTTATTAACTATATAATATAAAAATACAAAGAGACATGGTAAATGTCAAACTATTTAACTAAGAGTTAAATATAAATGATAAGGTTAATTTAGTGAACCAAACCTTTCTAAAATATATTGGTTTAAAGAATTTAGACCCATACCCACCTTGGATTCTTAATAAGTCACTTTTGAGCCATTATAAACCGAATATTAATTTATTATAAAATAATATTTCAAGTTTTTCCTATGGTGCCCCTCACCCCTCTTATAAAAGGACACTCCCCCTTCTCTCAATTTCTCACCTTCAAAGCCTTTTGGATCGGCCAACCCCTACCCAAAAATTCTCTCAAATTCCCTCACTTCAACCTAGAGGCCTTAGTTTTATCAGAAATCCAACCTAAGGATCCCTTTTGATCAAATCAAAATGAAGAACCCGAAGAAGAGTTAATGTTTTCACCACCCTCTTTCAAGTTCCTTTCTTCTTCCACTTCTTATTTATTTGTTATTTCCATTCAAAAATAATTACTTAAGGATCTTATATATACTATCATGATATTATAAATATGGTAAAACCATATTCAGTATTCTATCCATCCTTTTAATGACATGTCACCATACGTGCGTACGTACGGCTTACCGTCTCCACATCGTGGCGTGATAGTTATTCAAAATATTATTATTTGGATAGGTATGATAATGATGTGTAATTGAATTAAATAATAATTAAAACATTATAATTATTCTGTATATATGATATATCATCAAATTATATATTATTTTAATATCAAAAGAATGATATTGTCGATCGTGTGTACGTACGGACTACCGTCTCCACGAACGCGATGAAATTCATTCCCCATCATATCCATTCAAGACTAATTTTCATTTGATGATTAAAAATAATGTTTAAGGACTTGATATCATTATGGATATGAATAAGATACAACATATGGATAAGAAACACGTCTTAGGTAACAAAACATATAAAATAAAATGAGTAAGTGAACACCCGAAACAACGATAATACTAAAATATTATTAACAAAGAAATATTGAAAGATCGTATATGATATCATATTTATGTATATGATTCTTGTATAATTTAATAACAATGATTTAACTATTATACAGAATTTTAACCTACCCTCGACCAAGGAGAAGTACAAGTTAAGGGTTTATTTCACAATCTCTACATTATCTGAGCTTGTTTATATGTAATTATCTACTAGGACCCATTTATCATCCACATCCATGTTTCTAAAAAATGTATTTCAAAAAATTATTACTATTTTATAGACTTTTGGTTAAATTCATTTATACCCTTGTTTGACCTTTATAAGATATTTATAAAGGAATCTTTCCATCATTTTCCAAACAAGGCCCTTTTAACCTTTTTGACAGAATTATGGTTACAATGTCTTTTTTAACATATACAGTGGGTGAAGCTATTTTGAGCCGTTATAAAATCATTGAAGCTTCCCTTACAAGCTTATAAGAATATTTTCAGAGTAAATGTTTCCTTTTATAGTTATTTAACATTTAAATAATTTCAAAAAAATGAGATATTTATCTCAAATAGTTTTGATTTCATCTATATCAACATCCTTTGATGGATTTTAAGTTTATTTGAAGTTGATCTATTATGGTACAAAACTTCCATATTGTATTGAAGGTTTTGTGATATGTTTGACTGTGGATGTGTTGTTTTTATACCATTCATGGTTTATGGATAAATTTTTGAAATTTCATATTCTAGTTTAAATACGAATGTTTATTTTATGTTTAAACCTTTTTATATGAGGAATGCATTGGACTTAGTAAGGGACGGGTGGATCCCGATATAGCTCCTCAATGCATCGGTAGGTCTCATGAGACAAACAAGTGTTTTGGAACAAGGAATTGAAAAAATCTTATTTGTACTCTTAGCACAACACCTCAACTATGTGGTTATCATAGTCTGGCATTATGCATTCCATCATTATGAAAGTGGTTATTGATATTGCATGTAATTATTCGACTAGTAGAATATCCATGTGAATAAGTAAATGAAATTATTTCATTTTATCTTTTCTATATTATACTGAAGTCCAAGTTTAAAAGGATTTTGTTTTAGTTATCCATTTCCTTAAATGTTTAAGCTTATTTATAAAAGTTTCTGCTATATTTTTATCCTTACTGGGAATCTGAGCTCACCCCTTTCTATGTTTTATTTTTACCAGGATGTGAAGAAGTATTTTATGAATGACCTGCAGGGATAGTATGAGAGGATATTAGTGTGGTCTATGGAGACAATATGTTGTTGTATTTTTTCACTTTATGATGTAATGTAATCATTATGAACATATCTAGTGATTCCAAGGCTACTAAACTAATCAGTCTTTCGAGACTTGATCTTTTGTGATCATGGAAATGTTATGTAATAATGCACCAACTCTGGGTAACTGGGTTCAAGGAATTACAGATGGTATCAGAGTAAGTTTAGTACAAACCTTGGAAGCTATATTTAGATAAACTATGATTAGAGCACATATCCCTAAGATAGACTTTAAGGATTAGTATAGAGGAACTTCCTAGAATTTTGTTATTGTAGAGATTTTGTGAGTTTTCCGAGAAATACATCTCTTTCTAGATACGAGTAGGTAGAGGTGGCTCTGGAATAGATGTACCTAGGGGTAAACCCCGAAAACACCGCTTTGAGCTAGACTCGAATGGGAAATGGTGCACGACAACGGGCCTTGCTGCACTCTTAGTTACGAAACTCCTGGGGGATATGCTTTGGATAATTCTCATTTTCTTTAAAAACCATTATGAAGTGTTTATAAGTATATACTTCCTCAAATAAAATGTTTTTATGATTATGGATTATATCCTTAAACAGTTCAATTTATGTTATGTGTCTTACAAGTTTGGAATTATGTATTTTGATTCATAAACTGATCTAGTTTATGCCATTTTTTAGAAATGGCGCCTAGTGGAAGAAATGGAAACTGTATCAATGAATACACTCAATGTAGGTATTTCCCTCTTACTCAATATAATTATAGTGGAGCTGGTGATGCAACTGGTGCTGATCAGCTAATCACCATACTAGGACAACTCACTCAGGATATAAATAATTACCTTACTCGTATGGAGAACCCTGATCCGAAGTGTGGAGGATTAATGTTAGATATCTTCATGGGGAAACAAACACAAACATTAAATGGGGGTGAAAATCCACTAGTAGCTGAGGATTGGATAAATTCCTTATAGAAAATATTCCATGCCTTGGGGAGTAGTGAAAGGGAAAAAGTTATCATGGCAGTTTACCGCCTCACTGAAGATGTTGACCAATGGTGTTCATTTATTCAAAACAAAAAGGAAGATGATGAATTCTCAAATATGGAATGTTGGGAGTTAAAAGATCTTTTTATAGAAAAATACTTTCCTCATGACCATCGAGCTGATATGGAGAGGCAATTTCTGAGTCTAAGGAAAAAGGAGGATGAGAATGTCGCAAAGTTTGAGGCTAACATTAAAAGGTTAGCAATGTATGTTGTATATTATATACATAACCCAATAAGTAATATTGATCGTTTCTTTGATGGGTTAAAAATGTTTCTCCATCGACCATTAGTCTCACAAACATTCTCGTTGTATGAAGATATTGTCTCTTGCAATATCAAGACAGAAAAATCATTCTCTAAGTCTTATGACTTTAAAGAAAAGAAAGAGAAAAAGAGATATTCTGATCACTCTGGAGATGGAAATAAGGGGAAGAAGGGAAAGGATGAATATCCATCCTGTAGTAATGGTGGGAAGAAACACCCCGGTACTTTCTTGAAGGGAATGGGAGTTTGTTAAAAGTGTGGTGAAAAAGGCCACAAAGCTTGTGATTGCAAGGGGAAGAAAGAATCTACTGATGTTCAATGCTAAAATTGTAGGGAGATGGGAAATTATGAAAATGAATTTCCTTAGAGTTAGGGGATCTTACCTCAGAAAAGGCCAAGGGATCAAGGCCAAGATTATGCTATCACTACTGCTGAGGTAGAAGGTCCGAAAGACATGGTGGCAGGTAATTTAATGGTTTCCTAAAGTTTAGCAAATGAATTATTTGATAATGGATCATCACATTGTTTCTTATCTTCCCAGTTTGCTAGGAAAATTAGATATTTCCAATTTGATCTATCAAGGGACTTGTCAATCCAAACTCCTAAGGGAAGTATCATTGCAACAAAGTTTTGTGAATCAGTCCCCATTAAGGAACATAAATGTTCATTATCCGCTGATCTCATCGTCATACCTATGATTGAATTTGATATAATCATTGGTATGGATTGGATTTTGGACCATGATGTGAAGATTTATTTTAAGAAAAAATAAGTTACAATTTTTGATGATGATGATAATTAACACCTTATCATTAGAGAAGAATCATCACCACTTGATTCTTATCTAGATCCACCCCTAATAGCTCAACTAAATTGAATTATTGGGGAGGAAGAGAATTAAATAACTGTGGGTGAGGAAAGAAATGTTCAAATAGAGGATGTACCTATTGTGAATGAATATGTAGAATTTTTCTGGAAGATTTACCTGGACATCCTCCGGAATGAGAAATTGAGTTTTCCATTGATTTAATTCCTGGTTCAGGCCCATATCGAAGACCCCTTATAGAATGGCCACTGTGGAATTAGTGGATCTAATAAACAACAAGAGTAATTGAGTAACAAGGGATTTATTCTCCCTAGTGTTTCTCCATGGGGAGCCCATGTTCTTTTTGTTATGAAGAAAGATGGATCTATGAGGTTGTGCATTGACTACAGGGAGATCAAATGCTATAACAATAAAAGACAAGTATCCCCTTCCTCGTATTCATGATTTATTTGAACAACTACATGGAGCTCAATAATTTTAAAAGATAGACCTTTGATCTAGATATCATCAGTTGTGCGTGAAGAAGGAAGACATTCCTAAGATAGTATTTTGAACCTGGTACGGACATTACGAGTTTACAGTAATTCCTTTTGAGCTGACTAATGCACCCTCAATTTTTTTGGATCTAATGAATAGAGTTTTCAAGGAGTATCTTGATTATTTTTAGTGTTATTTATTGATTATATCTTGGTATAATCCAAAATCTATGAAGATCATGAAAATCACTTATGCATTATATTGAAGACTCTTAGAAGACATGAATTATATGGGATGTTTAGAAAGTGTGAATTCTGGCTTTAGGAGATTTCTTTTCTTGGCCATATTGTCTCAAATGATAGAATATCTATTGATCCTTCTAAGACAAGAGAAATCCAAGAATGTCCAGCAACAACAAGTATAATTGAGGTACGTAGTTTTATTGGTTTAGTAGGTTATTATCGACATTTCATCCAGAATGTTTCCCGATTGGCTGACCCATTAATGAAGCTCCCACGTAAAGGGGTTAAATTTGTTTGTATAAAAGACTGTGAAGTATGTTTTGGAGAAATGAAGAGAATATTTTTCAATTCTTCTCTATTGACTCTACCATCTGGGAATGATGGGTTCGTTATTTATAGTGATGCATCGAATAAAGGACTTAGTTGTGTCCTAATGCAGAATGATAGGGTTATTGACTATGCATCACGACAGCTAAAAATTAATGAGAAAAACTATCCAAATCATGATCTTGAGTTAGAAGGTGTAATATTTGATTTGAAGATTTTGAGACACTGTCTCTATGGTGAGAAATGTGAGATTTATACTGATCACAATAGTTTGAAGTATATTTTCTCACAGAAAGAACTCAACATGAGGCAAAGGAGATGGATTGAACTACTCAAGGAAATTGATTGCACGATACACTACCACCCGAGGAAGGAAAATAAGTTGGTAGATGCTTTGAGCAGAAAGGATCATGGAGTTTTGAACAAAATGAGAATTCAATGGGATCCTATTTTCATGGATCTAGTGAAGTTGGATATGGGAATAACCATGGAAGGTGAAACACCGATACTTTTTCAAATTTTTGACAAACCATATTTACTAGAAAGGATTAAGAGTTCTCAGACCGATGATAGAGAATTTCAAAAGAAGATTAAAGCTGTGAATGATGGGATATTGAGGGACTTTGTGTATGAAGATGGAATTTTGAAATTTGGGAGGAGACTTTGTGTTCCCGATATACCTGATCTAAAAAGGTTATTGTTGGACGATGCTCATAGTTCCAATTTCTCAATACACCCTAGGATCACCAAAATGTATAAAGATTTGGAGGAACATTTTTGGTGGGAGAACATGAAGAGGGGGGTTTCTGATTTTGTGTCAAGATGTATGGTTTATCAACAAGTGAAAGCTAGAAGGCAATAGCCTCGAGGAGTCGTGAAACCTCTTCCCATACCTGATTTGAAATGAGATAATATCACGATGGAATTTGTCATGGGACTACCAAAGTCTCCTAGAAGGAATGATGCAATATGGGTCATTGTTGATCGTCTTACCAAGTCAGCACATTTTCTTGCTATAAGAGAATATCTACAACTTGAACGTCTAAAAAGGCTATATATTAATGATGTTATGAGGCTTCCTGTAGTAACCCTATCAATTGTTTCTGATCGTGATCCACATTTTACATTAAGATTCTGGAAGAGTCTTCAGAAGGCCTTGGATACAGAACTTCGTTTGAGCACTGCCTACCACCCTCAAATAGATGGACAATCAGAACCGAATTTTAAAACCATAGAAGACATGTTGAGGTCTCGCTCACTTGACTTTTAGGGTATGTGGGATCAATATTTACCTCTGGTTGAATTTTCCTATAACAATAGCTTCCATTCAAGTATTTGGATGGCACCATATGAAGCGTTATACAGAAAGAGATGTCTCACACCAACCTATTGTGATGACGTTGGTGAAAGAAAACTCGTAGGCCCATAACTGGTGGAGGAGACGATGGAAAAGGTGAAGGTAATCCAAAACCACATCAAAGAACCTCAAAGTAGGCAGAAGAGATATTCCGATAACTGAAGGAAGGATATGGAATTTCAGGTAGAAGATCTTGATTTTTTGAAGGTATCTCCATGGAAGGGAGTTATAGGTTTCTGTAAGAAAGGTAAATTGAGTCCTAGGTACATCGGACCTTTTGAAATTCTTAAACGAATTGGGGTTGTAGCTTACCGGTTGGCAATTCCACCAAGTCTCTCCAAAGTTCACGATGTGTTCCATGTATAACTATTGAGAAAATACATGCCTGACCCAATGCATGTACTCACTTATGAAGAAGTAGAACTGGAACCCGATCTATCTTATTACGAAGAACCTATCAAGATTATTCATACAAGAGAACATGTGCTAAGAAAACAGACGACTCGTCTGGTAAAAGTTCTATGAAGAAACCATAAGATGGACGAGGAAACGTGGGAACCCGAGGAACTTATGATGAAGAACCACTCAAGTCTTTTTATGCAGTAATATTCTTGAAATTTCTAGGATGATATTATTTTAAAGAGGGGAGAATGTGAAACCCCAAGCTTCCACGATACGCTTCCCTTTGAATAATATAGGAGCATGTGTTGTACGCAACTTCAAGTTCTAACACACACCACAACCAATCAATATAGCTGTTATGAATAGTAATACCCACTTTTTAAAATTTGATAAATATTATCTTTCAAAATGGAATTCATTTTTGGATTCAGAATATCTAAATTATCTTAGGGTGAATTTTTGGTATTTTTCTGAAAACAATCAATTTTTGATGAATAGTGAAAGACCACAGAGTTATAGTTTAAAAAAAATTATTTTAATAATTATTTATTTTATTTAAATTTTATTAAGGTCAAAATAGATACATAATACCTATATATGTTCAATGTAATTCATTGGAGTTAGTTTAGAATAATTTTAGATATATAAAAATTTTATTGAACTTTTCACCATCTTTTACCCATCTCCTAAGAGAATTTGCAAATTCACATAAAACTTATTTGTACCACTTCTGTGAGTGGAATTTATAAAATCTGAGAGACACAGTTAATATCAAGGACTAAAATGTGGTTCAATAAGATAAAAATAATTTTTGGTAAATATTATCTTTTTACTTTTATTTACCAAGGTTAAAAGTATTTAGGGTAATTAAGGGGAAAAATGAAATTATTATTACCCTAACACATGTCCTAATTCTATTTGATAAGTATAATTCGACCAAAAACAACCTTATGAATTAAATATGAACCTCTTTGGTCCACATGGATTAGATTAGGACATTTATTATTATTTAATTCAAAGAAGAGTTAAAAGAGATAAAAACAAAGTCTAATAACTAAAACATTTTTAATATAGGGTTATACAAAATATAAATTCAATTTTAAATATTCATTAGAAAGATAAAAATATTTCCTAAATAATTGTTTTTTATTTATAATTTTTAGACATTAAATAATGTAATTTATTTATGACACAATGATGATGCAGTAATTACCTTATTAGTGAAATATTAAAATAATTGATATTATAAATACCCAAATAAATATAATTTGAAACTTTTAATAAATTCCACGAATTTTATAGGTTAATATGACATGTTAGGGTTTATTAAATGAATTATATTTGAAGTAATAAATCTGTTATGAATTTAGTAAAAACAAAATACCAAATAGTGTCAAAATTGACATAAATTGTTTTTTTAAACAAATACTATATTATTAATTTATATTCAATTCCTAAAAACCTATGGTTCGTCCAAAGTACTTATATAATGATAGGTGTATCATTAAAGGAGAACTTGGGGGTATCTTGTAACTATATTGTATGTTTATAAACTATATTATATAACAATACAAAGAGATATGGTAAATGTCAAACTATTTAACTAAGCGTTAAATATAAATGATAAGGTTAATTTAGTGACCCAAACCTATCTAAAATCTATTGTTTGAAATTATTTATACCTATAACCACCTTATTTTATAAATAAGTTAATTTGGATCCATTATAACCCAAATATAAATTTATTATAAAATAATATTCTATGTTTTTTCTAAGGTGCCCCTCACCCGTATTATAAAAGGGAACTCCCCCTTCTCTCAATTTCACATCTTTAAAGCCTTTTGGTTCGGATAAACCCTACCCAAATATTAAATAAACTTCCCTCACTTAAACCTATAGGCCATATATTGATCATAAATCCAACCTAAGGAGCCCTTTTCATCAAATAAAAAGGAAGAACCCGTTTAAAGGGTAATGTTTTCACCACCCTCTTTCAAGTTCTTTTCTTCTTCCACTTCTTCTTTCTTTGTTATTTCCATTCTAAAATAATAAATAAAGTATATTATATATATTGTGATGTAATTATAAATATGGTACAACTATATAAATTGTTATATTTGTCCTTTGAATTACATGTCACCATATGTGCGTACGTACGACTTACCATCTCCATATCGTGGTGTAATTGTTATTCAAAACATTATTATTTGGATGGGCATGATAATGATGTGTAATTGAATTAATTAGTAAATATAACATTATAATGATTCTTTATATATGATATACCATCCAATTATATATTATTTTAATATCAAAAGAATGATATTGTCGCTCGTGCGTACGTACGGACTACCGTCTCCACGAACGCGATGAGATTCATTTCTCATCGTATCCATTCAAGAATAATTTTCATTTGATGATTAAAAATAATGTTTAATGACTTTATATCATTCTGGATATGAATAAGATACAACATATGTATAAAAAATACGGCTTATGTAACAAAACATATAAAAGAAAACGAGTAAGTGAACACCTGAAATGAAGATAATAATAAAATATTATTTACAAAGCAATATTAAAAGATCATATATGATATCATATTTATGTATATGATTATTATATAATTTAATAACAATTATGTAACTATTATACAGGAGTTTAACCGACCCTCGACCAAGGAAAAGTACAAGGTAAGGATTTATTTCACAGTCTCTACATTATCTGAGGTTGTTTAAATGTAATTATCTACTGGGACCCCTTTATCATCCACATCCATGTTTCTTAAAAATGTATTTCAAAACATTCTTACTATTTTATAGAATTTGGGTTAAATTCATTTATACCCTTGTTTGAATTTTATATGATATTTATAAAGGAATATTTTCGTCATTTTCCAAACAAGGTCCTTTTAACCTTTTCGACCGAATTAAGGTAAGAATGTCTTTTTTAACTTATACGGCGGGTGCGGCTATTTTGCGCCATTATAAAATCATCGAAGCTTCCCTTACAAACTTATAAGAATATTTTCAAAGTAAATGTTTCCTTTTATAATTATGTGACTTTAAAATGATTTCAAAAAAAAGAGATATTTCTCTCAAATAGTTTTGATTTCATCTATGTCAACATCCATTGAAAGATTTTAAGTTTATTTAAAGTTGATTTATTATGATATAAAAATCCATATTTTATTGAATTGTTTGTGATATGTTTGACTATGGATGTTTTATTTTTATACCATTCATGGTTTATGGATAAATATTTGACATTTCGTATGCTATTTTCAATACTAATATTTAAATTATGTTTAAACATTTTCATATGAAGAATGCATTGGACTTAGTAAATGATGGGTGGAGCCTACTATAGCTCCTAGATGCATCAGCAGGCCTCATGAGACAAACTAGTGTCATGGCACAAGGCCTTGACAAAATCTTATTTATGGGAACTGGTGCATGACAACTGTCCTTGCCGCACTCATGGTTACAACACTCCCGGTGGATATGGTTAGGATAATTATCATTTTCTTTACAAACCATTATGAAGGGTTTATGAGTATATACTTCCTCAATGAAATTTCTTTTATGATTATGGATTATATTCATAACTGTTCAATTTATGTTAAGTGTTTTACAAGTTTGGAATTATGTATTTCGATTCATAAACTACTCTAGTTTATGCTGTTGTTTAGAAATGGGGCCTAGTGGAAGAAATGGAAACTATATCAATGCACGCACTCCATGTAAGGATTTCCCTCCTGATCAAGATAATTATAGTGGAGCTGGTGATGCAACTGGTGCAGATCAGCTAATCACCATACTAGGACAACTCACTCAGGTTATGAATAATAATGTTACCCGTATGGAGCACCCTGATCCATAGCATGGAGGATCAATGTCAGATCGCTTCATGTGGCAACAAACACCAAAATTCAATGGGGGTAGAAATCTACAAGTACCAGAGCAATGGATAAATTCCTTAGAAAAAATATTCCATGCCTTGGGGAGTATTGAAAGGGAAAAAGTTATCATGGCAGTTTACCGCCTCACTGCAGATACTCACCAATGGTGGTCATTGATTCAAAACACAAAGGAAGACGATGAAGTATAAAATATGGAATAGAGGGAGTTCAAAGAGCTTTTCTTAGAAAAATACTTTCCTCGTGACCATCGAGCAGATATAGAAAAAAAAAATTCTGAGTCTGAGGCAAAAGGAGGATGAGAATGTTGCAAAGTATGACGCTAACTTTACAAGGTTAGTGAGGTATGCTTCAGATTATATACGTAACCCAAGAAGTAAGATTGATCGTTTCATTGATTGGTTAAAACATTTTCTCCGTTTAGAATTAGTCTCACAAACCTTCTCATTGTACGAAGATAGTTTCTCCTGCGCAGTCAAGACAGAAAAATAATTCTCTAATTCTTACGAATTTAAAGCAAAGAAGGAGAAGAAGAGATATGTTGATCACTCTGGAAATGGAAATAAGGGGAAGAAGGGACAGGTTGAATATCCATCCTGCAGTAAATGTGGGAAGAAACGCCCCAGTACTTTCTTGAAGGGAATGGGAGTCTATTACAAGTGTGGTGAAAATGGACACCTAGCTCATGATTGCAAGTGCAATAAAGAAGCTACTGATGTTCAATGCTACAATTGAAGGAACATGGGATATTATGCAAATGAATATCCTAAGCGTCAGGGGAACTTACCTCAAAAAAGGCCAAGGGATCAAGTCCAAGCTTATGCTATCACTACTACTGAGGTTGAAGCTCTAAAAGACGTGGTAGCAGGTAATTTAATGGTTTTCTAAAGTTTAAAAAATGTATTATTTGATTCTGGATCATCACATTATTTCATATCTTCCAATTTTTCTATGAAAATTAGATATTTCCAATTTGATATAACAAGGGAGTTGTTAGTCAAAATTCTTAAGGGAAGTATCATCGCAAAAATGTTTTGTGAATCAGCCTCTATTTGAGCACATAAATGTTCTTTATCTGCATATATCATTGTCATACCTATGATTGAATTTGAAATAATCCTTGGTATGGATTGGCTTTCGGACCATGATGCGAAGATTTATTGTAAGAATAAATAGGTTACAATTTTAGATGATGATGATAAAGAACAACTTATCTTTAGAGCAGAATCGTCACCACTTGATTCTTATCTAGATCCACCCCCAGTAGCACAACTAAATTCAATTATTGGGGAGGAAGAGAAGGAAATAAATGTGGGTGAGGAAAGGAATGTTCAAATAGAGGATGTACCTATTGTGAAAGAATATTTAGATGTGTTTCCAGATGATTTACTTGGACATCCTCCAGAACGACAAATTGAGTTTTCCATTGATTTAATTCTTGGTTTGAGGACCATTTCGAAGACCCCTTATAGAATGACCACTGTGGAATTAGTGGAAATAAAGAAACAACTAGAGGAATTTAGTAACAAGGGATTTATTATCCCTAGTGGTTCTTTATGGGGATCCCCTATTCTTTTTGTTAATAAGAAAGATGGAACGATGAGGTTGTGCATTGACTACAGGTAGATCAATGCTATAACAATAAAGAACATGTATCCCCTACCTCGCATTGATGATTTATTTGACTAACTCCATGGAACTCAATACTTTTCAAAGATTTACCTTCGATCTGGATATCATCAGTTGTGTGTGAAGAAGAAAGACATTATGAAGACATCATTTTGAACCAGGTACAAGAATTACGAGTTTACAGTAATGCCTTTTGGGATGACTAATGCACCCTCTATTTTTATGGATCTAATGAACAGAGTTTTCAATGAGTATCTTGATGACATTGTAGTGGTATTTATTGATAATATCTTGGTATACTCCAAAAGCTAAAAAGATCATGAAAATCAGTTGCTCATTATATTGAAGACTCTGAGAGGACATGAATTATATGGGAAGTTTAGCAAGTGTGAATTCTGGCTTTAGGAGAATTCTTTTCTTGACAATATTGTCTCTAAGGATGGAATAACTGTTGATCCTTCTAATACAAGTGAAATCCATGAATTTCCAAGACCGATGAGTATAACTGAGGTATGTACTTTTATTTTTTTAGCAGGTTATTATCAATGTTTCGTCCAAATATTTTCCCGATTGGCTGACCCTTTAACGAAGCTCACATGTAAAGGGGTTAAATTTTTTTGGACAAAAGAGTGTGAATAATGTTTTGGATAACTAAAGACAAGATTAGTTAATTCCCCTATATTGACTCTACCATCGGGGAATGATGGGTTCTTTATTTATAGTGATGCATCGAATAAAGGACTTGGTTGTGTCCTTATGCAGAATAACAGGGTTATTACCTATGCATCATGACAGCTAAAAATTCCTGGGAAAAACTATCCTACTCGTGATCTTGAGTCATCAGTTTTAATCTTTGCTTTGAAGATTTGGAGACATATCTCTATGGTGAGAAATGTGAGATTTATACTGATCACAAGAGTTTTAAGTATATTTTCTCACAGAAAGAACTCAACATGAGGCAAAGGAAATTATTGTAACTACTCATGTATTATGATTGCACGATACACTACCACCCGGGGAAGGCAAATAAGGTGGAAGATACTTCGAGCAGAAAGGATCATGGAGTTTTGAACAGTATGAGAATTGAAAGGGATCCTATTTTCATGGATCTAGTGAATTTAGATATGGGAATAACCATGGAAGGTGAAACATTGATAATTTTTCAAATGGTTGCCAAACCATCTTTACTAGAAAGGATTAAGAGTTCTCAAACCAATGGCGAATAATTTCAAAATAAGATTAATGCTGTGAATGATGGTAGATTGATTGACTCTATGTATGAATATGGAATTTTGATATTTGGGAGGAGACTTTGTGTTCCCGATTAACCTGATCTAAAAAGGGAATTGTTGGACGATGCTCATAGTTTCAATTTCTCTATACAGCATGGGAGAACCAAAATGTATAGTTATTTAAAGGAAAATTTTTGGTGGGAGAACATGAAGAGGGAGATTGCTGATTTTGTATCAAGATTTACGGTTTTTCAAGAAGTGAAATTTGGAAGGCAACATCCTGGTGGAGTCATGAAACCTCTTCCCATAACTGAGTGGAAATGGGAAAATATCTCGATGGACTTTGTCATGGGATTACCAAATACTCCTAGAAGGAATGAGGCAATATGGTTCATTGTTGATCATCATACCAAGTCAGCACATTTTCTTTCTATAAGAGAAGATCTAGCACTTGAACGTCTAGCAAGGCTATATATTAATAAAGTTGTGAGACTTCATGGAGTACCCTTATCAATTGTTTCTGATCGTGATCCCTGTTTTACATCAAGATTCTGGAAAGAGTCCTAAAAAGGCCTTGGATACATAACTTCGTTTGAGCACTGCCTACCACCCTCAAATAGATGGACAATCAGAACGGACTATTCAAACCTTAGAAGACATGATGAGATCTTGCTCACATGACTTTCAGGGTATGTGGGATCAATATTTACCTCTGGTGGAATTTTCCTATAACAATAGCTTCCATTCAAGTATTCGGATGGCACCATATGAAGCGTTATACAGAAAGAGATGTCTCACACCAACCTGTCTGGATGAAATTGGTGATAGAAAACTTGTAGGCCCAGAACTGGAGGAGGAAAAAATGGAAAAGGTGAAGGTAATCCAAAACCACATCAGAACAGCTCAAAGTAGGTAGAAGAGCTATGCCGATAACTGAAGGAAGGATTTGGAATTTCAGGTAGGAGATCATGTTTTCTTGAAGGTATCTCCATGGAGGGGAAAAATAAGTTTCGGTAATAAAGGTAAATTGAGTCCCAGGTACATCGGACATTTCGAAATTCTAGAACGAATTGGGGTTGTAGCTTACCAGTTGGTAATGTTGCCAAGTCTCTCCAAAGTTCATGATGTGTTCCACATATCACTGTTGAGAAAATATATGTCTGGCCCAATGCATGTACTCAATTAAAAAGAAGTAGAACTGCAACCTGATCTATCTTATTGCGAAGATCCTGTCAAGATTCTTGATACAAGAGAACAAGTGCTAAGAAACTGGACGACTCGTCGGGTAAAAGTTCTATAGAGATACCATAAGATGGAAGAGGCAACATGGGAACTCGAGGAACGTATGATGAAGAACCCCCTGAGTCTTTTTATGAAGTAATATTCTAGAAATTTCAAGGATGAGTTTATTTAAAAGAGGGGAGAATGTAACACCCCAAGCTTCCACGGTACGCTTCCCTTAGAATAATATAGCAGCGTGTGTTGTACGCAACTTCGTGTTCTAACACACACCACAATCAATCAAACTAGCTGTTATGAATAGAAATACCAAATTTTTGAAATTTTATAAATATTACCTTTCAAAATGGACTTCATTTTTGGATTCGGAATATATATATTATCTTAGAGTGAATTTTTGGTATTTTTATAAAAACATTCAATTTTTGATGAATAGTAAAAAAACACTGGGTTATAGTTTAAAACCGAATTTTTATTTAAATAATTATTTATTTTATTTAAATTTAATTAAGGTAAAAATAGATACATAATAACTATATAAGTTCAATTTAATTCATTTGAGTTATTTTAGAATAATTTTAGATATATAAACATTTTATTGAACTTTTCACCATCTTTTACCCTTCTCCTATGAGAATTTGCAAATTCACATAAAACTTATTTTTACCACTTCTGTGAATGGAATTTCGAAAATCCGAGAGACACGGTTAATATAAAGGAGTAAAATTTTGTTCAATAAGAGAAAAATAGTTTTTTTGTGAATAGTAACTTTTTACTTTTATTTACCATGGTTAAAAGTAAATAGGGTAATTAAGGGAAAAAATGATATTATTATTACACTAACACATGTCCTAATTCTATTAGATAAGTATATTTCAACCAAAATAAACCTTAGGAATAAAATATGAACCTCTTTGGAACACTTGGATTAGATTAGGACATTTATTATTATTTAATTCATAGAAGAGTTAAAAGAGTTAAAATCCAAGTCTTATACCTTAAACATTTTTAATATATAGTTATACATAAGATAAATTAGATTATAAAAAAATAATTAGAAATATAAAAATATTTCCTACATAAGTGTATTTTATTTATAATTTTTAGACATTAAATAATTTAATTTATTTATGACATAACAATGATGCAGTAATTACCTTATTAGTGAAATATTAAAATAATTGATATTATAAATACCCAAATAAATATAATTTGAGACTTTTAATGAATTCCACGAATTTTATAGGTTAATATGACATGTTAGGGTTTATTAAATGAATTATTTTTTAATTAATAATGTTGTTATGAATTTTGAAAAAACAAATTACCAAATAGTGTCAAAATTGACATAAAAGAGTTTTTAAAATAAATATTATATTATTAATTGATATTCAATTTTTAAAAATCTATTTATTGGCCAAACGTCTTCTATAATGATAGGTGTATCATTAATGGACCTCTTGGGGGTCTCTTGGAAGTATATAGTAAGTTTATTAACTATATAATATAAAAATACAAAGAGACGTGGTAAATGTAAAACTATTTAACTAAGAGTTAAATATAAATGATAAGGTTAATTTATTGACCTAAACCTGTCTAAAATCTATTGGTTGAAAGGATTTCGACCCATCCCCACCTTATATTAGAAATAAGTCACTTTGGAGCGATTATAAACCGAATATTAATTTATTATAAAACAATATTTTATGTTTTTCCTAAGGTGCCCCTCACCCCTCTTATAAAAGGGAACTCCCCCTTCTCTCAATTTCATACCTTAAAAGCCTTTTGGTTTGGCCAAAACCTGCCCACATATTCTCCAAAATTCCCTCACTTCAACCTAGAGGCCTTATTTTGATCATAAAGCCAACCTATGGAGCCTTTTTGATCAAATCAAAAGTAAGAACCCGAAGAAAAGGTAATTTTTTCACCACCCTCTATCAAGTTCCTTTATTCTTCCAGTTCTTATCTCTATGTTATTTCCATTATAAAATAATAACTCAAGTATCTTTTATATACTATGATGTTATTATAAATATGGTACAACCATATTCATTATTCCATTCATCCTTAGAATCACATGTCATCATACGTGTGTGCCTACGGCTTACCGTCTCCACGTCGTGGTGTAATTGTTATTCAAAACATTATTATTTCGATGGGTATGATAATGATATGTAATTGAATTAAATAATAAATATAACATTATAATTATTATTTATATATGATATACCATCAAATTATATATTATTTTAATTTCAAAAGAATGATATTGTCGCTCGTGCGTACGTACGGACTACCGTCTCCACGAACGCGATGAGATTCATTCCCCATCGTATCCATTCAAGACTAATTTTAGTTTTGATGATTAAAAATAATGTTTAAGGACTTGATATCATTCTGTATATGAATAAGATAAAACTTATAGATAAAAAACATCTTATGTAACAAAACATATAAAAAACGAGTAAGTGAACACCCGAAATGACGATAATACTAAAATATTATTAACAAACCAATATTAAAAGATCGTATATGATATCATATTTATGTATATGATTTATGTATAATTTAATAACAATTATTTATCAATTATACAAGATTTTAACCTACCCTCAACCAAGGAAAAGTACAAGGTAAGGTTTTATTTCACAATCTCTACATTATTCGAGGTTGTTTATATGTAATTATCTACTGGGACCCCTTTATCTTCCACATCCATGTTTCATAAAAATGTATTTCAAAACATTCTTAATATTTTATAGACATTGGGTTAAAGTCATTTATACCCTTGTTTAACTATTATAAGATATTTATAAAGGAATCTTTTCATCGTTTTCCAAATAAGGTTCTTTTAACCTTTATGACCGAATTAAGGTAAGAATGTCTTTTTTAACTTATACGGAGGGTGCAGCTATTTTGTGCTATTATAAAATCGTAGAAGCTTCCCTTACAAGCTTATAAGAATATTTTCAAAGTAAATGTTTCCTTTAATAATTATGTGACTTTTAAATGGTTTAAAAAAATAGATATTTCTCTCAATTAGTTTTGATTTCATCTATGTCAACATCCTTTGATTGATTTTAAGTTTATTTTATGTTTATTTATTATGATACAAAGATTCCATATTGTATTGAAGGATTTGTGATATGTTTGACTGTGGATGTGTTCTTTTTATAACATTCATGGTTTCTGGATAAATATTTGACATTTCATATGCTAGTCTCAATACGAATGTTTATGTTATGTTTAAAACTTTTCATTTGAGGAATGCATTGGACTTAGTAAGTGATTGGTGGAGCCCGCTATAGCTCCTCGATGCATCGGTAGGTCTCATGAGAAAAACTAGTGTCTTGGAACAAGGCCTTGACAAAATATTATTTGTAGTCCTGGCACAAGGCTTTGACTATATGGTTATGATAGTCTGGCATTACGCATTCCATCATTATGAAAGTGGTTATTGATATTGCATGTGATTATTCGACTAGTAGAATATCCATGTTAATAAGTAAATGGAATTATTTCATTTTATCATTGCCATATTATGTTGAAGTTCAAGTTTAAAAGGCATTTGTTTTAGTTATTTATTCCCTTAAATGTTTAAGCTTATTTATGAAAGTTTCCACTATATTTTTATCCTTACTGGGCATTTGAGCTCACCCCTTTCTATGCTTTATTTTTTCCAGGATGTGAAGAAGTATTCTATGAATGACCTACAAGGATAGTATGAGGGGATATGAGTGTGTTCTATGGAGAAAAGACGTTTTTGTAGTTTTTCACTTTATGATATAATGTAATCTTTATGAATGTATCTAGTAATTCAAAGGCTACTAAACTAATCGGTCTTTCGAGACTTAATCTTTTTTGATCAAGCCAATATATTTTAATAATGCACCGATGCTGGGTAACTGGGGTCGGGGCATTACAGAATGTATTCATAAAGTAAATATTTTATAACACTTATAATCCTTATCCATATAAATTGTATCCCATGTATTTAATCCTAGTAAATGGTTATAATAAATGATAGCTAACATGGGGGATATCTGAATAATAATCATTAAAAAATTTCTACCTTTAATATATTGTACGAAAACATATTTATTTTAGAATATGACACAACATATCGGAATAATTAAGAAATCCATATGATATATCTATATCATATAATATGATTTGGATAATATAGAGGAATAATAGTACATATTATACAATATAAGTATACTGTATGTTACAAAATTATCCAAAACACATCAAATGATTTAGTCTTTTAAGAATATATTCATAAGAGTTGTGGGTGATTTATTAAAGGTTATCATAATCTCATAATAACCCTAGCCAGTGGTTGAGTGTATAGGAAGCAATAATTGTATCTCATCAGCATCGATATGCATCTATAACTAGACCTCACTACCCCTCATGGTAGATAATAATATAAAAAATCACACCATTCAAAACAAGGGTCCTCCAACCTATCAAACAAGGAAATCCATGTAATAATGTAGAATTTTTACATCTTCCTAAATGGGTCCCCATATTCCAACCCCATTGAATGTTAAATATAATAATTAAGTAATATCTCAAGTTGTAGTAATTTAATTATTAGTCTCGAAATATCATTACTTGGTTTATTTCAATATAAATGTTTTGATCTACATATAAAATATCTAAAATGACCCAAAATACCACATCGATATTTCCAAAAAAATATCATTGATTATACAAACATTGAGTCTTAATAGATTAGGTGCAGACACCTAAGAGGGTCATGAATTAATTGTGGCTAAGTTAAATAACCGAATTTCACTCTCACTTTTAATATTTAACCCCCTTTTTATATGATCCCACATTATAAATTTTGATAAAAATGGATTTATTTGTATTCAAATCCAACCCAAAATACAACATGAAATATAGAGCGTCAAGTGAATTTATCACACTGTATTTTTACAAGGTTTCATCCTCAATATGGGAAACATACTCATTATTGTTTAATATTGTTATAGATGGCCATAAATGTAACACTAATAACAATATGGTCAATTAAAATTGGTTGGGTAGGGATTAAAATTCTCCAAAGGGTTTTCCTTTCACTTTAGAGGGGACTAAGTATCATGGTAAAACTATTTATATTCCAATAATATTACTAGAATTGTAGTATCCTAATGCACTTGAATCTCATTACTAGTAATACTAACTCAACCCACTTAAAGTAAATACCTATTAAGTGTAATAATTAAATAAATCAAAAGTGATAGATATCTTTCCTAGATTATTGAGAGTCATATAATACCATGATATTATATGATAGTGTATATACAATTCAGTCTCTAGTTTAATTTGAAATCCAAAAATGTTTTTTAGAATATGATTATAGGCTCTCTCACTCAATGTTTAAGGCCTTTGAAAAGCTGAAAGAGTTATCATAGGTTGTATACAAAACAACCTTCTCAAACCATTTCTATTATTTTCTCATAGCCTATAATATAGAGTATCATATGAACTACTACTTCTTCTTATTCTTCTTTTTTAGATTCAACAATGTCTACAAAAGTAAAACAATTTAGTTTATTATTATTATTATTATTAGTATTATTATTCTTTGATACGAAAATGATCTTCTATTCATCACCTATATCATGTTCTTGTATATTTTAATATATCGATAAGTTCCTCTCTGTTTTTCACTCTTGGTTGCACAAAACCTCTCCAAATGATCTCACTCTCTTTTTCTCTAGTATAAGTATGTCAATAAAAAATATATTCTCAATATTCATAAAAGAAAATAATAAAACATAATTTTTTTCCTTCATCCTCAATTATTTATTTTTCATACTATTAATCAATTTCATGTATATGGGTGTCTCACATTATATCTTATATTATTTGCTCCTCAAATGATCTCCAATAAAATTAATGTACTTCCCTGCTCATTGCCCATATCATTTGTCTATTAGCTAAAATATATTTTCCTAGTATTTTTTATATCTTGGTTTTAGAGTCTTATGAGCTTTCATTTATTCTAATATAAATTTAAAACAATCATTCTACATGGATTTTTAAAAATATAAACTTTTAAATATCTTTGGTTTGTATCATTCTAGATATGAGAACATCCAAGAAATATATAAATATTTTAGATTCAATATATAGAACTCATATTGAATATCATAATAGTATTATTATTATCATTTACTATCTTGAATAACATCTCACTTTGTGATTTTTCTTTCATTTTAAGTACAACTCTTTCATCATAAAATTTGTATTTCAAGATTTATTAAATCATGAATTTTTTTAATTTCTATATTAATTAATTTATCATTAATTCATCTTACCTTGATCTAATCTTTATGAAAAAAAAAATTAATCCCAACACACTTTTTGAAATTTCAATAATTTAATAATATTACACACAATATCTCATTTTATATTCTAGGAACTCCTTTAATTTTTCTCATAGAAAAATGTTTTCAAATATTCTTAGTCGAAACTATTAGATAAATATAATTGTGATCACCCAATATTATCGTCCACCATATTCTTCAAATAACAGGTCGATTCAAGGATCATTATTACTTCATGATGTTTAGATCATGACAACATAGTTTTTTAATCATTCCATTTTATTTTAATTTATCATTATTTAATTCAAGAAATTTTCTTTTCCATTATGAATAAATCTAATATTTTCATTAAATGTTGACTCATATACTGCACTAGAGTACATGTATATATATTTAAATTAATTATATGAAAATAATATTTGATTACACATTGAGATATCCATAATGACTCATATTCTACTCTATACATATCATCATTTTACGTAGTAGTGTCATCATGTGAGTGAATGACTCATATGGAGATTACATATCACTAAAATAAACATGAATAATAATTTATATGTTTCTATCAATGACATATCTATTGGTTGAGAATTATAATACAAAGGAAGTATTTTTTTCATTTATTTCTATACATATCCCCATTTTTTGTTGACAGATATTAATACTCACATGAATTTTAGGAGTCCTTAAATAAAACTTATGTTGAGTCTCATTCCTTCTTAAATTTTTAAAATAGTCATTAATGAAACATATTATGTAAGAAAAATGATGCATACACACTTTTATTTTGATCAAAAATGATTCATAATGAGTGAGGAATGAATCATATTTCGATCCTTCTACTTATCCATTTTTTAGCACGAAGTCCAAAATATTGATTTTTCTAATTGCATATGATACACTCAAAATCATTTTATGGCCTCTTCAATCACATAAAACCACCTAGTAATAGCTTCAAATAGTTTTAGGAATTATAAAAATAATTCCACACTATCCATATTGATTCAAAGGACAATTGTACCATAAAAATTTTTAGTATTTAAATAACTTGTCTATTAATTATTCACTTTATCTTTCATAAGCGCTCATCCAATTGTAGTTACTCAAATATTTTAGAAGTATTAAAGATGAGTAATGTAGGGATGTATTATTAAATCTCATATGTATCTTCAATTTTAATAATATATCTTTAATATAAATAAATCCAACTACATTACTTCACAGGTTACATGTTGTAGTCAAGACTTCACACACATAAGAACTCAAAATTTCTTTTCCACTTATTATAATAGAATAACAATAAATCACTTTATCTATAAGTTGTTTGATAGAACACATTTTGTTTTTTATTGGTTATATACTTCTTACAATACCCATCTTCACCACATATAAATACTTACATGCTTCATTGATAAAAAATTCAACCAACAGAATCCTATGAGAAATTAAATCTCACCCTATCTGTTTATTATCATTACCAATAACTACTTGACATATATGAATGTAAATATTTATTCTCCCCCTTACTGGAAATAAATTAAATTTTCAAATAGGGTTTTCTACGACTTATTTAGATTCTATGAGTATATGAGAAGATCATTAAATGAAAATAAAGCATTATCCCATTTTCTCTTAAAAATTATAAAAACCTTCTTCCCTCATTTTTTATTTTTTTCTCGTTTATTTAGAGAATAAATACCTTACACTTTATAAAATGGTGGCACCACATTTTTCATATAAATATCCTATCAACTAATCAACTTTATGTCTATATGGGAAAACCAGTTGTAGAAAACAAGAGTTATGAATTTAGAGAACTAATCTTTTTATATAAAAATAAAAATATGATATGAATTTTTAATTCTCACTTATAAGGTTATAGTTAAATAGAATTAAAAAATATCATAATCCTTCACTCTATAAGAAAAAAGTACATCAAAACATATTAAGTGAAAGTTTTTTTCCTCTTTTCCTTTTTTGATGGTCACTTTTAAAAACCCAACCTCTAGTTACTAAGAGTAAGTGTATACATTATTAAATTAAAATAAGATAAAATGAAAATATAATCAAGTATAATTTGTTTTGGTATTTTTAAATAACTAGATACAAACATGCTACCCATTTTATATTAGAATAAAAATATAAAATCATAGTGAAAGTAAATATTCATCATCCATGAACTCATTCAGATATTCCATCTTCCTATCCTAGGGGAAGGAGAATAAATAATGGTGATGTAAAATTATCATTATGGGTTACATACATAGGAATATATCATGATTAAATAAGGAATATTCAATATGGGAAGGTGAATAACTGAAAAACACATTTCATTTATTCAATAAATATTTTATAAAATGCATCCTTGTATAATATCACTTTGATAATATCATGGATAATAATAACTATATTATTAATGAAAGATTTGAATAATTTTAGACATCAGGATCTCAGACATCTTGATATCTTTACCATCATGGCCTTGTGTTAAGAAAGTTTAATCTATGTGTAGGTATATAAAAAAACCCATTTAGGTAGTTCGACTAATAGTTTTATCTCATGATACATTTCGATGCATCGAAGGGATATAAAATTTTGGGGGCCACCCATCCCCACATGTATACTAAATTAATTGTAAATTTAATAATTAATTTAATTCATAAACAATTTTTATTATCAAAAAATATTCGTATTTTTTAAAGGGTACAGAATACAAAAATTCCCCCGGTTAAACAAATAACTTCCATTATAAAACAATGTATTTATAAATGATATATGGTTTATAAAATAATGATATATATGGTACAAATAATATTTATAGTCAAGATAAATTTAATATTTAATGAAATATGAAAACATGAGAGTGAATTCTTCAAGAGAAATTAAATCACCACCGAATTGATAAGAGATAAAATATTTCCCTCAATTCATCGTAAATATAGTTTTATAATAATATTGTGTATTTTTAATAATAGAATAAAATGAAATAAATATATAAAAATAAGTTTTCGTGAAATATTTTAATTTTAAAAACCATTGGAAACTTATATAATAAGATAAATATTTTAAATGGTTATAGTGGTAGTAAATTTCATTGATGTGGTATAGATTAAAAATAAACATTCCTTTTACCTTTTTTGTAAAGAAATTTGAAAATGAAGCTTCAGAATAAGATTAAAAAAATCAATTAAAACCTTTTAAAAATTCATTAATAACATAAAATTATCTTAATAAATTATTTTATTAAATAAAAATTAATTATCAAAAATAATTTTTAAAAAAATGGACATGGAAGAATGGTATACATGGTTAAAAAATAATTACGACCAAATTTTCATTTAAAATTTTCATTTATTGTTTCTAATGGGAAAGAGATTAAAATCTACAAAAAATCATTTAAACTCCCCAAATATCTAGAGTATATGAAAATAGAATATGTTTAAGAATTATATATTATAAGATTAAATTAGTGAAATATATAAGGAATCCAAGAAAAGGATATTGTACTATAAATTCTTCAATCATTGGTAAATTTTAAATTCTAACCCCTTATGTCATGAACCAATCTAGTTTTCCATCTCAACTGGTGCATGAATAGGTCTATGGCAGGACCCGAAGGGTGTTCAAGATCCACATGGGCTAACAATAAGTGCCCCAATATCACTATAGTTCACTATGAAGTATTTCACCAAATTACAAAATCATAATCAACTTATAAGAATAGATAACTCAATAACCCAAATCCACAAGTAAACATGGAATAAAAATTTTCATATTTAACAATTAAAACTTTAACCAACACGCATGATATAATAATGGAAAAGAAAAATGATAAAATAACCTAATACCTCTACATGAAAAGAGAGATATAAACCTCAAACCACCGCTACCAAAACCTACACGAGAGGAGATCTAAAAACCCAAACCACCAACACAACTCACTTTCCCATTACCTATTCCAAATAGACAATGTCTACATATACCCAAAGGTGTGATAAGGGTGTTATCCAATTCCCATTAAGCTACCCCCAAATGATATATTCCATGATATAAAATTAAGTACAAGTTAAAATGCTTATTTATATAAAAATATTTAAGAATTTCCAAGAAAAAAGTTTATAAAAGAAAACTTTTAAAGATAACCATTCAAGGAAAACCACTTCTTTAATGAAACATTTTTCAGCACAACACTTTAATAGGTAACATTTCAAAGAAGAATTTTACTAAGGTAAAATTTCATGGAAACAAAATACACTCAAGGGCCACCATATAATGATGGATGGTACGGTATCCCATAATTCTAAAGAGAGCACAATGGGTAGATACATAAGAGAAATTTAGCTTGAGTAGGACACTAAAACCTCATACCTCATTGAAAATTTTGTATAGAAACAATGATTATCCACTTTCTCAAGAATGATCCACTAAGAGGAAACACCCCAATGTCCAAGAGGCCTCCCATAATCATCAAAGTTTAGTTAGTGTTTTAATCCTCGATCTAGCTAAGTGAAACTAGAACAATTCCCTTCTGAATTACTAGAATACATAAACTAGTCATCCGACCCAGATACTGGTGATACCCTTCTGATCAATCCAATTTAACATCTTACACAAAACAAATTTTATAACACACTCATGCAAAGAATTATAAACATACTAAAAAATCAATATTTTGTATAAACCAAACACTTCCCATTTTACACACCAAACCGCTTTCAAATACATTTATCATCACTTATACAATTCATAAATTCCCATTGACAAATAATAAGAAAATAACACAATTGATCAATCAATTCCATTGGTACAAGCCACTTTTTAAATCCATACATAAAACAATGTCATTTTTAAATCATGTTTTACATCAACTACCCAACATACATTTCAAAATTAAGGGTGCACAAAAAATCCAACATGCCAAGGTAATCCAATTTTTCATTGAAAATCCGTTTTGAACATGTTTTCACCAAAAGTAACTTAAAAACCCAATTCCTCACATTCCACACTAGGTATAAAACCCTTTTTGAGAAACATCACAACAATAAATACACAAACATTACCTTAACCTTTTTAGAAGTCCACTTTCAACATGAACACATGCCATAATTCCCCAAAAAATATATTTTTCACCACACAATTAAATGATAGAACAAAGATAAATACACAAACAAGCATATTTAAGGCATATAAAAATTTTCATGCATGGAACCACCAACCTCAAGTGAATAGAAATTCAAAATATGCTGGAAAAAATCAATCACACCTCCAGAAGACCCTATAAAGGATTAATCAACAAAAAAATCAATATTGGACTCCAATAAACAAGAAAATCCCAATAGAAACTACCCAAACCAATGTCTACAAAAACCCCCCATGAAGAAGGAATGATACCCTAGAAAAGAGGTGGAAATCAAAGGAGGAGGATACTAACTAGAGAGTACTTGAGGATTCCGATCCAAACCCACCACCAAAATAGAGCCTAAGGAAGAAAGGAGGAAGGGGAGGCACACCTAGGGAGGAGAATCATTATGGAGGAAAGGAAAGGGGATTTCGGGCTAAAAATAGTGAAGAGAGAAAAAGGAAAATCCAAATTTTAATGACCTGGACAGGACACATGGTTTGGCATTATAGTTTGTCAAATCATTTAGTGACCTTGTACCCCTCACTACCTAAGAGTAACCTACTGCATGGTTAGTCTTCATGGCCTAACATATCGTGTGTAATCTATGTAGTATCTTTTGTTCAATTGTTTTAACCTACTGCATGGTTACCTAGAAAACGGTGCCCGATTTGAAAAACCATGCACCGACAACATGCATCTGTCTTCTGATCCCAATAAAATGAAATATTATTGAAAAATAAAGGGGAAACTCATTCAGAGGTACCATATAAAAAATAAAAAAAGGGAATACCTCAACATTAAAACCTCTCAGACTCAGAACATGATAATGAAACCGAAATCCAAAAGTGAACTGAAATAAAGAAAGTTTTATTAAAGTGAGATTTAATTAATGAATTGAGTATTATAATAAATGTATATACTCAGAAAAATTAATTGAAAATAAAAAATAAAAAAATAATATTTCTTTTCACACGTAATCACGTAATAACATAGTTAATGAAAAGAAAGTGTAACACAATGAATGGAAATTGAGTTGAGAAACCTCATACATCACGCTTCCACACTATTGAGCAAGCTTTAAACTCTTATATTCTGGTTTAAAATTTGTAATTAATTTATACTAAATCAATATTTATAATTATTATATCAAATATTATCCACTTATAACATATTATCACATGTTTATCAATAATACTTTTCTATTATCATTATTCCGGGTCTTAATTTCATAGTTTTCTCTTATATGTTTCATCACATATGTTCTTGTTATTGTGAATATTTTATTGTTTCACAATCTCAAGAATTCCAATATTTTTATAATTATCATATTTATTCATTAGATACATTTTTTGATTCATTATTGAGTGTTTGACATATAAAATTAATCACATCGCTTCATGGAGATGGTAACCTGTATGTATGTATTAGAGAAGTTTTCATTTTTTAATTGAAAAAAATGGTAAGAAAAATGATAATATATTAAATTAAAAAATTAATATTAAATCAAAAGTATCATATAAATGTATTACTTACATCATTATGATTTAACATGTGAGGTAGTTATGGAATAAAATTTAAATCGATTCGCAAGATGGTAGTCCACTAAACACATGAGCAATGGTTTAGTTTCCTATTCTATGGAAAAGGGGATGGATAAATATTATGAACTCAACATATTAAAATATTACTATATTGGATATAATAGTTTCATTATATTTCAATTATTAGGGTATAAATTATTATAGTAAAAGAAGAAGTAAAAAAATAAAAGGCTTAGTTAAGACTATTACCTTATATTAGAGAAATCCCCTTTGTTGATATTCTTAAGGACCCTAGGGATTTAATTTTGGAAAGAAATACACTTTTATATCATGTAAAATTATTATTAGGAGATATTTAGGTTGGATTTGATCAGGATAAATTCCTCTAATTGGTGTATATAATTGAGTATATTCAGTTCCCTTTTATTATTGGGATGAGTCGCACATTTGTAGTTTCTCAATGTTTTGAAATATTATTAGGCATGTTTCTTGGGAAAATGGCTCCAAAAGTTCTCATATTATAATTGGGTAAAATTGTGGTAAAAAAATTACAAAACTGAGTTTTTCAGTCATTTTTTATATAATTTTAACCCTTATCATTGGTTTAAACCGTTTATTTAATTATTTTTAACCCTAACCACAATAACACCTTTTTCAAAATTAAAGTGTTGTAATTTAATTTATAAGATAAAAAATTTCTAAAAAATGTCCAATGTATTGAATTTTTACCCATTTATAGTCTTAGTTTTTCACTTTCATGTTTTTTATTTGTTTTATATAATTTTATAAAATATTATATTTCAAAACATATCTTTTTTAAATTTTTTGAATCCATTCATTTAATTTGATTTTAAGGTTATAGAGATAGAAATAAAATTAGAATATAAAATTTTAACACAATAATAATATTTCATATTCATATAAATATTTATTATAAATAAATAATTCATCTAATTTTAATTATTATTTATGTTTTTAGAATCATTTACTTTATTTTTCCAATACATACACAAGCACAATGTCAATGTTGTATAAGAGTTTAATGTAATTATATAATAAATTAAAATTATAAATAATTTCCTATATAAAAATAAATAAATTAAATTCTAAATAAACTTTAATATTTATCCAAAACACTTTTTATCATAATGTTAACATTTAAGACCTATTTAAATTCAGGAGAGTTACATTATTTATTTTCCATTACTTAAAATAATAGAAATTTTATTATCAAAAGAAAATGACACCAAAATGACATATATTTGATGTAAATGTTGATATAGTCCAATTAATATCATCCAATAGTTTCAATAAAAGTGTTTAATATATTTTCTATTCCTCTTAAAATTATTTTTAACCATAGTTACCCGATTTATAGTTAATTGAGGTGATAAATTATACAACAATTTCTATTCATAATGCCTAAATGTTAAAGGGTCCTATTTACCAAATTTTAGCACCATGATTCTATATATGGAATATATTTTTAATGAATCAATTTTTCTAACTCTAATAAATTAATTTTAATATAAATTCTTCAAATGATAATATTTTTTAATAAATATTCATTTTTAAGCATAAAAATTTAATTATATCAAAATATTTTAAAATGATGATCCAAATGGAATTAATTATATTATATTACATAAAATTTATCATATTTAAAGTTTATAAAAAATTAAAAATTTAATGGGACATTAAAATTAATTTATCTAATGAAAATAAATGATGGTATTTTAAAAATCTTTATTTTTGACAATTCAATTAAAAATCCATAATTGTAGAAAAATAACAAAAACTCACCTTTTATTTATATTTATATGATAATTTTAAAACTAAATTTGATATTATTAAATATAATTTATAATACTGGTAGAAATTAATTATAATTTCCATGAACAGAATTTAATTAATCAATTTTTGAAGAAAATATATTTTTTTAGCATAAAACTACCACAATAAAAATTTGGTGCATATTTTCTAAGAATTCATCAATAATTTTTTATTTATTACGATACTTATATATATTTAAAAACAATTCTCATATTCATACATACTAATTCAATGGCTTTGTTTTTATAGTCACATTTAAATAATAATATTTTTATAATGTATCTCAATCTGTTCAAAACTCAGTTTTGTGTGTTATGAACACTATCATGCTCGCCCGAATGCCCCGAAGGGATTCATTTTTATTTTTATTATGGATAATCCCCATTTTTAAGGGATTTATAGGAACCCGTAGGCCCAAAGCACAAGGCCCGACAAACCCACAATACCTGACCTGAAGCCCTAGAGGCATACCATGCCCAATTCATGACCTGTTGGCCCAACCAACTTGAACTACCCCTCCCCATATTTCTGCATTATTGACCACCTAGCTGCCCACCTTGAATTGTTGATCGGTTAGCATTGCCCCGTACAAAGTTGAACAGTGCCCGGTCCCGATGGCAGCTGTCATACCCTCTCATTCTTCCAATCTGGTAGGCTTTTCATCTGGTGGATGCTACTCTTGTTGCTCTGATCCTCTTTTGGGGCATGTTCTGTGTAAACTAGGATACTCCATGGTCTATGTGACTGGAAGGCCCTGTGGCCCGAAGGCCTTTGATGACCCAAAGGCCCTGGAGACCTGTAGGCCCAAACTGGTGGCTCGAAGGCCCAAATCGGGTAATTACAAGTTACCCAATACGGACAAATATTATTCATTAATCTATAAAGCCTCAAAAATAACCCTGAATTATCAACTTATTCCATTAAAAATGTAGTTAAACTTATTAATATTCCAAATTATGTGTGACCAATTTTAAAAACAAAAAATTAGAAATATTGTATAATACATTTTTTCCCATATAATAAAAATTAGTTCATAATTTCATATACCAAATATTTGAATACCATGACCATATATTCTCTTGAATATACTGATAATTTCCCAATATTACCAAAATTTCCATAAACCACTATAAAAAATGTATTTTTCCATGAGATAAAAAATATTTATCTCGAAAATAAAATACCTTACTAAAAGTATTTGATTTATCAAAATCATATAATGTTCCCTAAAAATACAGTGAACTTATCAGGAAATAATTTTAATCACATATCTCCCAAATTAATTTTCAATCTCGGGGTTATCTATATGTTATAGCATAGGATCAAAATTGGAAAACCCAATAATTGACACAACATTAGTGATCATATTAACCATTAAGGTTATCAATAGTCTTCACTGAATATTCCCATAATTCAAATTTTTTACCCTTCCATAATAATTTATTACATTAAATATTAGTAGAATAATCCTTGTATATCAAAATACTATTAATAAGTATAAATACATAATATGTCTCAAAACACAATAAACAGGTACACCAATGAATCAATATCCATCATAAACTTCTAACCAAGATATACAGTTTTTTTGAAAATTCGTCCTTTTACAATTATAAATTTTAATCAAATGTCAAATTTACTCAATCATAATAAAATAATACTTCATTTTATAGGTAACTGGGGAAACATTTTATACATCTTATGTGATGCTCGTATATTCATTATCTTCTTCTATATAGAGTTATACATTTCCAATCCTTTATTCACATGACATTGTTGTCCCTTCTCTTTATATTTCATCCTCTACACATTTCAATGGGTTGTTCATTTCCTAATTCCCTCTTTCTACATATGTTAAAAATATTCAAATTCTTCTAAGGAATTCCCCCAAGTGATTCTTTATACCTCTTTGAAATATGGGATATTAACTCCATTTATTACCATGGTTATAATTCCCTAAACATCTATGAAACTCTATATTTATCTAAGTTGATATTTTATGATGTTTTGTTAGGTATATAATGTTAATCATGATATAAGATATCTTTTTAGGAATAATCTTGAGCATCTGCATTTCATATCCAATTATATTTAGTTCCTCAAGAGGACAATCATTATATTGTCTGTCACATTTAACATGGTTTATTCAGTTTCTAACAATTGAATGAAACCAAAATAATCCTATGAGAAACAGTAATAATAGTAGGAAATCACATAATCAATAAAATCATTTATAGGATGTCTAAATAATGAAAATATTACTTTAATCAATAAAAATTTATGCTTAACCTAGGTCATCCATGATCATTATAGATTCAAATACTTCCATTATGTTCAAAACAACTTAAATTGACTCAATAATATCCCCTAGGGGTATAAAACAAAGCAAATAGTTATGTCTCACTAACAATAAACTATTATGGTGGTCATGATATATTCAAACAACACTTTTTGAGGTTATTACCCTATGTTGCATCTATACCAAAACCACATCCACTTGTGGTATCTAAAAAAGTATGTGTTTCTAGGAAAACTACATAATCTCTATAATATCAAAATATATGAGGTTTTCCTATAATTATAATTATCCTCAATGTATGTGATTGGTTTATGTTTCCTAAACAATTTTTTCCTGAATCTAGTTTCCATAGTTTCTACTGAACTTACTCTGATACCCTATATAACAACCCTAAATCTAGTAATATTATTTTAGTGTTTAATTTATTAAATTTTCCTAAGATATAAGGATCACATTGTCGGGGATCGATCATATTAGGAGTATTAATGAACTATATACAAGCATGTTTCACATTTTATATTAGAAATAAAATATAAAAACATAATAAAATTAAACATTACGAATCCTAAATATCATACACAGATTCATTATTCATATCTTGGGGAAAGGAAACAAAATATGGGTGAAATAAAATGATCATTAAGGGTTGTGTAAAATGTACTCTATCATGATTGAATATAGAATAATCAATAAAGATAGTTAAATAACTAAAAACATGTTCCATTTAATCATTAACTTTAGTAAAATATAAATCTATAGATAATATCAATCCAATAATCTCATGGAAAATGATAAATAAATTATTAATAAAGTAAAGTAATAATATTTGATGTAATAATCTCAAACATCATGATATATTTACTATCAAGTCTTTTATCTAATAAAGTTTAATCAATTCTTAGTTACACACACAAAAATCATATAATAAATTTATCCAATTGGTTTGTCTTATAAGAAATTTTGAGATATTGAGGGGCAATATAATTTCATGCCCCAACCATCACTACATGTCCAATGCAGTCTTATTTTATATAATAATCGATTTAATTTCAAAAAAAATCCTTATTAATAAATATCTATATTGACTAAATGAAACATAACATCGATATTTATCTAATCAAACAAATAACTTTCATAGTAAAACATTCTATGTTGAAATGATATAAAATTTTGGTAAAAATCATATACATGATTCAAAAATATAGATATTTATGATAAATTTAATGTTCAATTAAATATGATCAAAATAAATTGAATGTTTTAAGAGAAATTAAATGACCTAAAAATTAATTAGATATCAAATATGCACAAAAACTCACTAGAAATATAGATTTTGAAATATATTCATGTATTTTATAGAATAAAAAATGTAATCAAAACAATAATATAAGTTTTAACTAAATTGTTTTTTTAACCATTGAAAACATGTAAAAAAATCTAAATATCAAAAAATGTTTAAGGTGAAGGTAAAGTCTATTAATGATGTATATATTAAAAACAAACATTCTTTCCAATTTTTATAAATAAGTATTAAAAACTTCATTTCATAAAAAATTACAATTATTTTATTCAAACCTTTTAAAAATACATAGACTACATCCAATGTCCTTAAAAATTATTTGAGTAAATAATAATTACTTTTATAAAATAATTCGGTAAAATATGGACATGGAAGAAATATATATTGAATAAAAACGATAATTAAGATCATCCTTTAGTTTATAAATTTATTATTTTGATTAAAGAGAAAAATAAGGTAAAAGGCTAAAAAAATAGAAATTAAAAATATACCCATGGGATAAAAAATATATAATGTTTAGGTATGATATATTAAAAAAATTAAATGAAATATTTAATAAATCCAAGAAAAATATGACTGTATAATTAATTTTTATCTCCTTGATAGATTTTAGAATGTATCCCCATGGAATTTTAAACATTAATTGAAACATTAATAAAAATTTACAAAAATATATTCATGATAAATAAATAAAAGGGTCAGTATATACACCGCATAAAAATAAATAGGTGTAGAATACCAAATATGTCTCAATGGATTAGAAATTGAGATGAAATACCTTTTAATGATCATATCATTGAAATGTAAATAAATCAATTAATTTACTTTGTGAAAAAATGTAAATAAAAAAATTGTAATATGGAATAATAAAATGATAGTAATTTTAACCATAACAATGGAATAGCATAATTAATGATGTAGAAGTATTACCAAATTAATAAAAATTGAGTAAAAAACCTAATACCTCTGGCTTCCACGTTCTTGAATGTTCATTAAAATTATATATAATGTCCTTAAAAGTGTTTTTAATTTATATAAGAATAATATTAATATTTACTATAGAATATATAAACCTCTTATAATATCCTATCACACATCCATCAATAATATTTTTTATATTAACACTATTTTGGTTGTTAACTGGTTAGTTTTATCTTGTATGTTTCATCACGGATTTAAATTTTCATATGAATATGATATAGTTTAACTATATATATAATGATATTAATGTTATAAATATAATATTATCTAAAATATTCGTTTTTATAATGTTTCAAGGAAGGTGTACATTGAAAATCAATCACATCACTACGTGGAGAAAGTTAGTTATACGTACGGACGAGCAATGTTATCATTTTTTAATGGGTGAAACGGTAAGTATGTTTATGGAATATAAAATCCATATAAAAACTATTATTTAATAGGTACCAAATATATACATTAACTATACCATTATGACTATCCATAAGTGTCAGTAATGGAAAGAAATTTACAGTGACTCCTGAGGGGGTAATCCTCCGTACACATGAGCAATGGTTTGGTTTCCCATTTGATGGAAAAAGATATGGATAAATATTATTCCCAAAAAATAATAACATCTAAATATATGGGTGATAATGTATTTATTATATTAATTTTTTAGGAAATAATCTATGATGGTAAAAGAAGAATTATGAAAATTAATAAGTTAAAAACCCTCTTTTAGATCTATTCTTAAGGACCCTTGGTCCTATATTTTGTTGTAGGAACCACACCTCATGATTCAGTACAAGCATTTGGGGGAAACTTTTTTTGGTGTTTAGTTGATATAAATGGATCTACGAGTGTTAATTATTTTGGGGAGGACGTTCTATTTTATAATTGAGGTGAGGGGCACACTTCAAATTTTTCAATGTTATAAAATATTACTAAGTCACTTTCGTGGGAAATTGGATAAAAATGAATCATATTATAATTTTATAAGGTTAAGTTAAAATAAAACCAAAAAAAAATTAAGAATATTTTTAGATCATTTTTACCATTATCTTTTTGTTTAACCCCTTCCATAACTATTTTTAACATTATTAGTGTTAATAACTTGATCGATTTAAAAGTGTTATAATTTTACTTATAAGCGTAAAAAATTATCATAAAAGGATGATGAATGAGATTTTAATCAATTTTTCATCTTAATTTTACTCATTCATTATTTTTATGATTTTTTTATAATTTAATAAGAAAAATTCATAAAATTTCATTAATGTCACATTTGACACTATTCATTCAATATCAATATAAAAGACCAAAATATTATTATAGAATTAAAATATAAAATTTTAACACATAGATAATTTGAACTATTTATCTAAATAATTCATGTTACTCAATTAATTATAAAAAATATATTACTTTAAATGTTTTTAAAATCATTTACTTTATTTCTCTACAGCTTGAAAAAGAATTGTATAAGAGTTGTATAAGTGTTTATTGTAATTATATAACCAAAAAAAATTATAAATAAATTTAAAATATAAAAATAATTTAATTATTATAAAAATAGACTTTAATATCAACTAATAAATTATTTATATCCATATTTCATCATATAAGATAAATTTAAGGGAAAGAGAATGATATTTTATATTTTTCTTTAATTAACAATATATAAATTTCATTATAAAGATAAAATAGAACAAAATTAAATATATTAGAATTTAGGATGGATATGGTATATCATCCATCATAAAATAAAATAAATTAAACAGTTGGATATATTTATATTGCCTTATCTCACTATTTTAAAACATTATAATCAAATTTACCCTTCACCAAGATGAAACTTTTTACCATAGTTAATATTCAATATTCCTGAACATAAAAGGGACCTATATTTTAAATTTGAACATCCTTATTCCAAATATTAATTCAATTTTTTAATAATAAATTTTTATAAGTGGTTGAAATTAATTTTAATATAAATTTATAAAATTCAACGAAAGTTGTTTTATAAATATGAGTTTTTAATCCAAAAAGATAACTTATATACCAGGAAAGTCAGTCAGAGGCAGGCCCCTGACTATTTATTAAATAAAAGAAAAGTACAACAAGTACATAGAATCACAATTACATATCATAGACTTAAAAACCATCATATCCCCCATACGAACCTCCTTCCGCAGTGGCCGTCTCCCATTCCGAGCTTTCATAGTGCTTTAGTATCTTGGCATACTTCCTTCTAAGGTTCAATTTCTCCAAAGATACCAAGTCATGCAGAGATTGTTTGAAAGAGGATCTAGTGGACAGCGGCTTTGGCAGATCAGAGTAGTCTTTCCTCATCCTTCTTTTTGCTGTGATATTCACTTCCTATCCAGATTTCCCCTTCCCGTCCTTGAGAACCTCACAATAGGAAGGCCTGGCCATCACACCGTGATTTTCCTTGTCACTATCTGAGATGTCCCCCCAATTTCCAGCTACCATGCCATAATTGAAACCATCAGCCACCCCTCGATCCCATTCATTACATCTGTTATAGTCAATTACAGCCAGACATGGAGGCTGACCTGCCATCACTTGGCTGGTATCCACCACCTTCACTGCATTGCCTGGACTACTCCCTTCATACTTCCCTTCAATCTCCTGTAGGGCATCCACATCCTCTTAGGATTCCAAGACTTTGAACCGGTTGTAGTTGGCAACATTACTCCCTGAGGCAGCAGGTAGCGGCTGCATCTTCTTCCTCTCACTAATCAGATAGTTACTGACATCAGTCATTTGACCACAACCCTCTTTAGTCGATGGCATCCCCCCCTCATTCGGATCCGCACAACTGAACCCAACATTGAAAATAACGACAGCAAGCCTGCTATCCTCAGGTTCCATCAAAGGCCCATGCTTCCCACTGCTCACCTTGTTGCTGCCACACCCCATCATAGCAGCAGCCCCCACAAGCATTCCACCTTCTGTCATGCAGCGATCAAGATGAGACCTGCCAGCACTAATGATCCCTGGAGATTCTTGCCTCTGCTCTACAGCCACCGGTGTGCATGCTACCATTCCAACAGTAGCACCCCTTCTATCCATAGCTCCCTTGGAAGTATTCCCCCGATTCAAGTCCATCTTCTATCTATTCATCACCACAGACACCATAGGATTTGCAGAATCAACTGGCTTTTCCAAAACAGTTGCAGCATAGGAGCCACGTCAAGATGCATTTCCCATCGGATCATCACCAGCAGACTTCCCCCTCCTGTCAATAGATTTCCCTATCCTTTTCTCCAGACCAAGAGACCTCCTGTTACCATGTCGATCTTGACAGCTACCATCTAAATGATCCATCCTATTGCAGGTATTGCAATAATCGATCCAAGATTCGTAAACCACTGCCTACTTCCATCTGATTTCCTGGGTCACAGAAATCTAGACCCATTCAACCGGAGGTCTTGACATATCCACCTCCACATAGAGTCGAGGATTTACCGGGTGACTCACCGTGGCTGTTCGAGCATCACAACACAAGAATCTACCAAACAAGTTCCCAAGAAAGCGCAAAATCGCAGGGTTTTGGAAAGGTAAAGGCAAATGATGGAAACTTACCCAAATCGGGACGGAGGCGGGATCACGACCCATACAGAGATCAAAACTTCATCGAAGGAGAAGAAATTTACACTCGTTGCATCGTCGTGGAGCATTATCCCATGCCCGAATGAGGTCTTCCTCCGAGGCGAATCGTATCATCAAATGTCGGCTATCCAAAAGACCAACGACCGCACGATCTTGCAGGTCCCATTTCCCAAAAACAAACTGATCGAAATCATCAACTGATGGTCTACGAAAATTAAATCTAGCCACCAGGGTCAGCTCTAGATGACTCATTGCTTTAGAAAACTCTGACATCGAGATTGGGATGTGAGGATTACCAAGATGTAGATCCGGCACCTTCGGACTCACCGCTATCTCTGGAAACTCCGGGAGATACAGAGGATTGGAGAAAGGAACAAAGGGGTTTCGCGACCTCATCGGAAGGCCCTCCCCCCCCCCTTCCCACCTCCGGGAAGGGGGTGGGGAAATCATCAGCTGGCATCAACTAGGGTTTCATCACCGTTCGGGACGAGCTCTCTTCGGGTTTTCCCAAGATAACTTATATACAAATCATGTAAAATAATGAATATAATGGAATTAAGTATATTATTTTAAAAAAAATGGATAATTTTTAACTTAAATTATAAATACAAATTATAATGGTTATTTTTAATTAATTCATTTAAATAAAATAAATGAGAGTTTTAAAATCATTATTTTTCACTATTCACAATAAAAAATCATTTCAAAAAAATCAGGAAATTTCACTATAATTTTTTATACAGATTTGAAAAATTGTGTTCATTTTATAAAATACAATTGATAATAGTTGTAAAAATTTATTATAATTTCCATGCACAAAATTAAATAGTATCAGTTTTGAAGAAAATTAAATTTTAAAACATAAAATGACTTAACAAAAATTGTGTTCTTATTTCCTAATAATTCATCAATATATTTTTATTGAGTTGAACCATTATACATATATTTCAAAATGAGGTTACTCATATTTATTCCCACCAATTCAATGACTTGGTTATAAGAGTCAAATTTAAAAAATAATATTTCTATATAAAATATCATTTAGTATAAAGCTTGATGTTGAGTGTTAAGAAATATATCAAGATTATTATTTCATTAAACTACATTTTTGGGTTATTACATCCCTATACCATGAAATAAAACCAAAATAGTTCTGATAAAGTGAAAATCATACCTCAACCATAATTTTTTTCTGTTCAATCCAAGATTCTAGATTTATCATAAAGTTATAAATCTATGATATCTTACATTAAATGATATCCCTATAAGTGTATTTTATCCAATAACATTCATCAAAAAAATTCCTCTCTCAAGAAATAAAAACCGATAATTTTATTAAATAGTTGAATCATGATACCACTTGAAACAACTTGTGAGTTTTCAAATTATGTGTAGCAAGAATTGGTGGAAATACCACCTATACAAACACTTATTTACTAATGTATTGCAACAAACCATTGGAATAAAGAGGTTATACCAATGGTTCTATGAAACTATTGGTATACATTAATATAAGTTGGTTTTACCAACAGTTTTAGTGAACTGTTGGAAAAACTGGCTCAATAGCCTACGATTCTTATGAACTGTTGGGATAAACCTACCTAAAATGTGACCCTCCTCCCATCCTAACCTCCCCTCATCTCATGACCCCACTTCACCATCATTAAATGCGTGTATCCATCCCGACCCCCCCCCCCCCCCGCACCGCAACTCTCATCCCAAATCCCCCTTGAACCCGCTCATAGCTCGTCACGTGATCCCCTCATCCAATTCGAACTCCCCCTCACTGCTCGCCGCTCACCGCCCATTGCTCTACTCTTATCGTCGCTCACGCATCCCCCTCCTCCTCATCCTCTAGCAGATCACCCCCTCTGAGGTCGCACACCCGCCCCCCTTAGGTTGATATTTCCATCACCCGATGTTAATTCCTCCTAGGACGAGTTTTCCCTCACCCAACACGAATCACCCCTAGGTCAAGAAGGTTGATCATCCCTTCTGGTGGTAGGGCATCCCACCTAGGTCCAAGATCCCCTCTGTCCGAGCATCTTCTTCTACGTCTCCAATATTCTTTGGCAGTAATTCCGAAATATTCTTATGATATAATTAATTTATTCATTGTTTAGTTTCAGTTTTGTTGATTCATTTTGTATCGTTTCCTGTTGTTTCATTCATCTGTGATATATGATTGATTTTGGTTTTCTCAAAACATAAAAATAGTTATCATTGTAGTTTTTGTGGATATAAATCATTAGAATTTCACATAGAAGATACCATGAGAACATTAATTCTTTGATATTTAGGTTATAATGTGTTTCTAGTTTCATAAATAATATCATATTCAATTTAAAATCATTTGGATCTCATAAAAATTTTAAGAAGATTTTATGTGTAGAATTATTCATACCACTAATGATTTTTGGATTTTTTTCATCATATGAATGGAGAGTTGTAATTTTCAAATTAAAATATTATCTAATGCATACTGTTTTAATATGTACATGATGCCTTTGAAGGGAAATTGGTTTGTGGATAAATGTGTTATTCTTTTAGGATTCTCATATAGTTGAATGGGTAACCATATTTTATTAAATTATAAAGTGTTATCTAGATGCAAAGTTCCCTATAAATATGGCATCAACTCATGGGAAATTTGATGAAACTTTTTTAGAGATGTGATTAACAAGAATGTATTTTCGTATTTTCTCCATGTTGATTTTTTCAATGGAATAACAACATGATATGAAGGATTCATTTTTCAAAATTATTTTCCTTTAAAAATATATATGTGTGTGAAGTGTTTGTTATGTGAAATTTCTATTCGAGTGTTGTTTTATATCAACAGTTATGGTAATAAGGTGGGTTTATCAACTTCTAAGTTATAACACTGATTGAGGATTTTTTTTCTAATGAAGAACTTTTCTTTGTAGCTCAAAAGTATTTGATTTTCTTTGCGCTTTCTTATTTCTCACATTCTAAACATTTTTATGTTGAGGGGGTGGGGTCTGTCCAGGGGGGTTAGGGGATGTTCAAGGGGGTAGGGGATGTTCAGTGCAGGACTATATAGGGGTTTAGGGTGTTCAGGGCGTGGGTGGTGTCCATGGGGTGTGGGTGTCCAGATTGGTGGGGGTGTCTAGTTGGGTGGGGGTGTCCAGGTGGGGGGTGTACATGGGGTGTTCAGGGGGTTGGGGCCAGTCCACGAGGGCAGGGGGGCTATACAAGGGGGGCGGGGTGGGGGGATATCCAGGTGGGGGGGGGCTATCTAGGGGGATGTCCATGGGGGTGGGGGTGTCCAGGGGTGGGGGTGTTTAGGGGGGGTGGTGTCTAGGGGGTTGGGGGTTGGGGGTTGTCCAGGTGAGTGGGGGTGTCCATGTGGATGGGGGAAGTCCATGGGGGTGGGGGTGTCCCTAGGGTGGGGGTGTCCAGGGGGTGGGGTGTCTAGGGGGTGTAGGTGGGGTGTCCAAGGGGATTTGAGGTTGGTATATTCTTCCCTCTTAGTTTGGACCAATTTTATTTGGGGCTTTTGGTGAGTTATGTGCCCATGAAAAAATCTATATTAGGTATGAATTACATGAATAAGACTAATTTCATGATCGAATAGAACTCAAAGGAATTAAATTTTCTAAGATAATAGAAACAAAAACAAGACAAACTAAATCTAATGGAATTTTCCCAAAAACACTTGTATCGAAAAAAATGAAACTATGTTGAAACTCAGTCCAAAATGATTATATACCTTTAATAATAAGATTAATTGTTAATTAATATGAATGTACTCTTTGATATTATAATTTTGAAACATGAAATTTTTTCCACCTTGCTTTCAGGAACATGATTTGACCCATCAGGTGTTGTGGTTCTTATATGTTGGGAGGTGACGTGTATAGTCACAGGAGACAGGTATGTTTTTGTTTAGTTTTTATTTTATTTTCCTTATAACATTGGATACGTAGATGTTTTACTGTATTCTATTTACAAATAGTAGTTATATTCTACGAAGGGTCTATAAGGGGTTCAAATTGATTCATTCCACCGACTTTCATATAAGGTAAGATTTTATGGTTACTACTTGTCTCGCACCTCATTTATTTGGGTATTTTAGTGTAATTGACTCTATATAATATTATTGGTAGGGAGTTGGATTGTTTCGTATTGGTTCAGGTGGATTTGGTTCTCTGCTGCCAATCTAGGTAAGGCTTCAATGTCGTTGGTTGGTTTCTCACTGGTTATCCAGCATCCTTTATGTATTTTAAGGTTCCTTATATCTTTTTTGTAGTGTGTTCATCCCTTCTCGTGGGTTTGGAGTCTCCAAGTCAAGGGCAATTCACCTGTGTGGCATAGGTAAGTAAGTATATGTGTGTGGGTTCCCCCGTTACGTGTATAGTCACCCATCGCAGTGATTTTGCACGTATGGGTCTAGGTGTGCCCATGTATATATATATATATATGCATACGCAGGTGAGTAGAGACTGGTGTATGCATATAATCATATGTATAAGGATCCCCTTGCACATGCTCATTGCCATGAAGGTGTTTGCATAGGGGCTATGTGTCCTTTCATGTGGGTGAAGGTGTGTATACCCAGTGGGGGAGTAATAGCTTTTAGTTAGAAAGCACTGAGAGCCGAAGTGGACATCTTGGTTCCACCTTGAAAATGGGTCCCTCTCCTAGCCTGTTTAATTCAAGAATGATTTAAATTGAATTTAACTTCTTTCTTAATTATTCTTAATTATGTTGAATATCATATCTTGAATAACTATTCTTTAACATAATTGTTTCATTTGATAAATAAATTCTTGTTTTTATAATAAAACCCCTCCAATGGAGGTGCAATGTCCACGACAACTCACAATGAAAGTTATGTTGATCTAGTAGCTTAAGTTATTGCATTTGATTTGTGTTGAATGAGTTTTAGAATAAATGTTATATATTATTAAATGAATTGTGTGATAAATTCATGCCATGATTTTATAATAAAACCCCTCCAATGGAGGTGCGTCGTATTCTAAAGCAAAGTGTAGTGATGGTTATTTGTATCATGTTTAGATTTGGTTTGAGTTTTCCATATGTCTCTTGTTGGTGTTAGTTTTGTGTTATGTTGGTTTTTTTTTCTTTGAATGATATAAATTGGCTTATCATACTCATTTAGATAATGTGACATTGCATGAGTAGGCATATGTCTTGACCATGACACTTTCCTTTTCACCCGATGAATATTATAAATGAAATTTCCATGTTTAGGCAAAGTGAATAAATTTGAAAATGGTTTGTTTAGGGATTATAATTATTTTCTGTCGTTTCATTTCCCTTTAGAAATTGCATCATTGTTCCGCTCACTACAAACTTCCGAAGATACTATTTTATAACATATTAAATAGTTTATTTATTCTATCATGTCCATTGTGACCTTATCATATGGCGAAACTCATTTTGGGTATTTTCCTAGCCTCTTGGACACCCCTTTGGGTGTTTACCCGAGACTATATATCTAAAAACACTGATAGTGTCATTGTTTAACACCTTCCAGGCTTATGGTGCTCCCCACCGTATGCTTCATCTTAACACTGTTTGGGGTGTTTTCCTGGCCTCGATGCACGTCTAATTTATTACATATATGAATTCTCCCATAAGATTTTTGTTTCATCCTGAGATGTTAAAACATACTCAAATTCTATTATTCTCAAGGTGACTGATGTTTTATTATTAGAGTTTCAAGAAATTCATACACCATTGATAATTAATACACTTGCATAATTTGACTCCAAATCAGTAGTTCCAACTACCTATTACCAATTTTAAAATCAAGAAATATAAAATATATGTCGGTATCATACCACAATCCTGAATCAAGAGTCTGTTTTTTATAACATAATATCTGTTTCTATAATATGAAGGAGAAATACATAGGATTAATTTCGAATCCTGTATAAAGTGTAATCAATATTTTGATGTCTAGTATAAATATTGGTAATTAGAATAAAATTTCAATAATACTTAAAAACTCTATATGATCACTAGTCCTCCCAACATTATGCCAGGACCACTTGGTTCCATGTTCTATAAGAGTGGTGTCCTACCCTGATTTTTTCAAATTAGGGATTCATTAATTGTATATAAAATTATATAATAGGATTGATAAAATAAGAATAAAATATTTTCTACCAAAATATGATTAATTAACATTCTTAATGTAGTTTATGAAACCATATATGTATGGTTTTCTGTTTTGTACTTACCCTTGTCCTTTAGAGTTTGATATTTTTATGATCCCAATGATCTGATGAGTGTTTTGACCGTAGTAGAGAAAATGATTCTACATTATCTTTTTTTCTGTGTGACAACAGTAAACAACACACACCTCATATAGTGTTGTTGGAGTTCTCTACAACAATGGGGAATCTGAAGGATGATTAGCTCTATGATAGTATTCCATGATTCTTGTGATCAAAGTTGCGACTGACTAATCACAATTTATACTGGCAGGGATATGGCTGGAATATTTCTCCTAGATGGAAGATTTTTCCCTGTGGATGTCGATGGACCGGGCCAACATGTTGTGGTCATGCCGCAGTCATGCCGCGGTCACGCCGCTGTTATGCCGTGATCAAGCCGTAGTCAAGTCGCGGTCACGCAGTGGTCATGTCACAGTCACGCCGTGATTTGGCCCTCCTCCAGGACGACAGCCCGTGGCGGTTCACAGTCCTGTAGGAATTTGATGTATGATACCTAGATTGTGTTTTTGATACATTACCACACATAGTTAATGGGGAGGTAGGTCCATAGGTAGAAAATATCTATATTGAGTCACTCATGAAAATATTTAGTCACATGTAGACAACATTGTAGATGTGGGTTTTGCTTGCTACTTGTATTCTACAAGGACCATCTAAGTGCTCTAGGTACACCATAGTAAATGTTGGACAATAAGAAGAATTGAGAATACTTACATAATGATATTTGTATTTGGAATAGTGTCTACAATGTTTTTGTTTTAATATGATAACCTATTTTTTGAAATTTATTCAATTCCATTAGAAAAAAGGATAGAGTTAATTATTTTCATGGTTTTAAAGTGATATTAATAAAGCATAATGAGAATATTTTAAAGAATTGAAGCCAAATTTAATTTTAAAATAGATGGTTGTGATCAGCTCTGTGATAGTATTCCATGAGTCTTGTGATCAATGTTCAGACTCACTAATCTCTATTTCTACTGGTGGGGTGATGGCCAAAATTTTTCCTCACCTCCTCCCTCTCCCTACGCTCCTGGCCGAAAGATGTTTCCCTGAACATATTGTTGGACCAGGCTGTTCATGTCACGGTCACGCTGCGGTCATGCCTCGGTCACTTTGTGGTCACACCGCGGTCATGTCGCGGTCACAGCAAGGCGTAGTCACGTCGTGATCACGGAGCGGTCACGCCGCGGTCAAGCCATGGTCACGCTGCGGTCACCCCACGATCACACAGCAGTCACGCCAGGATTTGACCCTTCTCCAAGATGACACCCCGCGTCAGTTGGTATTCCTATCGGAATTCTATGTATGATACCTATATAGAGTATTAAATACATTACCCACCTATAGTTAATGGGGAGGGAGGCCCTTAGGTAGCAAATCTCTGGATTGAGTCTCTCATGAAAATATTTAGTCACTTGTAGACAACATTAAAGATGAGGGTGAATCTTGCTACTTGTATTCTACAAGGACCGTCGAAGTGCTCAAGGGACATCATAGTAAATATAGGACAATAAAAACACTTTAGAATACTTTTATAATGATATTTGTATTTTGAAAAGTGTCTAAAATGTTTTTTTATTAAAATGATAACCTATTTTTGGAATTTTTTTCAATTCCGTACTAAAAAGGGATAGTGTTAATTATTTTAAAGTTTCTAAAGTGATATTAATAAATCCAAACGAGAATATTTTAAAGGATTGAAGTAGAATGTACTTTTAAAATAGATGCTTTTGATTAGATCTTTGATACTATTCCATGAGCCTTGTGATTAATGTTGATACTGACTAAACAAATTTTTTGTCAGCGGGGCGATGGCCGGAATGTTGTAACCCCCCCCCCCCCACTCCCTTCACTCTTGGCCGAATGATGTTTCCCCACTGAAGTTTTTGGACTGGGCCAACACGCCATGGTCACACCGCGGTAGGGATGTGATTTGTCCCTACTCCAGGATGACACCCTGTGGTGGTTCCTAGTCCTATTGGAATTATATGTATGATACCTAGATAGAGGTTTAGATACATTATCCACCCATAGTTATTGGGGAGCGAGGACCCCAAGTCGCCCCCTGGACACCTTGTACCCCACTGTACAGCCCTGCCACCCCTTTGGATTTCCTACTAAGCCCCCTATATAGCCCCTCCCCCTATAGACAGCCCCTACCCCCTGGACACCCGGAACACCCCCCCCCCCCCCCCCCCCACCGGCCGGCCCCGCCCACCCCCCTGGACACCCCGTACCCTACCTGGACTGCCCTTCCCACCCCCCTGGACACCCCATATCTCCCTGTACTGTCCTGCCCAACCCCTAGACAGCCCTGCCCAACCCTGGACATCCCCTCCCCTCTTGGACAGCCCCCCACACCCATGGACAGCCCGCCCACCCCCCTGGACACCCTTACCCTCGTGGACAACCCGCCCACCCCCTGGACAACTTGTACCCCCTGAACATCCCTTCCCACCCATGTAAACACCCCCCCCCTCACCCTCATGGAGTCACTCGTGAAAATATTTTGTCACCGATAGACAACATTGGAGATAAGGGTGTTACTTGCTACTTTAATTCTACAAGGACCATCTATGTGCTTGAGGGACACCATAGAAGATGTTGGATAATAAGAAAAATTGAGAATACTTTCATAATGATATTTTTATTTGGAAAAGTGTCTAAAATGTTTTTGTTTTAAAATGATAACCTATTTTTGCAAATTTATTCAATTCTGTTAGAAAAAGTGATAGTGTTAATTATTTTCAAGGTTTTAAAGTGATATTAATAAATCATAATGAGAATCTTTTAAAGAATTGAAGACGAATTTAATTTCAAAATAGATGCTTTTGAATAGCTTTGTGATAGTATTCCATGAGTCTTGTGAACAATTTTGAGACTCACAAATCACAATTTCTACCAGTCAGGTGACGGCCAGAATGTTGTCTCGCCTCCTCCCTCTCCCTTCACTCCTGGCTGGAAGATGTTTCCCTGAGGATATTGCTGGACCGGGATTGTCACGCCACGGTCACGCCTCAGTCAAGCCGAGGTCATGCCACAGTCACTCCGCAGTCATTCCATGGTCACGCCAAGTCGCGGTCACGTCGCGGTCACGACGTGGTCATGGCACGGTCCAACTGCGGTCATGCCGAGGTCACGCCGCGGTCACCCCGCGGTCATGTCGCGGTCACGCTGTAGTCACAGGGTGGTCATGTCGCGGTCACGCCGCAGTCGCACCGTAGTCACACCGCGGTCACAACGCAGTCACGTTGTGGTCACGCCATGATTTGGCCCTTCTCCAAGATGACACCACACAGAGGTTCATAGTCCTATCGGAATTCGATGTATGATACCTAGATAAAGTATTAAATACATTACCCACCTATAGATAATTAGGAGGGAGGCCCTTAGGTAGAAAATCTCTACATTGAGTTTCTCATGAAAATATTTAGTCACTTGTAGACAACATTGGAGATGATGATGAATATTTCTACCTGTATTCTACAAGGACAATCTATGTGCTCAAGGGACATCATAGTAAATGTTGGACAATAAGAAGACTTGAGAATAATTTTATAATGATATTTGTATTTGGAAGTGTCTAAAATGTTTCTGTATTAAAATGATAACCTATTTTTGGAATTTTTATCAATTTTTTTAGAGAAAGGGATAGTGTTAATTATTTTCAAGTTTTTAAAGTGATATTAATAAAGCATAATGAGAATCTTTTAAAGGATTGAAGCTGAATGTGCTTTTAAAATAGATCATTCTGAACAGTTCTTTGATATTATTGCATGAGTCTTGTGATCAATGTTGAGACTGACTAATCACATTTTTTTCCGGCAGGGCGATGGCCAGAATGTTGTCCCGCCACCTCCCACCCCCTTCGCTCCTGGTCGGAATATGTTTCCCTACTAAAGTTGTTGGACTGGGCAAACACGCCATGGTCATGCCGTAGTAATGCCGTAATTTGTCACTACTCCAGGACGACACCCCGTGGTGGTTCGTAGTCCTCTCGGAAATCGATGTATGATACCTAGAGAGAGTTTTAGATACATTATCCACCAATAGTTAATGGGGAGGGAGAACCCCAAGTAGCCCCCCAGGACACCCCGTACCCCCCTGGACAGCCCTGCCACACCCGTGGATAGCGTACCCACACCCTGGATAGCCCCTCCCCTTGTAAACAGCCCCCCTACCCCCTAGACACCCCTGACCCCCTGGCCAACCCCTCCTACCTCCCTGGACACCCCGTACCCTCGCTGAACAGCCCTGCCCACCCCCCTGTACACCTGATATCCCCCTGGACTACCCTTCCCACCCCCTAGATAGCCCCACCCAACCCCGTACAACCCCTCCCCTCATGGACAACCCCCACCCCCATGGACATCCCGCCCACCCCCTTGGACACCCCTACCCCCAATGGACAACTCGTCCACCCCCTGGACACCTCGTATCCCCTGAACAGCCCTGCCCACCCATGTGAACACCCCCTGGATACCCCCCCCCCCACACCACCACCCCCATGGATAGCCCTGCCCACCCCTGAACACCTTCGACCACCTGGATAGCCCCGCCACCACCATGGACCCCCTGGACAACCCCCACCCCCTAGACATCCCCCACCCCCGTGGACACCACCCCCCCCCCCCCCCCGCCCTAGAAACCACCCCACCACCTGGAACCCCCCCCCCCATCCCCTGGAAAGCCCCCCAACCCCCTAGACACCACCCCACCCTTCTGGACACCCCCATGGATAGCCCCCCCCCCCCGGACAGCACCCCACCTTCATAGACACCCCCATAGACAACCCCCTCCCAACAACACCACCCTTGATAGCCCCCCCCCCCCCCACCACTACCCCCTGGACATACCCCCACCTAGACACCACCCCACCCTGTGGACACCCCCCCCCCCTCCCCTTAAAAATCCCCCCCTCACCCACTGGACACCACCCCACCCCCCTAGACACCTCCATGGACATCCCCCCACTCTCCCGGACACCCCCATCCCCCCAGACACCCCCACTCCCCTTGGACAGCCACCCCATACCACTGAACAGCCCCCCAACCCCCTAAATTCTGAATTGAATTCTTTATGTATTTATTTAACTTATAAATTATGTGTTATTGTTCTATGTGTATACTTATTGTATGTGTTTACATGATGTAATTACCTTATGAATTATGTGTTAATTCATTATGTGGGAATAGGGTAATTAAATACATAACTAGAGGTATTTAGATTTAGGATTGAATTATGTCTTGGATGAATCAAATTCATATAGAATTATGCAGGTATACTTGTTAGTGGTGTATTGTGTTACTTGTGGTATATTATGAACATATTATGTTGTGTATGAAAATATAGTTCAAGAATTTGTAGGAAGGATCCATTATAAACTGGCTATATCCATTATAAAGAGCACGATTGAGAGACTGTAAATTAATCAGGATACTGTAAAACTATCAAGAGATAGTAAAGTATTTTTGGGAGATAACCCACTTGTATTCACCTATGTGATATAGTGGATATATGAGTCTTATATATTACCCAAACACACCAAGGATTAAATACCCACATTTGGATCAAACTATGTAAAAATACTATATACTTATTCTCTATCTATTATTTTTCATGTGGTAATTGTGAATTGGGAATTCATAAGTAGATACATATATCTGAATAGATATAGCGATTCAAATTAACTATAGGGGGCTACATATAGATACATATATTAGTGGGGTATATATTGGTTGTATTTTGAAATCGGGGGTGTATTTATAGTTATAATTGTATAGGGATGTAGGTTGTTGTGGTGTATGCGCAGTAATTGCTTAGGGTTGCAGGCAGGCTGTTGGGAGGGTTTCATGATAGATACTGAGAGGGATGCAGGCAGATGCATTATTTTGGGAGGTTGGTTGTTGGGAGGGATGCAGGCATGCTATTGGGAGGGGTGCAGGCTACTGGGAGGAATGCAGGCAGATGCAGGCTGCTGGGAGGGATGCAGGGAGGCTGGGAGGGATGCAGGCTGCTGTGAGCTTTGAGTGGAAGCAACTATATACCAACCATTTCCATGAATGGTTGGTAAAGATTTTAGTGGAAAACATATATCCAAACGGTTTATTAAACTTTTGGGAAAAACATATACTTCATGTATACCAATGATAAAAAACCATTGCTAAACATATATTCCAACAGTTTCATCAAACTGTTGGAAAAGGTTAGATGCTAGACAGCATTTGTACCTACGTTTTAAGAACCATAGGTAGACATATATACCAATGGTTTTACTTAAACCGTTTCCATAGATTACATTCATACATCATATAACAATGGTTTCTAATTAACCAGTGGCATAGAGCTACTACAACAGCTAACACACCAACGGTTTTCAAAAATGTTGGGATAGGTCATCCCAATGGTTTCAGGCCCTTTCCCAACGATTTGAAACCATTGGGATATGTGAAATTTCTAGTTGTGAAGTTAATAATAATTCCCATACATCATAATGGATGACTTTATTCATGCTATATAAAAATTAGAGCCTTTATAAATTCCACTCATTGAATATTCAACTTCAACTACCTCTTTAAAAATTCATAACTATCAGGTTATGAAAATAAGATGAGTCGCCATCAGTTTTCAAGGTAAGAAATATGATTGAGAATTGTTTCCTAACCAAGAAACACTCTTCATTGATTCATTAAAATGTCTATAACTCTTTATTTTTCTTTTCCTCATCTTTCTAAATGTGAACCTCTTTGGGTTGCATCAGTTTTTTTCTTAACTTGTCTTATTGTAATGAATAATATTATATACATGAGAAAAAAAAAGTTCATTTATCTTGTGAGATAGCTCATGTAACAAACTAACCTGGGTATCCCTCAAACCCCGCACCTGACCGAATCTGTCATTGCCGAATGGGATTTCCCGATCCCCATTGTAACGCCCCGACCCCAGCTACCCAGAGTCGGTGCATTATTACATTACATTGGCATGATCACAAGAAAGATCAAATCCCGAAAGACCGATTAGTTTAGTAGCCTTGGAAACACTAGATATATTCATAAGTTTTACATTACATCATAAAATGAAAAACTACTACAACAACATAATGTTTCCAACGTCCACACTATAATCCCCTCATAATATCCCTGCAAGTCAATCATAATTTACTTCTTCACTACCTGGGAAAAATAAAACATAGAAAAGGGGTGAGCTCAAATGCCCAGTAAGGATAACAATATATCGGAACATTCAAAATAATCATAAACATTTAAGGCAATGAATTACTAAAACAAAAGCCTTTTAAAGTTGAACTTCAACATGGTATGGCAAAAGTAAAATGAAATAATGCCATTTACTTGTTCACATGGATATTCTACTAATCGAATAATCACATGCAATATCAATAACCACTTTCATAATGTTGGAATGCATAATGCCAGACTATCATAACCACATAGCCAAGGCCTCGTGCCAAGACTACAAATAAGATTTTGTCAAGGCCTTGTGCCAAGACACTAGTTTGTCTCATGAGACCTACCGATGCATCGAGGAGCTATAGCGGGCTCCACCCGTCACTTATTAAGTCCAATGCATTCCCATATGAAAAGGTTTAATCATAACATAAACATTCGTATTAAAACTAGCATACGAAATGTCAATAATTTCACCATAAACTATGAATGGTATAAAAATAGCACATCCACAGTCAAACATATCACAAAACCTTCAATACAATATAGAAGTTTTGTATCATAATAAATCAACTTCAAATAATCTTAAAATCCATCAAAGGATGTTGACATAGATGAAATCAAAATTCTTTTTAAAGAAGTATCTCCTTTTATTTGAAATCATTTAAGATCCATATAAAATAAAACATTTTCTTTGAAAATATTCTTATAAGCTTGTATGGAAAGCTTCGACGATTTTATAACGGCGGAAAATAACCGCACCCGCCGTATAAGTTAAAAAAACATTCTTACCTCAATTCTGTCGAAAAGGTTAAAAAGGACCTTGTTTTGAAAACGACGGAAAGATTCCTTTATAAACCTCTTATAAAAAGTCAAACAAGGGTATAAATGACTTTAACCCATATTCTTGTAAATAGTAAAAATGTTTTGAAATACATTTTTAAGAAACATGGATGTGGATGATAAAGAGATCCCAGTAGATTATTACATATAAACAACCTCGGATAATGAAGAGATTGTGAAATAACCCTTACCTTGAACTTTCTCTTAGTCGATGGTATGTTAACCTCCTATATAATAATTAAAACATTGTTATTAAATTATACAATAATCATATACATCAATATGATATCATATATGATCTTTTAATATTGATTTGATAATAATATCTTAGTATTATCGTTGTTTCGGGTGTGAACTTTCTTATTTTCTTTTGTATGTTTTGTTACGTAAGACATGTTTGTAATGGATAGATTATATCTTATTCATAATCAGAATGATTCGCGTTCGTGGAGACAGTAGTCCGTACGTGCGCACGAACGCTACTTCCATTTAATTAATTTTTATTTTAAAAGAATCTAATCCAAATGATACATAGGTATATTACTATTCCAGTATAGTATTTTATATATGTTACTTAAGTTCATTAACACCATCCTTTATACGTTCCATGTGTGGTATGAACGAGTCATATCATTTTAAGGGGGCGGTAGTTCGCACTTCCTCAAATGAAATTATCGTATGTATATACAACATGAAACGAATAATGGTATGAAATAAAATGGAATTAAAGAAGCTTATATATAAAATATATATCATTAATATCATATTTAATTACAGTGCCATCATAATGGCCACCATGAGAGGTGGTAAGATGTATTTGAACAATCATCGTTTCGTGAGGCGTTAGTTTGCCATCCACAGAAACATTATGTTCATCATCCATTAGATGGAGTTGTGTGTATGTGTAGTTTGAATCCTTCTTATAACAACATCCTAGTATATTTAGTATACTGGTGTTGTTACAAAAGAAAGGAAATAAAAAGATTTTGGGGGTTGGAGAAGCAAAATAAATGAAGATACTTTAAGAGAAAATTGTTACCTTTAATTTAGGTAACTCACTTTGGTTGGAACCAAAGGACTTCTTGAAATGCTTTCTGCCTAAGGGGAAGCTTCAAGTAGGAGGAGAGGGATGTGGGGAGCTTAGTTGGGCAGAGTTTGGACGAGCCAAGTGGCTTGAGAGGTGTGAGTAAAAGAGAAGGAGGAGTGCCCTTTTATAAGAGGGGTGAGGGGCACCTTTGGAAAAGCTAGAAATATTAATTTATAATAAATTCATATTCGGTTTCCAAAGGCTCCATAGTTGACTATTCAAAGGATGAGGTGGGGATAGGTCGAAAACAACTCATCAAATAGAATTTAGACAGGTTTGGGTACTTATATTAACCTTATCTTTAAGTATTAACTCTAAGTTAATTAGTTTCACTTTTACAATGTCTCTTTGTATTTTTATATAATATGGTTAATAAACTTACTATATACATCCTATCGACCCCCAAGTGGTCCATTAATGATTAACCTATCATAATATAAGTCTCTTGGCCGAACCTTAGATTTTTAGGAATTTAATATCAATTAATAATATAATATTTGTTTTAAGAACTCTTTTATGTCAATTTTGACACTATTCAATAGTTGATTTTTTGTGAAACTCATAACAGATTGATTACTTCGAACAAAGTCCATTAAATCAATCCTAATATATCATATTAGCCTAGAAAATTAGTTTAATTCATTAAAAGTTTCATATTATATTTATTTGGGTATTTATAATATCAATTATTTTAATTTTTCACTATTATAGTAATTACTGCATCATCATTGTGTCATAAATAAAATAAATTATTTAATGTCTAAAAATTATAAATAAAATATAATAATGTAGGAAATCTTTTTATCTTTCTAATTAATATTTATAATCTAAAATCCAACATATATAACCCTATGTAAAAATTGTTGTTCTAAAAGATATATGCTTGTGTCATTTTTGTATTCATTTTAACTAAATTAAAATAAAGTGTCATTATCACTTACAAGTGGATCCATGGGGTCCCAAAATTGACACAAAGATGTCCATGGTCGACCATCTATCAACCAATAGGGTTAAGACACGTTTTTAGGGTAATTTAGTATTATTATAATATTATTTCTTTTAACCCTTATTTACCGGATTTACCCTTAACCATGGTAAATAAAATATTTACCGCAGTAATTATTCAAAATGTCTAAAAATAAAAGTTACCTATTTACACAATTTGAACATCCTGATTCCAAATATGGAATCCATTTTCCTAAATTCAAAACACAGAAGTGTCAGAAATTAATTTAAAATTAATTCCCGCTGTCAAAACAAAAAACGTGTTTTTAAGAGATAATAACTATCAAAAGATTGACACTTGTTTATGTTCGGTTTAATTGTAAAATTATGTCCAATGACCAACATTATATTAAATGGTAAAAATATATTCTAAATATACTTTAAAACTACTAAAATTCATAATTTATCACTATTAATTATTTTGATTAAAAAAGTTGTTTTTAATTAAAATTTAGTAATTTTCACTATTCATCAAAATATGAAAGTTATCCGAAAAGTACCAAAATTTCACCTTAGGCTAAATTCGATATTCCGAGTCCAAAAATGAAGTCCATTTTCAAATATAAAATATATATAATTTCAAAAATTAGGTATTACTATTCACAACGGCTAGTTTAATTAGTTGTGGTGTGTGTTAGAACTCGAGGTTGCGTACAACACACGCTATCGCATTATTCAAAGGGAAACGTACCGTAGAAGCTTGAGGTGTTACATTCTCCCCTCCTTCAAATAATTGCGTCCTCGCAATTTCTAGGGTATTACTGTATAAAAAGACTCGGTTGGTTCTTCATCATAAGTTCCTCAGGTTCCCACGTTGCCTCTTCCATCTTATGATTTCTCCACAAAACGTTTACAAGACGCGTCGTCCGGTTTCTCAGTACTTGTTCTCTTGTATCAAGAATCCTGACGGGCTCTTCGCAATAAGATAGATCGGGTTCCAGTTCTAATTCCTCATAGGTGAGTACATGCGTTGGGTCAGGCATGTATTTTCTCAACAGAGATACGTGGAACACATCGTGAACTTTGGAGAGACTTGGCGGCATTGCCAATCGGTAAGCCACAGCCCCAATTCGTTCTAGAATTTCGAAAGGTCCGATGTACCTGGGACTCAATTTACCTTTCTTACCAAAACGTATGACTCCCTTCCACGGAGATACCTTTAGGAAAACATGATCACCGACTTGAAATTCCAAATCCTTCCTTCGAATATCAGCATAGCTCTTCTGCCTACTTTGAGCTGCTTTGATGTTATTTTGGATTACCTTCACCTTTTCCACCGTTTCCTCCACCAGTTCTGGGCCTACAAGTTTTCTTTCACCAACGTCATCCCAACAGGTTGGTGTACGACATCTCTTTCCGTATAACGCTTCATATGGTGCCATCTGAATACTCGAATGGAAGCTATTGTTATAGGAAAATTCTACCAGTGGTAAATATTGATCCCACATACCCTGAAAGTCAAGTGAGCAAGATCTCAACATATCTTCTAAGGTTTGAATAGTCCGTTCTGACTGTCCATCTGTCTGAGGGTGGTATGCAGTGCTCAAATGAAGTTCAGTATCCAGGGATTTCTGAAGACTTTTCCAGAATCTTGAAGTAAAACGGGGATCACGATCAGAAACAATCAATAGGGGTACTCCATGAAGTCTCACAACTTCATTAATATATAGTCTTGCTAGACATTCCAGGGGTAGATCTTCTCTTATAGCAAGAAAATGTGCTGACTTGGTAAGACGATCAACAATAACCCATATTGCATCGTTCCTTCTAGGAGTCTTTGGTAGCCCCATGACAAAGTCCATCGTAATATTGTCCCATTTCCACTCCGGTATGGGAAGAGGTTGCATGACTCCTCCAGGCTGTTGCCTTCCAGCTTTCACTTGTTGACAAACCATACATCTTGATACAAAATCAGCAATCTCCCTCTTCATGTTGTCCCACCAAAAATATTCCTTCAAATCTCTATACATTTTGGTGCTCCCAGGGTGTATAGAGAAATTGGAACTATGAGCATCATCCAGCAATTCCCTTTTTAGATCAGGTAAATCGGGAACACAAAGTCTCTTTCCAAATTTCAAAGTTCCATCTTCATACACAAAGTCTCTCAATCTCCCATCATTCACAGCTTTAATCTTCTTCTGAAATTCTTCATCATCGGTCTGAGAACTCTTAATCCTTTCTAGTAAAGATGGTTTGGCAACCATTTGAAAAAGCATTGATGTTTCACCTTCCCTGGTTATTCCCATGTCCATCTTCACTAGATCCATGAAAATTGGATCCCTTTCAATTCTCATCATGTTCAAAACTCCATGGTCTTTTCTACTCAAAGCATCTGCCACCTTGTTTGCCTTCCCCGGGTGGTAGTGTATCGTACAATCATAATCCTTGAGTAATTCAAGCCATCTCCTTTGCCTCATGTTGAGTTCTTTTTGTGAGAAAATATACTTCAAACTCTTGTGATCAGTATAAATCTCACATTTTTCACCATAGAGGTAGTTCCTCCATATCTTCAAAGCAAAGATCACAGCTGCTAACTCAAGATCATGAGTAGGATAGTTTTGTTCATGAATTTTCAACTGTCGTGATGCACAGGCAATAACTCTATCATTCTGCATAAGGACACAACCAAGTCCTTTCTTTGATGCATCACTATAAATAAAGAACCCATCATTCCCCGATGGTAGAGTCAATATAGGAGAATTGACTAATCTTCTCTTCAGTTCTTCGAAACATTCCTCACACTCTTTTGTCCAAACAAATTTAACCCCTTTACGTGTGAGCTTCGTTAATGGGTTAGCCAATCGGGAAAAATTCTGGACGAAACGTCGATAATAACCTGCCAAGCCAATAAAACTACGTACCTCAGTTATACTCGTAGGTGCTGGCCATTCTTGGATTGCCTTGGTCTTAGAAGGATCAACAGAGATTCCATCTTTAGAGACAATATGGCCAAGAAAAGAAATCTCCTGAAGCCAGAATTCACACTTGCTAAACTTTCCATATAATTCATACCTCCTCAGAGTCTTCAAGATAATGCGCAAGTGATTTTCATGATCTTTGTAGGTTTTGGAGTATACCAAGATATCATCAATAAATACCACCACAAATTCATCGAGATACTCCTTGAAAACTCTATTCATTAGATCCATGAATACAGAGGGTGCATTAGTCAATCCAAACGGCATTACAGTAAACTCGTAATGCCCGTACCTGGTTCGAAATGTTGTCTTCGGAATGTCTTGTTTCTTTACACACAACTGATGGTATCCAGACCGAAGGTCAATCTTTGAAAAGTATTGAGCTCCATGCAGTTGGTCAAATAAATCATCAATACGAGGTAGGGGATACTTGTTCTTTATCGTTATAGCATTGATCTCCCTGTAGTCGATACATAACCTCATAGATCCATCTTTCTTTTTAACAAAAAGAACAGGGGCTCCCCATGGAGAAACACTAGGGCGAATAAATCCCTTATTACTCAATTCCTCTAGTTGTTTCTTTAGTTCGACTAACTCTACAGTAGCCATTCTATAAGGGGTCTTCGATATATGCCTTGATCCAGGAATCAAATCAATGGAAAACTCTACTTCTCGTTCTGGAGGATGTCCAGGTAAATCTTCCGGAAATACATCTACAAACTCTTTCACAACAGGTACATCCTCTATTTGAACATTCCTTTCCTCACCGACAGTTATTTCATTCTCTTCCTCCCCAATAATTGAATTAAGTTGAACTACTGGGGGTGGATCTAAATAAGAATTAGGTGGTGACGATTCTGCTCTAAAAATAAGGTGTTCCTTATCATTATCATCAAGAATCGTAACCTCTTTCTTCTTACAATAAATCTTCGCATCATAGTCCGAAAGCCAGTCCATACCGAGGATTATATCAAACTCAATCATAGGTATGACGATGAGATCAGCAGATAAAGAAAATTTATGTGCTCTAATGGGGACTGATTCACAAAACATTGTTGCAACGATACTTCCCTTAGGAGTTTTAACTGAAAACTCCCTTATTAAATCAAATTGGAAATATCTAATTTTCTTAGCAAACTGGGAAGATATGAAACAATGCGATGATCCAGAATCAAATAATGCATTTGCTAAACTTGAGGAAACCATTAAATTACCTGCCACCACGTCTTTCGGAGGTTCTACCTCAGCAGTAGTGATAGCATAAGCCTGGCCTTGATCCCTTGGCCTTTTCTGAGGTAAGTTCTCCTAACGCTTAGGACATGCATTTGCATAATGCCCCATCTCCCTGCAATTGTAGCACTGAACGTTGGTAGCTTCCTTCTTCCCCTTGCAATCATGAGCGTGGTGGCCTTTTTCACCACACTTGTAACAGACTCCCATTCCCTTCAAGCAAGTACCAGGATATTTCTTCCCGCATTTACCACAAGATGGATATTCAACCTTTCCCTTCTTCCCCTTATTTCCATTCCCAGATTGATCAGAAGGTCTCTTCTTCTCTTGCTTCTCTTTAAAGTCATAAGACTTAGAGAATTCTTTTTCGGTCTTGATAGCACATGAGACAATGTCTTCTTACGACGAAAAGGATTGTGAGACTAATGCTCGACGGAGAAATGGTTTTAACCCATCAAAGAAACGATCAATCTTACTTCTTGGGTTGCGAATATAATCTCCAGCATACCTCGCTAACCTTGTAAAGTTAGCCTCATACTTTGTGACATTCTCATCCTCCTTTTGTCTCAGACTCAGAAATTGTCTTTCCATATCTGCTCGATGGTCGCGAGGAAAGTATTTTTCTAAAAACAGATCTTTGAACTCCCTCCATTCCATGTTTGATACTTCATCATCTTCCTTCATGTTTTGAATCAATGAACACCATTGATCAGCATCTCCAGTGAGGCGGTAAACTGCCATGGTAACTTTTTCCCTTTCACTACTCCCCAAAGCCTGAAATATTTTCTCTAGGGAAAATATCCATTGCTCAGCTACTTAGGGATTTGTACTCCCATTGAACGTTGGTGGTTGTTGTCTCATGAATCGATCTAACATTGATCCTCCACGCTGCGGATCAGGGTGCTCCATACGGGTAAGGTTATTATTCATAACCTGAGTAAGTTGTCCCAGTACGGTGATTAGCTGATCAGCACCAGTTGCATCACCAGCCCCACTATAATTATCTTGAGCAGGAGGGCAATCCCTACATGGAGTGCGTGCATTGATACGGTTTCCATTTCTTCCACTAGGCGCCATTTCTAAAAAAATGGCATAAACTAGATCAGTTTATGCATCAAAATACATAATCCCATACTTATAAAACACTAAACATAAATTGAACTATCTATGGATATAATCCATAATCATAAATATGTTTTCTTTGAGGAAGTATATACTCATAAACCCTTCATAATGATTTGTAAAGAAAGTGAGAGTTATCCTAAGCATATCCCCCGGGAGTGTCGTAACCAAGAGTGCAGCAAGGCCCGTTGTCGTGCACCAGTTCCCGTTCGAGTCTAGCTCAAAGCGGTGTTTTCGGGTTTTACCCCTAGGTACATCTGTGCCAGAGCCGCCTCTACCTGCTCGTATCCAGAGAGGGATGTATTGCTCGGAAAACTCACAAAGTCTCTACAATACCAAAATTCTAGGAAGTTCGTCTATACTAATCCTCAAAGTTCATCTTAGGTCTATGTGCTCTAATCAGAGTTTATCTAAATCTAGCTTCCAAGGTTTGTACTAAACTTCCTCTGATACCAACTGTAACGCCCCGACCCCAGCTACCCAGAGTTGGTGCATTATTACATAACATTGGCATGATCACAAGAAAGATCAAATCCCGAAAGACCGATTAGTTTAGTAGCCTTGGAAACACTAGATATATTCATAAGTTTTACATTACATCATAAAATGAAAAACTACTACAACAACATAATGTTTCCAACGTCCACACTATAATCCCCTCATAATATCCCTGCAAGTCAATCATAATTTACTTCTTCACTACCTGGGAAAAATAAAACATAGAAAAGGGGTGAGCTCAAATGCCCAGTAAGGATAACAATATAGCGGAACATTCAAAATAAGCATAAACATTTAAGGCAATGAATTACTAAAACAAAAGCCTTTTAAAGTTGAACTTCAACATGGTATGGCAAAAGTAAAATGAAATAATGCCATTTACTTGTTCACATGGATATTCTACTAATCGAATAATCACATGCAATATCAATAACCACTTTCATAATGTTGGAATGCATAATGCCAGACTATCATAACCACATAGCCAAGGCCTCGTGCCAAGACTACAAATAAGATTTTGTCAAGGCCTTGTGCCAAGACACTAGTTTGTCTCATGAGACCTACCGATGCATCGAGGAGCTATAGCGGGCTCCACCCGTCACTTATTAAGTCCAATGCATTCCCATATGAAAAGGTTTAAACATAACATAAACATTCGTATTAAAACTAGCATACGAAATGTCAATAATTTCACCATAAACTATGAATGGTATAAAAATAGCACATCCACAGTCAAACATATCACAAAACCTTCAATACAATATAGAAGTTTTGTATCATAATAAATCAACTTCAAATAATCTTAAAATCCATCAAAGGATGTTGACATAGATGAAATCAAAATTATTTTTAAAGAAGTATCTCCTTTTATTTTGAAATCATTTAAGATCCATATAAAATAAAACATTTTCTTTGAAAATATTCTTATAAGCTTGTATGGAAAGCTTCGACGATTTTATAACGGCGGAAAATAACCGCACCCGCCGTATAAGTTAAAAAAAACATTCTTACCTCAATTCTGTCGAAAAGGTTAAAAAGGACCTTGTTTTGAAAACGACGGAAAGATTCCTTTATAAACCTCTTATAAAAAGTCAAACAAGGGTATAAATGACTTTAACCCATATTCTTGTAAATAGTAAAAATGTTTTGAAATACATTTTTAAGAAACATGGATGTGGATGATAAAGAGATCCCAGTAGATTATTACATATAAACAACCTCGGATAATGAAGAGATTGTGAAATAACCCTTACCTTGAACTTTCTCTTAGTCGATGGTATGTTAACCTCCTGTATAATAATTAAAACATTGTTATTAAATTATACAATAATCATATACATCAATATGATATCATATATGATCTTTTAATATTGATTTGATAATAATATCTTAGTATTATCGTTGTTTCGGGTGTGAACTTTCTTATTTTCTTTTGTATGTTTTGTTACGTAAGACATGTTTGTAATGGATAGATTATATCTTATTCATAATCAGAATGATATTAACATTATTTTTAACCCCAAAATGAGAATAAGACTTGAATGGATATGATGGAGAATGAATCTTATCGCGTTCGTGGAGACGGTAGTCCGTACGTGCGCACGAACGCTACTTCCATTTAATTAATTTTTATTTTAAAAGAATCTAATCCAAATGATACATAGGTATATTACTATTCCAGTATAGTATTTTATATATGTTACTAAAGTTCATTAACACCATCCTTTATACGTTCCATGTGTGGTATGAACGATTCATATCATTTTAAGGGGGCGGTAGTCCGCACTTCCTCAAATGAAATTATCGTATGTATATACAACATGAAACGAATAATGGTATGAAATAAAATGGAATTAAAGAAGATTATATATAAAATATATATCATTAATATCATATTTAATTACAGTGCCATCATAATGGCCACCATGAGAGGTGGTAAGATGTATTTGAACAATCATCGTTTCGTGAGGCGTTAGTTTTCCATCCACAGAAACATTATGTTCATCATCCATTAGATGGAGTTGTGTGTATGTGTAGTTTGAATCCTTCTTATAACAGTATCCTAGTATATTTAGTATACTGGTGTTGTTACAAAAGAAAGGAAATAAAAAGATTTTGGGGGTTGGAGAAGCAAAATAAATGAAGATACTTTAAGAGAAAATTGTTACCTTTAATTTAGGTAACTCACTTTGGTTGGAACCAAAGGACTTCTTGAAATGCTTTCTGCCTAAGGGGAAGCTTCCAGGAGGAGGAGAGGGATGTGGGGAGCTTAGTTGGGCAGAGTTTGGACGAGCCAAGTGGCTTGAGAGGTGTGAGGAAAAGAGAAGGAGGAGTGCCCTTTTATAAGAGGGGTGAGGGGCACCTTTGGAAAAGCTAGAAATATTAATTTATAATAAATTCATATTCGGTTTCCAAAGGCTCCATAGTTGACTATGCAAAGGATGAGGTGTGGATAGGTCGAAAACAACTCATCCAATAGAATTTAGACAGGTTTGGGTACTTATATTAACCTTATCTTTAAGTATTAACTCTAAGTTAATTAGTTTCACTTTTACAATGTCTCTTTGTATTTTTATATAATATGGTTAATAAACTTACTATATACATCCAAGCGACCCCCAAGTGGTCCATTAATGATTAACCTATCATAATATAAGTCTCTTGGCCGAACCTTAGATTTTTAGGAATTTAATATCAATTAATAATATAATATTTGTTTTAAGAACTCTTTTATGTCAATTTTGACACTATTCAATAGTTGATTTTTTGTGAAACTCATAACAGATTGATTACTTCGAACAAAGTCCATTAAATCAATCCTAATATATCATATTAGACTATAAAATTAGTTTAATTCATTAAAAGTTTCATATTATATTTATTTGGGTATTTATAATATCAATTATTTTAATTTTTCACTATTATAGTAATTACTGCATCATCATTGTGTCATAAATAAAATAAATTATTTAATGTCTAAAAATTATAAATAAAATATCACTATGTAGGAAATCTTTTTAGATTTATAATGAATATTTATAATCTAAAATCCAACATATATAACCCTATGTAAAAATTGTTGTTCTAAAAGATATATGCTTGTGTCATTTTTGTATTCATTTTAACTAAATTAAAATAAAGTGTCATTATCACATACAAGTGGATCCATGGGGTCCCAAAATTGACACAAAGATGTCCATGGTCGACCATCTATCAACCAATAGGGTTAAGACACGTTTTTAGGGTAATTTAGTATTATTATAATATTATTTTTTTTAACCCTTATTTACCGGATTTACCCTTAACCATGGTAAATAAAATATTTACCGCAGTAATTATTCAAAATGTCTAAAAATAAAAGTTACCTATTTACACAATTTGAACATCCTGATTCCAAATATGGAATCCATTTTCCTAAATTCAAAACACAGAAGTGGCAGAAATTAATTTAAAATTAATTCCCGCTGTCAAAACAAAAAGCGTGTTTTTAAGAGATAATAACTATCAAAAGATTGACACTTGTTTATGTTCGGTTTAATTGTAAAATTATGTCCAATGACCAACATTATATTAAATGGTAAAAATATATTCTAAATATACTTTAAAACTACTAAAATTCATAATTTATCACTATTAATTATTTTGATTAAAAAAGTTGTTTTTAATTAAAATTTAGTAATTTTCACTATTCATCAAAATATGAAAGTTATCCGAAAAGTACCAAAATTTCACCTTAGGATAAATTCGGTATTCCGAGTCCAAAAATGAAGTCCATTTTCAAATATAAAATATATATAATTTCAAAAATTAGGTATTACTATTCACAACGGCTAGTTTAATTAGTTGTGGTGTGTGTTAGAACTCGAGGTTGCGTACAACACACGCTATCGCATTATTCAAAGGGAAACGTACCGTAGAAGCTTGGGGTGTTACACCCATGGTCTGGTGACAAGCACCCATGCATCTAACAATATAACTGAGGAAATTATTTCACCTAATATGAACAACCATATGGAATATATATATAGAGAAAGAAAGAAACAGTGTAAGACAAATAGATATATGTGCCATAACTCTACGGAAAATAGCGTAAATAGAACAATTATAGAAGTAGAAAAACTATAAAATACAAGTCCAAGAGAAAAGGACTAAAAACCAAATAGCTACTCTAAAAGACAATATGGATGAAATACCACCATCTCACCACCATTTAATGTGAACATCACTCCCTCCCTATAGTGCCTTTCCTTTTCCTACACCGTACGAAAAACAATGGTTTACGCACCACTGAAGAGGTGTGAAGGGTGTGAGCTAATAGGCTGACTAGGATCACGCCCTGGTGTTCAATAACCAGTCTCTGTATAACAATTCATGTATTCTAATTTTATGTGAAAATATGGCATGATAAGTAAAAAAACAATTTTATAGAAAACATGGAAAACATTTCCCCTTTTCACGGTTCTAAACAAAATTAGGTATATAAATTTCAAATAACATTTTTCCATATCACTTTCCACAAGTATAAACATGTATATCGAGGCTAACTCAGAAATCCAAGAAATAAAAAATAGAATCACAGGGTTCACAACACCAAGGAATACTACAGTACGAGGCCACAGACTCCTCATACCATAATAATCAAGTGCATAAAAACTGATCCTACAACACAGGCCTTTTATCATAGGAATACCCCAGGATTAACCCCCCCCCCCCAAATGTCAATATCGGTCCCCCAGAACAATGTGGAAAATTAGAGGAAATCCCCAACACAAACCTCTTTTATAATCATAATACAATGGATGATAGCCTCAAGATAAACCTCACACCTAAGTACCCAAGGAAACCCATGTGCTAATTTTCACAAACCAATTTCAATGCTTTGAAAACCATTAAAACCCATTTTACAATCCATATATCAAAAACTAGGGAAAATCCATTTCTTTTTTAAATCCCTTTTTCAACACACACAAACCAGTCATGCCAATTCTATTTATAAATTAATTTATAAATCATGAAAAATCATTATTATCAACATATCCTAGATATGGGACCGCATAACTCAAAACTCATGTCACATACACCCACAATGGGATCCAAAGTCAACAAAACCCACCAATGTTGATGAAGTCCCTAGAATTAAATCCATGCATCTTAGGATAGATACAAATCTAAACATAAGAAGTTGGCAGAAGATATTAAACCCAGAGACCTTGAATAAGAATATCCTCTGCACCACAACCATTGAAGTAAAAGGCTTCTGAAACAAGATCTCATAATGGATAAAAAAGAAACTAAAAAGGGTACTCAAACAAATATCAATGGATCTGGTACTGTAAAGCTAAATTGTTGTCGTGATCAAAAGCAATGAAGAGCTAGAAATAACACTTACCTAGAGAGATTCACCACAAATACAACAAAGATCCAAAGCCAATCTGATCGATCCGGAAGAAAAGGTACCTGTAAAAATTTTCTATACAGAGTCAAGTGGCGAGAAAAAATGATTCTATAAAGAATGGGCTAAGCAAAGCTACTAAATGCATAAACTAAACCTGGGTGCGGGTGGAGTCACGACGTGTACCCAAGGGTCATGACATTTCATTCACTCTAGATAAGTTACACAAGAACATCCATCATCTCAGGTTAAAATATATATCATTTAAACCCTACATGAAGTGTACCCACCATTTAATATATGTACTAGTTCACAGTTTGATTTCCACTTTCACAACTTATACATTGAAACTTGTACATGATGTGTACCTTAGATACACAGTGTGTACCTGCTTTGTAGCCTGCAGAATGTCAAGAAAACAACTCATAAATACTTGATCCAAAAAGAAAAATATAAAAAGGGAAAAACTTACCATATCATGCTAACAGGGAGTTATAAATTCCCTAGCATAAATACGTTCTGTCCTCAGGAATTCATGTGGAAGATGTAACTCTTAGAAAAATATGAGGACACTGCTCCTTCATCAATGACTCTATTTACAATGTATCATGATAATCTTATCCTTATTTCCATAGAACTCTGACCAAAATAATTGATTTCCCACACAATAAATTCTTCTGAGATTCAACGATCTCAATCGGTTTATCCAAAATAGAATCATCTAGATCTAAATAAATTTAATCTCAACATAGAATGTGAGTAAAATGAGGGTGATTATTTTGAAGTTAAGATATGTGTAAAATATCATAGATGCCCGTAAACTAAATCAAAAAAACCAAATGATAAGAAACTTCTCCATGTTTTTCAGTAATCTCAAATGGAACAATATATATCAGAGCCAACTTTTCCTATTTTCAAAGAAAATAGTGGCCCAAATGAGGATAAACTTTAAAAGAAAACATATTCAACAATAAAAAACTAAAAATAATTATTCCACTAATCTACATGTTATTTATTTTAACTTTGGGATATAACCAAACTTCTTCTGACATCCTGAATCTTTGTAGAAATATCTTGAAATAGACTTGGTCCAACAGAAGCTATATCTCCCACATTTTCCCCACAAACAGTTGCTCTCCACAAGTGACCATACAATTCCTCAAAATGATTAACTCTTATCGATGACCCATAACTATTATTGTAAACAAACTCAACCAATCCCAAATGTTTATCCCACTGTCCACCTAAATATAAGATGCAAGAGCAAAGAATATTCTCCAAGATCTAAATTACACACTCTGTCTAACCATCTGTATTTGGATTGTAAGTTGGGTGCAACTTGATCTGAGTTCCCATAGACTCTTGAATACTTCACCAGAACCCCGAGGTTAACCTTGGATCCATATCTAAAACAACAACAAAAATACTCACACATAACTTCAGGATATTTTTCATGTACATCTTACCTTGATGTTCGACTTTAGTTGTTTCTTTTATTGGAATGAAATGAGAAGACTTCGTCAACCAATAAACAATCACCCAGATAGCATTCTTCCCTCAGGGTGTCTATGCCAACCCAACAAAAAAATACATGGATACCTCATCCCATTTATAGACTAGAAAAATAATAGGATGAGGCAACCCTTAAGGTTTCAAGTTATCTGCCTTAATCTATTTATAGGTTTAATAGTTGGACATATAATCTGCAATGTCACGCTTCATACCTAGCCACTATAATCTTCTTCTAATGTCATAATACATCTTTGTAGTACCTGGATGAATATTCTTTGAGGTGTTATGAAAATAAAACAAGACTAAACTTCTCACAGGTTCTTGTATGACAACTCTCTTTCCAAATTGTAGTATTCCATCTAAAGAAAGAGGCCAACCAGAAACAGTCTCTCCACTATAAAATATTTCTCGGGTCTTCTGAAACCCATCATCCTAATTCTGACTGTATAAGATAGACTCCAAGAGAGATAGTGATAACTAAAGACTAGTCAAGACCATACATAAAATATCCATTTGATTGTCCAAGTGAAACTAAGTGTAAATCCTTATAAGATTTCACACCTTCTTCGATTACAAAATAGCATGTGACGGTACCTTCCTTTTGAGAGAATCTGCCACAACATTCCCTTTCCTCGGGGTATAGGTGATGTCAAAGTAAAATGTCTAAACTTATTCCATCCATTTTCTCTATATGATAATAAAAATTTTACGAGAGAATATATAACTCAATCTCTTATGATCAGAGAAGATTGTGAACTTCTTACCAAAGAGATAGTATCGCCAACATTTAAGACCATGCATGACTGATGAAATCTCTAAATAATGAGTGGGGTATTTATTCTCATACAGGTGAAGATGAAGAAATATTTCAGATACCACATGATCATCATGCATAAGCATGCATCCCAAAATATAACCATATGCATCACAAAACACTTTGTACCCATTACCGGGCTCAAGTAATTTCAGAATAAGAGCTGATGTCAGAATTCGTTTCAATTCATCAAAATAATTCTGACACTTCGCATTCCATGTGAATTTTACCACTTTTTTGGTAAGATTAGTCAAAGGTGATGCCATCTTAGAGAAATCATTTTTGAACAATTCATAATATCTGGAAAGACCAAGGAATCATCGTATCTCAAAGACATTTCGTGGTTCCTTCCATGATAAAATAGCCTTTAACTTTTCAGGATCAAGAGATAATCCATTATTAGAAATTATGTTCCCCAAGAATTTTACTTCTTGAATCTAGAAACTGCATTTCAATATCATTCCATGATGATTGTTACTTTTTAGAATTTCCATAAACAAACTCAGGTGGTGATGGTGCTCCTGCTCAAATTTTGTGTAGACCAGAATATCATCCATGAACACTAACACAATGGTGTCAAGTTATTGGTGGAATATCTAATTCACTAATTCTAAATAAATATAGGTGCGTTAGTCAAACCAAAATGCATCACAAGATATTCATAATGTTTATTCCTACTTCTGAAGGCTATCTTTGGTATATCTGAATCCCAAGCACTGAGATGATGATAAACCGACCAAATATCAATCATCAAGAACCACTATTCTACCTTAAAATGATCAAACAAATCATCAACATGAGGTAAAGGATATTTTTTTAACTTTTACTCGATTTAACATCTGATAGTCCATACATAAATGTAGTGAACCATCATATTTCATTGAAAAGAGAACAATGGCTGGAAAATGTGGAATTCTAGGGAAAATGAAACCTTCTCCAATATTTCATCCAACTGAATCTTGTACTCTTTTAATTCTATTGTTTCCTTATAAAAAGAAGGTATTGATATCGGTTTCATTCCTAGAACCAGGTCAATCATAAACTCTACCTCTCTCTCTAGAGGAAGATTGGAGAAATCATATGGGAAACATCGGGAAAGTTTTGAACGACCATGGGAAAACCATCGGCAGAAGAAACATCATCTGGCTAAAACATAACAACAGACAGTAATCTCTTAAGATCTGATCAGGAAGGCACTGCAAGACCTGATCTTGGATCCCACTCTCCCCAAAACACATGATATCTCCCATCAACCACAATAAATGAAACACACTGATGATAACAATAAACCTTACCTTAGTGAGAAACTATTCAATCCATATTGGTGATGAAGTTAAATAGATCCAGATCAAGAATAAGAAAATCCCTGACTAACTTTGTGTCGGCTATCATTAATAAACAAGAAGGATACTCGAACCCATGATCTTTCCTCCTTCCAAGATGTGTCTCCAAGTCCATTTTGTAGGTCATAAGTTCCATTGGAAGTTTATGCACATCAAAAATGTGTACAAATATAAATGAGTGGGAGGCACCGGTGTTTAATAAATAAATTTCTACTAAATATGAAATTATGATAGTACCTCTCAATGTTGTTGGACCTATATCAACTTCCATTGGACACTCTTCTACTACATGAAAATGATTCACTCCTGAGGACTATTGCTAAAACTATGTAGTCATAGAAGCTTCTTACTGCACCACCATAGCCTTTAGATCTAATAAACTCTGACTATAACAAGGCATAGGAATATCCAGACAGAAAATTTGTATATGACCAACATGCCCACATCTATTTCATGTCATCTCGGGCATAAGACAATAACATATGGTGTTCCCTACCTCTCCACGCTAATATAAATTTAGAGGCACACTTATAGCTACAACGGATTGTGAAGAGGAGGATCGCTGATGAGACCCACATACACCACTTATGTGATGGTCCTACAACTTTCTCTCCTTCCCATGCATGCAACTAAATTTGTCACCAGTTAGAAGAGAAGAGGAAGTAACACCGACCATGCCTGCGAAATTCATCTCTGTATTCATAGATTTTTCCACCATCTCTATATAGGTTGGAAGCTTCAACCTGAACACTAGTGATATGATATTGGGTCGCAAACCTTGTAGGTATTTATGAACCTTTAAAAATTCATTCTTCTCCATGTCGAGAGGAAAATAGAAATGATCAGCAAACTGGTTTTTGTATGAAAATGAAGAACATTCTCCCTACTGAAATGATATGAACTACATATAATTTTTCAAAATCAAATACTCTAGGAAAAACTTCTAAAATAAAAGGGTTTTTAAAACCTTCCCAATCTAAGCCCACATGTCTGTCTGCCCGAACCAAAGAATCTCACCAATGCTTTCCAGAACCCTTGAGTCTGAACCTTCCACACATCACCCTGATATTCCCAGCTACCTTTAGTATGTCAAAGATTTTATCGATAATTTCTATCCAATCCTCCATCTCTTGAGGTTTATCCATTCCTTTAGAGGACAGTGGATTCTCATTCAAGAACTCCCATGATCAATATTTCTCTCCTCATGCTCTTGGTTGTTCCTCAACCACTATGTCCAGAACTTGTGGAACATCCAGATCAATAGAAAAAAATGATAGTATGATAGTATCGATGATATTATTATCTATAAGTGGGTTCCATTGAGGAGAATCAGTTGCACCCTCTTGAAAAACCTGTGGAAGATGTCTCAGAGGCATCCTCCTACACACTAAAACATAAGAATGATCAGAAAAAAAAGAACAAATATCAGTCCAAACAAGAAAACTCATAATCAAAATATTGATATTTTTAAAACAAAAAAAATACTAGAGACACACATCCCAACATCCCATGGAAACTTGAGTCTCGTCACGATAAGAGTCGACCAGGTACATATCACAATATACCTCTCAAGTCCCAAAAATCCTATCTACAATCTAACAGATGTCCCAAGTCATGGAATCTTTATGATAGACTTCCTCTGATACCAAATTATAGTGAACTGAACCAGGTTTTTCTCAAACCCGACACCTGACCTGGTCTGTTACATACCTAAAGTTCATTCTCGATCTCCACGGGTTGGCAATAAGAACTCAGGCATCGAATGAAAAAACTAAGGGAATGGTTTCGCCTAGCCTGAACAACCACATGGAATACATATATATAAATATATATATATATATATATATGTAGTGGATGAATAACAAATATATATTCCATAATCATAGGAAAAATGGGGAAAATAGAACAACTGTAACAGTAGAAAAAACTCCAAATCCAAGTCTAACTGCAAATTATTAAACCCAAATAGTTACTCGAAACGATGGTAGGGATGAACTCCCACAATCTCACCACCACATACCTAACTAGGTGACACAAACCTCTTAACCGCACTTCGGTGTTTTTCCTTTCCCTACACTAGAAGACAAACAATGGTCTACACACCGTTGAAGAGGTGCGCAGGGTGTGAGATAATAGGATTAGTAGGATTCCACCCAGGTGTTCCATAACCAGTCTCTGTATAACAATTCATGCATGCTGATTTTAAGTGAAAAAATGGCCTGATAAGTAGTAAATTAGTTTTATAGAAAAAAATATTAAACATATCCCTTTTCCATAGTTCTAAACAAATTCAGGTATATCAATTTCAAAGCACATTTTTTCATATCACCTTACACAAGAATATACATGCATGTCAAGGATAACTCAGAAATCCATGCAATAAAAAAATTTAATATAAATACCACAAAATCAAGGAATACTACCTGACTAGGCCACAGACTACTCCTTCTAGAATAACCAAGTGAACAAAAACTGATCCTAGAACACTGGCCTAGGAAGCAGAGGAATGCCCCATGAATAAACCCCCTGAAATGTCAATATTGGTCCCCTAGAATAATGGGCCTTGAAAATAGATGAAATCCCTAAGATATAACTCCTTTATAGTAAAAAAATGGAATTTGGACTCAAGATAAACCTTCCACATAAGTACCCAAGGTAACCCATGTGATCAATTTCACAATCAAATTTCAATGATTTTCAAGCCATTTAGAACCATTTCACAATCCATTTATCAAAAATCATAGAAAAATCATTTCTCTTTTAAAACACTTTTTCAAAATATGCAAATGAATCGGGCCAGTTCCTTTTATAAATAAATTAATAAACCAAGAATAATCAATCTTATCAATAAAGGCTAGAGATGGAATCACATACCTCAAAACTCAGGTCGCAAACACCCGCAATAGGATCCAAAATCAACAAAACCCAACAAATTTGACGAAGGACCTAGAATAAAATCTTGAATCTTAGGATTGATTTAAATCAAAACATTAGAGGTTTTTGAAGAGAGGAAACTAAGTGACCTTGAACAAGAATGCATGCTCTACCACAACCAATAAAGGAAAAGGCCTTCATAATGATATCTCAAAATGGATATAGAAGAAACTGAGAAGAATAATTCAACTTAGATAAATGGGTCATGTACCAAAAAGACAAGGAGTTTCTACGATCAAATGATATATAGAACCAAAAAAGAACACTTACCTATAGAGCCTCACCACAGACGCAACAAAGATCCAATGTCGATCGAATCAACCCAGAAGGTAAGGCACGTCTAAAAATAACCTTATAAGTGTATTGGGTCAACAGAAATGGAGTCTCAAAATAATATTCCACAAAAAACATCCAAACATGTGACTTAAACCAAGTAATGTGCCGAGTCACAACTTTTAACTAAGGTTCACATTGCGTAGTCTATGCTGGATATGTTGCATCAAAAACCCCATTTCCTCGTGTTAAAAAATATGTCATTTAAACCTTACATGATTTGTAACCACCATTCATGATATGTACTAGTTCACAGGATGATCTCTCCTTTCATGACATGTACACAGAAACTTGCACACAATGTGTAACTCATTTACATAGGGTTTACATGCTCTACATCATACCAAAAGTCCATAAATCAACTCCTAAATATCGAACCCAAAAGGGGTCTTTGGAAAGGGGCAAACATACCCGATAAAGGTAATGGGATGTTATAGCTCAGTTTACATAGCCTCTTCTAATTTATCTAATATTTTGATTAAGAAAACTTGTGGTGCATGATCATTGTTCCTTTTATAGGTGCACCCTATATTCATACAAGCGTTATTGGTACTTAAATTTATTGGTGTTTAACATTTATCTTATAATAAATTCTCTTGATGTGACATCCATAACATATAATTACTGGCTATGTGTCCACCCATCTTTCACCTTCCTTACATATCTTCAATATCATTTGAATTACTCCTCTTAGGTAGATTCTTCAGTACTTATTCATGAACATCTACCAAAAATTTAATTCTATTGTCACTATCTTATATTAATTCAATTTTAGATTCTAGATTTATCCATTATTTCTTGAAAGACATGATCATGGTGAAATATTACATGACGTAGAAAATAAAAATACAATCAAAGCATAAATTTTCATTATTTTTATTCATATCATCTTTCTTTATTAATATATTAAGAATTTTTTATTCTATATTATCTTACAAGTCACTCATCAAGGAAAATATTTATACATTCTTCACCTACTTGGCTTTCTATAGTGGAATCATTTTATTTAAAAAATATTTTTTTTTGGTACATACCAAAACTCTTTTTATTAGTGAAAAAATCTACAGAAATAATCATAGAAAATATATAATTATTCAATTATATTTTTGAATGAAGGGTTACAACGTGATTTTAAGTATAATTATCTACAAAATACAAATCAATGATTGTAATGTCAATTGTCTTTGTAAGACTAGGTATATAAAATTAAAAACATGGAAATATAATAAAAAACATTAATTCATATTTCATAAGATCTCATAATTTTATTTGAGCTCCTATATCTTCATAGGATAACATGGGGAATAAATAGACAAAAAGGATGAGATAAAAACCCCATTAGTGGAATAAACATATGAATAAAGCACAATACATGGGTTAGAAGGCATATTGTGATGACATAAAAAGGAATGAACCATGAATAAACATATGTAACCATAATATGTAGAACATCAGATCATATAATCATCACAACACCGAAATGTAGAATCATTATGTAACATGACATAAACATTATTCATGGCTAACCACCAAGACTATATCACATCGTGGAGAAAGTTACATAATGGATTATATTTACTCCCAAATCCCATACATGAAGTCCCATGAGACTAAAAATCACAATTAATTGGAGATCAATATGGGTGCACACATCCTAATGAAATTAAAATATATAGAAATAATGGTTAGGTAACATTGTAAATGTGTCTCTTTAACAAGGTTTATCGAACAGAATAAAGGAGGTTTTTTAAGATAAAGGCATAATTGTATTAATAAAACTAAAAATGAACTTATATAGTTTTTTCATTCTAAAAGGGTGTGATTATAGGAAAATATTTTTTGATTAAAACAATTTATGGAGTGAACTTGAAAATGGATATGAAATAAATAAGTTCCCTATAATCAGGCTCGATTATCGAAAGGAATTGAGAAAGAAACCTTATAAAATGTGTATTTAAACATCAAATAAGGATGAATTGATCAAGAAAAATATTTTTGGAACATATAAAAAGAATGTATCTGAAGTACATAATAATAATTTATAAATATATTTTGGTAAATTTAGAGAAATCATAACCCAAATTTAATTTGGATGTTTGGAGAGATCCCTCATCTTATGTCTGAAAGCGTTATACACTTGCACTTAATGTCCTAGATAATCAAATTATTTGCATTACCTACTTAATTAAAATTATATTATATATTTTCATTATTTATTATAATTTTATTAATTTTATTAATTTCCATTTGGATTATTTATAATGTTTAATTTCATCATTTTGGAAGTGTTCATTTCATGGTTTTCTAATCGATTCCCTTATGTAGAATTATGGGAGCTCTTCTCAAATGGAAGAAAAACTACAAAAGTGGAATGAAAGGGTATTAATATATTTATATAATTTTAATTGGAACTATATTTCATTTTTTATGATATTTTGATGATTAATTTGATTAAAAGGTAATGAAAAATGTTCAGTTTATTTTGGTGGTTTTTTATAATCACGAATTAGTTTTGTTTTATTATTTAAAATTACATATATATACTATAAACATAAAATTATGAATGTTATAAAATATTTTTTAAAATATTTCTTAGCATTTATAATGGTTTTATGACCAAAGTTGAAGGTGGTAACGGAAAATGAAAAATCATCGTCAACGAAGGCGGTGAATCGACACATCACGGATGATATTTCCATTTTAAAGATAAAATGGGAAGAGAATTGAATTGATGATGGATATTACATTTAAAGAGTAAAAATTTATTATATGTATGATATTGGAGTTATCATGTCTCTCTATATTGGAGAGTTGAGGGAAGGATAATAAAAAAATTAAAAGAGAAAGGAGGATTTTACCACTTGAATATCGTCTCCTTGAGAACCTCCTTAAATAACATGGAAATAGTCTTATAGTGAGAAACTAAAGACAAAGACCTGGGTAATAGAATTGGGAGAGGAATTGGGAAGAATATTAGAAAGATAAAATTCTATGATTGTGTGAGGATAAAGGGTGGTGAGGGTGGTATTTATAACAGGATGGGTATTTGTTTTATTTTATTAATTTGATTATTATTTTAGATCAAGACTATCAATAGTTTTGATTCCTATGAATTAATGAAGTAAATTCTTAAGGATAGTTTCAACAAATGGGTTCTTACCTCATCAATGCATCATCAATGACACAATAATTCAGGTATTTGTTAAACACCGTAAATTATCATATTTCACTATTCACCAAAAATTCAACTATTTTAGATGAAACACAAAATTCACCCTAACAATTTTTCGATGTGTAGATTTAAAAAATGGACTCCATTTTATGAAAATAATTTTCTAGATATAGGAAATTTCATTTTTAATAAAAATCATCCTTTACTCAGAAAATATTTATTTTAATATTGTAATTGATTTTATGACATTTTAAAAAATTAATTAACGTCTCATTAAATTTTATTATAATTATAATACAAAAAAAATTCAAGAATCTATTTTGTTAAAATAAATTAAATTTTAAATAATTACATTAATTATAAAATTATAAATAATTATTTATGTTTCACAAAAATTCCAACACTTTGTATAACATTTTTAAAACATTTATTTTCATATTCCGTGATATAAATATATCATATTTTCATTTATAAGATATATATATATATTATTTATACATTCATAGGTGAGATTACAATTCTAATAACTAGATTACTAATGGTCATATTACTATTCAAATGGTTAGGTTACTATTCTATTAATCTAGGTTTTTTAATTTCTATATATACCTCTTATTTCATTCATTCTACATTAAAATATATATTCTCTCAATGTAATATATATATTCATATTCAAAATTAGTATTACATTACTAACATTATGTTTTATTACTACATTTATTGTCAATGGGATCATTCTAGTGGGTTGATAATATACAGATTTTCAATTTTTATTTTATTATTTTATATTTATTGCCCCATTGTATTATTTGGAATTATTATTGGTTATATTGTTTAATAAAGTATCATTATTAATTTATGAGAATAATGTTTTTATTGGGTTCTATATGTGATGTATGTAAATTATACTACATGAAATACTTATAAAAAAAGAAATTTCATTGATAGAATTTTGGGTTGTTACATTCTATTCATTCCACAAAATGACATGTTATTTCAGAACTATATATCCAGGTTTCCAAACCACAAACAACGTGAATGGGGAAAAAAATATTATTCTTTTCACTTTTATAGAATTTAGGATAGAATTTTTTTCATTATTTTTTTTAACATTAATCTTTTGGGATATATTTGGGTTTATTTTTTACTTGGAAATTTTTATATCTACACATGGTATATATGAGGGTTTACCATCTTTTTCATATATCTATATTATTTAAAATATTTACCTTTTTCAAGCACTATTTTTCAAAACAGATTTAGTAAAAATAGAGTTTCCACATCAATGTGAAACCTTGTTCCATGGGAATTCCATTGAAGGGTCTCTAGAGGATCTCATGCTATATTGTACACCATTTTGAGTCTCCTTATAAGAAAAACACATCCATATAATTTTTTTAGTATTCTATATTTATGTATATTCATATTTTCCAACATAGGTGGATTTTAGATTCTTTAGTATTACTTATAACTCAATACATTTCATAACAAGAATTTTTTACTTTTCTTCAAGTGATTTCTCCCTTACCATATAATACTTCCTCATATTCATTATCTGATTATCTTGCATTTTGATTTTCGAAATAACCAAATTATCTTACGGTGAATTTTTGGTACTTTTATAAAAACATTCAATTTTTTATGAATACTGAAAAACACTGTGTTATTCGTTAAAACCGAATATTTTATTTAAATAATTTTTTATTTTATTTTGATTTATTTCAGTTAAAAAGAGATACATAATACCTATATAAGTTCAATTTCATTCATTGGAGTCATTTTATAATATGTTTATATATATAAATATTATATTGAACTTTTTACCGTCTTTTACCCACCTCCTAGGAGCATTTGAAAATTCGCATAAAAATTAATTTTACTAATTCTATGAGTTGAAATTAAAAAACCCGAGAGACACGTTTGATATTAGTATGTAAAATGTGGTTCAATATGATGAAAATAATTTTGGGTGAATAGCAACTTTTGAATTTTATTTACCACGGTAAAAAAGTAAATATGGTAAACAAGGGTAAAAATGATATTATAATTACCCGAACACATGTATTAATTCCATTAGATAATTTTAATTCGACCAAAAACAAACTTAGTAATAAAATATGATCCCCTTTGGTCCACTTGGATTACATTAGGACATTTATTTTTTTTTATTTAAAGAAGAGTAAAAAGAGTTAAAATCAAAGTTTAATAACTAAACCATTTTTAATATAGGGTTATACATAAGATAAATTTGACTATAAATATTAATTAGAAATATAAAATGATTTCCAACATAATGGTATTTTATTTATAATTTTTATACATTAAATAATTAAATTTATTGATGACACAATGATGATTCATTAATGACCTTATTAGTGAAATATTACAAAAATTGATATGATAAATATCCAAATAAACCTAATTTCATACTTTTAATGAATTAAATTAATTTTATAGGTTAATATGACATGTTATGGTTGATAAAACGAATTTTTTTCAAGGTAATATTTTTTTATGAATTTAAAAAAAACATAATACCAAATAGTGTCAAAATTGACATACAAAAGTTTTTAAAACAAATATTATATTATTAATTGTTATTATATTCTTTAAAATCTATGGTTCGGACAAAGGTCTTAAATAATATTATAAATTACATTAATTAACCACTTGTTATTTTGATAGTTTAAAGTATTATTATGAACCATATAATATAAAAATACAAAGAGACATTTTAAATATCAAACTATTTAACTAAGAGTTAAATCAAAATGATAAGGTTAATATGACGACCTAAACCTATCTAAAACATATTTTTTGAGAGGTTTTTGACTCTTTACCACCTTAGTGGATAAATAATTCTTTTTGGAGCCATTAGAAACCGAAACTGATTTTTATAGAAAATAATGTTTCATGATTTTCTAAAAGTGACCCTCACCTCTCTTATAAATGGGAACTTTCCCTTCTCTCAAATTCACACCTTAAAAGCCATTTGGATCAGCCAACCCCTACCCAAATATCCTACCAACATTTCTACCTTCATCCTAGAGTCATTCCTTTAGTCATAAATCCTACCTAAGAAGCCCTTTGGATCAAATAAATAGGAAGAACCCAAAGAAGAGGTAAAACTTTCATCACCACTTTCATGTTCTTTTCTTCTTCCACTTCATCTTTAATTATTGTTTCAATTATAAAATAATAAATCTAGTATATTTTATATACAGTTATTTTATTATAAAAATGATACAACCATATTCATTATTCTATCCATCATATAAATGACAAAGTCACCATACGTGCGTATGTACAGATTACTGTCTCCAGGTTGTGGTGTAGTTTGTTATTCAAATACTTCATCCTTTGGATGGGTATAATAATGAGTATAAATGATTTAAATAATAAATATAACATTATAATTATTCTTTATATATGATATACCATCCAATTATATATTATTTTAATATCAAAAAAATGATATTGTCGCTCGTGTGTACGTACAGATTACCGTCTCCACGAACGCGATGAGATTCATTCCCCATCATATCCATTCATGGATAATTTTCATTTGATGATTAAAAATACTGTTTAAATACTTAATATCATTGTGAATATGAATAAGATACATCCTATCCATAACAAACATTACTTACATAACAAATCATATAATGCAAAACGATTCATTTAACACATGAAACGATGATAATACCAAAATATTATTAACAAAGTAATATTAGAAGATCATATATGATATCATATTTACTTATATGGTTCTTGTATAATTTAATAAAAATTATTTAACTATTATAAAATAGGTTAACGTACCCTCGACCAAGGAAAAGTACAAGGTAAGGGTTAATTTCACAATCTTTTTATTATCCGAGGTTATTTTTACGTAAGTATCTACTGGGACCTCCTTATCATCCACATCCATGTTTCATAAAAATGTATTCCAAAAAAATTTAATCTTTACTAAACTATGGGTTAAAGTCATTTATACCCTTGTTTGACTTTTTATAAATGGTTTAAAAAACCTTCTATCATTTTCCAAACAAGGTACCTTATGACTTTTTCGACAAAGAATTATTTTTAACTTATACGGTGGGAGTGGCTATTTTCTGCCATTATAACATCATCAAAGCTTACCTTACAAGATTATAAGAATATCTTCAAAATAAATGTTTTATTTCACATTTAAATGATTTAAAAATAGAAAGAGATATTTCTCTAAAAAAAGTTTTGTTTTCCTCTATGTCAACATCCATTGATGGGTTGTAAGTTTATTTGAAGTTGATTTATTATGATAAAAAACTTCCATAATTTATTGAAGGTTTTGTAATATGTTTTAATGTGTATTTTTTATTTTTATACCATTCATGGTTTATGGATAAGTATTGACATTTTGTATGTTGTTTTTAATATGAATTTTTATGTTATGTTTAAACCTTTTCATATGAGGAATGCATTGGACTTAGTAAGTAATGGGTGGAGCCCGCTATAGCTCCTCGATGAATCGGTAGGTCTAATGAGACAAAATAGTGTCTTGCAATATGGACATGGAAAAATATTATTTGTAGTATTGGAATAAGGCCTTGACTATGTGGTTATGAAATCTGACATTATGCATTCCATCATTATGAAAGTGGTTATTGATATTGCATGTGATTATTAGACTAGTAGGATACCCATGTGAATAAGTAAATGGAATTATTTGATTTTATCTTTTCTATATTATTCTTATGTTCAAGTTTAAAAGAATTTTTTTTAGTTTTACATTGCCTTAAATGTTTATGCTTATTATTGAAAGTTTTGGCTATATTGTTCTCCTTAATGAGCATCTGAGCTCACCCCTTTCTATGTTTTATTTTTTCCAAGATGTGAAGAAGTATATTATGATTAACCTGTAAGGATAGTATAAAGGATATGAGTGTGGCCTATGTAGACTATGTTTTTTAAGTTTTTTATTTTATAATGTCATGTAATACTTATGAATGTATCTAGTATTTCCAATGCTACTAATCTAATCGGTCTTTCGAGACTTGATCTTTTGTAATCATGCCAATTTTATTTAATAATGCACTGACTCTGGGTAACTAGGTTCAGGGCAATATAGTTGGTATCATAGGATGTTTAGTAAAAACCGTGGAAGCTAAATTTATAAAAACTCTGATTATAGAACATTACCCTAAGATAGACTTTGAGGATTAGTATAGAAGAACTACCTATAATTTTGGTACTATGGATATTTTTTGAGTTTTTCAAGAAATACAACCATGTCTAGATATGAGCAGGTAGAGGCGTCTCTGGCACAGATGTACCTATGCGTAAAACCTTAAAACACCAATTTGAGCTAGACTCGAACGGGAACTAGTGCACGACAACGTGCCTTGCTATACTCTTGGTTACAACAATCCCAGGGGATATGATTACGATAATTTTAATTTTCTTTACAAAACATTATGAAGGGTTTATGAGTATATACTTACTCAAAGAAAACATTTTTATGATTATGTATTATATCCATAAATTGTTCAATTTATGTTATGTTTTTAACAAGTTTGTGATTATGTATTTTGATTCATAAACTAATCTACTGTATGTCATTGTTTAGAAATGTGGCCATGTGTAAGGAATGGAAACCATATCAACGAATGTAATCCATATAGGGATTTCCCTCCTACTCAAGATAATTATCGTGGATATGGTGAAGAAACTGGTGCTGATCATCTTATCACCATACTGGAACAACTCACTCAGGTTATGAATAACAACCTTACTTGTATGGAGCACCCGGATCCACAACGTGGAGGATCAATGTTAGACCGCTTCATGAGGAGACAACCACCAACATTCAATTGAAGTAAAAATCCATTAGTAGCTAAGAAATTGATATATTCATGTGAGAAAATATTTCATGCTTTGGGGAGTAGCGAAAGGGAAAAAGTTGTCATGGCAGTTTATCACCTCACGGGAGATGCAGATCAATGGAATTCATTAATCCAAAACACAAAGGAAGATGAAGAAGTATCAAAATTGGATTGGAGGGAGTTTAAATAGATTTCATGGAAAAATAATTTCCTCGTGACCATAGAAAACATATGTCAAGATAATTTCTGAGTATAAGGAAAAAAGAAAATGAGAATATCGCAAATTATGAGGCTAACTTTACAAGTTTAGCAAGGCAAGCGGTAGATTAAAAAAATAACCCAAGAAGTAATATTGATCGTTTATTCAATGGGTTAAAACCATTTCTCCGTTAAGAAATAGTCTCAAAATCCTTCTCGTTATACAAAGATATTGTCTTATGTGCTATCAAGATAAAAAAATAATTCTCGAAGTCTTATGACTTTAAAGAAAAGAAAGTGAAGAAGATATCTTCTGAACACTCTAGAAATGGAAATAAGGATAAGAAAGGGAAATTTGAATATTCATCCTATATTAAATTTGGTAAGAAACACCCCAGTACTTTCCTGAAGTGAATGGGAGTCTGTTACAAGTGTGGTAAAAAAGGCCACCCAGATCATGATTTCAAGGGGAAGAAAGAGGTTTCCAATGGTCAATGCTAAAATAATAGAGAAAAGGGTAATTGTGCAAATGAATTTCTTAATAACTAAGGGAACTTACCTCAAAAAATACCAAGGGATCAAGGCCAAGATTATGCGATCACTACTACTGAGGTTGAAGCTCTGAAAGATATGGTGGAAGGTAATTTAATGGTTTCTTCAAGTTTAGCAAATGCTTTATTTGATTCTAGATAATTGCATTGTTTCATATCTTCCCATTTTGATAAGAAAATTATATATTTTCAAATTTACATAACAAGGGAGTTTTCAGTCAAAACACCTAAGGTATGTACCATTGCAATAAAGTTTTGTGAATCAGTTCCCATTAGGGAATATAAATGTTCTTTATCTACTGATCTCATTATCATACCCATGATTGAATTTGATATAATCCTCGGTATATATTGTCTTTTGGACCATTATGCAAAAATTTATTGTAAGAAAAAGGAGGTTACAATTTTTGATGATGATGAAGAGTACCTTATCTTTAGAGCAAAAACGTCACCATCTGATTCTTATCTCGATCCACCCCCAATAGCTCTACTAAATTCAATAATTGGGGAGGATGAGTATGAAATAATTATGGGAGATGGAACGAATTTTGGAATAGAGTACGTACCTATTGTACAAGAATATGTTGTTGTGTTTCCAGAGGATTTACCTAGACATCCTCTAGAATGAGAAATTGAGTTTTACATTGATTTTCTTATTGGTTCAAGGCCTATATTGAAGACCCCTTATAGAATGGCCATTGTAGAATTAGTGGAACTAAATAAAAAACTAGAGTAATTAATTAATAAGGTATTTATTCACCCTAGTGTTTCTCCTTGGGGAGCCCCTATCCATTTTTTTAAGAAGAAAGATGGAATTATGAGGTTGTGCACCGAATATAGGGAGATCAATGCTATAACAATAAAGAACAAGTATCCTCTACCTTGCATTGATTATTTATTTGACAAACTTCATGAAGCTCAATATTTTTCAAATATTGACCTTCAATGTAGATATCATCAGTTGTGTGTGAAAAAGGAAGTCATTCTGAAAACAGCATTTCAAACCAGGTACGGGCATTACGAGTTTACAGTAATGCATTTTGGGATGTCTAATGCACCCTCTATTTTCATGGATCTAATGAACCAAGTTTTCTAGGAATATCTTGATGACTTTTTAGTGTTATATATTGATGATATCCTAGTATACTCAAAAATATATGATGATCATGAAAATCACTTGCGAACCACTCTGAAAACCATCAGAGAAAATGAATTATACGAAAAGTTTAGAAAGTGTGAATTCTGGATTCAAGAGATTTCTTTTCTTGGTCATATTGTCTCTATGGATGTAATATCTGTAGATTCTTCAATGACCAAGGAAATCCAAGAATGTCCAGCACCGATGAGTATAACTGAGGTATGCAGTTTTATTTTTCTTGCAGGTTATTATCGGTGTTTTCTCCAGAATTTTGCCCAATTGGCTAACCCATTAACCAAGCTCACACGTAAAGGGGTTAAATTTGTTTGGAAAATAGAGTGTGAAGAATGTTTTTAAGAACTTAAGAGAAGATTATTCAATGCTCTTATCTTTAATCTACTATCAGGGAAATATGGGTTTGTTATTTATAGTGATGGTTTAAAGAAAGGACTTGGTTGTATCCTTATGCAGAATGATAGATTTATTGCCTATGCATCACAGCAGCTAAAAATTCATGAGCAAAACTATCCTACTCACGATCTTGAGTTAGTAGTTGTAATTGTTTCCTCAAAGATGTGGAAAAATTATCTCTATAGTGAAAATCTGAGATATTTACCGATCACAAGAGTTTAAAGTATATTTTCTCACAAAAAGAACTCAACATGAGGCAAAGGAAATGGCTTGAACTACTCAAGGATTATGATTGCACAATACACTACCACCCGGGAAAGGAAAATAAGGTGGCAGATGAGTTAAGCAGAAATGATCATAGAGTTTTGAACAATATGAGAGATTAAAGGGATCATATTTTCATGGATCTAGTGAAAGTGTAAATGGGATAATATTACAATGGACTTTTTCATGGGGCTACCAAAGACTCCTACAAGTAATGATGCAATATGGTTCATTATTGATTGTCTTACCAAGTCTGTACATTTGCTTTCTATAAGAGATGATTTACCACTTGAACATCTATCAAGACTATATATTAATGAATTTGTAAGACTTCATGTAGTACCCTTATTGATTGTTTTGGATCATGATCCCTAATTTACATCAAGACTCTAGAAAAGAATTGAGAATTCCATGGATACTGAACTTCGTTTGAGCACTGCCTACCACCCTCAAACTGATGGCCAATTATAATGGACTATTAAAACCTTATAAGACATGTTTATATCTATCTCACATGACATTCAAGGTATGTGGGATCATTATTAACCTTTGGTAGAATTTTCCTTTAACAATATCTTCCATTCATGTATTCAGAAGGCACCATATGAAGCGTTATATGGAAAGAGATGTCGCACAACAACTTTTTTGGATGATGGTGGTGAAAGAATACTCGTAGGCCCAGAACTTGTTTAGGAAACAATGGAAAAGGTAAAGGTTATCCAAACCCCCATCAAAGAAGCACAAAGTAGGCAGAAGATCTATGCTGATAACCGAAGGAACAATTTTGAATTTCACGTAGGAGATCATGTTTTCCTGAAGGTATCTCCATGGAAGGAAGTTATACAATTCTATAAGAAGGGTAAACTAAGTCCCAGGTACATCGGACCTTTTGAAATTCTAGAACAAATTGGGGTTGTAGCTTACAATTAGGCAATGCCGCCAAGTGTCTCCAAAGTCCACGATGTGTTCCACATATCACTGTTGAGAAAATACATTCTTGACTCAATGAATGTACTCACCATTGAAGAAATTGAACTAGAACCTGATTTTTCTTATTGTGAAGATCATGTCAAAGTTCTTTATATAATAGAAAAAGTTCGGAAGAAATGTAAAACTCATCTGGTAAATGTTTTATGTAGAAACCAGAAGATGGAAGAGGCAACATGGGAACCAGAGGAACATATGATGAAGAGCCACCCGAATGATTTTGTGCAGTAGTATAATAGAAATTTCTAGGAAGAAATTAATAGAATGAGGGAAGTATGTAACACCCCACGCTTCTACGGTATGTTTCCCTTTGAATAATGTGATAGCTTTTATTGTATGCAGCTTCAAGATTCTAACACACCGCGACCAATCAAACTAGTTGTTACGAATAGTAATACCCAATTTTCAAAATTTTATTAATTTTATCTTTCAAAATGGACTTCATTTATGGATTTTTAATATCAAAATTATCTTATGGTGAATTTTTGGTACTTTTCTGAAAGCATTTTATTTTTTGAGAAAATAGGGAAAAACACTGTGTTATTGGTTAAAACTGAATTTCTTATTTCAATAATTATTTTGTTTATTATAATTTATTTTTGTTCCAAATAGATACAAAATAACTATATAAGTTATATTTAATTCATTGGAGTCATTTTACAATGAGTTTAGATATATAAAAATTATATTGAACTTTTTACCATCTTTTACACACCTCTTAGAGCATTTGAAAATTCACATAAAACAAAATTTTACCACTTCTGTGAGCTGAATTTAAAAACTTATAGAGACATTGTTGATATTAGTATGTAAAATGTGGTTCAATAAGATGAAAATTATTTATGGTGAATAGTATATTTTGACTTTTATTTACCACGGTAAAACGTAAATAGGGAAATTAACAGTAAAATGATATTATAATTACAAAACAAAATGCCCTAATTCTATTGGATAAGTTTAATTAGACTAAAAACAACCCTAGAAATAAAATATGATCCCCTTTGGTCCACTTGGATTAAATTAGGACATTTAATATTATTTTATTTAAGGAAGAGTTTAAAGAGTTAAAATCAAAGTTTAATAACTAAACCATTTTTAATATAGGTTTATACATAAGATAAATTAGAAGATAATATTCCTTAGAAAGATAAATATATTTCATAAATAATGGAATTTTATTTATAATTTTTAGACATTAAAGAATTAAATGTATTTATGACACAGTGGTGATGTCGTAATTACCTTATTAATGAAAGATTAAAATAATTGATATTATAAATATCCAAATAAATATAATTTGAGACTTTTAATAAATTACATTAATTTTTTATGTTAATATGACATATTAGGGTTGATTAAATGAATTCTTTTCGAATAAATGACTCTGTTATAAATTTAAAAAAACAAAATACTAAATAGTGTGAAAATTGACATAAAAGAGTTTTTAAAATAAATATTAAATTATTAATTGTTATTCTATTCCTAAAAATGTTTGTTTCGGCCAAAGGGATTAAATAATATTATATGTGTCATTAATGAACCACTTTAGGATCTCATGGATGTTTATATTATGTTTATTAACAATATAATATAAAAATACAAGACATGGTAATTGTCAAACTATTTAACTAAGAGTTAAATCTAAAATATAAGGCTAATATGATGACCTAAACCTGTCTAAAACCTATTGGTTGAGAGGTGTTAGACCCATACTCACCTTATAATTTAAATAATTCAACTTTGAGCCATTAAAACACGAAAATTATTTTATTATAAAATAATATTTCATGCTTTTCCTAAAGTGACCCTCACCTCCCTTATAAAAGGGAACTCCCTGTTATCTGAAATTCACACCATCAAAGCCATTTTTATCAGCAGCCCCCTGCCCAAATATCCTCCCAACTTTCTCCCCTTCATCCCAGAGGCCTTTATTTAGTCATAGATCCATCATATGGAGCCCTTTTGATCAAATCAAAAGGAAGAACCTGAAGAAGAGGTAAATATTCCATCACCTCTTTCAAGTTCTTTTCTTCTTCCACTTCCTCTTTCTTTATTGATTACATTATTACATAATAATTCCATAATATTCTATATACTATTATGTTATTATAAAAATGGTACAATAATATAAATTATTCTATCCATCCTATAAATGAAAAAGTCATCAAACGTGTGTACGTACGGATTACCATCTCCTCATCATGGTGTAGTTTGATATTCAAATACTTCATCATTTGGATGGGTATAATAATGGGTATAAATGATGTAAATAACAAATATAAATTGATAATGATTATTTATATATCATATAACATCCAATTCAATGTGATTTTAATATCAAAAGAATGATATTGTCGCTCATAAGTACGTACGAACTATCGTCTCCACGAACGCGAGAAGATTCATTCCTCATCATATCCATTCAAGACTAATTTTCATTTGATGATTAAAAATGATTTTTAAAGACTAAATATCATTATTAATATGAATAAGATAAATCCTATCCATAAAAACATTACTTACATAACAAAGCAGATAAATGAAAAGGAATCTGTTAACACCCGAAACGATGATAATATCAAAATATTATTAACAATGTAATATTAGAAAACCATATATGATATCATATTTACTTATATGGTTATTGTATAATTTAATAACAATGACTTACCTATTATACAGGAAGTTAAATTACCCTAGACCAAGGAAAATTACAAGGTAAGGGTTAATTTCACAATCTCTTTATTATTTGATGTTGTTTTACGTAACTATCTACTAGGACATCTTTATCATCCACATCCATGTTTCTTAAAAATGTATTCCAAAACATTTTTACTATTTACTAGACTATAAGTTAAAGTCATTTATACCCTTGTTTGACTTTTTATAAATTTTTTGAAAGGAATCATTCCATCATTTTCCAAAAATGTTACCTTATGACCTTTTTGACGGAATTAAGCTAAGAATTTTTTTCAACTTATACGGCGGGAGTGGCTATTTTTTACCATTAAAACATCGTTGAAGCATCCCTTACAAGATTACAAGAATATCTTCAAAATAAATGTTTTTATTTATATTTATATGACTTTTATATGATATCAAAATAGAAAGAGAAATTTCTAAAAAAATTGATTTTATCTATGACAACATCCTTTGATGGATTGTAAGCTTATTTGAGGTTGATTTATTATGATACAAAACTTCCATATTATATTGAAGGTTTTGTGATATTTTTGAAAATGGATGTGTTATTTTTATACCATTCATGGTTTATGGATAATTATTGACATTTTTTATGCTAGTTTTAATACAAATGTTTATGTTATGTTTAAACATTTTCATATGAAGATTGCATTAGACTTAGTAAGTGGTGGGTGGAGCCCGCTATAGCTCCTTGATGCATCAGTTGGTCTCATGAGACAAACTAGTGTCCTGGAACATGGCCTTGACAAAATATTATATTTAGTCTTGGCATAAGGCATTGACTAAGAGGTAATAAAGTCTAGCATTATGCATTCCATCATTATGAAAGTGGTTATTGATATTGCATGTGATTATTTGACTAGTAGAATATCCACGTGAATATGTAAAAGGAATTATTTTATTTTATCTTTTCCATATTATGCTTAAGTTAATATTTAAACGGCTTTTCTTTTAGTCTTAGATTGACTTAAATGTTTATACTTATTTATGAATGTTTCCTCTATATTGTTATCCTTACTGAGCATCTGAGCTCACCCATTTCCATGTTTTATTTTTCCTAGGATGTAAAGAAGTATATTATGACTGACCTACAGGGATAGTATATGGGATATGAGTGTGGCCTATGGAGACTATTGTGGTATTTTTTCATTTTATAATGTCATGTAAAAATGATAAATGTATCTACTATTTCCAAGGCTACTAAACTAATCGTTCATTCGAGACTGGATCTTTTGTGATCATGCCAGAGTTATGTAATAATGCACCGACTCTGGATAACTAGGGTTGGGGAATTACATAAAATTTAAATATAGATCTATTTATGGTATTATTTACAAGATTAGGCCATGATGTGTAAAAAATTCTCCTTGTTTTTCCAGTTATAATATTGGCCCATATATTTTTCACTAATAATATTATTATCAATTATAATATGGTTGTAAAGGATTATTAGGTACCCGTCTATTTTCACTACACTTTAGAGGGGTTTAGGTATTTTACTAAAACAATTTCAATTTCAAGTACCCCACGGAACATTAAATATCCTACTACAAATTAATATCCCAAATTTTCATGAAAAATATTAAATCTAGATATATATCATATCTTAAAGATGTATATCACATTATTGATGAATATATATCTACTTCCTCAAAAAGTCCGTGAATTAAACTACCATAAAATAATTTACAGGAGTATATGAAAACGCTCACCAGTTTTAGATGAACTACTAGATCTTGTTCAAAATTTTATTATAGTATTCACTCATTAAAAATTAATAGTCTCAAGCTATCTGAAATATATCAAATATTCTATTTAAATTTAATCCTTCTCATACTCCTCCATTTATTTATTTCTCACTATATATGAATTATACATTGTCGTAGGAATTGATTCTTCTTCTTCAATCTTATAAATATCTTGATCTCCTCAAGAGAAACATGTCAACATACGCTTAATAATATCATTTGATACAAAAGTGATATTATGTTTTTTACTAGTATCAGAGTCTTTTTTCCTTCAAGATATCTATATTTTCCTCCCAATTTTTCACTCTTCTATTCAAAACACCTCATCACCCATGATCGCCCTATTTTTATCATGTATACATAGGTAACTAGAAAATATATTCTATATATTTTTAATATTGAAAACTTTCCCATAATGTTTGATGTCATGATCCTAATTTATTTTTTCTTCTCACTTTTTCTCAAAATACAACATATGGGTGTTTCCTTCAGCCTTATATATTCCTTTTCCCTCCAATGGTCTCTAGTACAATTCCAAGAGTTCCCTTATCTTTTACATTATCATTTCTCAAAAAACTATAATATATCTTCCAAATACTTCTACAGTTGGGTTTGAGATTATTCTTCTCTTTCTTATCTTCGCCCAATAATCTACAAACAAACATTTTCCATGGTTGTATTAATATATATATTAGAAACTATGAAATTGATAATCTCATTCTAGGAATGAGAGCATCCAAGAAATATAAATAGACTTTAAATTAAATCAAAATAAAAAAGATTTGGGATCTATATATTATTATTCTTCTCATTCACATATTGAATCACATCTCACTTCATTATATTTAATTAAATTTAAGTATATAATATCGATCTTCACATTTTCATTTCTATATTTATTTAATATGAGAATTTAATTTTTTGATTAGTTAATTCCTCCAAAACTCATATGGAATTGATCACCACTATAAATAATTATTCATCTAGAATCAAAGGTGCCTTTTTGATATTTAAATCATTTATGATTGGAATTTTAAAAATCAAATTTTATGTTCCAGAAAACTCATAAAATATTTATCACCAAAATAGTTTATCAAATGTTCTCATTATAAAATATTCGATTAGTAGAAAATAGATTGCTCCGCCTCTACTTTCTTCATCTTAATCAAATCGTAGATAGATTCATCATACAATATTTCATTATGATACATAGAACTTCAAAACATATCCTTGGATTCCTAACATTTAATTTCATTCTTCAGATTTTAAAAAAAATCACATTTTAATTTTATAAAAATATCATAATTTTTAGGTGTTTTGACTCATACATAGCATCATATGACTCATACATAAATTTAAATGATCATTACACTAATGTAATTTGAGGACTCATATGTAGATCACCAATGACACATATGTTTCACTATACTTTGTTGTAGGTCATTCAATAGTATCATTGTATGTGTAAATGACTCATATAGATATCCAAATAACTCATAAAAACATATAGAGATACTTATACACATGTATCAATTACTATTATTAAGTTGTAAATGACACATACATAGGACCTCATTAATTTATAAATAGTCCAAACATATCTGAATTTCAATTTGACTCATAATAATAATTACCTGACTCATATGCAGCTTCAAATAACTTGTACATTGAGTTAGGTTCCTTTTTCTATATTCATCATAGAGTCAATAATGAAACTTATGAATAATGGAAAATAAATCAGGTAAAATATTAATTTTAAAAAAAATGATTTAACTATGTGAGTAATTTCACACATGACGACCCTCGTACATGGCAATTTTTTCATCCAAAACTCCAAATTTTTAATTTCATCTCATTACATATGATTTACTCGAAATCATTAAATTACCTCTTCAATCACATTCAATATCCATATAATAGATTTATATAATTAAATAAATTATAAAAATAATTTTAAAATATTCCATCTTTATTCAAATATCCTTTATGGATTTTATATACTTAATTTTATGTATTTTAATAAACATTGTCACCTTCTCATTTCAATATTCACTTCATACATCATAATCCTTTTTCAAAGTGTAATTCCTCACTAGTTTTAACAATATACAATCTTTGTAAAACATGGATGGTTTCTCATTTCTTAACTAGATCTAATATTTCTATAATAGATATTGAATATTATAAAAATCAATCTTTATTAATTCACTCGTAACATGTTATAGAAAACAATTCTCACACATTATCAATTTTATTTGACTGGTTTAGAGGATAATACATGAATCTATTAATCTATGTTATGCCAAAAGAAATAAAATTAACACATTTTCCATTTTCTGGTAGCATCACCTTCAATACCATTACCCAAAAGCTATATGGGTATCCTTTTCATTTTTTTATTTGTTTGATACTTCCTCCATCAACCTTCTTGACCACACACACATATTGAAATTCTTCATTGAAAACCAAAACAAAAAAACTATGAGAACATTAAAAAAAATATTAATTTAAATATCCCAATACATTAATCCATAATGTTCACAACCTCATTCTTAATTACCATTCCATAAAATTAAAAGACAACTACATAACTACACCTTTTTTTATTAACATAACATTTCATTACCCAGTTGATATTATGGTATTATTGGAAATCTCATTATTTCATTTATATTATTGCTTAATATTTTATTCATTATTTTTAATCATCAGTAATTTATCCTATTTACTCACATTTATTAGTATTAATATATGTCTTTATGTGTTATATATTTTATCCAGTTAAGTATATTGAGTCTCATGCTTGAAAAAATATTTAAATAATCATTATTTTTTATTAATAATTACTTTCATTTATGAAATTGACTTTCATAAATCATATATTATTTATCATTATCACAAACCTTATAAAATTATTCTTTCATGATGTTATTAGTGATCATGAAATTCTATTCAATAATTTAGTAGTTACACTAATCCCATTTTTCATAAATCCAACACATAAAATTCATTAACTCGTAATTATTTCCATAATCACCTTTAGTGTAGTAAAATTATTAATAGATATATGAATATTTATTTTTAATGATTTCATATTTTTATATTATTTATGTTAAATTTATTTATATCATTTTATTAATGTATGAAACTTTCATCATTATTAATTTTTTCATCTTCTAAATTAATTCATACTTTTTATGTACTATTCAAAACACATTATAAATTTCATAACATAACGTTCATTTAGTAATATTATCATAAAATTATAATATTCCCCATATACAAAAATTTTACACTCTTTGTGTAATTCTCATCTCGTTGAGCTCATTTCCCTTTTCGAAATAATTCTGAATATCTAGATTAATTCTTTCACCTTATTACATGAGTATACTATAATGAAAATACAATTATTCATTAGTAATAAAATTTCAATAATTATTAATTTAATTTAGTAATTTAATTTTCAATAATTTACTAAAAAACATAGATATGATCCCATTAGGTTTGTGGTGTCTACAAGAGTCTAATATTATTTACGATGTACAAAATTCCTCTAATACTCACCCCCACATAATTCAGAAAGAATTGGAAAAATGTGGGGTGCACATGGGAACCCCCACCCCATGTGCCTAGTCCCATGATGATCTATTCTTTTCCCCTATATGTACCTTACTTATATCCCTCAAAAAATTAATCAAATGACCCATTTTCCTCCACTTGACTCATGCCAAAATTCCTTTCATGTTGTTATGTAGCCACACAGGTTGTCATTCAATCTAACTAATTTGATAGCCCCATTTGGAGGGGAAGAATTAACCCGTGTGTCCAATGTGTGAATGGGGGATGCTGATTAATTGCACAGATATGTTGATCCCATGGGAAGAGTATCAAATACCCTATTTGACCACATCAACCACATGGGATGTCAACTAATCAAATTAATATAGAGGCATCACACCTCCAAAATTTTGATACTCAATGAAATTCTTATCTATTAAAAAAGGAATACATAAAACCCTTGTTAAATTATAAACATTTATATAATGGTCCTCATAATACTATTTTTAACTCGTCGCACCACCACAGATTGTTACCATCCGCTGTATAGGAATAGAGTAATAATTTATCTGATAAACACTAAATTTCACCCCAAAAACTATTTCAAACCAAAGAATCTAAATATGTTAATAAAATCAAAATTCATTCGTTTAGTATGTTAGTTTTAAGATACAATATAAAAACTATCAAAAATTATCTTCGGATTTTCTCTAAAAATACAATAACAATTATTATTTGTCAAATTCCATTAGTATTGTCTCTTTAGATTCTTTCTATGGATGTGTGTGTTAACTCAAAATATGATAATAAAAAATGATATTAAAAATAATTCATGCATTCCTTATGTATTCTCTTTAAAATTTATAGAAATCCATACATTATATTTTGATAATTCAAAAATTTTATATATATATTTAATCATATAGAATATGTTCATATATAGGATAATAATAATATAAACATAAATTCCATAAAATTAAAAAGAGAGGATATAAACCCAAAACCTTCTTCCTATAAAATCTTCTAATCTATAGATCATGTTTAATAAATTATTATTCCATTACAACTATATTTAAAATGAGGATATCTTACATAAATTTCATGTCATGGTTCTCAAATTAAGGAATAAAACTGGAGGATATGATATAAGAAACTCAATAAATAATAAAGTATTTTTTGGAATTATATAACACTATATTTTAAATTATGATTAATCATTATCATGTGATAAAACTCCCCTTAATTATGGAATCTAAATGAGAACATTATTTATAGTACATCTCAGAACCGTCACTCCTTGTTTTAGTGAAAAACAACATGAACTTTACATTTTTATATTTTATAATGATGAGGGTGATCCAATTTTTTCTACAGAAACCATACAATATTAAAAGGAAAAGATGGATCACCTTTATTCTTAAAGGCGTTTTTGGTTTAGAGTTTTACAGATTTGGGAAAAATTCATATATAAATGATACACATGTATTAGAATAATCATATATCCCCCCTAGTCTAACTTTTATTGTTCCATAATAAGTCATAATCATCATCCATATTAAATCCCTTCTGGAAATAATTCATTCAACCTCGATCTTTATAATCTTGTGAAAAGTAAACAGAACATGGGTGAGATAAAATGCCCGGTAAGGATAAATTTAATCATTAACAATTGAATTTAATCAATCAGTATAAAAATAACATAAGGCTGTGATTTCATAATCAAATTGTATCGGTATGACATAATAATATTCATACCCATCAATACCCGAATAATTAAACATAAAATCATGGAATAAGGCTTTAAAAAAAGAACGATTCCTCAGTGTCAATAATCATGAGCCATGTAAAATCAATATTTATAATAAGAAACATAATAAACCCATATAAAGAAAAAAAATAAAACATATTGTTATCTTGGAACACAATATTCACATAACTTATTACATATGGTTCAACTAAAATGGTCGACATACATCTCCAGAGTACACAATTTATTAGAGGGATAAAACAGACCCACTCATCCTTTGTTTTCTAAAAAAATACCCATCATTGGTTAATAATGTAACCACCCATTCTTTTTATAAAGGAAAAAATCATCTATAGTTAATAATTTAACCACTTTTCATGATTTATAATAGAACCACCCATCAATATATACAATTTACAAGAACCATAATATGAATAAAGTGCATAGATCTGGAATTTCATCATAAAACTCATAAAAACAATCATTATTTCTTTAATAACAGGATTAACCAGTGAAAAAAATATTGGTTCCATACATATCTATTTGAAATATGAATAACACATGAAAAAAATGGGTTCCTTAAAATATCTTTGAAACATGATTACCTTGTGGAAAAAAATGTGTTTCATAAAAATCTATTTAAAACATGATTAACACATGGAAAAGAAACATGTTCAATAACAATCTCATTGGTATATGATTAATCCATCATAAAGAAATGGGTTTTATAACAATATCATTGAAACATGATTAAACCATGGAAAATAAATGTGTTATATAAAAAACTCATTGAGATATGATTAAACCATGGAAAAAATATGGGTTCGATAAAAATCTCATTGAAACATGATTAAACCATGGAAAATAAATGGTTCCCGAAAAATATATTTAAAAAATAATAATCCATCCAGAAAAATAATGAGGATTTCAACATTAAAAAACATTCCTAATTAAGCATAATTAAAAATAAGGGTTATTGACATAGAGGAATAAAAATACCATTAAAATATCATTAAATACATTTTTGGGGAGAATAAGCTTTTCATTTTTCAAATCACTTTTAAAAACATAAATTTCACAAAGTATTAATAAAATCCTTTTGTTTAAAGATAAAATTGGAAAAATATAAATTAAACAACTAGAAAATTAATTGACATAATGGTGGGTAAATATGTTCATGTCATAAATTTTAAAAATATACATAATTTTAAAAACATTTTAAAAAATAATCAATAGAGACCTGAGGGTGGAGCTTGAAGAAGGATATCTCTATGGTGATCTTCAAGGGAACCCTAATTGGGATACTCTATGGAAAGGCCTTTCTATTACTCACAGGATAATGGAGATATTCATTATCTAGAATCCATCACATATAAAGGGAGATATAATTTCGAGTACCATAAATAATTTCAAAGGTCCTTTTTCTCCTTTGATTAAGTTGTGGATGATGCCATAAAATGAATTATCAGAAAGGGTAACACAAAAAATATATTTACTAACATGGAAATAGTGGAAAATATTCATGAACTCTATAATTTTTCTATTATTACCAACATTTCTCTTCTAAATAGGGAAATCACTATAAAATGGATGTTCTTTTCAAATTCATTTGATTCATTTGGGGTTTTTACAATTGTAATATTATTTTTATTGGTCTTCGTTTTTCCAATATGATCTTTCCTACCAGTCTCCATAAATTCCAGGATTTTGGATTAGGTTTTTTATCACTTGATCTTGGGTTTCTTTGAATCCTGTAATGGGATCCTCATTTTAACCCTTTTGAATTTTAGAACTCTTTTTCAAAGGTATGGGTAATTATTCATGGATTAAATTCGGTTTATTGGCATCTTAGGATTCTTAATCATATTTACTTTGTAATTGGTTATCCAATTTATATGGATAAGGAAACAAATTTTAGTAGTCTTCGGAACTTTTCTTGAAATATTAGAGGTTTATTTCTCCAAATATTTGATCAATAGTTTCATTCTATCAACTAATGATGATTGCATTATCCCGAAGGCTGTGTATGAAAAAAATACAATGTTTTCTTTATGTATAATACAATTGTTCATGACTCAATGAACTAAATAATTCTCTATGTTATTTTTTCATTTTATAAGATTATTTGTCATGATATTTCTTATTTTAGGGGGAAAATGAATATTAATATTAAGAAGAATAATTCGCGGGTAGTATCTACAGATATTGATAGTGGAGTAATTAGAAAGGAATTGATAGATGTAGGTAATATTAATGGAAATTATCACAAAAAAAATAGGCTTATATAATTAAACACTCTATCCATATTATTTAAAATCATTATATTTGCTCGTGAGATTTTTTTTGGAGGGTTTAGGATATGTCTTGACTCACCATGCAGGGATATCTCCCTCAGGAATAAAACAATGGTTACTTATAGGAATCTCATTCATGGAGGCTATGAACAAGGGTATTGGGGGTGAGTTAACAGATGAACCCTATGAATATGGCCAAATTGACATGGAATATATTTCAAAAACTAATGTGGATAATAAGTGGTGTTCGGATCACAAACATTTCACCATTAAAGATGAAAGGGATATATAATGTGCTAGCTTCCTTTTCAAATAAAAAGGCTAACAAAATGGTCTTGATCATGATACATGCCTTTCTGATATGCAACAGGGTCAAGTGAAGGATGATATAAATATTTCACAAGGCTCATATTCTCTCAAAACCATTTAGAAATCATCCTCTATTAAGTTTATGAATGAATGCATGACCAGCATGGAAGGAGAAAAAATTGAACGAGTATGAAAACAAAAAAGGTGGAAGCTCTGTCTTTGAAAGAAAATCATCTAATATTTATGGACATGGCTTGATAGTTACCTCTTCTCATAAAAAAAATATTTAAAATTTAAAGATGACATGGTGATATATAAAATGTATACAACCAAGGATTTTCCAAATTGTTTCATAGTGAATGATTCCAGTCCTTAGTTAGTATGTTTCCATCCTTACTAATCAACTCTCTTTTAGTGGGTGTTCAAAAAAATACTCCAAAATTTTATACAGATAAGGTATGATATCTCGGAGAAGAACCATCCCCAATTCATGTTTTTTCAAAAGGAAAAAAAATACTATTTAATATTATGAAGGGAAGGTAAATTTTCATGTCTCTACTTGTAACTCATTTGAATTGATCAATACAGATTTTGAAGTTTGATTTATTCCTTTGTATTCAATAAACATATTCAAGAATAATCACATGTTTTTGGGGGATTGTATCATTGGTAACGTCTTTTAGGATGATAAATATGGTGACGAGTATCAATGGAAACATTTTAAAACATGGATGGGAGTTCGGAAACCTCAAGCTCAGTGAGGTCCCTGAGCATATCAGAACATGATCATTCATTGACATAAACCTGTTTAGGATATATTAATCTAGACTATATCACTATTCATTCTTCTGGATGTAGATGGTCACTATCTATGTCTTTATTTTTTTTTGATATTGTTGACTACCATTTTTACTTTATGTAGATACTATTTGAAATGTATCTAGTTTTTTTCAGTGTACCTATACTATCCATTGGTTTTTACTCTCATGAGATATTGTTGTAGTCCCATGAAATTGTTTTCATCTTGGAAAAATAGACTGTCATGCACTTCTGGTTTGGACTCCTCTAATTATGATAGTTATACACATGTTCATAGTTCGGTGTATATGATTCCTTTATTCTTTATCCATGTAGATATCTCAGTTTTACAACAACTGCCTGAAGAGTTGAGGGTTGTTGTTCTAGTGGTGATTCTTGCACACAGCTTGAACTATTCCCCTAAAATTCATCATTTTTTAATTAAGTTGAATTCTATCAGAATTCATTTATTATTGAAGATACTAAGGTTTGTTTTGGAGTTTTGACATTTGGCTGATTTTTTTGAAGTTTATATGTCTTTTCTTAGATGTACCACAAGAGTTTAGGGCTTTTCACCATAGGTTTTCCTTTAAAATAGTGTTTTTAGCATTAATCATATAACATGAAATATGGGATATTTATTTAATAAATTATTTGGGATGGTTTTATTTTCTTAAAGACCCTTTTTTTAAGATATTTGTTTTAGCATCTATTTTTGGTAGACTGATTATGTTAATATTAAAGATTAAACATGTTTATATGGTTATAGGTTGTGGATTTATTTTTCATCTATTTTATATTTGGATGGTTGATGATTAGAATTTAAGTATATGTTCTCTATGTCTGGAACTTCATTTCTCTTTTAATAATAGTATATGTATCTTGGTTTTTAGGTTCCATACTCAACCTTTTCAAGAAAAAGATATCAAATGTTACCCATTTTGAAATCATTAGAAAAATTTCCTTTAAAAAATCAAATAAGGTAAAAGATATTGTAAAATAGTTTTTGGAAATTATTAATTTTTTTAAAATAAAATATTTTATAATATTTTACAAAATAAGGATATAGAAGAATATGATACCCGATATAAAAAGTAAAAGATTGATATCAATTATAAAAGACATTATAGATATTTATTCAATCAATAAGGAATAAAATGAAAATCAAACATGTTAACCAAATTAATAAACAATAATGAATAAATGTATATGGTTTTATTAAATAATAGTATATTGTTTTCTCAAAAACAACCTTCAACCAAAACATTCCCAAAAATAAAGGAGATCGTAACATAAAATCCAAATCCACTTTAGAATCCCCATCGAAAATTAACATCAAATGTAATTTTAAATATAATTAAAATAAGGAGATACATGATATAAAAATCCAACATCGAAATATATAAACCCCATTATTATTATAGGATAATATCATACACATGTCTCCCAAAGAAAGTAATTTGGGGTGTTTAACCCTTACAAGGATCATATAACTAAATTGAGAGTTTATCAATGAATTGATTGTGTGTATCAAATTTAAGTACACATAATAAGATTAAATACAACATATTATTGTCAAAATTCCTTACACACATAATAATATTATAAGAAATATAATGAAGAATTAATATAACCAAGTGAAAAGAAATTGAGTTATAAAATTATTTACCACTTGTTAGCTTTTATGACAAATCCCCTTGGATTAAATAATTAAAATTGAAACCTAGAATACCATGATGTATGATTGATTCATAATATTTCATTTAAAATTCATATTATATACACTACAAAATATAAATATGTTGTGAATATAATACATGTCTCACAGCAGTAAAAGAAATATATGAAAAACCCTTACCTCAAGACTATACATTACTTGTATATCCTTTAACCCCAATATAATAAGAATACATGAATTATTTTATTTCATAAGAAACTTTTTTCATTTTTAACATCTTTTACTTAAATATTTTATTATATATATATATAATGACATATTTTCATACATAATCCCTTAAGTCCGCATAGGGTGTTTTGAGGTCGTTTGGTTCATTATTTAAAAATGACTTTAGGGTGTTTACCATCTTTAAAAGAGGTCATTATTTGAAAATATAATGAATAATAATTATCATATTTATTTATAAATTATACTTTTAAAACCACACATGAATAATTTATTTCAAAAACAAACTATGTTATGATCATGGAGAAGGTAAGTCATACGTACGCATGAATAACGATTCCATTCTTCAGTGGTCTTTATAAAAGGAAGGTATATACTATTTTATATTAATTAAATGATAATAATATAATAAAATACAAATTATTTATTTAAATATAGTTAAATATATCATTATTTTGATGTGGTGATGACAAAATAATCACACCGCTTTGTGGAGGTGGTAGTCCACAAGTACACAGACAATGTTATCATTTTTCAGTATGTGAAGGAAAATGATATATTATATATCCAAAATTATAAATATTTCATGAGTATCAATATTATTTCATTTATATAACTTAGATTTCATAACTTCAACCTTATTACCTTCCATGTAAATCATTATTGAAAAACAAATGGCATCTCTTCACGTGGTGGTATTTTGTCATACACAAGAGTGACATTATTGTGTCCCAATAAAATGGAATTTAAGATGGTATATGTGAAATAATAACTCAATATTAATATATATGTTCTTATTAACATATATATATATATATAAATTAAATCCATAATAAAAATAATCCAAGATAGGCGGTGATGGAAAATGAATTACATTAGTTTGTAAAGTGGTCTACTGCAATACACATGAATGATGATTCCATATCCCATTTGATGGAAGTGGAGAATAATTTTGGTAATACCACTAATATAGTAAATTATAATTATATTACCGATAATTTTGTTATTATATAATCATAATTTATAAAAATTTTAAAGATTTGTAATAAGAAATACTACAAAAACATATATTTATAAATTTTACCTCTTCTCAGACCACCTCTATAGGATTATACTAAAGTATTCATAGAATGGATTTTGACCAAAATAAGGATTATAGTATTGTAATAAGGATTAAAAAATATATGGTGTTAGGTATTTAGAAATTATAAATTTTTTGATGGTGTGAAGATGATAGGAAGTGGAGTGGCCTTTTATAAGTTAGGTGAGTGGCACAAATTTAATATTTTAAAACAAAAAGTTATAACTTGATTTAACACTTTCTATAAGGATTAAAAATAGACCATTATATACCATTATTCCTGATATGGTAGAAATATGTCCATAAAACAGTAATCATAAATATTTTCATTTAATTTTAACGATTATCTTTTTCGATTAACACCCAGTAAAACTGTTTTCACCTTAACAATGACAATTTATTTTTTCTGTTTTAACTATTCATTATGGTAAAAAATTAATTTGACCTTATTAGATAATATAAATTATTATTATTAAAACTAATGAATCCAATTTAAATAATTTAACTCTCATAAGTGAAATTTTTGAATTTAATATCTGACTCGTAGACGTGATGAAAAATTAGGTTTTCAAGAAGTGTTTTTTTAAGGAAAATATGACTTTAAATTTACTCTATGATAATAAATAATTATAGGATAAATAACAATTATAAATTATTAATATATTATATATACATTTAATTTAATTAAGTCCTCATTATTGGTTATTTTATTTATGAAAAAGTATAAATATTATTCACTTAAAAAGAGTTTTAAGAAACAAATCTTTTTTCAACACAATGACAAACTTATACAAAAATCCAATATGATGTCCATTAAAAAGAAAATATATGTATTAAAAATACGTTAATAACACTTATATTAGATGAAATATTATTAGAAACATAATGGGAGTTTTAAATTTCATTGTTTATTAAAAACATTATTTTTTTACAAAAATCCTTATTTTTTACTATTCACTAAAAAATCAATATTTTCCAAAAAATCTGAAAATTTCACCAAATGTTAATTTTGATATTATGATTAAAATAATAAAATTAATTTAATCAAATTTAGTTTCTAATTGTTCCAAAAAAATATAATTTTTTTCATGAAAATAAATAAATATTATTTTTGAAGAACATATTTTTAAAGAATAAAACTACTTTACTAAACATTGATTGATTATTTATTAAAACATTATCAATAATATATTTTGAGTGGTAAAATTATATGTGTGTGTGTTATAAATTATTTAATATTATTCATAACCAGAAATTTAATTTCTAGGTTATAACGGTTAACTATTTTTTGGTTGTTTATGCTCGTTATTGCATGTTGAATATGTTCTTGAACATGGTTTCATTTTTTAAAACCATGGGGTGTTACACTTTAAATTTATAATCCTATATATTCTTATAAAATATTTTCATATAGTGTCATGAAATTCATGTAATAATTTATTATTTATTATTTATCTTATAAAATTTATGCAACCAACCACACAACATCATAACAAATTCCAAAAATTACCAAATTGTTATCCCAAAGAAAACATGCTATTATGGACTCATTGAAGAATTTTTTCTCATTTATACATTCCATTTAGGATGAATTAATAGTTTTAAACTTTTTATGTATATAAATATTTAAATTCTTCTAAGACTCTACATGGCATTCAACCTACCCACTAGATCCCTTCTTTATATAAAAATGAGGGATAATAAAGATAATTACACTAAAAATATTTGAATTCCAAGTAAAGAAAATTAACTCCCATGTGAGAATAATAATATTCTATCCTATCCAATTTTAAATATATTTTTCTTGAATTTAAATAAACTATTTATATCTCAATGAACATGTTTTCTCCCCAAAAAATTCTTTAGAGGGATGAAGATTTTAATAAATATTCCAATCAACAGGATGAAAATCCATCTAATCACATATTCTCATTATTAATCCCACTCAAATGACTAAATAAAAGTACACATTCAAGTATACTCTATTAAAAACTCCAAAACGTCCATAATAACTACATTAAAGACATCACCATCAGAAAGCGTGGTAATTTATCAGTATATTCTTCATATATTGACAAATTTTACCATCCTTCCGATGAGAGAGAAACAATCACTAAAAAATAGACCACAGTTATTTCCCAAATGAATTTGATTAGGTAATATATATTCTTAATTTATTTCTTAGTGATTATGACATAGATAACAATAATCAATACTAATAAATCCAAACACTACATGGCCACACTATCTCAACCAAACAAGATTCACTTTGTCGAGCCAAAAATACATACATAACAATTGAAACCTGTTTATTTGGATGATATATCTAACAATTAATTTTCTACAAGATATCAACAATAGGTAAATATAAAATATTTTCACCTAAAAGCCTCATGTAAATAATTTATTCCCATTAAAACCACTAAATTCGATGGGCATCGTCTTACAAGAAACAAATGTATTTTATACCTTTATAATATAACCAAAGAACATAGCTCTAGAGGAAAGTTGAGAGGGTGTTCCAAAAAAATAATTTCAAAATAAATATTGTATAAAAATTATATTCTAGATGGTGGTGATTAAATTAAATCCATATAGAATTTTATTTTTACTATTTCATAATTTTTAAATCACATCATGAAAGAACCACTAACACATGGGATATTCATTAAGATAGAGAAAATATTTTCAAAATTGTTATAATATCATGAATCATCTCCCTAAAAATTATTTATGATGTCTAATAATAACTTTAGTTTATTTAAACACTTGAATAACTCAACTCAATATAATTTTACTTCCTACTTTTCGTATTCCTTCACCCACATTAAAATATTATTTCATAAACTCTTTTCTAGAAATTCACTAAAAATACTCTAACCACTTTTATTCCCATTATTATTCACTATCACCTCAAAAAACAGATCCCAATTCCACATATTATATTTTAAATTCCTATAATTTAATTTATATTAACTTTCATTAGTTAAAATTTATTTGACGACTAGAAAATTATTAATTTATTTCACCCTCATTCTTTTATAGAAGAACCTATCAATGAGTGCTCATATCTTAATTTTATCCCCTTCTACCATTATTTACAATAGTTATGTGTTTTCTCAAGTCTTATAATATATCTGAAATTGGTGTCCTTATCCATAAATAATACAAACACAATTAGGTTAGTATAGACCATAAAATAACACATAGAAATAGTATAGTGACAATAATAATTATATTAATTTACTAAATTCTCATATTTTTATAATCAATTATAAAAATAATTTTGGTTCACTCTTAATGATTTCATGTACAATAAATAAATTGAACCACTTTTCCTAGATAATAAGTCTTATAGTTCATCCATATATATAGTCCCCTCACCTATAAAAAGGATAATAAATTCTCCATTTATTTCCCCTTTAAGTAATTTCACGTGTTTATTCACCACAAGTAATGTCATTATTAAAATAATTTCCCACAAGCCCATACATCAATACACTAAAACATTCATCTTCAACTATGGTTATGTTTCAATACTCTGATCCCAATATATCCAAAAAATTATAACCAGCCTCATATAAGACAATAATCAGAAAAAACTATGTGAAACAACTCTAATGTTCATACATAATTTCAAAGAAGCTATAATATCATGCATAAAAGAGTTAAAATTTTCAATCTATTTATAGTAAAGAGAATAGAAACGTAATATAAGTTAATAAATATCTCTCCAATTTGATTGATATTTTTTTCAATTATTATTTCTGTATCTATTTGAAATGGAAATCGTCGATGCACAATAAAACATCTTATTCTTATAAAATCACTACTCAATTTCTCCAAAAATAAATATTCATCTCAGGCTCATTGTATATGATACAAACATTGATAAGTCTCATATCAATCTATCACATGTGGACTATCCATTAATTTAGTCGATTTAATAATAAAATAAATAAATTATATCTTCAATTTGGTATGATTCTTTTTCCCCCACCTTTATATTCCTAATTCACAAACTAATGATATATTCATGTATTATAAATAATATTATTTCTAATGAGAACATTAACCACTTACCTCCCATATATAGACTACTATTGTGGCTCATTGTATAAAACTCTCTTAGTAACCTCCAATCCATCTATCCCACCCAATTATTATATCTTCCCAAATAAAAAATCCGTATTAAGGCTATGATACCAATCTATCACATCATGGTATACTGGTCAGTGAAATCCCTAACCCTGAATCCAAAAAAATGAAGGATAGATATTGGTACTACGTTTCCTTCTCAAATGATGGAAGGTATTACCTCTAACAAAGCAAGTCATCTACTATCATAAAATATCATCTATAATAATGTAACTGAATAAAAAAAATTAAGTATTACACAAACACACACCGATATATATATATATAATAAATATATAGAGAGTAAATTGTACAATAATCAATAGAATCATTGAATAAAAATAGTACATTTTAAGAAAATATAAACATGATTACTAACAACTCAATTGAGGATCTCGGGATGAAACCGCCATAAAAATAGCAACCAAATAAAATGTCCATATCTAACATAAAATACTACAAAAAAATTTATATATTAATATGTATGGACAAAAGTTAAATAACACACAACTGATCATGTCATTGTGATCAATAATACTACGTTTTTTATCCCTCACATTGAGAAAACCAATAAAAAATCTAGTGTTTATATCCTTCAATAATGAGTGAAGTATAGATAAATTAATATCACCAGACATCCTTATCAGTCATCATGATATGCATAATCAATAATTATCCAACTACATAGAGAAAATTTTCATCATTCTCACAATATAACATTGTTTTTCTTATATAATATATCGATAATTTAATATAAAAAATAGAAAGGTCCTCAAATACTAAGTCCTACTAGAGTGACACTCGACTTTCATAAATAATTTTAGAATCCCTCTCATTAGAGATAAGAACTTGGGTACAGTAGTAAATATTTATTCCCACTACAGATTATATGTTTTAATCCTTCACCCAATGTGGATAGTAGTAATTAAATAGAAATAATATCATCATATTATCTTTTCCCACTACTCTTCAATATTTTTTTCTCATAATTCACCATAGATTCACCAAACTAGCCATCAAAGGAAATGTACATATCCACTTATCTATGAGATTATGAAGGATATATACATATCTAGATATATAGTTATATATCCATATACTAGGGGAAATACATGTCTTTAATGTTTTGATTTTATATTTATACCCACCAATACTAGTGTAGTGGTAAGGAGAAAAGATGATATATAGTGCATTTTGTCCACCTCAATCCTAGAGCTATATGAGAGAAATATTGTAATAAATTTAATGAATTATTTTCTATTTGGTAGTTATATTAGGGGTATTGGAATGAGTATCCATCTCTAATAATCCCATACATGAGGTATTAGTGGAATTACATGTTTCATTGAACTCTTAATGAGTATACGGTTTATATAAACCCGAAGTAGTGTGTAGATAGAAAACAATAATCATCATCTCAATCAAAACACATCTAGTTAGTGAACATATGGGATATTAAAATTTTATAATGTCATAATCAATATCCATCCACTATTAGGATCCACCACACATTATGGTTTATAAGATTGCAAAATATTTGATTCATTCAAAACAATGATCCTTGTATCAGTTATATGAGGCTTTCTACATAATAGTTGTGATGCCCTGGCTAACTCGTTATAGATAAACTAAAACAGATACCCATGTATCCCTAGAAATGCCTCCCAGTATTCTAGGGGATTCCTACTATGAAAAAGTGTCTAAGGAATTACCAGGGGTAGACTATACCCATGCATCAAAATAATGTAATCAATGGAAATAACCAAAAAAACATCCATGCAATATCAAATGAAATTTTTTCATACATATATACATATGAGCTGGTCATCTACCGGTCTGATCACATCTAAAAATAAAAAAAGAATAAAAAATACAACTAGTCTCAACTTCCATTCTTGGGAATCGTCTTCAAAAACAATCCAATCTATCCAACTCATCCATGAAGTATTGGGCCTCTCCACTACCTATACTTGCGAACATGAGGACTAATCAATTATCAATGTTTTAAGGCCTACTAAAAAGGTTTTTAGTAAAACATAGTGGGAAATTACCAATGGTTTTCATAATATTAAAATTAAATACAATGAATGCATGGTATTATATGATAATAATAATACATTAAGTAAGGAAGTGAAGTAAAATAACCATCGTTGATCCCTGAGTTCAAAGGTGACACTCAAGGTCAACCATACATTATTATCCAACTTTCATATGTCTTTGATCATGTAATAAAACCATTATATAAGATAATATAATGTCTTACCATCATACCATCAATAGTTATTTAACACAGGGGTAAAGGCATCCACCATTGCAATCATTTACCATAATTGGATGAATGGATTTCCACCAATAATACCATTATAGGTAATGGTTCCCCAACCTAGAACCATATTAAATATCATGGGTAATGGTGCCCCACCTTCAATACCATCCAAGGGGAATGGAAACCCACCTGGTATCGTAATATATTTAATGGGGAATGTAACCCCACCCATAATAAAATTAGGTGGAATGGTTTCCTATCCTTTAATCATATCAATATTATGAGTAAAGGAACCCCACCCTACTCTATCTCACCATAATATCATAAAGGTAGGAAGGCACCCCAATATTCACCAACTCACCAAATAAATATCAAGGGTGAATTATAACACCCCGATATTTAAAAAAAATAATTTAAATAAATATTGTTATTTATAGAATGTGATACATTAAATGTAAAAATAAAATTAATGATGAAACTTTTATTAAAATAAAACATTACACTAAAAGATATATAATAATATATTATGAGGTTATAATAGAAATAAACATTAAGAAAAGTAAAAGTGGAGTAAGGGAACATTTATATGAAAAAACAGAAATATAAAATATGCATCCATGTGGTTCTACATGTATTTTTTTACCCCAAACAAAACAATATAAACAAGGTAAGTACTAAGGAATACAATAGACGAGTTGATAGATAAGTAAATCGATAAATTTTAGAGAATCATTTAAGGTTATATATAAAAATTTCACATAACTGTTATATAGATGGTCATTATACACATATACATTTTATATATATAATCATTATATAAATTTTAATTTTTTATATTTAAATTAAATTGGTTTGAAATTAATATACAATCCTTTGTGTGGAAAAGATATATTTTACATAAAATTATTTTTAGGCGAACAATTTATTTTTATTATAACAGTTAAAATTAATAATAATTGATAAATGAGTCTAATAAAATAACTATAATAAATTTTTTATTAAATTGATTAACATTAATTTAATTATGGTTATTAGAAAAGTAATGAGAATAATTTTATTTCATGCTTTCAAAAGAAATTTTCTTTAAAATGGTTTGTATTACATATTATTAGTGAATAATATAATTATTTTATGCCACTTTCAGAAAATTTATTTTTTAAAAATGATATATTTATTGAAATTATCATGTCCAAATTATATTAGGATTATATTTTTATAACTTTTGAGGATTTTAATTTTATGGTAGATAGTGAAAAATACCTACTGAGTAAAAAATATATTTTACCTTGATGTATTTAAAAAGTACCATTTTCTTAAATTGGTTTAAAAATTTAAATATATCTTTTTGAGAGAAAAAAATTAATTAATATCATGGGTATGGAATTTATGCTTAATTTTGGTATATAAACATTTCTAACTTCATAATTCATTTTTCCTGAAAACTGTTTTTCATCATGTTTTGCGAGTTTATTTTCAATGAAATTTATACAACTTCAATGAATTACATTTGTTAAAGTGGATTAAATTTTTTTAATCATCATGTAAAAATTTGGTAATCATTCCACTTTCATTGTTTTTGTCACTATGAACAGTAACATTGGTAAAATTTTCAATTACCATGGTAAGACTAAAAATGATTTTAATGGTTTAAAAATAAAATGATAAGGGTTGACATAACCTCGAAATATGTATAAATCCTTTTGAATGGTTTGATTAATACCTATATAATCTATTATTATATAATTATTTACTTTGGATCTATTTGGATAGTGTAAGAAATAAAAATAATTTTGATCTTTTGAAAAATTATTTGTGTTCCTTCTCCCTCATTTATAAATGGACACCACCTATCCACTCTTATCCAAACATCAAGAGCCTCTATTCTCAAAAAAATAACAACCAAAATACCTTCCTAACATCACTAATCAAAAAATATAGTTCCTATTTTTATCATAATACCAACAAAAATTTATTTTAGTTATAACCCAAAAGAGGTTGTTTGAATAATAGATTTTATTTTTAACTGAGTGTTTTCTTTCTATTATTTATTTTACCTAATTTAATCATATCCTAATGATTTTTATATAATAACCCCAATAACTCCCATGTACTTAGGAGTTTTTATTTTTTTTTAAGACCTTTATCCATCTCATTTTCCATCAAATTTAAAAGAAACCATTTTTCATGTGTACTTGCAAACTTCCACCAAGTGAACCGGTCTATTTATTTTTTGCATCACCACTTTCCAGTGATTATTGTAATGATAGTTTTAATTTAAATATATTATATTAATTAAAAATTTATTATTATTTAAATATAATTATTTCCCTCTGGAATTGGGGATGATCTCATTGATTTAAGATTCAAACATCCCAAACGTTTTCTAACAGGTTTGTTCATAGAACGGGAAACATCTAATGATTCCATATCCATTTGAAACTAATTTCCAAAGGTAGGCACTCATTAGTTGTGGATTTATTAGGCTTAGGATTTTTCATTGGTCGAGAGGATGGGAGGTCGGACTCATCATTCCTTTTTTAGGTGAATTATTGTCTACTCCGGGACTCTCTTTATATATTTAAGTTATGTTTGTGAATCCTTATTACATTACCAAGTAAAAAAGGAGTTTTCCTTTAGATCTGACAATCAATGATAGATATGTAGGAAATTTATAGAATCTTTGATATGTATTCGAGGTTCTTCATCGATAGAGAATCATCTGTATTTGTTTAGAGATTCTTAGTCGATGGTATCCTTCAATACATGAATGTATCTTGGTCATTATGATGACCATACTGGTTTTAAAGCAACTCAGTGGGGCACTTGAAGTTTATTGTCATTCAAAAGGACATTAATTATTTTAGATTTGGGATCGTACCCCTAGATGGGCTACCTACGTATCCTTTTTTTGGAAAAGGAATCAGAACCCACGTAGTTCGAGTTAGGAAGTATGATGTTTATGCATGATTGATGGCTCAAAAAAAGATTTCATGATTACTTTTACACTATAAGCTCACGTTATTCATGCTCGGTGTGAGAAACAAGAGGTATTGGTGAAACCAGATAATTGTGCCACGAAAGATGCAATGATATGGGGCTTATTTGTGTATGACTGCCCAAATAAATGAGGATTAAGATTTACTTCAGGGAAGAAATCCAGGAACAGTGTCCATAAAGGTATATGTGCTTCATGGAGATTTGGATACTCTAATCTAGGGTCTTACTCCTAAGGAATATTCCCATGTTAGGAGGGGACTTTTGATTGGGTTTTACTCCTGATAAGGAAGCCCGGATCAAAAGGAAATTAAGACTAGTTAAGAGAGATTAAGGCTGGGTCTTACTCCTGAGAAGAAGGCCTAGGTTAAGGGACTTGGGGCCTACTCCTAAGGATGATGCCCAAAATTAATGGGAATTATGACTGGGGATTACTCCTGAAAAGGAAGCCCAGGTTAAAGAGGACTTGGGGCTTACTCCTAAGGAGGATGCCCAGACATTGAAAATTATGACTGGGGATTATTCTTGAAATGGAGGCCTAGGTTAAGGGGTTCTCTCGTCTTAAAGGATGAGGTTGAATGAATGAAATCTCAATCTTTAGTGACATAAAGATGTGTAAATCACTAGGTTTTGAGAGATATTCCACCAAATTCCCTTCAAATAAGGAAGTTAATCAAGAAAACATGCCATAAATGGATTTGAAGAATGTCTTGAAGACTGAATCTTGAATAGGAGAGGTGGAATGGTATAAGAGGGGGTTAAATGGGCATGAAAGGCACCAAAAATGGCAGGGGCGTGCAAGTCCTGGCAGGCACGCAGGTATTGCATGGGCGCGCAAGTCCATGGTCACGTAGGTATACCTATGTGGCACATGGGTACTTGCGCAACTCTCAGCCCTTAGGGTAACGCTTGAGATATCCTTGTACAAATCCTTTAGAATTATCCTGAGGGACTTCCAGAAGAGAGGCGCGCAAGTTTTGGTGAAGAAGTAGGGTGGTGGAAAGTCTATTCATTTCCCTTAAGGGTAAAACACCTTAGTCACGCAAGTGTTAGTGAATTATAATGCATAGACATTACTCCTCTTGTTTAGACCTTCCATTATAGGGAAAGAATTACCTTAGAGGTGTTCGAAAGAACTGAAGAAGATATTTGGGCGTTCATAGCTCTATATCTGAATTTTGGAAAAAACTCCTCCTTCAAATGGGGGGCCCACAGGGTCTATTTATAGGCTGGAGAAGACCCCAGGCAGTTATCACATAGGGAGTGCAAGTCACTTGAGTGACCATTAGGCGGTGCACAAGTGTACTTGTGTGACCATGAAGGAACTTGTGCGACATATGGACAATGTTATCCTTGTTCATCCCTTTGTCGATTTTTGATGTTTCTTAAAAGGATAAATCACTTTGGACTAAGGTATTTCCCTTTTTTATGTCATTAGACTCTGTTATGGAAAGGATCGTCAAAAAAATTCCCCCCTCAGAGTTGGATCTGGAGAGAATAGAGGATTTGACTCTGAGGTGAAAAGAAAAACAATAAATTTGTAAGTTTAAATCCATGCATGTCGGACATAAAGAGTCTAATGTTTAAGGTAGAAATATATTTGACCTAAATGGATTAAAATTGACTCAATTCCTTAACAATTCATCTGAAAACATATTGCCATACTCAAGTATGAGGGAAAATATGTAAACTATGACTTAAGAATATTTGAATCTGAGGAATCATATGAAAAAGAGATAAAAGTAATTAGAAGAATTATTTACCAAGAATGAAGTTAACATTATTTAACAAACCCATTAGGGGGTTGAATTATGCAGGTCCACCTAAGGGCATTGGCTGTATAGTCAAATATATAGCATCTTTTGGCTGAAAGGTTCGTTATGTAGACTACTTATTCAAGGCCACCGAAGGGCATGTGCTGCATAGTCAGGAAAAAGAACTCTTAGAAATTTACATTCCTAGTACTAAAAATCTCGTGAAAGTTTATGGAGATTCAAAATTTCCAAAGTATAGAGTTTGTTGTATGGAAAGATATACTTGAATATGGAGAAGATATTTCCAAACAAGATTATCGAAGAACTAGATGGATATCACTCCTATGATGGTCTGACCCAAACGTAGGGAAGGAGAATATAAACCATAGAATTGAATACTTTCAGATCATGAAAAATGATATGGGACAAATATGTTAAGGGTGGCTATTTTTTCAGATCCATACATATTATCATAACAAATAAAGACAAAAGAGGTTTTCCTTCCAATAATGAAGTTACCACTATTTAACAAACCAGTTAGGGGGTTGAATTATGCAGGGCCACCTAAGGGCATTGGCTGCATAGTCAAATAATAGAATCTTTTGGCTGACAGGTCCGTTATGTAGACTGTTTATGCAAGGCCTCCTAAGGGCACATGCTGCATGGTCAAGCAAAAGAACTCTCATAATTTCAAGCCTTTTGCGATTAAAAGTTAAGAAAAGGGTTATGAAGATCTGAAAATATTTAAATTTAGGATTATGACACATAAAGATGGGTATTGTCCAATGTATGCAGAGATACACAGATCAATGCTAACAATAATCATGTTGTGGATAGGTCCTGAATTGAAATGTTGGACTTCACAACATATCCCATAAGGATGGGAATAAATTCATAAGTAGTTCTTAAACTATAGTTTAATGTCGTGCGGGAAAAAAGGATTGGAGATCTTCGTTTAGGGTCATAGAGCTCGGACCATTATAAGAAATACACAGTGTGTGTTTTCATGGGGACTTTTCAGCCAGGGGACTGAAAGAGGAATTTGGGGTTAGGCCCAAAAGACTTGGGGCTGGATTCGAGGGACACTCGAACGTTCCTACGTATCCCATAAATATGGGAATCAAGCCCACATAGTTCTATAAATACCCTCTGTACAAATTTGGTTCATACATGTGAAGGGTGAAAGGGGACCTTAGTGCAATGATGGTTTAACCCAAGATAAAAGGTTCGGGCATTGCCATGTATGCACGTAGTCTTTGAAATGAAACATGATTGAAAATCAATGTAAATAATGATTATCTCTCAGGAGAGGGTATCAAAGAATACTATATTTTATTGTCATGATGGACAAAAGTGTTGTATAGTTTAACGTCGTATAGCAAGGACAAAAGTGAATCAATGTAAAGATATTGATTCTAGGGGCAGTTTCACGAATCAACATCGTTTGAGATGGAGGTGAACTGATGTGAAGAGATTGGTTTTGGGATTGAACCTTAGGAGGTAGCCTACGTACCCAGCCTAGAAGGCAAGGATCAAAGTCCACGTAGATCAATTAAAGAATGAATTAGTGATCAAGTTCTCGTTGGGGAAAATGATCTAAAAAATAGTGTTGGGACTTACACATGGTTAGTATCCCAGAGAGAGTGTTGTGGTTTATGTTTTCTCTAAGCACATGTGAGTCATACTCAGTGTGAGAAAAAAGAGGTAGCAACAACCCTAACGATGCACAGTTTAATGTCACGTAGGACATAAAAAGGGAATATGCAGTTTAAAGTCTTGTAGTTAGGACTATTGGTGCTACATAGTTTAACGTCATGTAGTAGGGACAAAGCAAAGTTTAATGTCATGTAGGACGTATTAAAGGAGTTTCTGTACAGTTAAGTGTTATGTAGTAAGGACGATGGGGACAATATAGTTTAATGTCATGTTGGACAAAAGGGAAACTGTGAAGTTTAATGTCATGCAGTGAGGACAAAAGAGTACACCATTTAACGTCATGTTGGACGTATTAGGGACTTCTTCACAGTTTAACGTCATGTTGGATGAAAAAAGGACGATACAGTTTAGCGTCATGTTGGACGTAAGTGCGAATAATTTAAGGTCATATGCATGGACCGTTGGTTATGCAGTTAACGTCTTGCTGGACGTAAGGAACTTCTATATAGTTTAACGTCACATAGCAATGACGATGAAGGGGGACACAGTTTAACATCATGTTGGATGAAAGTGCTAATAGTTTAAGGTCATATGCATGGACCGTGAATGGTGCAGTTTAACGTCATGCTGGACGTAAGGGAAGTGCAAATAGTTTAAGGTCATATGCATGGACCATCGGTTATGCAGTTTAACGTCTTGTTGGATGGTGGTGCAGTTTAAGGTCATACCGGACCAATGATGATATATTTTGTGTTTATACAAAATACTTCTTTAGAAATCTGGCATTGGTTGGAGTAGTGATGAGTTCTCTATCCATCGATATTAATGAATATGCTCCATTAGAGTAGACCTTATGTATTAAATAAGGTCTTTCCCACTTTTGTTCAAGCTTGGGAGGATTCTTTCCTAGTATCATTGGAGTTCTGAGAACTAATACCAATTCTCCCTGAGTGAATGAACGAAGATGAAATTTTTTGTTGAAATCTCGTGCTCTTTGATTATGATTGACTTCCAGGTGGTGAAAAGTGCACAATCTTTTCTCATCTAACTGTTCCAATTCATTCAATCGCTTTTGAGATTGTTCATCTATAGATGACTGATCACAAATAACTACTCTGAGTGAGGGTAGTTGAACTTCAATGGAAAACACGGATTTTGTTCTATATACTGGTGAATATGGAGTTGACCGCGTTGCAGTGCGGGTGGTGGTCCGATAAGCCTATAAAGCATGAAAGAGTTTATGAGGCCATGAATTCTTATATTTATCCACCATCTTTGTCAGTATATTTGAAAGAGTTTTGTTGAAGGCTTCAATCTATCCATTGGCCACTACATGATACCAAGATCAATGGTTGGATTTGATGTTGTATTCTGGATACAACTTCTTCACCTCAGATGAACAGAAGTTAGTGCCATTGTCCATCAATATGGAATGAGGGACACCAAATCTAGGAATGATGTCAGATTTGATGAAGCTAAAAATGCTTTTAGAAATGACTTCCTTGATAGGTACCGCCTCTGCCCATTTGGAAAAGAAATCAGTAGCAGTAAGAATATACTTAAACAGCTTGGTCGTAGCTTAAGTGTAAGGTCCCACCACATCCATTCCCCATGTGAAAAATAGCCACGAGTATTTAGCTGATTGAATCAACTCTGGAGGATGATGAATGAAGGTGGCATGTACATGGAATGAATGACACTTGATTGTGAAATCAACACAATCTTGTATCATAGAAGGCCAAAAGTATCCAAGCCTTCGAATCTGATCAGACAGTCTATGTCCAGACTAGTGGGCACCAGAGACTCCTGCATGCACTTCTTTAATGACATCCATTGTCTCTTCACCATAAATACACCTGAATAGAACTCCATCAAAACCACGTTTGTAGAGAATTTTCTCTAAGTTATCTGGGCTATCATAAAGAGTAAAATTGACCACACGTCTCTGAATTTGTTCTTTCTCAACTCTATCAGGTGGAAGTGTTCCATTTTGAAGGAATTCTCTGATATGTGACATACATCCTATAGTATCACCATACGGTTCAGGAATGGGACTAATTTCATTAATTTCCTCTGTTCTTATTCGAACATAAGGTGAAATTGCACGACAATGGGAAATATTCATGGTTGTCTCATCCCAATTTAGATATGCCAGAGTTGTGGCTATATTAGCCAGTGCATCAGCTTCAGCATTTTGTGATCTTGGGACATAAGAAAATGTCAGTTCCAAAGGGAATATCTCCATTAACTCTCTGACTTAATCATACATAGGTATTAATTATTCTTTTCTGATGGCATAATACCCATTGACTTGTTTGATTACCAGGTCTGAATCACCTTTCACCTTTAAGTGATTCACTTATGCTTGAAGCACCAATTCCAAGCCTGCGATGAGACCTTGGTATTCTGCTTCATTATTGGTACCACCTTCTCACAATAAGAAGGAATAAGGAAACACTGCCTTTTCTAGAGAAATGAGCACAATTCCTAAGCTAACTTTGTTGAATTTAGGATTTTCCATTTTCCTCCCTGTTGGACTTCTGGAAGCACCATAAAATTCATTTCCCATGCCTGAGGACTTTCTTGAATAGAGAATACTTCTTCATCAGGGAGTTCAATATCTGAAGATGTGTCTTCAACTGAAGAGTGTTCAGCAAGGAAATCAGCTAGAGCTTGGCCCTTTATTGCCTTTGGAGACACATGTTGAATGTCGAATTGCTGAAAAATAACTGACCATCTTTCCAGACGTCATGTAAGCATTGGACGACTAAGGATGAATTTGAGCGGGTTATTGCGAGATACCAATTGGACCTCGTGATGTTGTAGGTAGTGTCTCTACTTCTGAACTGAAAATATTAATGCCAGGTAGCACTTCTCAAAACTTGAATACTGGGTTTCTGCTTCATGCATAGTACGACTGAGGTAGTAGAGGCTGTTTTCATTCCCAGCATCATTCTTCTAATCAAGAAAGGCACCCAATGATCGCTCTAAGGATGTCACGTAAAGGATAAGTGGTCTTCCTTAACTAGGTGTCATGAGTACCGGTAGACTCAAGAGGTATTTCTTGATAATATCGAATGCTTCTTGACATTCTTCAGTCTACTGGTAAGTGACTCCCTTCTTCATCAATTTGGTGAAGGGTAAACTTTTGCCTTCCAAATTGGCAATGAAACGCCGAATATAGGCTAATTGTCCTTGAATTTCTCTTAATTGTTTCAAATTTCAAGGAGGTGACATACCAAGGATTGACTTTTTCTTCTCAGGATCGACTTCAATTCCATGATGGCATACAACAAAGTCAAGAAATTTTCCTGAGGTTACCCCAAAAGCACATTTTAAGGGGTTCATCTTCAAATTATGTTGTCGAATCTTGCAGAGTATGACTTCCAAATCATCCAAGTGACTAGAAATTTGTTTGTATTTTACCACTAAATCATCCACATAGCATTCAAAAAACTTTCCTAAAAAGGGTTTGAAGATACGATGCATGGAACACTGATATGTTGCGCCTGCATTCTTTAAGCCAAAGGGAATTACCCGGTAGAAAAACACACCCTAAGGGGATATGAAGGATGTGGATTCCTCGTCTTCTGGGGCCATTTGGATTTGATTATATCCATAATATCCATCCATAAAGGAAAGTTCTTCATAGCCAGTTGTTTCATCAATTAAAAGTTCTGTAATCGGAACTGGGAAATCATCCTAAGGACAATGCCGATTAAGATATCTGAAATCAATGCAAACTCTAATTTGTCTGTTCTTCTTCATTACAGGGATGATATTATCCAAACACATAGGATATTGAACTTCTTTAATGAAGTTAGTATTGATAAGCTTATCCAATTCAACTTCAATTTTGGAAGCATAAGTTGGGTGTGTTCTTCTCGCGACTTTATTAAATCCTCGATGTTCTTATGGTAAACCCAAATGATGATTAGCAACATCAAGATAAAGCACGGGCATTTCTGTATAGTTCCAAGCAAATATGCCTCAATTTTTCTTTAAAAAGGAAATATACATCTCTTGCTCTTCAAGATTCATGGCCGCACTGATTAAAGTGGGGCGTGGATCTTCTTTTGTACCCAGATTTATTTCTCTGAGTTCATCCACAGTGGTAGAGATACCCTCTTCAAATGATGGAGGAGCATCTCTGAGATCTTCCTCTTCTTCTTCAACATGTTTTACTTCTTCCATTTGTACATGCATAGTAGATGATAAAGCAGAATTTCCATGATCAGAAGAGATGTTAAAATTTCAACATCTTGAAGAAGTAGCTTCCATTTCTGACAGGATTGATGATGAAGGGTCTTCCTTGGGAAATAAAGAGGAGATGATGGATTGAGGATTGACATCATTGTTCACCTCTGATGTTTCTATAACTTCTTCTATCCTGGTTGGCGATGTATAGACTTTTTGGATTTCAATAGATGAAATGAAGACGTCACCATTTGGGCTTTCATCACTGCTTGGTGGGATACCAATTTCTCCCATGTTGTCTGGTTCGATAACCATAATTGACATTATGGATCTTTTCATTAGAGTATTTTGATTTGGGTCTATCCTATCAATTTGACTGATCGGAAACACATAATTTGTACTCACATGCACAAATGGATTTACTGGAATCTTTTCCAAACCATATGGAGCATTAACTTTGGTCATCTACTTTGCTGTGGATTTCTCCCTTCCTTTCATGTGATAGAATTCCGCCTCAATTTATTGAGACTCGCATGTCTTGAATGGGGCCTTATCACCATACAATGTCCCAACTTGACCATCGAAACAATACTTGAGACATTGATGGTATGATGATGAGATAGCCGCATGTTGATGTAGCCAGGGTCTTCCAAGCAAGATGTTGAAGGTTGAGTCTTGATCAACAACCATGAAATATGAATTGGATACAAGATCTCCAAACTGAGTTTTGAGTGTAACTTCGCCCAGTGGTTCTTGTTCATTTTTATCATATCCTCGTAACATCATGGTAGAAGGAGATAAATCAAATTCCGTGAGGCCCAATCAATGAAGTGTACGAATGGAATGAGGTTGAATCATGAACCATTTTCAATGAAAGATCTTCAGACATCTACTCCATTGACCTTTCTAGATAAGTACAAAGGTCTAATATGTCCATGCACGACATCATATTCATCTTCATCAGTGAAAGATATCGCTGCATGGAATTTCGCTGGATTATTCTCTACGTGATAGACTTCAACTGCAGTAATTTCAGTTTCAAACTCCTAAGGACTTGACAAAGCATCGATGAGTGCCTCCCGAAGATCCTTTGACAGATTAAAAGCATCCAGAATTGATAACTTGGCTGGTACTTTGGCCAGGTGTTTCAATCCATCAAACTTCTGATCCAGAGGACTAAATTTCCCAACAGGAACATGTGGTTTAGCAGGTGCCTTGAAAGTTGATGCTTTGGAATTTGATGCATCTTGTATCAGGATAGGAGTTGGAAATATTCTTGGTTTTGGAATATTAAACCTATTAGATCCATTTATTTGTTGAGAGGATGAAGGTGGAACCCCCAATAGATCCTCCATAATAACTGTTCCAGGACTGAATTTGCTATTGGTAGAAGAACATGCCTGTTCTTGTTGAGCTCACTGAAGGGCTCTACCACGAGTTTTTGCTGCATACACAGTTCTAGCAGGGGTATAACTGGAATAGTGGATTATGGGATATCCATATCTTCATCTGTATCCCAGACCCCTGGAACTCCCTCGGATTCCTCTATTTGATATAGGGAATTTGGGCTCATCAAAATCAAAACCGTGATTGGCATAAGGACCTGTTAAGTGAATCATATTAACAGAACCAAAGATCAGCTCTTCATCTGATGAAGACTCCACCTGACTAGCCAATATAAGTTGTTCCATTTGGTGGGACGGTGCTTGTGGCTTCGAAGTAGATGGCATGAAATCTTCCAGAGTCAAAGACAGCTTAGGCTTTGACACATACTCATCTTCTTCTGATTGTTCCTCTTTCTTGGAATTATTCCACCCTTTTGAGGATTTTCTCTCTGAAGAGGAATTTGTTGCGGCATTCATGGAAGAAGTCACAACTGGTTTCTTTAATTGTGTTCTCAAAATAGAATGAGTTTGTTTGATCGTCTTTCTGACCATCCAATCATCATATTTCTGCACATTTTTTCTTTTGACTTCTTGCAACTCGCCTTCCTCCTCTAGAACTGTAGCAGTAACATAGGCTATCTGGTCTGAAGAGCCTTTTAGTTTGACTTATACCAAGTAAACCATCTTTTTCAGGAGTTCTTTGAAAACAAAATACTCTTGGATGGGATGTCCCAGCATCTGATGTAATGGTCAATAATTGGGATGGTCTTCATCTCCTTCCTTGTTTGGCCTCTTGGGCCTCGGCAGCTGAACCAAATTATTCTCCAGGGCCGAAATGAAGTAACCAAGAATTTTTTCATTTCAGAAAGAATAAACATTACTCTTAAACTCATCAAACTGTTTCTGTCTTTGATCTTTTTGATCGTCTTGACGAAACGGCCTTTTTTTACGCTCTAGAGGTGGAGACCTTCGAGAAGATGAAGGTTTTGAGGTTGAAGCAGGTACAGGTGCTTGCTTAAACATAACTGTAGCAGTCTATGCTTTAGCCATTCTCCTTCCTGTAGCTAATGGAATTACACGAGATTTATCCTTAGTCTGTATAAGAGAATATTTAATCTGTTGAGTGATTGATGTAAGGTCTCAAAACCCTCCTGCGTATTTCACAGAGATTAACGGTGTGCGTAATTCATCACACAGATTTTCCACAAAAATTGCCAACAGTTTCTCTTGAGGAAGTGCTAAGCTCAACTATTATTTTAATCACTTCTAGCGAGAAATGAAATCAGAGACTCTTTCATTCTCTCTTTTCTTACAATTTGTAAGATAAAAAATGTTTTCTTTGGAAAAGTTGAGCTGAATTAGAGAAGTAATATTTGGAAAAGATCCTCTCATCCGATAATTGACAGGGATTGCAAGATTGTATACCAGAAAAAGGCTGGTCCTTGCAAGGTTCGCACAAAGCATCTGAGTTTCACTGCTTCTTGCTGCTCAGGAGTTCCCATCATAGGATCGCAACAAGACACGTAATGCGTCAAATGCTGTTCAGAGTCACCTGATCCATTGCAAATAGAGAATACAGGGTTCCCAAAACTTGATGGGGGAGAGATTGAATCTACCCATTCAGGGTAAGCTTTCTTTTTTGGTTGAAATTGAGAATGCTTTCCCTCCATAGCTTCCAAACGAGCTGTTAATGACTCAATAGTAGTTATTAACTTTTGAGAAACATCCGTTTGAGCTTGGACCTGAATAGGTGCACTGACTGGAGCTTGGACAGGTATGGCAGCTGGTACTGCAACTGATGGTAGCACTGCCAATTATTGTTCCACTTGACCCGTAGAATTAGACCTGTGAGGGTGTACTGATAAAGGAGGATATTCTTGATCCATCTCAGTAGCTTCAACAGACTCCCTTGGCTGACGAAATCCAGCATGCTTAGGAGGAAGACTACCTTGAATTAGTTCTGCATTTAACCTCCTCAATTCCTTCATCTCTTCCTCATGTTGCAAAAATCTTTGCTCTAGTGAGAGCGATTGGCCTTCTCCAGAGGAAAGATATGTAACCTAATTCTTTCCCTTCCCTTGTTTGATCCCTTTCGGAGAGGGAGAAGTGGGTTACTTGAAAGAATACCCAGATTTTGGGTAAACCTTTGATTTCGTGTACGCACACCTTCTTCATTTGTGTTTGTGCGTACAACTTCTTGAATGGGAACCTCTTCATCTGATCCCTATAAGTGAGCCTCATCTGGTGGATTAGAAACAATGGTGTTGACGACATTGATTGATGCATAATGCATTGCATCCCTCATATCAGCATTCATGTGATATTGTCTCCTTCCATGTCTTTTATGAGTCATTGCCTTTTGTTGATTCGATCCCTTAGGAACTTCATGGCGAACTGTAATTTAGAGAGAATCTCTTGATAATTTGGCCCTTCGTTCCTCTTGATTCTTCTTCCCCAATTGAGAAAAGACCAACTTTCTATAAGGAGGGGGTTGATGATTTGAAAAAGTCCCCGGTCTGGTGGACTGGGGCTGTTCCGGCTGTCTTTGCTCAACTCCTCAAATCTTATTTGTTGATTCCGAGGGTTGGTTTAAAAGAGTCCCTAGTTTGGCAAGCTGGGGTGGCTCTTGACATGATATGTCTGAGACTTTCTTAAAATCTCTCTTAATCTTGCGGACATTAGTCCGGAAATTAGCTGGATGCATCAATCGACATCCACTTTTATCACCCGGTTCAAAAGACCGTTGGATGATTTCTGACACTTCTGTCACTTGATGATGTTCTTGCTCCATATGAGAGGCATGTTCAATATTCTAGTTTGATTGATGCAAGATTAATTCAACAACTTGTTCTCTATATTCCTGATTTTGAGATGAACTGGTTGAGGACTGTTCTTGGGAAAGCTTTTGATTACAAACAAAACCCATTGACTGTGGCCAGCCACGGGCAATAACATTGAATGAGACCATTTTCGGCGGGCTTCGCTGACTGGAGAGCACAGTGAAATGTAGTTCTCCATGAACACCCCATCCTCTGACAAGAATACTTGATGGGGAATTATCAATTAACTGGCACAATCTTCTGAGTGCTCCAAGGCATGAACGCTGAAGGGCTCTCTGCTGCTTTTCAGCCTTCGGATATCGAGAGACTGACAGAGATGCTAAGTCAATTTGACATTGTAACCCTTCTATTATCTTAACATGATTTTCATATTCATCATAAGATAATACTTTATTTTTCAACTGACTAAGAGTTTTCCATATGTTGAGACGAATATCAGGAATTCCATCTTCCATCAACATCTCTGGAATGTCATACTGAGAGTCACCCAGAGGACAAAACAAGACTGGCACTTCACCTTTCGCCAGTTGTTTTCTCATGTTCAGCATTTCCTCTTTATCATTCAATGAATATTCTTCTAACTAATTTGAACAGAGCTTGTTATTCCATGTTGCTTCATCGGATTCAATAATATTGGTAGAGAAATAGCTGATCAAACTAGAAGATGCATGACTTGGGGGTGGTTCGGAGAATGACCTACACCCTGGGCTATCTTCTGATTGAGAAAGTATTTCACCTGCTAGCGATGAGGCATCATACATGACTGGTTTCACATTTTCAAGTTCCTCAAGATAAGAGGGCTTTCCTGGCACTACATTTTCCACTGGAGAATTTTCCGGGAAATGTGCATCACTAATGTGGAGAGGACTTTTGCAGCGAAATTCATCTTCATGGGGAGGACCACCATGGTGGGTTACAGCAAAAGATGATATATCTTGCTCCTTGGTCTTCTGACCACACAGAGGGTTCCTGTGTCTCTCATCTGAAGATGGAACATCGAGATCGACCGAATTGTCATGAAGCAAGCCTTCATGAGGAAGTGTATGTTTAAGACCTTCAGAATTAATGTTCCCACTATTGGGAAATGAGGGAGTAGAATCTTGAATTCCAACAGATAACTGTTTGAGGGCTTCAAGAACTCCAGCATCGAGCAAGGCCTTGTTACATATTATCTCTTGATCTCTTGACTTTATTGGGCGGGTCTTCTTCTTAGATGCCTTTTTAATCACCTTGGAAACCACTTGTTGATGAAAGTGGATGCTCTGAGCAGGTGTATATGCCTGATTAGGAGAGATGGCTAGGTTAGGCTGACGATCTCTTCTCAAATCAGGTGTATGTGCCTGACTTGGTTGTCCGTATGATATGGGGTAGTATGCCTCATAACCCTCTTGGACTGGAACAGATGTGTGTATCTACTCCGGAGTGAACTGTTGATGTGTCACTCCACTGCTAGGGACAGATTTGTGTGTCTTTCCCTGAGATGTTTCCAAAGCTATTATAATATCTCTGAGAGCATCCAGAATATGAGCAGGGATTTTCTTCTGGTCTTTCACCATTGATAGAATATGCTTGGTAACTTTAGCTGCCAGAATGAGGATATACATCCATTTCATGCTTGGAGTAGGTGTATGTGTCTGCTCCTATACTCCTTTTCCTATTAGTGAATCCTGACAATACTCAACTGTAGGGGCAGAGATTTGAGTCTGCCTCCTGTTTGTCGTCGGAGCTTTCTGACTAACTTCTCTGAATGCTACCAAGCGAGACTGTTGGTAGACTTGATCAGTACTAGCAGGTGTATGTTCCTGCTGATTGCACTTCTCCGAACGTGTTTGATGAGATCCATCATATGTAGTCAGATGAGCCTGCTAACTAGCTGATGATGTATAAACAGGTGTATGTTCCTACCTATAATACTCTTCTGGAATTTCCTAGCAGGATTGGAGTGATGCTATCAGACGAGTCTGCTGAACAGCAGAATTAAAACGGACGAGTGTATGTGCCCACTCGTTGCATGCCATCAAGTTAGGTTGGTGTAATTCTCCAGAGATGGAAGATATGATAATCTTATCGTTGTTAATAGGATTTCTCCTCTGGATATTTGTCTTGCTTGCTCGGGTTCGAGGAACCTGGGCCGAACACCTTGATTCGGTACCCTCATCATGTTGAGGGCGCACTACCGCATGATTCTGGCAGCAATTGTTGATAGGATCCCTTCGGAAGAACTCGTGTTTCTTTTCATTAAGGCCCTGAGGGGCCTTCTCATTCACCTCCTCAGAATATGGGAGTGAATAGTGAATTCGTTCTAGGGATAACGACCTGAAACGGTTGGAGATGGTGGTTAGCACCGCCTACTTCTTTATCACAGGTCGTCATTGTCCAGACGACCGGTGTGAGTTGTTCACTTGGAGGGCTTGTTGGGAAGCCTCCAAAGTTGGAATGGTACCATGTTGATGGTACTCCTTAACCAGTGCATTTGATACCCAGCATTGAAGATGCTGAGTAGGTGATGTCGTCCTCAGAGCGGACGACGATCCAGCAAGAGTAGCAGCAGTGGCATTCGCAGCAGCGGTATTCACAAGTGTGAACTTGATAGAAGCCATTTCTTATAATGCAAAAAATCTTGGAAAAGAGAGCCTGTTTGATATAACAGACGTAATCAAGATAAATTCATCCACTACATCTTTTGGATGAGCACATATGTCAATGATTGTTTTTTTGTCCCTCTCATTGAGTTTTAAATAAGGGCCTAACAAATAAGAAAAACATCATTTTAACTTGGTTAAGGATTCACGTCAGGTTCACCATTTTTTGCTTCCCTCTAGAATTGGGGATGATCTCATTGATTTAAGATTCAAACATTCCAAACAGTTTCTAATGGTTTTGTTCATAGAACCGGAAACATCCAATGATTCCATATTCATTTGAACCTACTTTCCAACGGTAGGCACTCATTAGTTGTGGACTGATGAGGCTTAGGAATTTGCATTGGTCGAGCGGATGGGAGTTCGGACTCATCACATCTTTTTTAGGGGAATTATTGTCTACTCAGGGACTCTGTTTATAGATTTAAGTTATATTCGTGAATCCTTATTACATTACCAAGTATAAAATGAGTTTTACTTTAGATCTGACAATAATTGATTGATATGTAGTAAATTTATAAAATCTTTAATATGTATTTTAGGTTCTTCATCGATAGAGAGTCATCTGTATTTGTTTATAGATTCTTAGTCGATGGTATCGTTTAATACATGAAAGTCTATTGGTCATTATGATGACTATACTGGTTTTAAAGCCACTTAGTGGGGCACTTGAAGTTTATTTTCATTCATAAGGACATTGATTATTTCAGAGTTGGGATTGTTCCCGTAGATGGGCTACCTACGTATCCTTTGTTTTGGAAAAGGAATCAGAACCCACATAGTTCGAGTAATGAAGTATGATGTTTATGCATGATTGATGGCTCAAAGAAAAATGTCATGATTACTTTTACACTCTAATCTCACGTGAGTCATGCTCGGTGTGAGAAACAAGAGGTATTGGTGAAGCCAGATAATTGTGCCACAAAAGATGCAATGATGTGGGGCTTATGTGTGTATGACTGCCCAAAAAATGAGGATTCAGATTTACTTCAGGGAAGAAATCTAGGAACATGGTCCATAAAGGTATATGAGCTTCATGGAGATTTGGATACTCTAATATTGGGGCTTAATACTAAGGAAGATGCCCAAGTTAGGAGGGGACTTATGATTGGGTTTTACTCCAGAGAAGGAAGCTCAGATCAAAAGAAAATTAAGACTGGTTAAGAGAGATTAAGGTTGGGGCTTACTCTAAAAAAGAAGGCCCAGGTTAAAGGACTTGAACAATTAAGGGACTTGGGGCTTACTCATAAGGAGGATGCCCAAAATTAATGGGAATTATGACTGGGGCTTACTCCGGAAAAGGAATCCCGGGTTAAAGAGGACTTGGGGATTACTCTTAAGGAGGATTCCCAGACTTTGAAAATTATGACTGGGGATTATTCCTGAAAAGGAGGCCCAAGTTAAGGGGTTCTCTCATCTTAAAGGATGAGGTTGAATAAATGAAATCTCAATCTTTAGTGACATAAAGATGTGTAAATCACTAGGTTTTGAGAGATATTCCACAGAATTCTTTTCAGATAAAGAATTTATTCAAGAAAACATGCCATAAATGGATTTGAAGAATGTCTTGAAGACTGAATCTTGAATAGAAGAGGTGGAATGGTATAATAGGGGGTCAAATGGGCAAGAAGGGCACCCAAAATGGTAGGGGTGTGCAAGTCCTGGCAGGCGTGCAGGTACGGCGTGGGCGTGCAAGTCCCTGGTCGCGCAGGTATACCTGCGCGGAACATGGTTACTTGCACGATTTTCATCCCTTAGGGTAACTCTTGGGTGATCCTTGACCAAAGCCTTTAGAATTATCCTAAGGTACTTCCAGAAGAGAGGCACACAATTTTTGGTGAAGAAGTAGGGTGGCGCCCAAGTATGTTCATTTCCCTTAAGGGTAAAACAACTTAGGCGCGCTAGTGTTAGTAAATTATAACACTTAGACCTTACTCCTCTTGTTTAGACCTTCCATTATAGGTAGACAATTACCTTAGAAGCGTTTAGAAGACCTGAAGAAGAGACTTGGGCATTCAGAGCTCTATATCTGAATTTTTGAAAAAAAAATCCTCCTTCAAATGGGGGGGCCACAGGGTCTATTTATAGGCTAGAGAAGACCCCGGGCAGTTATCACATAGGGTGCTCAAGTCACTTGCGTGACCATTAGGCGGCGCGCAAGTGTACTTGCGTGACCATGAGGGAACTTGCGAGACTTATGGGCAATGTTCTCCATGTTCATCCCTTTGTCGATTTTTGATGTTTCTTCAAAGGATGAATCACTTTGGACTAAGGTATTTCTTTTTTTTTAGTCATTAGACTCTGTGACAGAAAGGAGCATCAACAATAATATATCATCATTCTTCATACCAATATAATAATTAAAAAATGAATAATCGCTTGTGTGTACGTATGGACTATCATCCTTATGTAGCGATGTATTTCAATTTTAAAAAAAATACCTCTCTTGGATAGTAATAGGGACGTATTTAATAAAGGTATATTATTTTTATAAAATTATAATAATCCAAGAAAATTAATATTTTATTTTATTCCCTTATTTCCAATCCAATGAAAATTAAAAACATCGCTCCAGTATATGTACCGGCTACCGCCTCGCCAGTCGATGCATTTTGTTTTTCATAACCAATTTTCAAGGACAACACTAAAAAAAATTTGATGTATAAAATGATTATTATTTGATGATTATTATTTTATAGATGGTGGAAAAATTACCCCTTTACCATGTTTAAACATCCAAATTCATTGTGTAATTATGAACCAAATGTCTGCAAAACAACCGATGTAAAAATAACCATTTTAAGTAATAAAATATGTCATTGAAATAAATTATTAAATGTAAAGGGAATAAACAATGAATTTTTTTCAAAAAATTAAATAATGAATATAATTTTATAATACATCAGTTAAAAAACAAACATAGAGATATGGGACTCTATATAAGGGTATTCTTAACACAATTTTCTTCTAATGGGTTATAACACATCTTCACTGACTTTGTTATTCCATGATTATGTGTAAATTAATATGTATATTGTTTTATATTTTATATAAAAAAATTTTATGATTTATATGTTTCTATATAATAACATCATTGATTAATTATTACATTAAATGTTATGATCTTATCATGGGTTTTCTTTGTCTTGGTCACATTTTCATGATTCATGTTTCATGTGATGCACCATGATCTATTTATAGAGATTACTTACTAAACAATGAATTTATAATGATATATTAATTAAGGTAATTAATTGTATTTATACCACCATATCATATTTTTTCAGTCAATGAATTTGGATTCTAAAGTTACTGAAGTGGTAAAGGATTTATTTTATAATCTTATTTCTTTTTTAGATTATTTATGTTCAAGTTTTCTTTAAAGGAAATGATCTGATCTTAATTTCTTGAAGAAAATATGAGTTCTTATTATATATTTATTTATTATGTTTGTATTATTTCTTTTCATTTTACCCGCTTTGGTACTTAAAATTGACTATAAGATATTTTTATGAAAATCTGACCTTATTTCTTCTGTGGTCAGTGTTATTTTTATTCCACATCCATATTTCCTTAAACAATGTTTACTATTATATAAAGAATTATTAAAGTCATTTTACCCATATATTACTCTATATAAACCTATTTAGAAGGAATATTATTTTCATTTTTCGAATGAGTTAATTTTACCGAATGTTGGAACAAAATCTTTATTTTAACATATACCACAAGGATGGATTATACTACTATTGTTAGAAATATTTTCTTTGAAGATACTTTAAATTTTTAAATGGGTATTTTAAAAGAAAATCATTTACTAATAAATATTTTGATTTTTATGTTTTTAATTTTTCCAAAATAGAAGCGTATTTTCCCCTTTTTTTCAAAATAAATGGTTTAAATGATCTTTATAGGTATTTTAAACCATGTCAACATCCTTTAATGATTCGTATAATTAATTAGGAATATAATATTACAATTCCATATATATTATTTATTTATATGAATTATGATGTATTTTTAAAATATATTATCTTGAAACCATTTCATTTCCTCGGGTATACCAAGTTATAAAGAATTTCATGTTATTTTAAAAGTTTTATGAAAAACATGAAATCTTAAATGTGTAATATTCAAGTGTGGTAATTGATAATTATCAATTATTATGGCTGATCCCAATATAGATCACGATGACTGGTGTTCCTAATATATCTTTTATGATAGGTGAGACAGATATATCTACTTAATTTATTGTGTAATTCTCATGCGTATATAGGTAAGAATGATGGTGTCAACTAGGGATGTTTATCCTATTGATTTATCTAGGATCTAGTTATTTATGACATAAGTGGACATGGTTTATGAATAAAATGTTCCAAGACACCAACACATTTTATTTATTCTTTGTATGATTTTTTAATATCTCATTAGATCATGATTAACATAACATGGAGTAATATTATAGATTCTTATGAAACTTTCCTAATTTAAATATTAATACCATGTCACATGTTTAATGATATAAGATTTTATAGTTATGAATTATCAATATTAATTCTAATTATCTCTAAATATGTTATCATACCCTTATTATCATCATATGCTCCCTGAAAATATTCAATTTTTAATACATACGATAACCCTTACTAAGTATTTGAGATCACCCTTATTTTTCTTCTTTTAAAAATGTTTCAAAGATTATTGTTATGTAAGATATGTCTAAAATTGATTCATGTAGATGATGCTGAAGACTTAATGTGTATAAATAAAATATGGGTATATTGAAAAAATGATTACTTAAACAATTTGGTATTTCCATGAAATATTTTATCATAATTTTCTAAAAAAATATAAGCCTAAAAGTTCTGTCGTTATGTAATTTGATAATGTCATATGTTATTGATAACTGAAATAGGTTCATGATTATTGGTATCAAAGAAAAAAATGTTACGATTGTGCTTCTATCACCGAATCTATGGGTTCTGGTTTGGGGTTGTTATAGTTGGTATCAAAGAAGGGTTTAGATTACATTTTATATTAGGATGTTTTTGTGTGAGTTTAACTTATGAGTTTTAGATACGATCATCGGTTTATATGTTTAATTTTTATTATAAGTTCAAAGGAATATACACCATATTTTAGGTTTTAATTAATTTATTTTAATGTGATTGATGATATTTTGGGATATTTTTTATTATGTTTAGGAAAATGTAACCCATATATGTATCATGTTATTTAACATGATAGATAATCTGGGTAGAATGTCGTTATATTTTTATGGATGTAAGATTAAATTTATGTGATAGCCATTGATGTTAAAACATTTATTAATGTTTAGGTTATTGAAGTTAATTATGATATTGGGTTATTTATTTATGGAGTGATCTATGTTGAAATTTTAGTGTTATTGTAGACATCATGGAGTAAAATGTATTATTTATTCATATGATAGTTTATTCACTTTAGGTGTTATCTCACCTTTTGTAAACTATTTTGGTTTTATTAAATACATGAGGATTATATTTTATCATTATTTAGATTATATTTCCTATTAAAATTTTATTTGTTAAGCATAAGAAATATTCATCATGGATACTCATCGTATTGAATAAGGGGTGGAATAGAGGTAAAAAATTGTTAAAACATGAAAATAAATAAAAAAACTAAGTTTATAGATTTTATTAAAATTATGTAAGTATATTTTCTCATGTTCTCTTTCTTAATGTTAAAATGATATCTCACATTTGGATAAATAATCTCTAAAATAAAAAAAATTTCTTTTGTTATAATCATTTTTTATGAATTGGATGTCTTTTTCACACCAAATAGGTGTATTTTTTTGTTTTCATTGAATTTTTCATGATCAATAAATTTACTTTATTCATTTATATAATTTTTTATCAAATTTATCTATCGATCCTTATCCTTAATCGGACATTAATTTTCTCTTCCAAATATATATTTTCACTTCCCACCGATATTCACCAATTTGGAATCATAGTTATGTGTTATTAAAGATTATCATTAAATTTCACTTTTCCAAATTTAAAAATAATGTTTTATTGACCCTTTTTACAATTTTGGTTTTAAACAACTGTATTTTCAAATGTTAAACCCTTTATTATAGAGCTCAATATAAAATTATTAGGACATAATTTAATAGAGGGGGAGAATCTAATACCCTGAAATTTTGGTATGTATTTTTCTCTTAAATAAATATAAGGTTTGATATGTTTTGATACACACAACGTCAAATAGAAAAGAATTTTAATGTTATTTTTAATATAAAAAATTACTATGACCATTAAATATGAATACATTGTGAGGTCACAATATAAAACAACATGAAGAAAGGTATAATTGGATTATATGAGCATATATATATATAAACCTAATATCTATATCCTTTGGTTTATTAATGATTATTAAGATGCCAATTTTAACTATAGAAAGAAGGAAAATATATAGAATCTAGAAATTACAAAGTATTATTTTTAAATATTATATGGAATTATTTCGAGACCGGTCGCTAAGACAACGTGTGATTTTGAGGCCCGGTGTTCCAAGAATTATTATTTGAAAAAAAATTATCTTTAAATATAATGGATGAGAGTCTTCCCATAAAAAAGTGGAAAATATTCCAAAAGGGTTCCCAGATTAAAAATATGATCAAATCATTGCATTAAGAGTAGTGATTTTACCTATGGTGGGGCCTAACATTGAATAACACAGGTTGGATGTGAAAGTTATTTTCTGGACATATTGATAATAAAATATTTAATAAAAATATTCTATTTCAATGTAGAGAAACATTTACTTTTTAATATAGTTTTTTAGGAATATAGGGTCATCACTAGAACCCTGAAATTCCTCCAAGAGAAGGACAAGGAAGTAATCTTCACAGCGATGATAGATCAGAAATCGAATCATGGATTGATGATCAGCGACGTGCCTGAGATTATAAGTATCTCACCAATGATGATAAAACAATGATAGATATTCATTAGTTATAAGTCAAAATATAGGTAGGTCATTATGGTTTAACTTATTTCTTTCCCTATTCTTCGAACCAATGATGAATGTAGATAAACTAACGAACAGTTTGACCTGTTGTTCAATCGTTCACGTGGGATGGTCCTGATTTGTGGGGATTTAATAGGAGATGAATATATGTGATTATTCATTCCTAATTTATCTTTAAAATAAGGATAAATTGATGCCAACATGAAAAAAGTCTGATATTCATTCTTTAAGCATTATTGGTTCTTTTTCCTCTTCCCAGTTCTTTTCACTTTCATTGTTGGACCCCAGTGGTCATGGATCAATGTTTCTGGGTGGCTCCGAGTATGATCAGACCACTGAATCCAAGAAGAATTGATATCAGAAGCTAGATCAATGATTATTGGGACCCGAAAAGCTCAGATCATCAACTATTTCTAAATCGGGGCACCGGAGGTCGCTGGTGGTCTGTGGAAGGAACTGTCGGTGCGGGTCTGGCACAGTAGTTTGAAGAGGTGAAGCGGTAGTGGAGTAGTGACTGAAGGAAGCATGTGATGGAGGATAGAGGTGATGATGGTTGCAAGTGTCATCAGACACTGTAGTGACTGGAATGCGCAGGCCGGAGAGGATCTGTGCGGGAACCCGTGGCAGCGGCAAGCGGGACCATGAGGGGGACACAATGGGGTGGCTGCATGGAGCCTGCGACAGTGCCAAGACTTCTAGGAAGGTGGAAGTGGTGGTATGACCACATGTAATGTGACACAACATCACAGTGACAGGGGAGGCATGTGGTCAAGGTGGACCGTGTGCAGTGCAACAGGTCACCTGTGTGCATGCTGGCCGGACCAGGATAGTCAATTCGCAGTCCATCAGACCCAGCGGGCCAATCCTGGCATGATTAGTGGGTCAATTCAGACCATACCATGCTGGGTCAGGTTGGTCGGACCAGACCAGCATGGTTCGGTTTGGTGGGACTGGAGCGAACTAGGTCGGGTCGGCCAAACTGGACCCAGTTCAAACATTTTCACTTGAAAGGCCTTAACATTCAAATTTTGTGTTCGTTTGATGATCTGTTTGTAGTGTTGGGACCCTAGAGACTAGAATTTTCTTTTTGAGATACTCTAGGTGAGTTTTTACGGATGTATACAAATGATATCATTGCTTGAGTATTGAGTTATCCTGAAATCAGTTCGCTACGAGTAGAATCCTATGGTTGGTTGTGACCTTGAGACTATGTTACATTCTGAGACTACATGACTTATCAAGAATACATGTATTATTAGGTATAATTGTCTAATTGGGACTAAGTATCTCATCGAGACTGAGTGTCTCATCAAGACTAAGTGTCTCATCCAAGATGATTGTCTCATTGGGACTCTGATTCTTATTAGGACTTCATGTCTCATCAAGACTACATGTCTTATCGATAATGGGGTTTTTTTATTACATCATATAATCCTATTTTTCATACTATAGACCTTTACCTGTGTGATATGACTATGTATCTGCTTTGTGGTATACTTTTTGTATATATTTTTGATATACTTAATGTATTTATTTATGGTATACTTCTTGTATTTTTTTCTGGTATAATTCATGTATTTCTTTGTGGTATACTTTGTGTATTTATTAGTGGTATTTCTTTGTGGTTTTGAGGTGTCCTACTGAGTATCATCTTACTCACCCCTGCATAGTATTTTCCCACATATGTTGTGTCTTATATAAATGATCGACGCTTTTAAGAATTCCTAGATAGATCAGGACCCGGTGGTGCTTAGAGAGACCTTACAGTAGAGGTTTTCTCCTAAAGCTTCAGAAAATTATCCATGTACCTAACATTTAGGTAGGTTTTTCTGTAGACGAGTTTTGAGAACTTGTGAATTCACATTTCCTGACTCCCTTTTTGGGTGGTATTTTATTCTAGCCCTGTTACTTTCCATTTTCTACTCTCTTAATCTATTGTTGGTATCATAGTGGTATGCATGCTTTTTTACTTACTATTTTTTATTTCATTATTTTATTGGGATTTGATATGTGTGCATGTGTACTTGGCTAAGGAAAATGCCTCCCACTTGGGGGATATGCCTACTCCGTGATAGTCTCCATCATCTAGACTATTGGAGGAGTTCTTGGGGTAGTCACATTATGGGAACATCTGGGATGGTTCATGATAGAGTGGTATCATAGGAGGTCTGTTCTACTTAAGGACCAAGAGTCAGTGAGGTTGGTTTAGGGAAATAGTGTTAAGTGTTTTGAGTTCTTCTTTCAGGCTAGGAATATAGTGTTTGTGTGGCATCCAACGTATCCATACAAGAGGAATCTTAATTTTTCTTCAACTTGATTAAATAAAACACTAGTTTCAAGGAAAACAATGGTACATGCATCATATAGGATTTGGGTGTGTCTTCGTGTCCTTCTTGAGTCAGCTCACTGTGTATACTCTATTGAACATGGTTCATCTTGTTCTATTTTAGGATGTCTCCATGTAGACAGCTAGTTGGTATTCCATTGCATGATCATAAGGATGATCCTCCTAGTGACTAAGTGTCAGTACAAGGGCATGTACTTGAGATTGCACCTCTGAGTGGTTTACCATCGATACCACCCCCCATCAAGCATTAGTCACTACCAGCGCTATGGGTTGAGGATGCATGAAGGTTGAATCTATTGAATTAGTCCATGAGGCACTGAACTTCCATATTTCATGGTGAGATAAACCCCCTGGTAATTGAGGATTGTATGGAGGCATATACATGTGTATTTCTCCTTGGGAGGATGCCTTCCAACAAGATTTTATTCCTAGTATTGAGTCTTCTTCAGAGCTCGGTGGGGAGATGGTAGGGATTAGTGACAAAGACACACATTGAGGCAACTATCTATTTGGAAAACATTTATCATATATTTAAATAGGATTTCATTCTAGCTATGTTACACGCTGTGTGTTTACAGGAGTTTCGGCATCTTTTTCAGGGGAGTCAGATAGTGGTGTATTACTCGCAGAGATTTACGGATCATTGTTGCTACTCCACAGATATGGTATGAGACCCATTTTTCAAGTCTCAGACCATCTATAAAGTATTATCGTGATATATTAATTAATTCACTATATATCTTAGCATTCCTACATGTTATGGGGTAATGGAGCGATCTCTTCTAGTGGAGAGCTTTCTAGGGGAGAAAACACCAGAAGTGGGAGTTTCCAGCAGGCACCGGGGAGCTGAGTCTTTGGAATTTTGCAGTTGACAGCAATCTCAAGGACCCTAGAATGTCAGTAACTCTAGGGGATGACCCGGAACATGGGATCAGTTGTGTGGGGAACCCAGGGTAGGGCGATTTGGGTGAAGGATAGGTTGTATTGTTCGTGTGGCGGTCGGGGACATCCAGAATGAGATTTCCTGACCCGTCATATAGCTGATCATAAGACAGTCTAGAGACCAATGATAGAGGGGAATTTGATGCTGCAAGGTGGTTTTCTGGGTAGTGGATGTGTCATTGGAGTAATAAGGGAATGAAGATGTGAGCATAGGTTTGATGTATCGCCACCACCACCCATAGGTGGTCTACAATAGGCTTAGGGAGATGGTGGATATGAATGAGCCTAACTTCAGGTGATGGAGGCCTATGACCCCAAGGATCATGGGATGATTAGAGGTATGATATAGGTCTTTTCCACCATAGTTATAGTTTTTATAGACACATTTTCTCGTCATTATTCTTATTCCACAGCACTTTTTCAAAACTCGGAGATTCTGGTGGAGTCGTTGACTCGACCCTTATGCTTAGAGACACCTATGTGAGACAATTAGGTGATCAAAAACTAGTTCCAATATTGTGAACTTACTCTTGGAGGTGATATTTTTTGTGGGGTTCTTTTGGTAGTAGCATCTAGGACTTATGACGTTATTATGGATATGGACTGGTTATCCACATTCCATGCACAGATTGACTATTTTAGTGGCAGAGTGTGGTGTGTATGTGGTGATGTTGATTGGTTTTCCAAATATAGTGAAAAGGAAACCAATGAAACATGGGATGGACTCACACATAGGCGGTTTCCTCATATCACACAACATTTTTCAAGCCAAACCCTCAGTTTAGTTGATGATATGAGTCCCTAGTTTCATGTAGTTGTGGAGGAGAATGAGGACATATTTCCGGAGTATGTACCAGGATTTCCACTATATAGGGAGGTCTAGTTCTGCACTGATCTATAACCAGGTATGGAACCGATATCTACACATATATATCGGATGGATCCCACTAAGCTTTGTGAAATGAGGGTATAGTTGGAGGAATTACGGAGGAAGGACATCATGAGGCCCAGTGTTTCCTCATGGGAATCCGTAGTTTTTTTTTCTATGAAAATGAAGGGAGCTTGTGGTCATGTGTGGTGCCTGAATCAGGTGACCGTGAAGAAAATGTATCCATTAGTGAGGATCTATGACCTATTAGATCGGTTGAAAGGGGTGTTATGGTACTTACAGATAGACCACAGATCTGGCTACTACCAAGCTCAAGTATGGGATGAGGATATACCGAATTTGAATTTCATATTTCATTACAGCCACTAAAAGTAATTAGTGATTCTGTTTGGCATGTGGAATTCCCCAGTCATGTTCATGTGACTCATTAACATGATCTTCTAGACTTACTTAGACTGGTTTGTAGTGGTCTTCAATGATGAAATCCTAGTGTACTCAATGTATGAGGATGAGCATGTGATACACATTAGGATAGTCCTAGACACACTCCGACTACACCCGCTTTATCGAAATCTCTCAAAGTGGTCATTATGGATATGAGAGGCCCGTTTTCTGGGACACGTCATTTCAGACGCTAGAGTTGTGGTGGATCCAGCGAAGATTGCGGTAGTTCTTTTTTGGGAGCCACACAAGAGTGTTATTGAGGTGCATATTTTCCTTGGTTTAGCTAGGTACTATTGCAGGTATGTAGCCATATTTTCACGAGAATCAATACCCTTGAATGCTTTTACATGAAAGGGGTATACATTCATGTGGGTGGAGAATTTTTGGGATAGTTTTCAATAGCTGAGGCATTGATTGAAGACCGCTCCTATCATGATATTTCCCGATGAGGGTTTCGAGTGAATAGTATTCTGTGATTCACTAGTAATTGGGCTTGGTTGTCTCTTAATTTAGGGAAAAGTGATGGTTTCCAATGGTCCACTCCATTTGAGACCACGTGAGCGGAACTATGTGACCAATGATCTTAAGTTGGAAACAGTAGTCTTTTCATTGAAGATGTGGTGACACTATCTTATGGGAGAGCGGTTTATCATCTACTCTGACCAGAAGAGTCTTAGGTATATATTCTCTTAGAATGATATAACATTGAGATAGAGGCAATAGATATATTTCCTTGAGTACTATGACTTTGAGATTGTATATACTCTTGGGAAGTGGAATGTGGTGGAAGATGCTCTCAGAAAGAGATTGAGTTCACAGTTGTTGGATGAGGCGTCGGATCAGTTAGCCTCATTACGCATATACATTGTGGATGGAGATAGAACAACTTAACTCCGGTCAAGGTTTGTCACCACTCTACTCTTATAGTGAGTTTGGGAGGAATAGCTCAAAAATACTGACTACAAGACTTTACATTCAGAGATGTTCATAGGGAATGCACCTGAGGGATATTCGAAAGGTGGGGAGTATATCGTTATTATCAGAGGACACACAATGGTACTAGTGGTGATACGGTATGAGGTCTTGAGGAAGTTCCATACATCACATTTGGCGGTACAAAAAGGTTTGAAAAAGATGTACCAGGACATCTAATGTCTGTTCTAGCGGTCGAGGATGAGGAAGGCAGTGGCAGAGTTCTTTTCTAGACGCCTTGCTTGTAACACCCCGAGCTTCCACGATACGCTTCTCATTCAATAATGCAATAGCTTGCATTGTACGCAAGTTCGAGTTCTAACACACCGCAACTAATCAAAATAGCCGTTATGAATAGTAATAACCACTTTTTAAAATTATAGAAATTTTATATTTCAAAATGGACTTCATTTTTGTATTCGTAATATCGAAATTAGCCTATGTTGAATTTTTGGTATTTTTCTGAGAACTTCTAATTTTTTATGAATAGTGAAAAATACATAAAAACAACTTTTTTAATCAAAATAATTCATAGTGATAAATTATACTATTGAGTGGTTTTAGAGTATAATTAGAATATATTTTTACCATTTTATCCAATGGTGGTCATTATAATTAATTTGACATTGAAATTGGACATAAACAATTGTCAATCTTTTGATATAAATTGTTTCTTAAAAACACGCTATTTTTTGTGACAGCGGGAATTAATTATAAAATTAATTAATGCAACTAATATGTTTGGAATTTTGTAAAATAGACATCATTTTTCAATTCGGAATATCAATTATAGCTTAGGGTGAAATTTTGGCCTTATTCTGAAAAACTTCAATTTTTGATGAATAGTGAAACCACTAAGTGGTTGTTAAATAACTGATTTTTCGTTTAAATGAAATATTACCACTTCTGTGATTTGATTTTCAAAAATCCGACATACATGGTTGTCATAAAGAAGTAAAATGTGGTTCAATGGGATAAAAATAATTTTTTGGTGAATAGTAACTTATTAAGTTCTTAATCGCGATTAGTGGTAATTAGGGTAGTTTAAGGTATAAATAATACTTTAATAATATTAAATGACCTAGACACATGTCCCAACCTCATTGGTTGTGTCATGGCCGACCAAGACAAGCCATGGCCTAACTTGGGGACCCCATGGATCCACTTTTGTTGGGAAATAACATAAATTACTTTTTATTTAATGTTAAAGTGAAAATGACACTAACATAAATTGTTTTACTAAAACAATTTTTAAGTGGGGTTATACAAGTCAAACTTTTGATTATAAATAGTCATTGGAAAGCTAAAAATATTTCCTACATCATAGTATTTTTTTTATAATTTTTAGACATTAAATAAATTAAATTATTTATGACATCATTATGATGCAGCGATGACCTCATTATTTAACGATTTTAATAAAATGAATAGATAATGTAAAATCCAAGGCTTACACTTGTCCAAAGCCAATTGGATGAGGAGATTTCGAAACCTTATCACCTTAGCCTCGAATTATATAAGTGTGGGACCTTTTAAAACCGAAACACATTTTCAAATAATGTAATGTTCCTTTACTTTCCAAAAGTGCCCCTCCTCTCCTCTTATAAAAGGCCCCCACCTCTACCTCATTTCACACACTCTTCAAGCCATTGGCTCGGCCAACCCCTGCCCATTTGCTCTCTCCACATCCCTCTCCTCATCCTAGAGGATTCCCTTTGGGCAGAATCCTTTCAAAGGAAGCCTTTAGGCTCAACTCAAAAGGAGTTACACTTTTTAAGGTAATTCATTCTCTCATGTTCTTTTGTTTTATTTTGCTTCTCCAACCCCCTAAACTCTTTTTATTTACTTCTGTTGTAACAACACCAGTATCTTAAATATACTAGGATGTTGTTATAAGATTTATTTGAGCTACACTTCCACACAACTACATCAAATGGTTAAAGAACATAAGGTTTCCGTGGATGGCGAAATTCTGCCTCCCGAAACGATGATTGTTCAACACTCATTTAACACCTTCAAAGGTGGCCATTATGATGTCACTATTTTTATATATGATATATAATATGTTTATGTTTTCCTTAAGCTTCTGTTTTTTTCATTTTGGGCATACCTTTATGGTTTCCATTATGGGTAAAACACGATATCTTCATTTTAGGAAGCGCGGACTACCGCCCCCTGAAAGTGATTTGATTCGTTAATACCATATGTGGGATGTGTGAAGGATAAAGTTAATGATATTATATATGTTATTATACTGGAATTATAATATACTCTCATATCATTATGATTCCATTCCAGAAAATATGAAATAGAAATGGAAGTAGCGTTCATGCGTACGTACGGCTTACCGTCTCCATGAACGGTGCATTTCATTTCTTACCTCTAAATGTGATGTAATATTATAAATGAATGTATGTACTGGATATATATGACATATATGATATCTACATCATGAATACCATTCTGGATATAATGAACCTTTGACCAAATTAACAACATGTAAGTGTAAGAAGCCTATTTTTGACTTAAGAACCAAATACCGACAAAATGAACATTATTAACTTAAATAATTACATAATGTTCATATCATTGTAATAAGTGTTATAATAAGGATAATGAAGTTGAAAATGGTTCTTAATAAGGTATATATTAACTCTAGTTTATTATTCAGGAGGTTAAAGAACGGTTGAGTCAAGTCAGACACGAGGTAAGGGAACTTCTTAACCCAACTTCCATTCTTTGGGTTAATCTCCTACTTTCAAATTATGTCATGATATTATTATGTCTTATTTTGTATTTTTACTTTCTTTATGTGTACCTATAGTGAATACACATAATATATCTATTTTATTTTAAAAATGATCTTTTTAAGGACTTCGTCTCAATCTCCTTTCATTGAGGCATATTTGGTTTTATACACAACTTTCTTTTATACGGTGTATAAACCCCTTTGACTTTTAAGTTTATTCAAAAGGAATCTTTTTATACGAAGCATTTTACTAAACGACAAAAAGGGAATGTTTTTCATTCCGTACTTATGCGGCGACAACGACTTCTCCGCCGCCGTGAACATTATTTGAGTTTCGGCTTCCTTTACAAGCCATACCTTTTTTTAAAAAGAAAAATAAATACAATGTTTTAACATTCTTTTATTTTGGTATTGAAAATGGTTTTGAAAGCGTTTTTATTATATCAATGTTTTGTATTGATATCTTGTGATTGAAATGTGGAAATGTTATGTTTCCTTTATGCATTGTTTATGTGATACGATTATGTTATGGTTTATGATATGTTTAAACCTATTCATATGAGGAATGCATTGGACTTAATAAGTGACGGGTGGAGCCCGCTATAGCTCCTCGATGCATCGGCAGGTCTCATGAGACAAACTAGTGTCTTGGCACAAGGCCTTGACAAAATCTTATTTGTGGTCTTGGCACGAGGCCTTGACTACGTGGTTATGATAGTCTGGAATTATGCATTCCATCATTATGAAAGTGGTTATTGATATTGCATGTGATTATTCGACCAGTAGAATATCCATGTGAAGAAGTAAATGGCATTATCTCATTTTACTTTTGCCATATTATGTTGAAGTTCATGTTTAAAAGGCTTTTGTTTTAGTTATACATTGCCTTAAATGTTAATGTTTATTTATGAAAGCTTCCGCATTATTGTTATCCTTACTGAGCATTTGAGCTCACCCCTTTCAATGTTTTAATATTTTCCAGGATGTGAAGAAGTATTTTATGAATGACCTGCAGGGATAGTCAGAAGAGGATATGAGTGTGGACTATGGAGACTTTGTTATTGTAGTTTTTCACTTTTTGATGTAATGAAAGACTTATGAATGCATCTAGTGTTTCCAAGGCTACTAAACTAATCGGTCTTTCGAGACTTGATCCTTTGTGATCATGCCAATGTTACGAAGTAATGCACCGGCTCTGGGTAGCTGGGGTCGGGGCGTTACATTGCTTATTAGAAATTTAAGGTAGAGCACCAGGTTACAGTAGGTTTGAATTAAACCCTTGAAGTGATAGAATGTATGTGTGATCAAATATCGATGGACTTCATGAGATAGTTACTACATACGTCTAGGGGTAGTGATAAGATCTGGGTGATCGTTGACCGACTGACCAAGTTGTCCCACTTCCTAGAGATTCAAGAGCAGAGTTCAGTAGAGATCTTGGGACGCCTCTACGTATAGGAGATAGTCTGAATTCATTTTTTCTCATCAATGATAGTCTCAGATCATGATGCTCACTTTAAATCCTGATTTTTGAAGGGATCATAGAAGGTGTTTTGGACTCAACTTCACTTGAGCACAGTTTTCACCCAAAGACAAACGGCCATACCGAGTAGACCACAAAAGTTATAGAGGACATGGTAAGTGCTTACATCCTAGATTTTGTCTATATTTAGGAGTATCACCTACCCCTAGTGGAGTTTTCATACAGAAATAGCTACCATTCCACCATCATTATGGAACCATTCTAGGCCTTATACGTAAAACCATGTAGGTCACCACATTGCTAGAGAGACCCACAAGAGTAACCACTCATGGGTGCAGAGTTGTTTTAGGTGACTATAGAGAAGGTGTATGTCATCCAGGAGTGGATGAAGACTACACATATCCATCATATGTATTATGTTGACCGGTGAAGGAGGCCTTCAGAAATTAAGGAGGGAGACCCTGTGTTCCTTAGGGTCTGTCCTCGATGTGGAATATAGATATTTGGATTGGGTGGAAAGCTATATCTGAAATTCATTAGCTCTTTTTAAATACTACATAGAGATGGTGAGGTGGTGTACCATTGGGATCTACCACCAATGTTATTCCGGGTGCATGACATCTTCCACATGTCATAACTGAGGAGATTCATACATTATACATCATATGTAATTAACTGGGGTGAGCTGGACATTGATGATGGGGCCACTCTTGAGGATTACTTGGTGAAGACTGAGGATTGATAGGATAGAATACTTCATGTGTGGTAGATTCCTCTAGTGCACATTCGGTGGTAGCACATGAATCTCCAGGAGATCACATGTGAGCGGTAGGCTCGGATTTGTGCATCATACCCTCATTTTTTTGTATAGCCATTTGTTTTGTCTTTCGAGGAAATAAATACGTAAGTTGGGGAGAATGTAACATCTCATAATTTATATGTATTATTTTTAAATATTATATGGAATTATTTTGTTACCATCTGCTGATACGACATGCGATTCTGAGGCCTGGTGTGCATGAAAAAATTGTTTGAAAAAATTTTAAACTTTAAATAGAACCCACTATAAGTTTTCATGAAAAAATAGAAAATAAATCAAATGGGTACCGAAATTAGAAATATGAGGGCACAATTTCATTTGGAGTATAAATTTTACCTTAGGAAGGGACAAACATTAACTATCACAGTACTTCTATGAATGTAAGTTTTTGGACGTATCAATAATAAAATATTTAATAAAAATATTTTATTTCGACACAGCGAATAGTTTTATTTTTATTATAATTTTTCTAGAATCTAGGGTCATCGCCATAACCCTATAATTCCTTTGATAGAATGACATATAAGTTCTATCAATGGTGACGTCTGATCATAAATCGGAACATGGATCGACAATCGACAATGTGCCTCAGATTCTATGGATCTTTCCAATGATGATGACATGATGTTCGATCTTCATCAGCGAGTGGTCTAAATCTAGATAGGGTGTTATGTTTGAAGTTATTTCTTTCACCATTTTTATAACCAATGATGAACACAGATCAACCAATAAATAGGTTTACTGGCAGTTTGATCGTTATTGGGGTATGGGCTTGATTTGTAGTAATTTAATGGGAGATTAATCATTGTGATTATTTTTTCCTCATTTATCCATCTAATAAGGAAAAATCATGGACAACATTAAAATTAGACAAGGTTCATTATTCAAGTGTTCTTGGTGATTTTTCCTCTTCCTCAATCTTCTCGCTTTCACCATTAGACCCCCGTGTTCATGGCTCAACGTTGATGGGTGGCTCCAAGTAGGATCGGACAGCTGGATCCATGTAAAATTGATATCTGAAGTCGGATAAAAAAATCAGGACACAAAAATCCCATATATTCAACCATTTAAAAATTCAAGCACTGGATGTGACCTAGTGGTTCGTGGAAGGGACCACCGGCACGGGTCTGATGCAGTTTTTTGGAGAGGTAAAGCTGCGCCAGTGCGGCAGATGGAGACGAAGGGTGGTGTTGGCTCGAGTTGGCATCTGTGGCCGAAGATGTGGGCACGTGGAGGTTGAAATGAAGCTGTGTGGGAGCCCACAAAAGCAGTAGTCTAGACAGTGAGGGTGATGCGGTGAGGAAGCCACATACATGGTAGGAAGTTTTATTGTAGCCCTTGGTGGTGACGAGGCCACAAAGTAGGTGGAAGTGGCAGGCTGTCCATGTGGAAAGTGGAATGGCATCATGTTGCCAGGGGAGGCATGCGGTTAGGGTGGAACTCATGCGGCACAAAAGGTCACCCAGCATACATTCGGGCCAAACCAGGAGAGGTGTACTGTTCTAGTGGCCCAGTGGGTCGAGGGCCTGTAGGCCCAGGGGTAGAGCCCAACGGGACAGACTACATCAGGCCAGACTAGACATGGCTTGGCCCAGTCAGCCGGACCGGGTTGCATCGGTTCAGTTAGACCATGTCGAGTTGAACCCAGGTCAAACCCTTTCATTAAAACGGACATAAAATTTAAATTTTTTGTCTTTATGATGATCATTTTGCAGCATTTTTTCCCTTGCAATGAGATGGTCCTTTTGAGATACTCTAAGTTATTTTTTCTGGAAGAATGAAAATTTCGTAATGTCTTGATGATTGAGTTATCCTGGAATGAACATGCTATGTGTAGAATCCTATGGCTGGTTGTGACCTTGAGTCTATGTGAATTTTTATACTATGTGACTTACCATGACTACATGGCTTATCGGGACTAGGTGACTCTTCAGGATTGAGTGACTCATTAGGACTAAGTGTCTCATCGAGACATAGTGTCCCACGAGGACTGAGTGTCTGATCAGGATGGAGTGTCTCATCAGGATTGAGTGTCTCATCAGGAATGAGTGTCTTATAGGGACTATGTGTCTCATCGAGACTACATGTATTATCAATATTGGGTGTATTTAGGATTATGTCAGATAATCCTATTTTTCATCCTATAGACCAATACATGTGTGAGCTAACTATATATCTTCGTTGTGGTATATTTCTTTTATATTTTTGTGGAATACTTCTAGTATTTCATTGTGGTATAATTCATATATTTCTTAGTGGTATTACTTTGTGGTTTCGGGGTGTCCTACTGAGTATTGTTTTACTCACCCCTATATAGGATTTTCCAACTTGTGTCAAGTCTTATGAAGATGATCGATGGTTTGATGGACTCCTAAGTGGACCAAGACAAGGTGGTGATTAGATGTACTAGATTTTCGAGTTGTGCTCCTATGGCTTCAGACAGTTCTCTATGTACCTACCCTTCGGGTAGGGTTTTCTACGGATGAATTTCAAGAACTTGTGAATTCACTTTTATATACTCCATTTTTGGGTGGGCATGCATTCAGTCCCTATTACTTTCTATTTTATATTATCATACTTTGTTGTTGGAATATTAATTGGTATCCATGTTTATTGACTTAGTGTTTTACATATCAACATTTTTTTGGGCTTGTAGATTTTGTGTGTGTAAAGGTACTTAACAAAATGCATCTCATTTGTGGGATATGTCTACTTGGTGATAGTCGCTAGCCCTTGGCCTATTGGAGTGAGTCTTCTGGTTGTAAGGATATGGGCCCCTCTAGGGCGGGTCGGGATAGAAGAATTATTAATATTATAGGCATTATGAGAGAGAAGTAAATGTATAAATTAAATCGAGGCATGCAACTAAATATATAGTGATGCACAATGAAATTTATATATATGGTAATTAGATATACATACATTACATATATATATATATATTAGATATAGAGATAAAAACTTTTGAAGTTCAAAGAGATATTTTTTATAAAACTATTTTTAGCAAGAAATTTATTTTTACCATAATTTTTCAAATTAATAAATGTTAATTAATTATTTTAATGAAATAAATAGTTAATATTTTAATATGAATTATCTGACATTAATTTAATTATATTTATCAGGAAAGTAATGATAATGAAGTCATTTTATGCTTTAAAAATAAGTTTTATAAAAAAATGTTTTTTATTTATTTTTAGGAGAGAATATTATAATTAATGTATACCAATTTTATAAATTTTATATGATAAAAATTATATCAATTTTAAAATCATCATAAAAAAATTATTTGCGGATGAAATTTTTATATTTTTATGAAAAGATGAATTTATTAATGAATAGTGAAAATACTGATTTTATAGAAAATTGTCTCTTATATTCAATTATTTAAAAAGTACAATTTTGTTTTATAATTGTTTTTAATGTGAATTCATTAAAAATAATGTTATTAATGTCATTGTAATTTATATTATTCTTAATGCTGGTATAAATACATTTCAAACTTAAATATTCATTTTTTAGGAAAATCATTTTTCATTGCATTTGGATTGATTATTGTAAAAGTAATTTCTTAAACTTATATGGATTTTATTTGAAAAAAAAATATATCCAATATTTGGAATTATAATATAATTTTTTTTAAATCATCCACTTTCATTTTTTGTTTTAATGAATAGTAACCTTTGTAAAAAAATCAGTTACCACGGTAGGAGTTAAAATGGGATAAGAGGGTTAAAACTAAAATGATAAGGTTTAAAATAAAGACAAATTTGTAAAATATAATTTTATGTTCATATTTATTACTTATAAAATATATTTTTATAATATGAGTTATTTTTGTTCTAGTTGGCCAGTGTAATACATTAATATATTTTAATCTTTTGAAAAATTCCATGTGTGTCTTCTCCTGCACCTAAAAATACATACCCCCTATCCTCTATTATCCATAAATGAAGAGCATATTAGATCATATCATCCCAATGAAAATCCATTCCCAGTTTCCCAAACCAAATTTTATAGGTCTTGGTGTTATAAGAATACCACCCTAAAAAAATTACATATAAACCTAAAGAGGTTTTATAAAGAATATGTATAGCTATTAACCAAGTGTTTTATTTTTATTTATTATTTAACTATATATAAACTATAAAAATAATTATGATATATATAAAATTAGTATTTCTAATAAACATATATATTACTTTTTTTAAAACATTTTTTCATCTTCTATTTTAACAAATGGGAAATAAAACCATTGTTTGTATGTACATGCGAACTACCTCCTCGAAAATTGGTGTATTCCATTTCCAAAAATTGGTTTTCATGGATTGTTATTAGGATGGGTTTGATCTAAATAATGATATTGATGAAATAATTATGACTTTTGTAATATAATACATCATCAATCCTCCTACAATTCCAATCGTTAAAATTGAATCTTTGCATGTGTGTACATAAAAACTACCCTCCCCACATAGCAATGTAATTCATTTTTCAATAACCAATTATCACGGATAGTAATGGGGATGAATTAAAATAATTTATTCTATTTTTATAACAATATAATTATTCTATAAAGATTAAATTTTATTTCCTTTTACTTTTTTTCAAAAAAATTAAAAAAAAAAAGCACCCTTCTGTACTTGTGAACTACCACCTCTCAAGTTGATATATTTTTTTCTGTAACACCTATCATGGATGAATATAAAATTACTATTAAATTTATAAAATTTATAAGAATTTAATTGTTTTTATTTTGGATATAATGGAATAATTTACCATTTAACCCCAGTAAACCAATCAAATTCCTTTTATAATTATGAATTGAATAACCCCAAAACACCTAATGTGGACATAACTGATTATGTAATAAAATATTTAATTAAAATAAATTGTTTATATATAATGAAAAAAAATGTAATGGGTTATTAAAAAATTAAATAATTAATATGAATTTATTATATAGTAGTTAAATTATGTAAATAGTGACACGGGCGTCGAGGTAATGGGTTTCTTAACTCAATTTCCTTTCATTGGGTTATAACACTTATTTATTGACTTTATTATTACATGTTTACGTGTGAATTTTTACATAAATGTTTTTATATTGAATTTATGCTTGATTTATTTATATTATCAAATTTATAAATAATCCCTTCATGGGTTAATTATCAATTAAAATGTCATGATATTTAAATGGGTTTTCTTTATCTCGATCTCATTTTATTAGGACATGTTTCATGACGTATACCAAGATTTCATTGTATGGTGTACTTAATACACCATGAATGAATTTTGAAATATTACTTCAAGTAATTAATGTAATTTTTAGATCCAAATCACATTATTTATTTCAATGGATTTCAATTCAAGATTAACAAAAATGGTAAAGAATTTATGTTACAATATCATTTCTTTTTGGGATTGTTCATGATCAAGGTTCCATTAGCAGAAATTATGTAATATTAATTTCCTGATCCTAATATAAACTCTTCTTTGATTATCATTTCATCGTTTTACATTATCTACCTTTATTTTTTCCTCTTTTTTCAATTAAAATGATCAAGAAAAGTTTTCTATAAAAATCAACCCTATTCACTCTTTATTCAATAAATATTTTATTCCATTTTCATATTTTCTTTAAAAATCCTTCAATAATATTATTACTATTCACCAATGATTAATTAATGACATAAGAACACATATTTTACATTCTAAACAATTGATTAAAAGTAATCTTCTTGTCATTTTCCAAATGATTTACTTTTTACCAAAGGTGTTAATAGAATGGTTGTTTTAACATATACCCCGAAAATGATATTTCCTTACCTCATTAAAAACTCTTTCTTTTAATATTAATTTATAATATTCCATCAATATTTTCAATTATATTTATTTTCCAAAAATGTTTTCGATTTTATTATTTTTATGTTACCTAAAGAAAATCTTATTATATCCTATTTTCAAAAAAAATGTTTTTAAATTTCCTTTAAAAGGTATATTAACATATGTCAATGTCCTTGAATGATTTTTATACTTTTATATTAATATGATCTTATGATACTGTCTATCTCATTTGTCTAAATGTATTTTTATTATTATTTTAATGATATTTTCATGAAACATATTTCTATTTCATAGGTAAATCAAGTTATAAAATAATGGAAATTGTTTTTTAAAATTTTGATGATGAAAATAAAATATTCCATGTGTTATATTCATTTATGGTACTTAAAAATTACTAATTATTGTGGGTGAGACTAATAAAAATCATGATGATGGGTGAGCCTAAAATACCTTATAAAATGGGTGAGACTAATATAGGTCTATAATTCATTAGGTGATGATTTTCACTTTAAATGAAATAAGGAGACTGTTTCTTAGGGAGGTTTATCCTGTAGATTTTACGAGAATCTGGTTATATTTGACATGAGTAAACAGAAGTGATGAAGAAAATTTTTCATAATACCAATATGTTTTCTCTATTCCTACTGTGAGTTTTAAATGGGTCATGCTATGAAAATTTACATCACATGGATCACGAGTATCGATTCTTATGAATCTTTACTTTGAAAAATCTTTATACCACATCACATGTTTAATGATATAGGTTTGGATTTGTATGAATCCTCTTATGTAATACTCATGCACTTTGAATTTTTTCTCTTAACCTTTTGATCATCATGTTCACCATAAATATATTCAATTTTTAATGCATATGTTTAACCATATTATAAATTCGATAACACTCTTCTTATATTTCATCTCCCTATATTACAAATAAAATTGTTAAGTAAGATATATCTAGAATGGTTCCATGTTGGTGATGATAAATATATAATTTCGAATAAAAAAATTTATTAATAGTGGTAAGAATGTTCATATAAAGACATGGGTATTTTCATGTAATTGTTTTTCCATATTCTATAAAACCCTAAACCAAAAAGTTATTTTGTTATATAAGTGATCTAATTTTTTTTGGATGATTTTTTTATGTCTTGGATGTCTAAAATTGGGTCTTGGTTATTGGTATCAAATCTAAAATATAAAGATTTTATTTTTTATAAATGGATCTAGGTGTGCTGGTTTGGGATAGTTTTACAAATGGAAACCCACCCAGATATGGAAAACTATATAAATATTAGGAAGTAATGGCTCACTTCCCTTCTATAGCTCTAAAAATAAATATCATGTGGGAATAGCTCCCACACCATGATCTATCTCACCATGTCAATATCTGTGGGGATGGTTCCATATCTTGTACATGCAAAAAATAATAATATTCGGGGGGAATTGATCCCTATCTTACATCATCTCATCAAATCAATGTTAGGGGGAATGGTAACCCTCTCAACCATATATTTCCTTCTAAGTACATTTTTTGTTATTTTTAGAAATTCACTTTTTATTAAGATGGTTACTTCTAAATCAAAGTGTTTCAAAAACAACCAACCTATAAATCTGACCACATATAAAGGTCAAAATTTCAAATTTAAACATTAAAAATAATGGTTTTTTCAGGTGATATGGTAAGAAATGTATTCCTAGATAGATTATAGAACCTAGGACTGGTGAACCTCAAGCTAAGTACCCACCATCTACAAAATATTATAATAGAAATAGACAAATCTAACACCACATGACATCTCTTCTAAAAACTCAACCCTCCAGAAGAACCAGAACCATTGATCACAAAAACTATCCAATGTCAACCTACCTAATCCTCAAACCATCATAGAAATCACAATGAGTAACATTCATCCTCAATAACATTAAATGAAACTAAGTCTTTTAATAATGGGTATATCAAATAAACATCTATGTGTAATAGATACCAAAAAAAGAGAAATGTAATTATCACTTGAACTGGAATTCATTGAATATATTCATATACCATATTTGACACCTTAAATATTTATAAAATTACTGATCTACCATCATTGATTTCCAATTAATTTTACCGACCCCAACGTTATCAAACATCATTCAATAAAACAGGCCAGACGAAGACAATAAATAAAATAAAAGAGAAAACATTGACAACATCACACATTCCAGACCATATCCTACAATAGGAAGAGAAAAAACCCATCATACATCCAAAAGAAAGAAATATTCCAACTCTGTTCATGATTTTTGAAATAAATAAATCTCTTGAATAGATCCTCCCAAAACCTTGTTGAACCACTACATAAGACTGATCTCGGGAGGAGTTATGGAACCTGATATCATGGTATAATTATGATATAATTGGCCTCAAAAGTTATCCATGACCTTCACCGGGACCATCTCCCAACCTTCAGACCAACCACTTGTTCTATCACCGAGGAAACAACAACTGCCTTGAATAAGAGGGGAATACCTTCAAGATGAGACAAAAAACACTATTTCTACCTTAACAAACCATAGGGTGAACCTTTGAGTACCTTATTCCATGTAACACCTGAGACTTTTATGTAATATATTTTGTTTTTATAAATCATCAAAGGAATCTTTCACTACACACAACACTATCTTGGCTTGCTTTATAGACAACCGCGACCTTCCTCGATAGCTTGCATCGTACGCAATACCGAGTTTCACTAAACAATGATATGCTATTATTAAAACTAGCCATTATGAATAGTAATAACAAATTTTTGAATTTTTATTTTTATTTTTCAAAATGGAATTCATTTTTGGATTCAGAATATCGAAATTATCCTAGGGTGAAATTTTGGTATTTTTCTGAAAACATTCATTTTTTGATGAATAGTGAAACCACTAAGTGGTAGTTAAAAAAACTGAATTTTTCATAAAACATAATTTTCCGCTTCTATGAGTGGAATTTCGAAACTCTGAGAGACACAGTTGATGTCAGTAAGTAAAATGTGGTTCATTAAGATGAAAATAATTTTTGGTGAATAGTAACTTTTTACTTTTTTTACCACGGTTAAAAGTAAATAGGGTAATTAAGGGTAAAAATGAAATTATTATTACCATAACACACGTCATAATTCTATTGTACAAGTTTAATTCGACCAAAAACAACCTTATGAATAAAATATGACCATTTATGCCCACTTGGATTAGATTAGGACATTTATTATTAATTTATTTAAAGAAGGGTTAAAATAGTTAAAATCAAAGTTTAATAATAAAATCATTTTTAATATAGGGTTATACATAAGATAAAATCGACTATAAATATTCATTAGAAAGCTAAAAATATTTCCTACATAATGATATTTTATTTGTAATTTTTAGACGTTATATAATTTAATTTATTTATGACACAAATATGATGCAGTAATTATCTTATTAATGAAATATTTAAATAATTTATGGTATAAATACCCAAATAAATGTAATTTGAGACTTTTTACGAATTACAATAATTTTATAGTTTAATATGACATGTTAGTATTGATTTAATTAACTTTTTTCGAACTAATAATTCTGTTATGAGTTTCACAAAAACCAATTACTAAATAGTGTAAAAATTGACATAAAATAGTTTTTAAAACAAATATTATATTAGTAATTTTTATTTTATTCCTAAAAAATCTAAGGTTCGGCCAAATGACTTATATAAGGTTATATATATTAATAATAAACAACTTGGGGTTCGTTTGGCTTCTTATAGTAATTTTATGAACCTTAGAGTATAAGAACACAAAAGACCCGGTAAAAGTAAAATTATTTAAATTAACGTTAAATCTAAATGATAAGGTTAAAATAGGAACCAAAACTTGTCTAAATTATATTGGATGAGAGGATTTCGACCCATCCCCACCTTAGATTCAAAATAAATCAATTTGGATCTGTTTAAAACCGAATTTGACTTTATAATAAAATAATAGTTTTAATTATTCCAAAGGTACCCCTCTCCTCCCTTATAAAAGGGCACCTCCTCCCCCTCTTCCTCACACCACATTGAGCCTTCAAGCTCGGCCAACCCCTGAAAATTTCTCCTCTCCTCTTCCCTAGAAACATCCTAGAGGTTCTTGTCTTCTTCAAAGACCGATTTTAGTGCCCTAAAAGGAGGTCTCAAAGAAGCACTTCAAAGAAGAGGTAATGTCTGTTACTGATTCTTTCATCTTTATTACTTCTTCCTCTTCTTCTTCTTTAGTTGTTTCACTATAAAGTAATAACATAAGTATCACTAATATACTGATATGTTGTTATAAGTATGAAACAACTATATTTCACCATCTATCCATCCTACAGAAAAAGAAATCACCGCACGTGCGTACGTATGGAATACCGTCTCCACGTCGTGGTGTAATATATTTTCCACCACCACCTTACTTGGATGGGTATAATGGTGTAAATAATGACTATATATGACTATTATAAAGTGATATTGATTCTGAAATATTATACATACACTCCAATACAATTTCACAATCATAGGAACGATATCATCACTTGTGCGTACGTACGGAATACCGTCTCCACGATGTGATGCGACTCGTTCTACATGATCTTCATTGCATAATGATTATATAAATTAATTGAATGAATTAATATGATATATATTACACTAATACCATTCTGGAAATGTGGTATCTATAACCTAAAGAGAAGAATAAGAGTTTATTCGACAAAACACGCATAAGAACAAAAAGTAATAAACACCTGAATAACAAGTAGTAATGAAATATTACTAATAAGAAGCTAAGAATATGACCATATATGATATCATAACAATAAGTATGACTCTGGAAGAATTCAATAACATTATTTAAATCATTATACAGGAGGTTCGGACACTTACGAAGCAAATCGGAACTAAGGTAAGGGAAAATATCACAATCTCATTTTTATCTGAGATTGTTTATACTTTGGTATTTACTGGGGTGTATTATATCATCCACATCCATGTTTCCTCAATATGTAACATTTTTTCAATCCACCTAAAATTGTTTAAATCCAATTTTAACCTTTGGTGAGTTTTTAGTAAAAGATATGAAAGGAATCTTTTGTCATTTTTTGTACGAGGTACTTTTTGACTTTTCCGACAAAAGTACAAGAAGAACGTTTTTTTTAACTTATACGGCATGAATGGATTTTTAAAACATTATTTCCAAGAATATTCCTTTACAAGTTTTTGAGTTTATTTTAAATCAACTTCTTTTAGTTTAAAATTGTATGACATGTTAAGAAAGGAAAACGTTTTTGAAGTAGAAAGGATATTTTCCTCAAGAATGGAGTTCAAGTGTTTTATCAAAATTATTTTCCATCTAAGATAATATAGGGTTATGTTTCTATCCCTATTATTACATTGATTTGATTATGTTGTGATGGAATTATTTTTATGAATTCCTTTATCTTATATTAATTGTTTTATGATGTCATGTTGTTTAAGAATCCCATTTTTATTACATGGATTATGCAATGATGTATGGTTTATGATTTTGTGGAACACATAAGAATGGTATCATTATGAGATGGGTGGGACCTATATATCCCTCCAATGCATTGGGTAAAGATTTTATATCTCATGAGATATACAGGGCTGGAACGGCAGGTTAAACCGGTTCAGTGAAACAGGACTGAAACGAGGAGTGAACTCAGTTCAGAAATGGACTTTTTCCACTAAGATAGTCTTGGCAATGAGTATTGACTAATAATAAATGATTCTCTATGATTATGTGTGTATTCCACAAAGTTTCATGTTTTATGTTTTGATTATTGGGATTACATTTCACTACTATGATTTATCCATGAAACTACGATCTCTTTTGCAGGTTAAGATTTCAAAAATTTATGTTCTTCAGTATATGATGTGATTGATATTTCTTTTGTTTACCCTTACAGAGCATTTGAGATCACCCTTTTATATTTTTTATTTCCCCAAGTCAGGAAGAAGTATATTAAGTAGGATATGCCAAAAAGGGACTCTAGATATGATGAAATAAGTGGGAGGCAAATTTGATGCTTTATGAACCAGTTGTTTATGTTTCCCAGTTTCTAAAGACTCTATACCTATACGGTACTTTCCTAGTTTTGTTATATGTTGTAATAAGTGTGCTTCAATTTTTGAAGTACTAACAATGTATGTAAAGTATGGGTCGTTATAGTTGGTATCAGAGGAAAGGTATAGTCAACCTTTGGAAACTAGGATGTGAAAGCCTTAGTAAGAACCCTAAGGATAAGTCTAAGCATAGAACACAATCATAGTGTTTTAGAAATGGCCATGAATAACCTAGGATAATACCATAAGTGTGAAATTTTATTCTTGATTATGTGGTTTTCCTATTATAATTAGTGTTGCTCACACTATTCTTCTTGGTTTTAGTCAATGGCTAGAACCCAAAGGAACCGTGTTAATGCGGAATGCGATGGGCAATGAAATGATTGTCCCCCTGAGCAACCAAACGTTATCGGATCTGGAATGCAAAATCTTGTAGCCATGCTCACACAACTTTCTCAAGCTATGAATCATGCAGTACTTCCAAACGAGAAAAGGAAGGAGCAACATTTTGTTGAATCCTTCATGAGACAGCGTCCGCCTTCATTCAGCGGGTCTACTGATCCATTAGTTGCTGAACAATGGATTAGTACTACTAAAAAGATATTTTCAGTTCTTCAATGTTCTGAGCATGATAAAGTCATCTTAGTAGTGTATCTTTTGGATGGTGATGCTGATCAATGGTAGAATCTTATTAAGAATATGAGGCAAAGGGATGAAATTGAGTCCATGGAATGGGACAACTTCAAGAACTTATTTTTCAATAAGTACTTCCCTCATATTCTCTGAACAAAGATGGAGAAAGAGTTTCTTGAATTGAAGCAAAAGGATGATGAATCTGTTGGTACCTATGAAGCAAATTTTACAAGACTTTCAAGGTACGCTTCTGCTATTATTATCCAACTTGAGAGTAAGATCGATCGATTCTTTAGTGTCTTAAAATCAAGTATTCGAAGGGCGTTATCCATAAGGGACTTTAATAGCTACGAGGAAATTGTTCGATGTGCTCTCAAAGTCGAGATGGAGATTGGAGTAACCCATCAGTCATATGGGTTTGATAAGAAGAGGAAAATGGAATTCAAAGGAAAATCTAAAGAGCACACTGAAAAGAAGATGATCTTTCCCTTATGCTCTAAGTGTGGAAAGAAACATGGAGGGAGTTGTCTTAAAGGGGCAAGTAAATGTTTCAAATGTGGAAAGGAAGTTCATCGGGCATTTGAATGTCGTAATGATGGGAAGAAGATGTATAATGATGTAAACAAAGGAAGGGATACACAGAATGAACCTACTACACTTCAATGTTTCAAGTGCAAAGAGATGTGGCATTATGCCAATCAATACCCAAATCCAAGGGTTGATGATGATGGTCGACGTCAACAAACTCTTAAGGATAAAGATAAAGGAAAGTCAATGAAATTTCTATCAGCGATGTGGAGTACGATAACGATGTGGTAAAAGGTACAATTATCATCCACTCTAAAGTAGCAAATGTTTTATTTGATTCTAGATCCACCCACTCTTTTATTACTGAAGAATTTTCTAAGGATATCACCGTATTACCTCAACAATTAGATGTTGAGTTAGCTGTGAAAACCCCTAATGGCACAACAGTCGCATCAAAAGTTTATAATTCTTCTCCGATCGAAGTTTGTGGTAAAGTGCTTCCTGCAAATCTTGTGATCCTTCCTATAGTGGAATTTGATGTGATTATTGGCATGGATTGGCTTTCTTTATATGGAGATCACATCAATTTCCAATGAAGGGAAGTCACATTTCATATTCCAGATCAATCTACGATCGTCTATCAATGCAAGGACGAACATAACCTTCCATTGGAAATTCCTTCCATCTTATGGGTCTTGATTCCACTAAATGAAGGTTATTTATCTCAAATGGTTGGTGAGAAACTCACGATTAAGAATACACCCTTTGTACGGGAGTTTGATGATGTCTTTCTGGAAGAATTACCGGGTCTTCCACCAAATCGTGAAGTTGAGTTTTCAATAGAACTTATACCGGGTGCTTTGCCTATTTCAAAGACACCTTATAGAATGGACCCAATTGAGTTGTAGGAATTGAAGAAGCAACTCCAAGAGAATCTTGATAAGGGGTTCATACTCCCTAGTGCATCACCTTGGGGAGCACCTGTTCTGTTTGTTAAGAAGAAAGATGGATCAGTGAGACTCTGCATTGATTATAGAGAACTTAAAAAGATCACTATCAAGAACAAATATCCTCTCCCACGCATTGATGACTTATTTGACCAACTACGAGGAGCTCAACACTTTTCCAAGATTGATCTTCATTCAGGGTATCATCAATTAAGTGTCAAAAGGGAGGATATACCAAAGACGGCTTTCTGTACAAGGTATGGACACTGTGAATTTATAGTGATGTCGTTTGGTCTTAATAATGCCCCTTCTATCTTCATGGATCTAATGAATAGAGTCTTTAGAGACTATCTTGATCAGTTTTTGGTAGTATTTATAGATGATATTATGGTATATTCAAAGATCAAGGAAGAACATGAAGACCACTTGAGAATTATATTGAAGACCCTAAGAAAGGAGAAGCTTTATGCTAAATTTACCAAGTGTTAATTTTGGCTTCAAAAAGTTGCATTTTTGGGTCACATAATCTCAAAAGAGGGGTTATCTGTGGATCCAGCAAAAACAGATGTTATCGAAAGATGGTCAAGACTAACAACAGTAACTGAGATCCGAAGTTTTCTTGGTTTGGCTAGATATTATCGGAGTTTTGTGAAAGATTTTTCACGATTATCTAATCCACTCACCAAGTTGACTCGGAAAGGAGTTAAGTTTGTCTGGACGGAGGAATGTGAAGAGAATTTCAAGGATTTGAAAAGAAGGTTATCCAGTGCACATGTTCTCACACTACCTTGTAGTGGAGAAAGGTTTGTGATCTACAGTGATGCATCCAAGAAGGGATTGGGGTGTGTTCTTATGCAAAATGATATGGTGATAGCTTATGCCTCACGACAGTTGAAAATCCATGAGCAAAATTACCCAACTCATGATTTGGAGTTAGCTGCGGTAATCTTTGCATTAAATATTTGGAGGCATTATATTTATGGTGAAAGGTGTGATATTTATACTGATCATAAAAGTTTAAAGTATATTTTCACACAAAATGAGCTGAATATGCGCCAAAGAAGATGGTTGGAGCTGATTAAGGATTATGACTTCTCAATCCATTACCACCCTGGGAAAGAAAACATGGTGGAAGATGCATTAAGTCGACAAGACCATGCCAGTTTATCCATGATGAGGATCACAAAAGATCCAATATTTATGGATTTACAAAGGATGGATCTTGGAATTATAATGGAAGGGGAAAAATCTTATCTTTCTCAAATGAATGTTCAACCATCTATACATGTGAATATTAAAGAGGCACAGAAAGAAGATGTCAAGTTACAAAAGAAGGTGAGAAATGTTCCTGAATTCAACCTTGATTGTGATGGGATAATAAAGTTCAGGAATCAGGTTTGTGTTCCTCCCATCCCGAAATTAATGAAGGAGTTGCTGGATGAGGCTCATAGTTCTTCCTTCTCTATTCATCCTGGAAGCACGAAGATGTATAGGGACCTGAAAGAGTACTTCTGGTGGGATGGCATGAAAAGAGATGTTGCTGAATATGTCTCTCGATGCTTGGTTTGTCATCAAGTTAAATCTGAGAGATAGAAGTATAAGGGATGTTAAAACCATTACCCATACCCGAATGGAAATGGGAAAACATCACTATGGACTTTGTCACTGGACTTCCTAAAACATCCAAAGGCAATAATGCTATCTAGGTCATAGTTGATCGTCTTACAAAGTCTGCACACTTCATCGCTCTTAGAGAGGATTTCTCTCTGGATCAGCTTGCCAGGATATATGTGAAGGAAGTGGTGAGATTGCATGGAGTACCACTTTCTATTATATCTGATCGGGATGTGAGGTTTACCTCAAAGTTCTGGCGAAGTCTTCAGCATACTCTGGATACAGAGTTGAGTTTCAGCACTGCTTATCATCCTCAAACAGACGGTCAGTCTGAGAGATCAATTCAAACTCTAAAAGATATGTTGAGAGCTTGCTCTATGGATTTGAAAGGTGGTTGGGATCAACACCTACATTTGGTGGAATTTTCTTATAATAATAGCTTTCACTCCAGTATTCATATGGCTCTTTATGAAGCTCTCTATGGAAAGAAATGCAGGACTCCAACTTGCTGGGATGAAGTTGGGGAAAGAAAGCTGTTAGGGCCTGATCTCATTGATGAAATGGCAGAAAAGGTCAGATCTATTCAAAAACACATAAGAGAAGCTCAGAGTTGACAGAAAAGTTATGCCGAAAACCGAAGAAAAGACCTAGATTTTGAAGTGGATGATAAAGTGTTCTTACGAATATCTCCCTGGAAGAGGGCCATGAGATTTGGAAAGAAGAGGAAGTTGAGCCCTAGATATATTGGTCCTTTTGAAATACTGGATCGTGTTGGGAAGGTAGATTACCGATTGGCGCTTCCACCAAATCTCTCTCAAGTTCAAGATGTGTTCCATGTATCTCTCCTGAGAAAGTACATACCGGATCCTTCACATGTACTTAGCTCAGAATTTGTACCGCTGGAGAAAGATCTTTCTTATGAAGAACAGCCGATAGAGATTCTGGATCATAGCGAAAAAGTCCTACGAAACAAGACCACTCGATTGGTGAAAGTTTAATGGAGGAACCACCAATTAGAAGAAGCTACATGGGAGCTTGAGGATATGATGAGGGAGAGGTATCCTCATCTGTTTGTTACAAAGTGACGAATTTTGAGGGCGGAATTCATTTTAAGGGGGGGTAGAATGTAACACCCGAGACTTTTATGTGAAATATTTTGTTTTTATAAATCATCAAAAGAATATTTCACTACACACAACACTAGCTTGGCTTGCATTACATGCAACTGCGGCCTTCCTCGATAGCTTGCGTCGTACGCAATACCGAGTTTAACTAAACAATGATATTCTATTATTAAAACTAGTCGTTATGGATAGTAATAACCATTTTTTGAATTTTTATTTTTATTTTTCAAAATGGAATTCATTTTTGGATTCAGAATATCGAAATTAGCCTAGGGTGAAATTTTGGTATTTTTCTGAAAACTTTCAATTTTTGATGAATAGTGAAAGCACTAAGTGGTAGTTAAAAAAACTGAATTTTCATAAAACATAATTTTACAGCTTCTATGAGTGGAATTTCAAAAATCCGAGGGACACGGTTGATATCAGTAAGTAAAATGTGGTTCATTAAGATGAAAATAATTTTTGGTGAATAGTAACGTTTTACTTTTTTTTACCACGGTTAAAAGTAAATAGGGTAATTAAGGGTAAAAATGATATTATTATTACTCTAACACATGTCCTAATTCTATTGTAAAAGTGTAATTCTACCAAAAACAACCTTAGGAATAAAATATGACCATTTAGGCCTACTTGGATTAGATTAGGACATTTATTATTAATTTATTTAAAGAAGGGTTAAAATAGTTAAAATCAAAGTTTAATAAGAAAATAATTTTTAATATAGGGTTATACATAAGATAAAATCTACTATAATTATTCATTAGAAAGATAAAAAGATTTCCTACATAATTGTATTTTATTTGTAATTTTTATACGTTATATAATTTAATTTATTTATGACACAAATATGATGCAGTAATTATCTTACTAATGAAATATTTACATAATTGATGTTATAAATACCTGAATAAATGTAATTTGATACTTTTTATGAATTAAAATAATTTTATAGGTTAATATTACATGTTAGTATTTATTTAATTAACTTTTTTCGAACTAATAATTCTGTTATGAGTTTCACAAAAATAAATTACTAATTTGTGTCAAAATTGACATAAAATAGTTTTTAAAACAAATATTATATTAGTAATTGTTATTTTATTCCTAAAAATCTAAGGTTCATCCAAATGACTTAGATAAGGTTACATATATTAATAATAAACAACTTGGGGTTCGTTTTTCTGCTTATAGAAAGTTTGTTAACCTTATATTATAAGAGCACAAGAAGACACGGTAAAAGTAAAATTATTTTACTTAATGTTAAATATAAATTATAAGGTTAACATAGGAACATAAACTTGTCTAAATTCTATTGGATGAGAGGATTTAGACCCATACCCCCCTTATCTTAGAAATAAATCAATTTGGAGCTATTTAAAACCGAATTTGACTTTATAATAAAATAATAGTTTTAATTATTCCAAAGGTACCCCTCTCCTCCCTTATAAAAGGGCACCTCCTCCCCCTCTTCCTCACACCACTTTGAGCCTTCAAGCTCGGCCAACCCATGACAATTTCTCCAATTCACTTCCCTAGAAACATCCTAGAGGTTCTGGTCTTCTTCAAAGACCTATTTTAGTGCCCTAAAAGGAGGTCTCAAAGAAGCACTTCAGAGAAGAGGTAATGTCCGTTACCGATTCTTTCATCTTTATTTCTTCTTCCACATCTTCTTCTTTAGTTGTTTCATTATGAAGTAATAACATCAGTATCACTAATATACTGATATGTTATTATAAGTATGAAACAACTCTATTTCACCATCTATCCATCCTATGGAAAAAGAAATCATTGTGCGTGCGTATGTACGGAATACCATCTCCACGCCGTGGTGTAATCTATTTTCCACCACCACCTTACTTGGATGGGTATAATGGTGTAAATAATGACTATATATGACTATTATAAATTGATATTGATTCTGAAATAGTATACATACACTCCAATACAATTCCACGATCATAGGAACGATATCATCACTCGTGCGTACGTACGGAATACCGTCTCCACGATGTGATGTGACTCGTTCTACATGATATTCATTGCATAATGATCATATAAATGAATTTAATGAATTAATATGATATATATTACACTAATACCATTCTGGAAATTTGGTATCTATAACCTAAAGTGAAGAATAAGAGTTTATTCGACAAAACATGCATAAGAACAAAAAGTAATAAACACCCGAATAACAAGTAGTAATGAAATATTACTAATAAGAAGCTAAGAATATGACCATATATGATATCATAACAATAAGTATGATTCTGGAATTAGTCAATAACATTATTTAAATCATTATACAGGAGTTTCGGACACTTACGAAGCAAATCGGACCTAAGGTAGGGGAAAATATCACAATCTCATTTTTATCCGAGATTGTTTATACTTTGGTATTTACTGGGGTGTATTATATCATCCACATCCATGTTTCCTAAATATGTAATATTGTTTAAATCCACATACAATTGTTTAAATCCAATTTTAACCTTTGGTGAGTTTTTAGTAAAATATATGAAAGGAATCTTTTTTCATTTTTCGTACGAGGTACTTTTTGACTTTTCCGACAAAAGTACAAGAAGAATGTTTTTTTTAACTTATACGGCATGAATGGATTTTTAAAACATTATTTCCAAGAAGCTTCCTTTACAAGTTTTCAAGTTTATTGTAAATCAACTTCTTTTAGTTTAAAATTGTATGACATGTTAAGAAAGGAAAATGTTTTTGAAGTAGAAAGGATATTTTCTTCCAAAATGGAGTTCAAGTGTTTTATCAAAATTATTTTTCATCTAAGATAATATAGGGTTATGTTTATATCCCTATTATTACATTGATTTGATTATGTTGTTATGGAACTATTTTTATGAATTCCTTTATCTTATATTAATTGTTTTATGATGTCATGTTGTTTATGAATCCCATTTTTATTACATAGATTATGCAATGATGTATGGTTTATGATTTTGTGGAACACATAAGAATGGTATAATTATGAGATGGGTGGGACCTATATCTCCCTCCAATGCATTGGGTAAATATTTTATATCTCATGATATAGACATGGCTGGAACGGCAGGTTAAACCGGTTCAGTGAAATAGGACTAAAACGAGAAGTGAACTCGGTTCAAAAATGGACTTTGTCCTGTAAGATAGTCTTGGAAATGAGTCTTGACTAATAATAAATGATTCTCTATGATTATGTGTGTATGCCACAAAGTTTCATGTTTTAAGTTATGATTATTGGGATTACATTTCACTACTATGATTTATCCCATGTTATGAAATTTCGATCTCTTTTGCAGGTTAAGATTTCCAAAAGATATGTTCTTAAGTATATGATGTGATTGATATTTCTTTTGTTTACCCTTAATGAGAATTTGAGCTTACCCTTTTATATGTTTTATTTCCCCAGGTCAGGAAGATGGTTATTAAGTAGGATATGCCAAAAAGGGACTCTAGATATGATGAAATAAGTGGGAGGCAAAGTTGATGCTTTCTGAACCAGTTGTTTATGTTTCCCAGTTTCTAAAGACTCTATACCTATACGGTCCATTCCTGGTTTTGTTATATGTTTTAATAAGTGTGCTTCAATTTTTGAAGTACTAACAATGTATGTAATGTATGGGTCGTTATATTCTAGCTCACCATATCAATATTGCGGGGAATGGTGCCCCAGATTTGACCATATCATCATATCAATATTAGGTGGATTGGCACCCCATCCTTGATTCGCATGAGTATTAGGGGGAATAGTACCCCACCCAATTTCATATCATGATTATAACATTTGGGGTAATGACACCCCATACTACACTGGATCAACATATCAATATCATGTTAAAAAAGCACGCCACCCTAATCCTCCTAGCCATATCAATATTAGGAGGGAATGGAACCCCAACCTAATCCATATAAATATATATGGGGAATAAATACCTACCTGCATCCTTCTCATAATATAAATATTAGGGGAGGATTGTTCCAAATCCTTATCCATATCAATATATAAATATTATTTTGATTATTTCCCCACCTTGATCCAACTCAATATACCAATATCAATAGGGAATTCCTCCCAAACCTACTCTGGTTTACCATGTCAATATTTATATGGAATGGAACCCCACATAATATAGCTCATCATATAACATCAAGGGGAATATAGCCCAACATAGATTCATTAATCTCATATAATCAATGAATTCCCTTACCCTGGAACCCCATAGTCCTCCGTCATCCTTACATGGGTTGTCCACTTTCCTAAACTTGTCAAAGAATTCATAGCTTTTCGTCTTTATTATACAACATATCCTCCATGTGGTCAACAAGACACTATATCACGTTAAGTTCACATAAGTCCCAATAACATCTGTGAACTCTATATGTGCTCCCCTTTCCCATCCTCAACAATAGGGAATAATCCTATCACTTATGAGGTTTAGTATCTCTCAGGATCACCATTATTTCATCACAACCTCATTTTCCTCAATGGAAATACAATGCATGGATTATAATAATGATATGTTATTAAATGTTAACTAAATTGGCCTCTCACACTGATCCTTTTCATAATCCTACCCAAGATACACCCACCCTTTTACTCACATAGCGATGGGGGAAGGAACTCATGCCACAGTATCTAGTCAACCAACCCAATAGATATAATTTATCTCATGGTTTCATGTATCATACCTCTGGGATGATCATTATTACTCTATAACACCCCCTTCTTATATCTCACTTGCCACAAGGTCTACCATGAATTACTTTTACATCTATACCACACACATTTATGATCAACCCCTCATCCATTAGGGATTGGGGAATCAATTTGGTATTGAAGGTTCCATTATATACTTTTAAAATTCCATTTTAATCATGGGAATTTAGAAGAATGATTTCATTTTAAATATATGTTTGATCACACACAAATAGAGATATTTCATATGAAATTCGCAATAAAAAATTCATAAAATAAACAACGATGTTCATAGACCACCTACCACACTTCGAGTTATTCTCTTTAAGTAACATCATCCACCATTACCTAAGCTCATATAATTCCCACCCAATCCCATATCAACATTGTGCTACTATCTCAACAATGAAATCCAATCAAATTAATTTTATCAATGTATAATTATTTATACAATTTAATTCAAATGAGGCTTAATCACCTAAAACTCATCAGATAGTATCTACTCAACATAACCCCAAGAAACAGCATGCCAATGTCACATTCCATGCACCTATTTTCCCGATGAAAAAATCCAATAATTTAAAATCCACTTGGGTACTAATCTTATCCCAATGGGGTGAAAACAATTGAAAAAATCACCATGTGAATTTCTTTTAATGAAATAGTTATAAATGTTGTACCATAATCATCCTAAGATATCTTCTTTATATAGTATAAAAAATACACATCTTATCTACCTAATATTTTCATGATCTAGTGGAAGAAATACTAAAATCCAATCCTCAATAAACCAAAATCTAAATGCAATGAAGGGAAATAAAAAAAAGATATAGAGGGAGATACTCTCTATAAATCCACCATGATACATTTAAAATCACCCCTCACTAAGGGGTTCCATTATGAGAAGGAAACATAAGGGTAAATCTTGGTGAAATTATTGCTTCTTATGGAAATTCTCAACATATAGCATAAAGGAGGATTACCCTAATAAAATGAAGGGTATATCCCTATTTTAAAAACTAGAGAAAAAACTGTGTCATAGAATGACCTATATGGGTAATAGTATGACACCATGCTCTAGGAAACTCTCATGGATTGGTCAATTAATTCACGACATGACACACCTCCCACAACCAAAAAATGAATTTTGAACAAATACCTCAAATCATGATGCCTCTAGTCATGGTGTAGTATATCCCTTTCATAAGGAAACAAAATCCCATTCCATTGGGCCTCCAACACATAGCCTCCTCCTTCCAATGTGATTCCATCACACTTCACACGGAACCCCCCCCCCCCCACCTCCACATGGACCATCCTTTATAGCATGTCCCATGGTTCCTAGAGTTACCACCTTCTTTGTGAAAAAACACACCACGGTAAAAAATAAGATTCTTTATACCCTTTTATATGAGTCATATCTATGAGATTATGTTCTCCACCATGACATGATTCCCATATATAAGGGTATTTACTGTAGTAAAAACACTAAAAACACAACATGTCATGAAACCTAGTAGTCATGGTATGACCAACTATATCTACATCATAGTGCCTTCCATTATAAATCATGAATAATAAAATGTCTCTCGTCAAATTAGGAACTTACCATGTCTTGGAGTGATCATCAATCAATATAAAAGATGAAGTAAAGTGGTCTTCTCAACCACAATCCAACTCTCACCTGACAACCCAAAATATCCAATGAGCCTCTAAAAAATCCAAAAAAGAAAATATTTTGATGTTTTATCTCCAGAAATAATTATATAAATTCTGATTCTCAAAATATCTCCTTCTTTAGGATCAAAAAGCCAAATTTCCCATGAATTTCACATCCTTTAATAGTGTGTGTTTTTACAAACACCCGTCCATAATGCTTCACATACATGAAAGAAAAATTGGTAAATCCCAACCCACCTTTGTTGTTAATTAACCAATTACTCATCATGTTCTACTATAAAGTGTTAATAAATATTACATTACGAAACACCAACCACCAAGATACATTATTCCACAAGAATATAGCTACCCAATTGATATAATCAATGATACGCAGTTGGTTCTTAACCACCCCCATATATCTTTAAAAACTATTGTTTTATCAATAAATTCATCCCCAAGAATATGGTTCTCCCTAACTTAAGAATCTTCTCATAATCGGATCATTGTGCCCTATAAAATTTGAATCACTATCGAAAAACACAATTTCAGTTGTCTATTGACACTCTATATGTATTTTCCACCACAATGCACCCAAACCATTAAAAAATACCAATAGATACACCTCTATATTACTTATATAAAATACTCTCAGCCTCACTCACATATTATTTATCACATCACCCAATAATGAGGCCACAATTTCCTAGATATGTTATAAAATAAACCAAATTTCTACACCAATTTTCTAACCCAAAAATCTGTTGAATTTCACAGTTGTGTCCTCAACCATCCATGTCCACAATTTTACTCCACTAACGATCACCAACACACCTATAATATATATCATGATTTTATTATATCTAATTATATCCCAAGAAATATTTTGACATCTAGAATCAATATAATACCACATCTAAATCTTGATTATATAATTCACTAAAGAACCAGATCCCCCCAGATCTACTAGCACACAAGTTTTTCGGCACCACCTTGACCATCCACTAACAGGTCTCACCACATCTACGAACCTATAAAATGAGAGATATACCTCTATAACTAATTTTATTCTCCACCCCGTTGGATTTTTGTTATCATCACTCTGTTAAATTGGAACAGATATCCTCATGGACCATGTCCTATCCATTATTGAACATAATGACTGAAAATCATTGCACAATTTATACCTGGGGGTTAATGAAAATCATTAGTCACTACTCGTTATTATCTCACCAGGAACATCATCATCATTGTTCACTAAAATTAAATTCATAACAAGAGTAACACCATTAAATAGAAAATGGTTCACTACCAATAATAATTATTCCTTTACATCGTTTCTCAAATAAAAAATCATGATATATTTCATCATCACATGTGTGTCGATCCTCCGAATCCACCCTCCCCCATCCCTAAAAACACTAGTTAAGGAAAAATATCATATTGAACATACCACAATGATCTAATCATTACATGATTTCACCATTAAATATAGTATAATATCATTGATTCTAAACCCAAACATCGAGACACTATACTCACATGTGTTTCAAAAATCACAATGGTTCTCGAACCACACCTGGCCACTCACCAATACACAATAAAAAAGGCACCACATGTGACCCCATGCATATTTTCTATCACATAATGAGTATATTATATAAAAAATCATGCTAACACTCACTCTACTCTTCCAATGAGAAATAAACCTCTATGTAAACTCTCACTTGATTATATCAACTATCCTTATCGATATAATATAAATCCAATGGGGATATTCTCATATATAACCTTATTAATAAAAGAATCACACTCTCATGAGTTCCATACCATTATAACATAGATCATATTCCTAAAAAATATCCATTCGGAAATACATGTCAACCACATATAGCTAATAACACATATATGCTCTTTTCTAAATATTACTAAAGAATCTCACTCATGCCATGCCCAATCACCTCATTACCTAGAATTCGAGAATTTTTCCAAAACTAGAATCTTATATATACTCTCTACCCATCCTTGATCCAACCGTTTAGGATCATGATCCACAAAGTCAGTAGTAACAACAACTAAACTCAATTGATCCATGAATCTAATTAATCCTACCCTCAAAATCTAACATCAATACAAAAATAATTCCATGTGATCTACACAATGAAATCCTATGGAATCCTAAATGAATATCTCTATTATCACAAGGTAGTCCATATCCTCTAGGAAACTTAAATTCCAGTCCACCTTGTAAATTTTATAACATATACATATTTTTTATTACATATGAAGTCAATAATCAACCCTAGGGAACCAATCCTCACTATAATTCTACAAATCACACTACCCTGTAAAAGATAATTATCACATTAGTGTGGATATAATGACACCATCCTATGAAAATTCATATCAGTAACGCAACAACTCCATTGACCCAGAGTCAATATTTAACATACTTTATTGGTATAAAATACAAGATATCACATCCAACAAGATTGAATAGTCTTGTATTCCTAAGATACTAGGTACATAAATTATTCTTATATTACATTTAGAAATATTAATTTAATATTAAAATTACTATGATGAAATAATTATTTCATTTATTACAAATATAAAATCATTCAACGTTATCTTCTTGGTACCTAAGGTAAAGGAAAAAATAATAAAGGGTGAGATAAGATGATCAATAAGAGAAAGTGTATAATGGAATCTATCATATAATAAATAAAATATGGATAATATTGTTGTGATAAATAGTAATAAAATATTCCATATAACTAATATCATGAAAATAGAATATATTAGTAGATGATATAGAAAAACAAATAATTACATGTATGACAACAACTGGTTTCATAATGATTCAATTCATAAATCCATATATTATACTCTTACCATTAAGGCTTCATGCTAATACATCATGCATAAATTTATAAGGAACTTTCCAAAAATCCAAGTGAGTTTATCTCATGAGACCTATAGATGCATCAAGGGGAAATCTAATGACAATCTCAACTTCTCACCCACTTAGTCCAATGCATTCATCATATTAATGAAATTAATAACAATACATTACACAGTCAATATAATTTATTTTGAAAAACTAGAATATTAAATTTCAATATTTTCCCCAGTATAGAGTCTTTGGATTAATTGAGCAATGAGATGGGGGTGAATCAGTGGTTTACATTTAATGATTTTTTTAATTAAAGCTATTGAACTTATTAAGAATCGTGACCCACAGAATGATATCTCATTGTCTCACCTCATATGAAGAAATAATAGGAGAGATACCATTACACTATCTTTATAGGTGTTGTTACTATGACCTACTTTTTTTTTGGTTAACCCCCCCCCCCCATCTTGATTCTCCACTATAACCTTGTGATAAATTATAATGGTATATGTAGAAACTAGTTATAAAACACTAGTAGTTCATCCTACTATTGATCTTTCATATATTATTTAGCAATCCCAATATTATACCTTAGTAAGTTATACCCCCCAAATATCTTCTCATCAACTGGTTATACACCTCAACTAAGATTCTCTTCAGTAACTTCTTATACTCGTAGTCATTAGTTATTTCTTCTGCTCTATTTTTATCTTGTAATATAAATTCATCTTTCCTTTTATGAGTGATCTTACTCTATATAAATACAAGATCACTTAAACATAAGTACATATTTAATTTTCTTCAACATACACTAATCCAGTTAGTTTATCATGGTCAATAATTTTGTTCACTTGTATATCATTAGTTTCCTGAGTGTAATAATACTTGGGGTATTATTATTCCCTCAGTCTGATAAAGACTCAATCCTTATTATATTTTTAAAAGGTATGAAAAAATATTATTTAGGTGATATTTTATACATGTATAATTTTTCACAACCCACAAACAATATTTGTGAATTATAAACCAGATTAAGTCCAGAACACTTCATTCATGGAAGTGTAATGCATTGTGAATGACATGTGAAACCCTAGCACATTTGTTTTCTTTATTATTATTTCATGTGATATCATAATTATTTATTAAAAAAATTATTTTATCTCATTGTATATGCATATATATCATGAAAAAATTCATGCACTATTATATCCTTTACATTAGCCAGATGGTTTAGGAAGCCTCACTATTTATATCTTCCTCTTTGTGTATAAAAAAGTATTAAATAGAATCTTCATATTCATGTTACACTAAATAGTTTCATGAAATTTCTTATTCATGTAATTAATGATCTTAAGTTAATATATTATCCTATCATTTTCATATCCAAATAATAATCATAGTAGTTTATTATTATTTAGGGAATAAAATATATTCATAAATATAGTTCTTTATAAATCTCTTTGAATGATCATAAAACAAGTGAAGTCATGTAGTGTCTTAGTTTCTTCACAAACTAAGAGTCTCATGTAAAAATTCTTATTCATGTAAATGAATAAAGTGGGAGGCCTTTCTTACTCTATATAAATAAATCATGGAGATATGTTAGGTCCACTAGGTTAGATACCCTAAGAAGGGGTGAACCAGGGTATGACAGATTAAAAGAACTGCTGCAATTGATATTTTTTCGTTGTTAGAAAAAATTATATTCACTCTCTTTCCAATTGCTGAGTATGAAAAAATCATAAAGAACGAACATGAAATAGTAATTTTACTTGGTTCACCCTCACCAGGATATGTCCAATGATCATACACCGGCAATGTGCTGATGTACAAAATACACAAAAAGCGCACTGATGTTTACAATTTTTGGAGTGGACTCACTGACCATCCTAGTTTACAACCACTCACAATATGAAAGCCCACTCCTCTCTCAACTGAAGTGTGATAACTTCTTCTTCAGAAGATCCACTCAGAGTTTAAAGACTTTTAGGTTCCTTAATTTTTAAAAATAAATACATATTCATCTGTATGTAGATCCTCTGTTGAAGTTCCACTTCTGTTCGATGATGAATACAACCTTACCACGGGTGTACCGGGAAATCTCCAAACTTTTGTGAGGCCCTATAGTGAATATCATGCTTCTCTATTCCTGGAATTCTTATCAATGTTTGGTGCGCAAGTTTCACCTAACCACTTGTGTGACACTCCATTCGCCACCTCAGAACATGGGATACTCACACCCTTTTACACCCAACCCAATATTGGCTCGCAACTATCAATTGTCGCACAACTTCTGAATATATTTATACTTGTGCGACCAACCCACCACTTGCATGACCACACATACTTGTGAGAATGAAGATAAAATTTTCTCTGGGTAATTAGATTCATCAAAAAATGAGGAGGGGTGGCCCTCTATTTATAGGCATTTCGACCACCCTGAGCATCGTTCACAAGTCTCCTCCTTGCGTGCAATTCCTACCACCTTATCATGTGTCACCCTAATCACCTTGTGTGCCCAAACCATAACATGGGCACACCTATTTACATTTCCATATTTTGAAGTTCGGATCTTGAAAAACATATGGAATGAAAATATAAAAGCCTCTAGAAACCAATGCGCATGTCCCTTTTCCAAAAACACTTTTCTAAAGTTGTCGATTTTGAGGCCCAAAAATTTGGAAAACACTAGAAAATGGCACCACAATTTATCTACTCTTTTTAAACCACCTCTATATCATACATTCCTTTGTCGAGGATCTTCTTCCAATCATGTATTGTCAATAACATCTCTTGAACTTGAAAACTCACCACGTAAACCCCCTTTTCCAAAACAAATTGTACATTGTGGTATGCTTTGTCAACAAACACAACATGGAGGCTCACATTTTCAACAAACACAATCACTTCAGAAAAAATGATTCAATGATTCATTTATTGATTTTTTCCCAACAATATCCCCCTTTCAGTTTGTTGAAAAAAAATTCATAAAAAAAATATATTGCATTAACTCTTCAGCCACCATTCACCTCAGGCGATTCTGATAGCGATCAAGGTTTCACTCAAAACATACTATAAGCCCACATGAACAATGATCATCATGAGAAAGAAGAGTAAATGAAACATTAATCAACGAATCACTTAATTTTTGACACAAATTGTTGATAATAAACAGATACCAATTGTTGATCACTAGAAACCTTCTAACACCATTCCAACGTCACACTTCTACTTTTATCACTATCCTCAATTTTCATGATATCTATTCTTTGATCGATCACTTCTGGCATCATTATATTTCAAAACACTTACTTCTCCACTTCTTGGGTTTTTTTTCATGTTAAGATCTGGCTAATCACTTCAAACATCAAAAAATTCTCATCATGTTGTTCCCCCTATCAACTTCTTCACATGTCTTGACTAACTCCCCCTATCTCGTAACTCCACTCGTCAACTTCTTCCCATGTCTTTTAAAAATACATTGTCTCCATTATTTAGACATAGTTTAACCCCCTTTATGAGTCACTCCTTATACCCCTTTATTAGTGAACCCAAAGGTCACTACCTTTGTGGTCTGCAATAGAGTAGAGATGATAGATTAGCACAAGAAGGCAAACACAAAATAACTCGGGTATAGGGTGTCCAAAATCTACACCTTTTCAAGTATGGGGAGTTGAATGGACTCCCAAAGCCAGCTAATGCATATCAAAGGATTCCTTCGGTAATCCCTTGGTCAGAATGTCTACAACCTATAGTTTTGTAGGAAGATACTTCAGATTCATGATCCCCTACTAAACCTTCTCCTTGATAAAATGATACTTTATTTCAATTTGCTTTGTCCATGAATGATGGAAAGTTTTTTTGCTGAGATATATAGCACTTGAGTTATCATACTGGATTCTGATCAGAGACTTCACTTCCAACGCCCATATAATCAAGATGTTTCTTCTTATACAATAACTGCATGCAGTCTTGCATGGTTCCAATATACTTATCTTCTACAGTGCTCAATGAAATGAAATCTTGTTTCTTTATCAACCAAAAAATACACAATTCACCAATATAAATATCACCTCCTAATGTTAATTTTTTGTCATCTATTGAACTATCCTAATCTGCATCTGTATATCCCAACAGCTCTTGATGATATTTGTCATTATACATCAAACTGAAATCCACAGTTCCTTTGATATACCGAAGTATTCTTTTCACTACAAGCATGTAACTTTCCTTGGGATTTCTTTGACGTTGCACTGCTTTGCCTATGGAATAAAAAATATCAGGTCTCTTCACTATTAGTGTAATGCCCCAACCCCAGTTACCTAGAATATGTGAATTATTACATAATATTGGAATGATACAAGGAATAATGTCCTGAAAGGCCAACCAGTTTAGCAGCCTTAGAAGTACTAGATACATACCTAGGTTTTACATTACATCATGAAATAAAAAAAAAATTGTGTCCCCTTTGAACACTCTTATATCCCTAAGCCTATTCCTATAGGTTAATTGTAATATTCTTCTTTTCATCCTGGTAAAAATAAAACATAAGAAACGGGTGAGCACAAATGCTCAGTAAGGATAACAATATAGCGGAAATTATCATAAATAAGAATTAACATTTAAGGCAATGTATAATACTAGAACACAAGCCTTTTAAACATAAACATCTGCATAATATGGGAAAGATAAATCAAATAATGTAATTTACATATTCACATGGATATTCTAATAGTCAAATAATCACATGCAATATCAATATCAAATTTCATAATTATGGAATGTATAATTCCAGACTTCATAACCACATAGTCAAGGCCTTATGCCAAGTCTACAAATAAGATTTTGTCAAGGCCGTGTTCCAAGACACTAGTTTGTCTCATGAGACCTATCGATTCATCGAGGAGCTATAGAGAGCTACACCCATCACTTATTAAGTCCAATTAATTCCTCATATGAAAGGGTGAAACATAATCTAAACATTTGTATAAAAACTAGCATATGAAATGTCAATATTATAACCACAAACCATGAATGGCATAAAAATAGCCATCCACAGTCAAACGTAACTCATTCAATAAAATATGGGCGATTTTATTATGATAAATCAACCTCAATCAAGAATAAAATACACTGAAGGATATTGATATAGATTTAAATATTCATTAAAACTATTTGAGAGAAATATCTCTTTTTTCTGGAAAACATTTAAATGTCGCACAATTTATCAAATAAGTCGTTTAAAATAGATTTTTGAATCAAAGTGTCACATACCACATTGAAACATTTAAGAGGATTTTTAATTTCAAAACATTTATGTCCATATAAATTAATATTGAAAACCATTTTTAAAACATGGACATTAATGAGAATGATTTAGAAGAATAAATATTTAAAACCATTAAAACAATATTTTAGTTAAAGAGTTCCAAACCAAATAAAAGACGCTTGAATACAAGTAATTGAGGAATAACATTAATCAAAAACATTATAATATCATGAGAATAAATGGATTCATGATATAATATGTCAAAGGATAGTATATACACCATATAAAAGTGAATTGGTGCATAACGACAAAGAGGTCTCGAAGGAATGTAAATTGAGATGAAATACCTTATAAAGACTGTATCTTTAGATTAAGGATAAATCAATGAAATAATTATGTGTGAAAAATATAAATAAACTCAATGTAATTAGATATTCAGTGTAAATCAATCATATTACATTCACACATATTCTTGTAAAAACAAAATAAATGATTAGATGTTTAACTCAATGAATGGAAATTGGGTTAAGATTACACTTAAAAGTTCATATCATTGGAATTCAAATTTACCAATGGTGTGATTATTTCTATCAAAGGTATATCCACATAAATTGGAGTGGAAATTACTACATAAATAATTGACAGTGATTCCACACATAATCTTGGAAGAAAATAATCAATGATGTATGTGTAAATCCCAATGAGTGGAAATTGAAATTTGAAATCCCCTTACCGGTTTGGTAACTTACGAAACATACACCCCATGAAAGAAGTATCATAAAATTAAGATTAAAATACCCATTAATTGAAGTATATTACACAAAGAATACAATCATGGGTAGTACATACACCACACAAAAGGAAATAGTGGCAATATAGCATGTATCTCACGGGAATAAGAAGTGATATGAAAACCCCTTACCTTGTACTTTTCCTCGGTTGAGGGTATGTTAACCTCCTATATAGTATTTAAATAAATTTTATTAAATTAAAGAAGAACTATATATACAAATATGATATCAGATATGATCCACTAATATTGCTTTGTTAATAATATTTTAGTAGTATCATCGTTTCGGGCGTTAACGGATCAGTTTTCCTTTATATGATCGGTTACGTAAGACATGTTTTTTAGGGATAGGATTTATTTTATTCATATACATAATCATATTAATTTATTAAACTTTTTTTTAAACATAAAGTGATATTTATTCTTTAAGGAGTTTGATGGGGAATTAATCTCATCGCGTTCGTGGAGACGATAATCCATACGTACGCACGACTGACAATATCGTTATATTGATGGTGAAATCGTATGTAATTGGATGGTATATCATATATACAGAAACATTAACATTTTATATTTATTATTTACATCCTTTATACTCATTATTATACCCATTCAATTAATGAAGTGTTTGAATAACAAACTACACCAAGACTTGGAGATGGTAAGCCGTACGTACGCACGTATGGTGACTTTGTCATTCATATTTTGGATAGAATAATAAATATGGTTGTACAATTTTTATAATAACATAATAGTATATAGAAGATACTAGAGTTATTATTTTTTAATGGAAACAAAAAAGAAAAAGGAAGTGTAAGAAGAAAAGAAATTGAAATAGGTGATGAAATATTCATCTCTTCTTCGGGTTCTTCCTTTTGATTTGATCAAAAGGGCTCTCTAGGTTGGATTTATGACCAAATTAAGGCCTCTCAAATTAAGGGAGAAAAGTTAGGAGGATATTTGGGCAGGTTTTGGCCGACCCAAATGTCTTTGGAGAAGTTAAATTAAGATAATGGGATGTACCCTTTTATAAGAGAGGTGAGGGTCACTTTAGGAGAAACTAGAAATATTATTTTATAATAAAATAATTTTAAGTTTCTAATGGATAAAAAATAATTTATTTCTATGGTAATGTGGGTATGGGTTTCAAAACTCTCAACAAATAGGTTTTAGACAAGTTTAGGTCACCATATTAACCTTATCTTTTGTATTTAACTCTTAGTTAAATAGTTTGACATTTACCATGTCTCTTTGTATTTTTATATTATATGGTTAATAAAATTATTATAACAAGCTGAGAAAACCCAAAGTGGTTAATTATTAATATATATAACTTTATCTAAGTCCTTTTGCCGAACCTTAGATTTTTAAGAATATTATATCAATTAATAATATAGTATTTGTTTTAAAAACACAATTATGTCAATTTTGACACTATTTAGTATTTGGTTTTTGTGAAAATCATAACAGAATGATTACTTTGAAAAAATTATTTAATAAATCCTAACATGTCATATTAACCTATTAAATTATTGGAATTCATAAAAAGTCTCAAAATACATTTATTTAGATATTTATAATATCAATTATTTTAATCGTTGATTAATAAGGTAATTACTACATCATCATTGTGTCATAAATAAATTTAATTATTTAATGTCTAAAAATTATAAATAAAATACCATTATGTATGAAATTGTTTTATATATATAATGAATATTTATGGACGAATTTATCTTATGTGTAACCCTATATTAAAAATTGTTTATATATTAAACTTTAAATTTAACACTTTTTACTCTTCTTTAAATAAAACAACAATAAATGTCATAATCTAATCCAAGTGGACCAAAAGGATCATATTTTATTCATAAGGTTGTTTTTGGTCGAATTACATTTATCTAGTAGAATTTTGACATGTGTTAGGGTAATTATAATATCATTTTTACCTTTATTTGCACTATTTAATTTTAATCGCGGTAAATAAAAGTCAGAAGTTACTTTTCACCTAAAATTATTTTCAACTTATTAAACCACATTTTACTTACTGATTTCAACTATTTCTCTCATATTTTGGAAAATCAACTCCCAGAAGCGGTAAAATTATGTCTTATGAAAATTTGTAAATGCTCCTAGAAGTTGGGTAAAAGACAGTAAAAAGTTCAATAAAATTTTATACATCTAATTTTATTAAAAAAGACTCCAATGAATTAAATTGAACATATATAGGTATTATATATCTATTTTTACATAAAATAAATTTAAATAAAATAAATAATTATTTAAATAAAAAGTTTTTTTAAAACTATAACGTAGTTTTTTAACTATTCATCAAAAATTGAATGTTTTCAGAAAAATTCCAAATATTTACCCTAAGATAATTTTGATATTCTGAATTCAAAAATGAATTTTATTTTACCAAATTCAAAACATAAAATTTTCATTAATTAATTTATAATTAATTCCTGTTGTCAAAACTGAAAAGTGGGTTTTTTAAAAAGTAAAACCTATTAAAAGATTGACATGTGTTTCTGTCAAATTTAAGTGTGAAATTACTTATAATGACCTATATTGTATTAAATGATAAAAATATAATATAATTATACTTCAAAACCATTGAAATGCATAATTTAACACTATAAATTATTTCAATTAAAAAAGTTGTTTTCAATTAAAATTTAGTATTTTTCAGTATTCATCAAAATATGAATGTTAACAGAAAAGTACAAATAGTTTATCCAAAAAAAGTTTTTATGTCCCAATTCTAAAAAAGAATTTAATCTCATTAAATTGAATACATAAACGTGCCAAATATTGGTTTTAAAAAAGGTTTTTTACTAAAAGGTCATAAAATTACATTTTTTTGAAAAATAGTTCTTTTATCTGAAAAAATGAATTTTTTCTTATATTATGCCTAAGAAACACATAATATAGATTCTAAAATTATATGGTGTATATAAAATTTAAAATTACGTTAATACTATTCATAACTGCTTTTTGAATGGATAATTTGGTAATTCGTGGTGCGTTCGAACTCGGTGGTGTGTATAGTGCAAGTTATAGAATTACTTTAAAGAAAATAACTTACTTTGAAATATAGGGGTGTTAAAGTAAGGTACATTAAACATCCAATAATCTGCCTATATTCTGTGATATTAACTACATTTCCCTCATCATCTTTCGATAATTTCATCTGGTTAGTAACTGAAGCCTTTATCTCCATGGAATTTTCAATTTCATATCTTATCAAAACCTCATCAGAATATTTGGATTGAGAAATGAATGTGGCATTCCTTACTTGTGACACCTGTAAACCAAGGAAAAATGTCAAATCTCCAATCACTGATATTTTGAATACACTTTTCATGAATTCAGAAAACTATCTTCACTATCCTTCATTTGATCCGAGAAATATTATGTCATCGACATAACCTAGCACCATCATCCTTTGATTACTATCATTTTTTAAATATAGATTGTAATAAACTCCACCATGCTGGGAACCATGCTTTTCCAAATACTAATCAATCCTTGAGTATTGTGCTATTGGTGCTTGCTTCATCCCATATAGTGCTTTCTTCAACCGACAAACCTTATTCTAATTTTCATGAATGGGAAAACCATCTGGATACTCGATGTAAACTTCTTCTAGAACCCCATTCAAAAATGTAGATTTGACATCCATCTGGAAAACTTTGAACTTCTGTTGCACTGTAATGGCTAGGAATAATATGATTGTCTCTAGACATGCAAACAGTTTAAATGTCTCATCAATATATATTCCCCCTATTTGGGAGTATCCTTTGCACACTAGTCATGCATTGTTTCGAATCACTATGCCATCTTCATTCATCTTGTTGTGGTAGAACCATTTTGTCCTGACGACATTCTTATCAGTTGTCCTTGAAACAATCTCCCACATCGGATTCTTCTCAATCTGATCTAGCTATTTATTCATATCCTAAACCCATTTTTCATCTTTACCTATATCAGAAAATCATTTAGGCTCAACCTATGATAAGAAGGATGGTTGTTGTAGTGATTTCATTCTCCTTGTATAAACAGGTGTTGTTTGATCACCAATGATATTTTTCCAATAAATTTCAGTGTGAATATTTATCTTTTTGGTAGACACTGACTTTACTACCTCCTTCTCACTATTAGTATCTTCTTCTAAATCATTATCTTCCACTTCTACTCCCCCTGCGTTGCTTTCCTCCTCATCACTTTCATCAAGAAACTGTTCACTATGCTATTTAGTAGTTTATACATTTTCCACTATGGTGACCTCATTTCTTTAAACTACTTTTCCAATCCCCTTGTTAAATTATTTTTATGCTTTGCTTTTTCCAGAGTAGCCAAGGAATATTCCCTCATCTCTATGTGACTCAAATTTCTTATGTTTTTATTTAATTAGAATGAAGAACTTACATCCTAATTTCATGAATTATTTCACTGTTTCCTTCTTTACATACCACATCTCATATAGAGTCTTTCCTTCCTTTGGATACAACAAAGCTCTGTAGGAAATGTAGACAGATGTCAACATTGATTCCTTCTAGAACTTCTTTGGTAGGTCTTTTTCTATAAGCATTATTCTGGCCATATTGTTGACCATCTGATTTATCATTTCAACCACTCCATTATGTTGGGGAGTTCTTACTAAGGAAACTTGATGCCTTATCTCGTGCCTCTCGAGTTAGTCTACCACTTTTCTATTTGTGAATTTCGTACAATTGTCAGTACAAAACTTCAAAAAAATTTGTCCGAGCATCCTTTCACACTACCTTCGGTACTACTTTAAGCAGATAAACACATCGGACTTATGGGAAGTCACAAATACCCATGTAATTCTGCTATAGTGATCAATAAAAAAATGTATTACCACTTTCTATCAATTTCTCTTGGTGTGATAGGCCCACAAACATCAGCATACACCAATTTGAGTACTCTTATTGACTTATTTTCCTTTGACTTATACGTCTTTTTGATGAGATTCCCTTTTTATCATGTATTGCATGTATGAGTATGATTCAATGATATCTTAGGGAGGTATCTAGTTGTATCAAACTTTACCAAATCTTCCATGGATGGCTAAAGTAAATAACCAAGTCTTTTATGCCGCAACTTTTTTTTCCCCTCTGGATAAAAAACACATATCTTCTTCTCCACTTACAAGGTAGAGATTACCATTTGATATTTTTCCTATAGTACCACTATACCATCTCTTCCCTTGATTAAACACACCTTCTGGGTAAACTATATTGAATTATTTAAGTCACAAAGTTCACTGATGCTGAGAGAATTGTGACTAAGACCTTCTACAACCAAGACATATGCACGTCTTATTTCTTTTCCCCCAAACCTGGCATTTATCGGTCCAATTATCTTCAGACCTTCATCGTTTCCAAACTTGAAAACTCCTTCGTTGTCATTTTTTATTCCTATAACTAGATCCTTATTCCCTGTCATATGAGATGTGCAACCATTATCAAGGATCTATACCCCAGAACGGTCTGATGTTTTAAGGCGAATTTCAGCGACCACTGCCTTCTCTTCTATCTTCTTCTTAGTCAATATTTTTCTATTCACACTCATAATAGATTGATACTTCTAATATTTCTCATAGTGTGATGGACTGTATTTATCTTTCAATACTAAAAAACTATTCAACATTTTCATCCCACCTACAGGTTCATTGATCTGCTACTTTTGAATATTTTGGTTTAGCTTTGGAACATTCCTCTACATGATCGATGTACAGTATGTGGCCATATGTCCAAATCCACCATAATAAAAACAATTTTCTTCTAAAGATATTATATATTATCAAGCTTTGTTTCACTTCCATTGTTTCTCTTTTGCTTCTATGTACCTCTTAGTTATGAAATACACATAATGTTAATGTCCCATGTTTCCACAATAATAACATTTAATATATGGTTCATTCCTGTATGTCACTTCTTCACTGCTAGTTTTCCCTTGGGATCTCTGAATATTCTGATTCTATTTTGTGCCGAAATAAATCTTTAATTTTGGAACTGGTGCTTATGGTGTGAATTCAACTTTCATTGCTTTCTATTTTTTATCAAACCCCAAATCAGCCATTCCATAAGAACATAATTGTTACCACTTCACTGCTTGGTTAAAATGCCTCACTTCCTACTTGTTCACCTTCTAAACGATCCATTTTCAAGATATATCATAAAGAGTCAAGAGTTTTTCATGATCCTTAACTTTTTTACATAGTCTGAAAACTTCATCTTCAATTTCTTATGTGCTCTTGATTTGTTCTTTTACTTTCATATTCAATCCATCAATATCTCTTTTATGTTATTCAACCTTGAGTTTACACTCACGTAGTGTTCCTGAGTCCTTTGGAAATTAAGACTTCGGATTCTCAATCTCATTCATCAACTGATCCTTCTCTTTATCATGTTTCTACATGTATAGTTTTTCATCATGAACAACTTTATTGGGTTTCTTTATTTTTTTTCTCTCCAAACATCTATCTCTTCAAGAGACGGTTCTAATTCAGCATCCATATCGAATCTTCCTTCAATTTTTCCTTCTTATTCATCAGTGTTGGTTTCCTCCTTTTTCTAAGAACTACCAACAACTTCCACCATATAATTCCCTCTACGATCTTTGCAGTTCTCTATCACTTCAACCACTTCAACTTCAGACTCATATGAACTGTCACATTCTTATGAAAGAATATTCTTTTTCTGAAAAAAAATCTTGAACTGTTTCTTGCCTTTCACATAGGTTAAAGACTTCTTCTTCAGAATTTCATCTTTATCCCCATCATCTTCTTGTAACTTTTTGGGGCACCTTGTTGGAAGATATCCAACCTTTCCACATCGAAAACACACCAGTGGAATTTTCTACTTAAACATTCGTTTTCCTCTTTGTAGATTTGAATAAATATAGGACATTAACTAATCGGTATCTTCATCTTCCAGAGAATATTCAATAGTGAGCTTCTTCATGACTTTTAATGACACCTAATTGGATTTACCCCAACCCATAGAATCATTATCATCATTTTTCATTTCATATGCTATAAATTTACTATGCAAGTTATCCAGTGTCAGCTCTTTCAGATCATTGTCTTCCAATACAGAAACCTTTTGGATTGAACCAAGGTGGGTGTTTCTTTAGAATGTGATTCACAATCTTAATGTCCTTAATAACTTCACCAATACCATGCATGTATTCCACTACAACATTTACCCTATCAAATAATGCATCAACAGACTCATTCAGGTTCATTCTCAGATATTCTTATTTGTTCCACAACACTAGAATATTTTCCTATCTAAAAGTTAAATCTCATTCATATATGTTAATTATCTTTTCTGAGATAGCATGTGATGTTTTTCATGAAATAACCTTCAATTAGATATAACTGGATAGGGATACGCCTAATGAATTAATTCCCTCGTTTCAGCATACAATTCTCTTCGCTCAGCTTCTGATAATGCCCCACTGTTAATATCGATTGTTATACAATGCATTGATGTTGTAAACACATCCATTCCCAAATATCGGAATTATTGCTAAATCTAATTCATCCATAATTGAAAGTTGTTCCCGTCAAAGATAAGAATCCCTTTATGATTGGTGACCTCCATTTGAGAGAGAAACACTTATATCAACCAGATTTGATACCAATTGTTAGATCCAGTGTGTTAGATACCCTGAGATGTGGGTGAATTATGGTATGGAAGATTAAAACAACTACCATATTGATCATTTTTTGTTGTTAGATAAAACTCCCTTATCTCTCCTTCACGTTGCGGAGTGTGAAAAAAATTTAAAGCAAGCATAAGACATAGAAATTTTACTTAGTTAACTCTTAATGGGATACATCCAAGGAGCATACACAAGAAATATACTGATGTACCAAATCTACTAAAAAAACATTGTTGTTTACAAATGTCTAAGTGGACTCACTGTCCCTCTTGGTTTACAACCACTCATAGTATGAAATCTCATTGCTCACTCAACTGAAGTGTGTTCACTGCTTCTTCAGAAGATCTACTAAGAGTTTAAAGAATTTTAGGTCCCTTAATTATCACAAATGAGTGAATTTTTTTCTGTATGTAGATGCTTTGTTGAAATTCCACTTTCATCCACTAATGAATATAGCTTTACCACGGGTGTACCAAGAAATATCCTAACTTTTGTGTTTCCCTAGAGTGACTAGTGTGCTTCTCTAAGAAGGCAGTACTTTCCAATGCCTGGCGCAAAAGTGTCACCTAACAACTTTGGTGACACTTTCTTCACCCCCTCTAAACTTGAGTGACTCACACCCTTTTACGTCTAAACCAATATTGGCATGAAACAATCGATTGGCTCGCAACTTCTGAATATCTTTATACTTGTGAGACCAACCAACCACTTGTGCACCCACACTTACTTGCACAACTCGAGCTCAAATTTTATCTAACTGTATAGCTTCATCAAAACATGAGGAGGTTTAACCTATGATTTATAGGCATTTAGAGCACCCTAAGCATCACTCACAAGTCTCCTCTCAGCGCGCATGTCCAGCCGCCTTAGCCTCTATCTCCCTAGTCACCTTGCACACCCATACCTAAACATGGGCGCCCCTCATTCGTTTTTGATATTTTGATTTTAGGATCTTGAAAAAAAATATGGCACCCAACTTTACAATCCTCCAAGACACCGGCAAGAAATTCCCTTTTCCAAAAACATTTTTCTCAATTTGTCGATTTTGAGGCCCAAACATTTGGCAAACACTGGAAAACGGTGCCATGTTGTGTATGCTCTTTTTGTACCACCTCTAGATCATCCATTCCTTCCTCTATGTTCTTTTTTCAATAATTTATTTTTAACAACATTTCTTGATCTCGACAACTCACCATGTAAACCCCCTTTGTCAACAAATTTAACATTGTGGTCTACTTTGTCAAAAAAACACAATATAGAGGACCACTTTTTTAACAAACACAATCACCTCAAAAAAATTCTTCAATGACACCTTGAGAGATTTTATCCCAAAAATATACAATGTTCCTATTTGGAAAATGAGATCACTCTATACATGGAAACCACTTTCCCTCAACCATTGAGGATCTACCTTTATTATGGAGTCTCACTACCATACCTCTGATATTAAATCCTTAACGAATATCCTAAAAATATTTCTATGTGAAATATGATATTAATATCACTAAATATCCTATTATTTAAATAGTTTTTGTGGATTACCTTATTTTGATATAACAAAACATTTTTTTCTTCATTTGTGCATTAGGATCCACCATTCTGGACTCACAGTGAGATTATAATGTGCATGTGATGATAAACACCTGATCATTTAAATATCAAACACATCCATGAAAATATTATTTATTTAATAGTAGATCATGCTTTAAAAAATAGCTTGCATGAACCTCATATATTATATTAATGAAGATCTAGTAAATATTCTTCTCAAGATCTCAATTGTAAAAAAATCTTGATTTTGGCACCAATAATGTAGTATTTCAGTATATAAAACTATAGAGATCAATAAAAAATAAATTCAATTGGTTGAATATGATCCCCCTTCATGGAACAAGGGGTTTATATATAGCAGGTCAGATGGAGGATGTTATTTGAAAATCATTTAAATGGGTGAAAATGTGTTTTCTCCTTCTAATATCACATTTAAGATCTCTTCATCCATGGTATTATTTCTAAGATATATCATTCCAAGTACTTTTTATTTGAGAGTAATTTGAGTTCCACTCCTAGAACTACACTACACACACAGGATTACTTGGGTCACACCTCCCTATGCAGGACCAATAGTTCACCCCATGCACGCCCACCAAAGCACTCCTATGGGAACTATACATCCACCCACTCTCATGCCACCTTGTAGGCTCTATGAGATAACTCTTATACATGGTTGAGGTCCTCCTCCCATATATGTAGGATAGATATACTTTTTATATCAATTGTTGGTCCAATTTTTTGGGTACCACTTATAAAAAATAACTAATTGAAATATGGAATATTAGAAATTCCAAATACAAATGCAACGAAATATTCAAAACTTCATTACATTCTTAAATTATGGAATTTATTTATATTTACTACAAAACAAAACTCTAATTTTTATTTTTAATTCAAAAATACTCTTCATGGCCTTTCCAATTCCCTTCATTTTCAATTCTCTTCTTTATCTAGATGTAAAAAATATTTCATCAATAAAATAGGTCTTTTAAAATGAAGAATATCTCCAAAATAATTAGAAATAATTGGTGTGGATAATTTCTCAATCATGACATCCAATTACATTAAATTATTCCTTCACAATTCTCTGACAGTCATTAACTTAATTCAACTCACAAAAAAGTATTTACTAATTGACCAAAAATGAAATTATTACTTGGGTTCAATAATATCACCCTTTTTATTTTTTGTCAATATTTCATCACATCATAAAATTAAATATGTTTTTAAAAATATCCCTACTATTGATAATAAAATAAAAAGGATAAGTGTGGGTATTTTAAACTCGTCATTTTATCCAAAACATGTTCTCCTACCATACATAATTGTCTTGAACAGTCTTCTAAGAGACAAATGATATCACGTGGTTTTTATTATTAATGAGCTTTCAGTTAATCAACTCTACGTCTACATGGGATATCAATGTAAAAAAATATAAATATAACAAAGTTTCTTTATGTTGTCAATAAATTACCATGCATTTGAAATCATATTAAAAATATTCAATGATCTTTTTAGGGGTTGTAAATAATGATATTTAACAATGAAATGAAAAATCCTACTCACGCATTAACAAACACATCAAAAAGTTTATGTGAAAAAAGTTATATCCCCTTATTTCTTAGCTCAATATCAACTCCCCCTAGATAATTATTTTCAATTCATTTAGAGTAGGGATTTGGTGGTGATAATCATTCCTTGTCTCTAAACTCTATATATCTACTCAAAATTTCAACATTTACTTTATAGTAAATATTGAACAACTTTAATGTATTAATTACCCCCCTCAAGGGATGTATCTATCTCCTTCAATTCACTAAAATTCGGAAACAATTCATATATATAAAATAATATTGAGGGACATTTTCATTATCTACAATTAGTATTCCAATTTAGAGCTTCTTCTCAACAAATTCAATTCATTTATTCGAGTATTATCATGAGAATATTTAATTAGACTCATTGTTCTATTTTTATTATCATCTATTTGATTATCATTTTCTTAAATTTAACTTTATTTTTGTAATTACTTTCTCCACCTCATTATTCTAGATAATTGAGTTTGAGGTTTTAGATAACTTCTCAAGAGTTCTTACATCATCTTCAGAAACCATCTACTTTCCTTTTTCTTAAGAAATTTTCTCATCTTACTCATTTTGGCTCATAGTGGTTTCTGTAGGACCACTTTGTAAAATCTCCTCCATGAGAGCCAAAATACCCAATTCATAATACATATTCCTTGGTAGATTCAACTACACGTTATCTTCCACACTCATCGTAACTAGAACAAACTATTTTTATTACTTCCATATTTTTCTTCATTTCCTCTATGAGAATTGTTTTGAGTTCATGTATTATGGTACTTGATAAACCTTTTTTTGAGGCTCATTTTCATCCTATAAAACATTTAATATATTTTCACACTTAATGGATCTTTATAAAGGATATGTAATATCCTTCTATGTTGTAAGAGTGGAGTATCTCTGTATAGAATTTTTTTTATTGCATGCATTTATGTAATTGAAATACCTATCAATTTGAATGAGGTTGGATAAAATGAGACATTTACCATATGGGTCACACATAATTTGGTCTATCCATGATTGGCATGTTGGCACATCTAGATTTCTTATAACATCTTTGTGATTGTGGGATATTAATAAAATACCCTTGATATTCCCAAATATCCCATAAAAATCACTTTATTTATTTCATCATTTTTGGAACCACAATTCTAGAGTTTTCATTGAAAAAACTATACTTTTAGATTTCATATTTGTATTTCTCATTATTACTACACATTATTAGGTAGATTTGGGGGGGGGGGGGTATCAACTTCCCATTATATGTGTTCTTCATATCCTCAAGGTCTCCAATTTTCATGTCTTTATTATTCAACTAAGTAGATATTACTTTCATATTTGAAATAGCATCTACACCTTATTCTCTCCATTATTAAAGTTTTGTTTAGAGATATATTATTCTAGCCATAAAATGCTTCTCCATTTAATGTTTCTTTAAATATCATAGGAAATCTATTTACTAAAATCACTTACCTCTTTTATCTTGGTTTCCTTTTTATTTATTCAAATATTTAAGGAAACTTCTTATCTTCCCAATATTTTGTTTCCAATGGAAAATGTTTTACCACCTAATAGTAAACTTAATTCAAGGTTATCTATTGAAATTCATTCTCATTAAATGATAATTCCTGGGAAAATAAACGTCATTTTGTTTCATATTCATCATTAGAATCACAATTTCTATTTAAAACCTTGATATATTCTATAATTTAACATCCTTTCTCCACATGAGGTCTACAATTAAAAATTAAATTATGATCATATTTTACCTCAGTCGGAGAACTCAACTTCTTGAATGGATTCTTCTTGTTATACTTCTTATAAGCATAAAGGAAATTCATTTCATATCTAAATTGTGTTAATGGTAAGGATAAATCCAATTTATCCTTTCTACTCAATAGATTATTCTTGGGGAAATATATGGAAATGTGTTTATTACCAATACAATTCCAAACCTTCAATAATTAGTTTCATTCAATATTCACATTAAAATAAGTTCCATAACCACATTGAAATCCTTATCAGATTCTATCATAAAATATTCTTAGATATTTAAATATTTTGTTTCGTTAACACCAATATTATTGTCCCATGTGGGATTTACCACTGAAAGGGTGGTGAATCCGTGGTTTAATATTTACTAATCCTTATCTTTTGAATCCAACATCTTTTATTTTTTATACTTATCTATCCACTGATATATATCTCAGTGTAACACCTCATATGTAGAAAACAATTTTAGATATCATAAATAATGGTATTTATAAGTATTGATACTAATACCAACTCCTTTACATATTTGTCAGAAACCCCAACATTAATACTCCACTATAATATTATTAACAATTACAATTGTGTTGGTAGAAACTATTTATACACCCAGTCACAAGATTTTTATTCTTCTATGTGTTGATATTGTACTAGAGTATCCTCTTTCCTTTCTAGAGTGATCATCCTTCACAGGAGTACTGGATATTCTCTGCTTGTGTGATAATTAAATTACTTTAAACAGCCACAAATCCGGTCTATCAATCATTCGAAATAATTTTCATTGCCAATATATGATTAGTTGCATCAGTGAAACAATTCTTCTCTTATTATTCATACATTAGTATAATATAATCCTAATATGAGTTAGATGTTGGTAAAATATTCATGAATTTTCATTAATTATTATTTTATAAAATAATAATCTTTTATATACTAAAAAATATTTCCTTAAATTCTCATCCTGATAAAATCAAGTTCACTTCATGAATGGATGTGTAATGCATACTGAAAGACATATGAAACCTTAGAAAAAAAATTCTATGATATTATTTTCCAAATTCTGTCTTAAAAATTCCAGTATCTCAATTAGAATTCATGTATCCTTTGATTAAATTATTGAACTATTTTATCCTTCGTATAAACCATATGAATTATGGACCCCAACTATTTTCATCTTCCTCTTCACATACACCTAGACATTTACTTGAAACTTCTTATTCAAACAACCCCAAAAAGGTTTGTGAACCTTATTCTTCATGCATGAAATGATATTATGGTCACATAATATAATCTATTTTTACAGACAATGAAGAATCAAATGAGGTTATTCATTATCATTCATGAAAATAGCCTCATAGAAAAACTTCATCAAGAATCTATTTGAATGATCATAAAAAAGGGAAGGACCATAGTGTCATGGTTTCTTTGGGACCTAAGAGGCTCAATGAAACCTTCTCTTTAACATTAATTTTAAAAATATGTTTATTTCTATAATACATGTAAATGAATCGTGGAGATATTATGTTTCTATTTGGAATATAATAGCACTTTTCAAATAGAATATATTTTTCCTCAGAAACAGATAATCTCATTTTATACTCAAGTCTCACCACCTTTGCTCAGATCTTCATGTCATGTCAGATATTCTGAAAATCATGATGAGTCCGAGAAATATTTGTTATCATCAATCATCCTACATTTAAATATTCGGTGTGGGTTACCCTATCATGAAACACTAAAAATAGTGGTGTATCTTCTTTTGAACATTAGGATCCCCCTTCCTAGATACACAGTGATATTATCATGTGCATGTGATAATAAATGCATCAACCATTAAATTTAAAAATCATCCATATTAATATTTTATATTCAGTATTAGCTCATGATTTTAACAAAATATTTTATGCACATCGTGTATTATGTTCATAAATATTGAGTGCATATTCTTTTCAAGATATATAGTGTAAAAAAAATATCAAGTACGGATTTAATCAAGGTTTCTTTTATAATGAATTATCCAACATTTAGGAACTAACAAAGGATACATGTTGAATATGATCCCCCATTTCTGATCGGATGTTCTAGATATAGAGGATCGAATAGTGGATGTTATTTTTATATCATTCCAACATGTGAATAACCCACCTATGACTTCTAGTTATACATCAAATATCACTTCATATATGGTCATATTTATACACGATCATGTTTCATGTACATGGATAATCCAACTAGACCAAGGTCTACTCTCAGAACCACACCACACACATGACATTCCATGGGTTGCGCCTTCATGCATGTGTTCAATCACCAACTCCATGCATTCTCAATTGAGCACTCCTATGGGTGTTATATATCCACCCACTCCCCTACTACCATGTGATCTCTTTGAGTCAACTATATTACATGATTAAGGACCTACTCCCACACATATTGGATAGAATCTTGTTCCTAGCTCAAAAGGTTGGACAAGTTTTTTGGTAACACTTTAGAAAATAACCTCTACCTGAAATATAGAATATGATAAATTTAAAATAAAAATACCAATTCATATTTTAGGTCTATATCCTTTTTTATATCATATAATTTGTCTATATAAATTAAAAAAATCAACTCTAATTTCCATTTTAATTATAAAACCATTTTCATTGCCTTTACAATTCTCTACTTTTTCAACTCTATAATTCATCTTATCGTAAATAATGTGTCATCAATGGAACATCTCTTTGACATTAAATGATAGATCAAAAATAATTAGGCCATATTATAATGTGTAATTTGTAATGAATAAAATCCAATGCCCCTAAATGAATCAATAAAATTCTACAAGAATCATCACCACAATTCTTCTAACCAAATGCATATTGACTCAGGGATGAACAATACAATACTTACTCAGGTCCAAAACCTTGTTAATTAATTGAAAAATATTATCATAATCTGATTTGATATGTAATTTTTAATATTTATAGTCTTTTTTCCTTGAAAATACCAAATTTTAATTCAATTTCCATGAAATTGTGATTTTTCTGGACTATATGAAATTATAACTTATTTAGAAATTGGATTTAAATATGGTTTTTATTTATAAATTAATTTTTGTATTTAAATTGGGAATCCGTGATTTAAAAGGGAATTTTAGATTATTGAATTATCATATTGAGTTTTAATTTTAGAGAATTATTACCCTATGAAAAAAATGATAATTATTTTGTTCTACTGGTTAATAAAATAGAAAGGATTAAGTTGACCATGTCATCCATGGTAACTACACTGATCATGGGAACTAACTGTGTGCCTCCACCCCCCCCCCCCACATTAAGAATCTAATATTCCATGGTATGTATAAATACCATAGAAAAAGAACTCACTAAGACTTAAGCAGACCACGAGAACTTCTCATGGACACATTATCACCTTATCGTTCCACAACACTCACGGTAGGAATACATGCCATGTTCTCCCACTTCTCAACCACATATCATGGCTGAAACACTAACCATGTCATTAATGATATTCATGATAACTATAAAATTTTCCTACCTCTTCTACCCCAATTTTTCCGATCATTCCCCTTCCTCTCAAGATGTCATGCGACCACCAACTACTATCAAGCCTCTACATCCCTTAAAGAACTTGATCCTTATCATTTGAATCTTTCTGGTGATGTATAGGTTGGGAAACACTGTTAAGGTCTCCAATATTACTTATTTTACACCTCAATGAGAAAAATTAGGATGATTCCATTTAGTTTTTTTTTCTACCTCCTTGTGCCACCCACATCTTTGGACAGATGATGGAGTGAAGCCACATTTTCAGGAGAGTCGCGACTGTACAATGATCTAATGTAAGCTTCCCATTGATTGAGACTAAGACCTATAATAATGATCCAATATTGAATTCACCCTACCTACACCACCTATAGGGAAGTATTGACATTCCACTTTGTTCTGAAGGAGATCTTTTCTTGTGGATACAAGAGAAATGTGATGAAGGAACAAGTTCCAATGATAAGCTAAAGAAAATACGATAGAGGCATAGAACTATAATTCCGCAGTATTAGAAGATTTTTATCCCTATGATATTAAATAGAATTACCCCTGGATGAAAGATTCAATACTATGGTAAGAAATATAAAATAAATTTCATTCTGTATAGAAATATAGTGCCACTAACAAGAGACCGTTGGCATTTTCCAACCAATGATGGAATATTTAAGATATAATAACTGAAATTGAATGTTTTTCATAGTAAAATACAACTATTATTTGGTTCATGAAAATAAAGAGACCCATAAACTAAAACATGAGCCCATTTTTTCCATCAAAAGGTATTCATTATTTTGTGAAGCATCGGATTACTCCACCAGAAAAGGTAACTAAATTGGATCATAAAGGAGCACAGACACATTTGAAAAATCATATAGACCCTTGATACATGGGACATGTCCATCATCCATCATAAATTAATCCTTCTCCATATTGATTGGAATATAGAGGATATTCCTGAATTTGATTAGGATATTGGTATCGCTCATTTGGAGGGATGTTCACATGGATTGTCGAGATTTCTTTTATAACAGGAGGAATAATGGTTCAAAATAAGTGGACACTAATAAACAACTCGCTTCTACTGTCATTTTATTGTCATTTTTTTTTAAATCTGATGATTACACACATGAAAATTTATGTTCATGCCAATAAGAATCCCCTTTATTCCCCATGTTGATAAATTATGATCTTTCATTATTTATATTATACTTCTCTGGGTAGTAATGGTTTTAATATATTGGGGTATCTTCTAGTTTTCTATTTTGATTTCATTTTTATTATAATCATTACAAACATAAGAAAGTTGTATTTAATTCACTCCATGTGATAAAATTTAGTGGGAAAATTCAAGGGTAAAGTTAGGTATCAAGCCAACTAGATAGGAAAGGGTATAGAATACAGTTATCATTGTATTTTTCTATCTTAAACAAAATAACCTAATAAAGTTAATCAATTAGTTTTCAATTGATAAGAGGAATATTTGAAACTAATTGAATAATGATTCAATATAATAATGAGGTGATGATTATAGGTGATACCATTGATTATTAAATTTAACTTAAAACCAATTTTCCATTATTTTTTCGAAAAATTCAACCCAAAATAAATTATCACACTACAACACTTTCTTCTCTGGTGACAACTTGAGCCCGCTAGACTAGAATTTTTTTTGAGATCATAATACTTTTTACTAAGTACCACATTATAAGATTTAATAAAACTTGGAATAATTTCCTGGGAGTCAAGTGTTTTGTTTTAATTTTCTAAAAATGTTTTAAAATTACCAAATATAGTTATTCCAACATTATTAGATTTGACCCATAGGTAGATATAATTGTGATAGAATGAATCGAAACTCTAAAGAACATAGAACAAGTGGACAGATATTTTTTCACCATATTATTAGATTATTCTCTATCCCTGGTTTTTTTCAACTTAAAACCTATAACAGGAAGTGAAAACAAGAAGGGAATATATCTCAAGTTAATATGACTTTATGAAAAATATATGTATGCAATTTCAATATTAATAACCAATAATTACAATTAAGTGATCCAAAAGAGTGTGAACTCCTAACTAGAATAATTGGGATACTTTCTATTTGTTAGGGGTAATCTAATGGAGACCCCAATTATAACTTAAGTTCATTTAAATAAATTTTGAATGGATTTAGAACCATAGGAGTCACTAAGGTGTAAATTAGCATGAAGGATTTTCCATTCTAACTTGAAGGAGAATCTAAAGAGTGTCTCTAAAATCTACTTCAAAGATATGTCACATTATGGGATGATCTATAGAATACTTTCATCCAAAAATTATACCTACTTCAATGAGTGCTCAACTTTTTTAGGAAATATATAGAATCAATAAAGGATACTAGAGAAACTCTTTATGGGTTTTGGGAGAGATTCAAGAAGAAAACCACTTCTGAAACTAACCATTCATATCAAGAACATAAATTCTTAGTATTATTATACCAAGGATTTATTGACAATAACCTAAACCAACTTGATACCTCTTAAAGAGGATCACTAATTGAAAAGTCACCAGTTGATGTAACAAAACTCTTGGGGGGGTCTCGCAAAATTACCAACAAGTTAGAAAGAGAACTAAAACAAGAGGTATGCATGAGGTAAAATTTTATAACTCAACTTTTTAGAAAATAAAATTGACGAAATGACTTCTATTGTAATACAACTAGTTGTAAAAAAGTATAAGAATTATCACCCACTAAACCCCCAAAGCACATATAGAGGTGCTATTATCAAAAACATGTCACTAGTGGATTCCTACAATCATAAAGAAATAAATTTTGTGATGCAATATTACAAAGGAATTTCTAGACATAATAAAGTGGAATACAAGGATTCAAATATTTTCCCACAAACTAAATTGGAGCTGGAATCCAACATCAAGAAAGGAAACCATTCCTGAAACCATTCCAACAGGATTCACAAGAGAATTTCCCACCCCCTCTATTATAGATATAGAATTTCTAGACCTCTACATGAAACAACTAAGGAAAACCACAAGAACCATCACTGAAGTACACACTAATACAGGTAATAGAATCTCAAAATAGTCAGCAGACTACTCTCACCCCTCATTAATTATAATTGAATGAATTGAAATGGAAGTTAAGACAACTCATGAAAACCATAAATAAAATGTAAAATATATTCCTAAGTAATGTAACACCATGATATTTTAATAAGGAAACACTATATTTGATTTCATACATGATATGACACGATCAGCTTTAATGAACAACTAAATTTAATTATTTAAATGTTACCATTATATTCTAATTTTTATAATAAAGGGTACGAATAATTTTAACTAAATTAGGAAAATATATTTTACACGTGTTTATAAAATTAATTATTTGGTTACCAATTAACTGGAAATGAAAATAATAACCAATTTTATATAAAGGATATATTTTTTTAAAAAAAAACTATTTTTTCCCATAATGGAATTTTATCTTATGAAATAAAATTAATAACAATTCATGAAATATTTTCATGAAATTTCTATGTTATATATTCAAAATAATTTTTTCAAATTCATCCAATATTTCTAGTAGGTTTATAATATGAATATATATAATTTTAAGCATAAAATGTTATATTTTTCAAGAAAAATTAATTTTTCCACATTTTAATGAAGCAAAAATTTCAAAATAAAATTGTGAAACTTTAATAAAATTTATATTAAAAAATTAAATTAAATTTTTAAAAATATATGGTCGAAATTATTTTAGGTTGAGATTTTTTAATTTTTATGAGAAGTTTCATTTAATGATGTATAGAAAAAAATATTGTATTGTAATTCATAATTGACTTTTTGTCTAAATAATTTGTAAAGTTATATTAAATTTTAAATTAATTTATAATTAAATTTAGATAAATTATAAATTACATAATACAATTATGTTAATTTTAATTATTTTAATATTGAATTCGGATATAAAAACATTTCAAACTTTTGGACATTTTTACTTAAAAAACACTTTATTTCGTCCCGTTTGCAGGATTATTCTTAAAATAATTTATAATAATTCTTTTAATTGAATTTTGAAAAATTTATTCCATATTTGGAATCTTAAGTTCCAAATTTGTTAAGTAGGTTCCTTTTATTTTTTCAAAAAATGAATAGTAACTTTGGTAATTTTTGTCACCATGATAGTGGTTAAATCGGGAAAAAAATCACGCAATAAATGGTAAAAATAATATAATATGAATTGTAAAATAAAATTTTAAATTTCCAAAATTTTATATTATGAATAAATTTCATCTATAATAACTCAATTTTCTAATATATGTTCTTTTTTTCCATTTATAAGTGATTATGACATTTATAATATAAAATTTATTGAAATGAAAAAGATGTTAAAATAAATTTCCTTATAAATAAAATATGTTTAGTAAGGTTTTATCCAAAATATATTTTCAAATTTAAATATTATGTTGAAATATAATATATTTAAATTTATCATGATAATTTGTTTTTAATTTTATGTGAATAAATAATTAATATAAATTCATTCAAAATAGTGATGCAATGACTATTTTACTAATGAAAATATCAAATAAATGATATTAAAAATATTAAAATAAATATAAGTTGAATTAATTAATGTCATCCAAAAATTTCCTAGATTACTTTAAAAAAATTGGATGTATGAAAATAGGTATTTTGAATATATATAATTTTATTGATATTTTTAAAATTTAATGTAATGAATAGTTTCAAAATTTACATTAATGATATTTTAAAATAAATAATATTTTATTACATGATATAATACTAGTAAAAATATTAAATTATAAAAACTTTTTTTATAAGTTCAATAATTTCATCCATGATCCGTTTAGTCTTCTTTTTTCATTGTTTAGTAACTATATTAACCCTCAAAGTCTAAAAATCCATGTCGATATGATAAAGAATAAAAGGTGTAAAATAAGGGTTAAAACTAAATGATAAGGGTAATAATGTTACCTAAAATTGTAAAAATGATATGTAATGAAATAAATTATACCAATAATCATCCAATATTATAAATAAATAACTTTTTCCATTTTTAATTGAATATTTATTTATATTAATTTAATATTTTTATGAATTCCTAGAGTTCCCATCCCCTCTCTTGTAAAAGGGAACCTCTTCTTTTCTTTACTTCACACTTCAAAACATATTTTTATTGGATAATGTATTCCCAAATAACTTAATAGAATACATAACAAAATTATATAGCTCTTAAAGGTTTTATAACAATATCCTTAGTGATCTTAAGTTGTTATGAAAACGATATTTCCTGAAGAAAATTTATCATTTTTAATCTGTCATTTCTATATTATTTCTTCTTCTAATTTCTTAAAATATCCTTAAAATTTTTTAAAAATAACTCCAGTATCATAAATATAATTATATTTTATTATTATTTTTTAATGACTCATATCTATCTCCTTTTCCATCAAATGAGAAAAGAATTCATCATTCATCTGTAAGACAGACTATCGCGTCGCGAACCGATTTAAATCATTTTCCATCACCATATCTCAAGAAAAGTTATAATGATCGAATTGAAGATTATATATGATACCAATGAAAAATTTATTATTACTAAAAGTTAATATATCTATTAAATTCTTAAATATTCATGCATAGAAAAATGATAATGTCATTATTCTGTACGTGTGAATTATCGCCTTCAGGAATCGATGTGATTCATTTTCCATAACCACATCACAAATATAATATATATAAGTATATTTAAATGGTTAATATGATATTAATTATATTATTATAATTATTTTAAAAAATTATATTTACTTTCCTACCATAATTATCATTTAAGGATGGAAATATTACTCATGTGTGTGTACGGCCAATCGTCTTCATAATTGTAACGTAGTTCATTTTTCCTAACCATATTTAATGGTTAAATATAAAAATAAAATTGATGTAAAATAATTATTATTATTTCATGAATATTATTATGGATATGATGTAATTATGACCACTTTAACCATAGTCGACTAACCAAATCCAATTTTGACTTAGGTATCAAATATTGTCAAAAAAATTGATGTGAACTTAAATGATTAAGTAATTATATATAACATGTAAATTAGTGATATAAAAGGAATAATAAATGGAAATGGGTTCTTAATAAAGTATTAAAAAACCTATGTTTATTATTCTAAAAAATAAATTATGTACGTTATGAATTGGACTCATGATAAGGGACTTTATAACTAAAAAACGCATTATAAATGTTTTAAATATTTCTTTTATAAATATTTATATTTCATGTAAATGTTTATAAAAAATATTTTTATGAATTTATTTATATAAAAATTAGTTTTTTTAAATAGATATTTTATAATTTATCTCAAATATTTTCAAAAACAAATCTTTTCAATGTTTTATGTACAAGAATTTATTTTTAAAATACTATTTTAAAGGTCATCATTCAACCATTTTTACCAAGGTAAAAAGAAAATATTTATTAACATATATAGCTTGAACTAAATTTTACACTATCATAACAGTTTAATGATTTTGTATTTACTTTAAATTGTTTCACAGTTCTTTTCAAATAAAATGGATTCATAATTATGAAAGTGGTTTTTAGATTTTTAAAGTGACTTTTTAAATCAGTGGGTATTATTATATCTGATAATGTTTTACATGAGGGTTGAAAATATTTTCTAGTATTTTATTCATAATTTGGTCCTTGTAAATTATCAATGAAGGTTTGATCCACATTACAGCTCATGGGTAAGCCTTATATAGCATATATGAATTTTTGAGCCCTATTATAGCTCATCAAAAAATGGGTGAGTTTGATATAGCTTATATAAAGGGTGTGCCCCATTACATCTCTCCAATTCATTGGGTACTCTGGATATGGATTTTAAACATGTATTTATTCCATTTATATGTTTTTTGTAGAGTTTTTATGATGTTAATTCCCCAAGGCACTTACATGATTTTTCTATTCATGCAAATGGGATTTTAAGAAATGGTTTTTAGTTTGTTTTCATGTTTTACCTAGAATAAGGATTTTCTTTCTTTATTTCCCATTTTTATATTCTATACTCATCCAAAGTTTTTAAATTTTTTCACATGATTTATAAGTGAATAGAGGCAAGGATGACACCAATTGGATAATTGTAAATATTTATCAAGTTTCACTTTAAAGAATTGTATTTTTACGGGAAAATTTGATACTTTGTATAAGTGGCTACTTCTATTTTATAGGTTTACATTGTAAGATTTTTTCCTAATTAACTAAATATATAAAATAAAAAGTTCCTAGAATGTGAATTCTAGTTTAAAAAACACGAATATGTAATTTTTAAGGTCGGGTCCTTATAGTTGGTATCAAAATATGTTTTTAAACAAGTTTGGATATTATTATTTTTCATTAGATTTGTGGATATCATCACTGGTTTACAATTTTAAGGTTTATCATAAGTTCATTGTCTTATAAAACATTTTGAGACTTTGTGTTATGAAATTTTAAGGTGACTAAAATTACTATTTAGAGACATTCATTTTTTGGGTAATTAGGGTTTATTACATTTTGGGATGTAAAATTAAAGGTATGAGATAACCATTGATGTTAAAACATAATAAAGACATTTTTTAAAATTTTACCACATTTATTTAATTATCTAAGGATTATAAAAATGTAGTTTTTTGAAAATTAAAAAACTCGATATGGGTGACAACCCATCACATCTGGTAAGGTCGTGGTAATTGAACCAAAAAACGAAGGGTTACAAGGTTGCATCGACTAATATTTTCCTACATGAATTCTTTGTTAGTATGAATTATTTTTTTAGTTAAAATATTTTATGGTTGAATAATAAGTTTATTTTTAGAACAGATTTTTTATCGAATATATAACCATGGGATTAGAAAATCATTTGATTATTAAGTGATTAATCTTATTTCAGAAGACATTCACTATTTTGGTAATCCTATAAGATTAAAGTTAGTATAATACTATGGGATTTTATTTGAGGAGTTAATGTTGAATTATATTTTGGAATAATCTATGCTTTTATTATAGACATATGGGGATTTAGGTTATTTATGGAAATGGATTGAATATGTTAGAAATTTTGTGATTTAATCAATTACATTTTTTAATGATAAATTAACAGTGATTGAAGTTATTTATAGATAAATAACAATAAAATTCTTGGAAGAATCTGTGATCAAATCCTTCCTATTCTTTGGTTTCAATATTATTCTAGAATATTTTTTTGGAATTTTATGTATAGTTATTTGTCTATGTTGATCTCTGGGTGTTATAGTTGAATTTTATAGATTAATATTTCTTTTATCCATATAAAGGCTTTTTTTTAAGTCATTTATCTTATCCTAAGCATTTTGGTTTTGTTTAATGTCTAAAAGTGGAATTAATAAATAGTTATACTTTTTTGGATTTTTTTAATCTGTATAAGTTGATTCTAATTCTTTTGTTAAGAAACTTTCATCTTAAATATTCATCATTTGGAGAAAAATATGATTTTGTGGTGGAAATTGATTAAATAATTGAATTATACTAATATATTAATTATATTTCCTTATTTTCATTTTCTGTGTCATTAAATAATTTACCAAATCTATGAAAATGATCTTGAAAATAAAAAAGTTATCTGTTTACTTTTCTAACTAATAAATCAATTTCCTTTTAACCCATCATAGATTTATAGTTTGGTGATGATTCACTTTCTCATGACCATTATATCTATCACTTTATATTTTTACTTGGATGTTATATTTTCTCTTCCATGTCCATGTTTTCCCAATTGTAAACCAATTATGTGTTATATTAGGTGAGCTCCATACATACCTTTCTTTCTCTTAAAGGAGATTTTTTATTGACTCTTATTCTAATTTGGTCTTTCAATAAAGGTATTTTGAATTTTTGAACCCTAGTTACCAAGACCAAGTTCAAATTGCGAGGACTAAATTTATTAATGAGTGTAGAATGTAACATCCCGATATTAAAAAAAGGAAACACTATGTTCGATAGCATACAAAATTTCCCATATCGAGCTTAAACGAACAACTAAATATTATAATTTAAATTTTACCATTATAACCTAGCTATTCAAACGGAAGGTATGAACCAGATTAACTAAATTATGAAAATATAGTTTACACATGTTTATCAAATGAATTATTTGGTCACCAATTAATTTTAAAAGAAAATAAAAAGCAACATAATATAAAGGATGTGTTTTTATTAAAAATCTATTTTTATGCCCATAATTTCATTTCATCATAAGAAATTTAATTAATCACTATTAAAGAAATATATTAATGTAATTTATATTTTATATATTCAGATGAATTTTTTAAAATTCATCCAATAAGTTTGATATGCTTGTGACAAAAATAAATCTAATTTTAAGCATGATATGTTATATTTTTCTAAAAATAAATTTTTCTGCCTTTTAATGACACACCAATTTTAAATCAAATTGGTGAAAATTTTATAAATTTTATTTTGAAAAATAGACTTAATTTTTAAAAGTGTAAGATCAAAAATTTTCTTAGGTTGAAATTTTCATATTTTTATGAGATGTTTCATTTTTTATTAATAGTTAGAAAAATATCACTATAATAGAAAACTTTATTTTCATCTAAATAATTTTTAATGTTATATTATATTTTTAAAAAATTTAAAATTAAAATTAGATCAATTATAAATCAATTAATCCAATTTATGTAATTTTAATAAATTTCATATTGAATTTGGATATAAAAACATTTCAAAATTTTGAACTTTTTTACTTTAAAAACTCATTATTTCATCCTGTTTGCGACATTATTTTTATGTTAATTTCTTAAAAGTTTTTAATTTAAATACAAAAAAAGTACTATATATTTGTAATCATAAGGTCTGAATTTATTTAATAGGTTCAATTTATTTTGGCTTAATACAAGTGGTAACTTTGGTTGTTTTTATTACCATGGTAAATGTTAAATCATTTTATAATCGAGCAATAAAGGGTAAAACTAATATGATCTTGATTATAAAATAACAAATTAAATTTAAAAAACTTTATTTGGTGAATGTGTTTCTTCCATAATCCCTAATATTTCAAATATATGGATTTTTTCCATTTATAATCTATTATGACATTTATAATATTATCTTTAAATAAAAGAAAAATATGTCACAATCATTTTTTTAATAAATAAAATTTTTTTAATAAGGGGTTATACAAATTAAATGTTAGACTATAAATAGTACTTTGAAAGATAAACTATTTATATTTATCATGATAATTTATTTTTAATTTTTTGTGAAAAAATAATTTACTTAAATACCATCACAATAGTAATGTAGTGATTATTTTACTAACGAAAATAGAGAATAAATGATATTAAAAAAATTAAAATAAATTTAATTTAATATAATTAATTTCATCCATGAATTTCTTAGATTACCATAATATTTAATGGATATTTGAAAGTATTTTAATTTCAGGATAACTGATTTTATTGAAATTTTTAAAAGTTAATGTAATGAATAGTTTCAAAATTGACATTAATGATATTTTAAATTAAAAAAAATATTATTAAAATATATAAAAATAATAAAAATATTAAATTATGAAAAATTATTTTTAAAAGCATAATAATTTCATCTATGATCTATTTGTTCATTTATTTTTCCTTTTATAGTAACTATATTAACCCTCAAAGAGTAAAAACTCATGTTGTGATGATAAGAATTAGCCCAAACAGCACGAAGGACTTCTTTTTATTGATTTTTGGTACCCCCCTTTCAAGAGATGAGGTGGAACCCTTACAAGGCCCCTAGGCTAAGATATTACATGGCCCATAGATTTATGAGACATTACATGACCCGAAGGTCTTAGGGAATTCAACCATAATATAACTACAAGGAACTACTCCTCCCTAGAATCTGCACTATAATGGTAGCTCTCCACCTTTGCATGGCCGCCCAGCTAAGATTCTCGTGCAAGCACAGTCTGATCCCGATGGCATTGTCCTACCATCCCAATCTTCCAAATCTGTTGGTTCTTCTCTGGTGTGTGTGTCTACTCTGAATCCTCCTTTGGGGCGCTCTTTTCTAGAGTCTCTCTGGGGAAACTGCATTGATAATGTGGCTCAAATTCCATCAAGTGGCCTAAAAGCCTTACTGGCTTGAAGGCCTTGGGTGCCCCAAAGGCCTTCAAGGACTCAAAGACCAAACCAGTGGCCCAAAGGCCCAAACGGGTGAATAGTTTTGGCTGTTACAGTAGCTGCTACAGAAGTCACTATAGTCGCCACTATAGTACTGCTACAATGACTCAGAAATTACACCTCCACTTGGTTTTGATCTGGGGTCTCTTGGATGCACTTGTTGAGTCCTCACCAACAAGACTGAGGCTCTTCTGCACGATAAAGATTAAAGGGGTTAGATAAGGCATAAAACAAAAATATAATGGTAATAATGGTACCTATTATATTCCACAAAATATTTAATGAGATTATATATACAAATATTCTTCTAATATTATAAATAAATAACTTTCTTCAATTTTTAATTGAATATTAATTTATATTAATTTAATATTTTATATAATTTTATGAGTTCCCCTCTCATCACCTACAAAAGGGGAACTATTCTTTTCATTACTTCACACTAAAAAACATATTTTTATTCACCAATTTATTCCTAAATAACATAACAGAATCCATAATGGTATTTTATATCTCTTACATAAGCATAACAACATCCATAGTTGTCTTAAGTTTTTAAGAAAAATATATTTTCCGAAGAAAATGTATCATTTTTAATTCTGTATTTATGTTTTATTTATTCTTCTAATTAATTAAAATATCCTTAAATATCTAAAATAATAACTCCAAAATTGTAAATATACTTAGATGAAATTATTCTTGTGGAATTACACCTATCCATCTTCTTTTCAATCAAATAGTAAAATAATTTTTCGTCCATGTGCACGGCGGACTATCACCTCACGAACTGATATAATTTGTTTTCCATCACCTTCTCTCAATAATGATTATAATAATGGAATTAAATATTATATATGATATTCATGAAATATTTATCATTATTAAAAGTTAATATATCAGTTAAATTCTTACATTTCCATGAACATAAAAATGATAATGTCGTTCTTGCGTACATGTGAATTATTACCACCAAGAAGCGATGTCGTTCGTTTTTCATCAGCCCATCACATGTATGATATATATCAGTATATTTAAATGGTAAATATGATATTAAAAATATTATTATAATTTTGTAAAGATAAAATGATAATAAATTTCTATCAATAATGATCACTGAATGATGGAAATATTACTCAATTGTATGCATGGCCTACCGTCTCTATGATTATAATGTAGTTCATTTTTCATAACCATATTTGATGGTTGGATTTATATGTATAGCTCATGTTAAATAATGATAAATATTGCAAGTATATTATTCTGAAGATGATGGAATGATGACCACATTATCCATATTTGACTTACCAAATCCATTTTGTATTTAAGTATGGAATATCCTGAAAACATATAATTTGAAGTTAAATTATTAAGTATTGTATATAATAAATAAATAAGTGATATAAAAAGAATATTAAACCTAAAAAGGGTTGTTAAGAAAGTATTAATTATCCTAATTTTATTATTCAGAAAAAATAAATAATGCACTTGATGACTCGGACTTAAGGCAATAGACTTTTTAACAAAAACATTGTTTTAAGTATTTTAAAGATTTATTTTCTAAATATTTTTCTTTCATATACATGTTATTAAAAACAATATTTTTATGAATGTATTTATAATGTCGTGAATTTTTTAAAATGTTAATTTTATAATTTATCTCAAATTTTACCAAAAATGAATCTTTTCAATGATTCATGTAAATTACATTCTAATAAAAATCCCCTTTTCAAAGATCCACTTTGAACTCGGTTTACAAAGGTCATAATAAATGTTTTTTTGAAATATACGACATGACCTGAATTTTATAATATCAGGAATAATTAATTAATTAATGTTTCCTTTAAAGTTTTTCATATTTATTTTCAAATAAAATCGTTTCATTATTATGTGTGTGATTTTTAAATTTTAAAAGTAATTTTAAAAATCAATGGTTATTTGGATATCTGAAAGTGTTTTATACATGGTTTTAAAATATTTTTTTGGGATTCATTCATAATATGGTCCTTGGAAATAATTAATTAATTTTTTATCCCTGTTATAGATCATGGGTGATCCTCATATAGCTTATATGAATGGTTGATCCCCAATATATCTTATGATAAAATAGGTTAGCCCAATATAGCTTATACAAAGGGTGATCCCCATTATAGATCTTCAATACATTGGGTACTCAGTATATAAAATCAGACAATATATCTATTCAATTTTTAAGGTTTTTGTAATGTTTTTATTATATTGATGTCCCAAGGAACCCACATGATTTTTCTCTTCTTACCAATGGGTTTCTGTGAAAAACAATTGTGTGTTTTTATGTTTTCCCGGGACTAAGGATTTTCTTTATTTATTTCCCTTACTGATATTTTGTTCTCATATATAATTTTAAATTATTTTACACAATTTAGTGGGGAATAGATATAATTATGAGATCAATTGGATAATTGTAAATATTTATGATGTTTTATTTTAAAGACTTTTATTTTTATGGGAAAATGGATATTGAGTATAAGTGTCCACTTTTAATGTATAGGTTTACATTTTAAAATTTATTCCTAATTTTCTAAATCTATGAACTCTAAATATCATTGAATGTAAATTCTAGTTCAGAAACACTATAATATGTAATGTTTAAGGTTTGGTCATTACAGCTGGTATCAAAGGGTGGTTAGACAAATTTGGAGATTATGATGTTTTCATAGCAGTTATGGATGTCATCATGGGTTTACAATTTTATTGTTGATCATAATTTCAATGTCATAGAAAACATTTTTGAGTCTTTAATCTGTGAAATTTTATGGTGAAAATTGTATTTTTTGGATATATTTATTTTTTTGGTAATTATGGGTTATTACATTTTGGGATGCAAAATGATAGGTATGAGATAACCATTGAGGTTAAAACATATTAAGGATATTTTTGAGTAATTTTCTAACATTTATTAAATTTTATACATATTATAATAATAAAGTTTCAGGATAAGGATAAATTTAACACCCCAAGATTTCATATCACGTTATCTCATTAAAGTAATTAAATAGCTTGTGTTACACGCAACACTGAGTTCGAGCGCACAACAACTTACCAAACTAGCCGTTCAAAAAGCGGTTATAAATAATAATTACTTCATTTTTAATCTTATATACTATATATAATTTTAACATCCATATTATGTGTTTCATAGACATAAAATAAGAACAAATTCATTTTTTCAGAAAAAAGAAGTATTTTTCCAAAAATGAAATTTTATCGCCGTTTAAAAAAGAACCCTTTTTAAAAACAATATTTGACACTTTTATATATTCAAATTAATGAAATTAAAATCTTCTTTAAAATATGGACATAAAAATTTAGTTTTGATACATTGTTGGCACTTTTCTAATAACTTTCATATTATGATGAATAGTGAAAAATACTATGTATTAATTGAAAACTACTTTTTTAATTGAAATATTTTTTAGTGTTAAATTATGAATTTGAATGTTTTTTAATTATAATTAGATTATATTTTTATCATTTAATACAATATAGGTCATTATAAGTAAATTCACATTTAAAATCAACATAAATACATGTCAATCTTTGGATAGTTTTTACTTTTTAAAAACACGCTTTTTGATTTTGACAATGAGAATTAATTAATGAAACTTCTAGGTTTTGAATTTGGTAAAATAAACATAATTTTTGGATTCATAATATCAAAATTGTCTTTGGGTGAATTTTTTTAATTTTTCTGAAAACATTCAATTTTTTATGAATAGTGAAAAACATTGCGTTATTGTTTAAAACTGACTTTTTATTTAAATAATTGCTTATTTTATTAAAATTTATTTTAAGTAAAAATATATATATAATAACTATATATGTTCAAATTAATTCATTGGGGTCGTTTTATAATAAAATTAGATATATAAATTTTTATTGAACTTTTTGTCGTCTTTTACCCACCTTCTAGGAGCATTTGCAAATTGGCATAAAACATAATTTTACCGTTTCGGTGAATTGAGTTTCAAAATTTTGAGAGACATGGTTGATATCAGTAAGTAAAATTTGGTTTAATAATATGAAAATAATATTTCGTGAATAGTAGCTTTTGAGTTTTATTTACCATGGTTAAAGTAAATTGGGTAATAAATGGTCAAAATGCTAATATAATAACCCTAACACATGTCCTAATTCAATTGGATAAGTTTATTTCGACCAAATGAACCTTATGAATAAAATATGATCTTTTAGGTACACTTGGATTAGGTTAGGACATTTATTATTATTTTATTTAGAGAAGAGTTAAAAGTGTTAAATTCAAAGTTTAATAAATAAACTATTTTTAATATAGGGTTAAACACAAGATAAATTAGACTAAAAAAATAATTACAAATCTAAAACTATTTCCTACATAATGGTATTTTATTTATAGTTTTTAGACACTAAATAATTAAAATTATTTATGACACAATGAGGATGCATTAATTAACTTATTAATGAAAGAATCAAATAAATTGTATTATAAATATTAAAATAAATATAATTTCAAAGTTTTTATGACATCCAAGAATTCTCTAGGTTAATATGACATGTTAGGGTTGATTCAATGTAACTTTTTCTAAATTAATCAAGTTTTTATGACTTTCACAAAAACCAAATACAAAATAGTGTCAAAATTGACATAAATGAGTTTTTAAAACAAATATTATATTATTAAATTATATAATATTCCTAAAAATATATGGTTACAAAAAAATAGATTAAATAATATTATATATGTCATTAATGAACCAATTTAGGTTCTTTTTTAAGTTTATATTATTTTTATTAACCATATAGTGTAAGAATACAAGAAGACACGGTAAAAGTTAAACTATTTAACTAAGAGTTAAATATAAAAGATAAGTTTAGTATGGTAACCTAAACCTGTCAAAAACCTATTGGTTGATTTTTTTTCGACCCATACCCACCTTAAGATAGAAATAAATCATTTTGGAGCCATTAGAAAAAGAAAATGATTTTATTATAAAATAATATTTCAAGCTTTCCAAAAGTGACCCTCACCCTTCTTATAAAAGGGTACTTCCCCTTCTTTCAAAATAACAACTCCAAAGCCATTTGTCTAGGCCAAATCCGGACCAAATCTCCTCCCAACAACCCTCAATTAAACCTAGAGTCCTTCCCTTGAGCATGGAGTCAATTTAATGAGCCCTTTTGTTCAAATCAAAACGAAACACCCAAAGAATAGGTAATTATTTTATCACCTCTTTTAAAGTTCTTTTCTTCTTCCACTTTCTCTTTATTTTTTATTTCCATACAAAAATAATAACTCCTATACCTTCTACATACTATGATTTTAATATAAAAATGGTAAAATAATATTCATTATTCTATCCATCCTATGAATGATAATGTCACCATGCGTGCGTGCGTACGGCTTACCGTCTCCACGTCGTGGTGTAATTTGTTATTCAATGATATGTTATTTGTATGGATATAATAATGAGTAATATTTATATAAATAATGAAAATAACATGATAATGTCTCTGTAAAATTAATATATCATTCAATTCCACACCTTTTAATTATTAAGGAAATGATATCGTCGCTCGTTTGTATGTACGACTTATCATCTCCACGACGCGATGAGATTCATTTCCACATTCACCATTCAACGATGATTATAAAAATATATATATTTAATAAGTATGTAATATATGAAATAATAATGCTAATTAAAACATATATATACATATATATATATATCATATTCACTTATTTCTATTCAAAACTATATGGAAACAGAAACAGCATTTATGCGTACGTACGGCCTACCGTCTCTATAAATGGTGTTTTTCATTTCATATATCTGTCTATTATTCATTATTATATTCTAAATATATATTATATATAATTCATGTTTTATATTCTGGAAGTATTTTAATAATGATCTAAGTGATATGATCAAGAATAACAATTTAAAACACGTCAGATAAAGAAAGTGATTATTACCTGAAATGTTAATTTAACATGGAAACTATTATTAAATGGGTAGTATAAACTCATAAATGAAACATGTATGATATCATAAATATTATTATGGTTCTGGTATAATTGAATAACATACTATGATTATCATACAAGAATTTAAACGTACCTTGAACCATAGGAAAGTGCAAGGTAAGGGTTATTTCCTTAATCTCATTATTATCTGAGATTGTTTATGTGTAAGTATTTACTGGGGAATATTTATCATCAATTACCATATTTCATAAAAATGTTTTCAAAAGGAATATTTTAAGGTTTTATGGGAGTATCTATTTAACTAGATCATCATTTTCAATGTTTTAAAGATTTATATTTCTAAATCCTTTTATTTAATGTCCTTATTTTCAAAATGAATTTATGAATTTATTTATATGGACATGAATGTTTTGAAATGATTATTCTTTTTGAAAGTTTCAAAGAGTTATGGGACACTTTGATCCAAAAATATCTTTTAGAATACTTACTTTTTAAATGTGTTACTTTTAAATGATTTCACAATTTGGGATATTTCTCTCAAAAAGTTTTACTGATCATTTTCAACTATATTAGCATCCTTTACTGGATATTATTCTTGGTTGAGGTTGATTTATTATAATACAATATTTCATATTTTATTTAATAATTTCTAGTATTTATGAATGTGGATATTCTATTTTTTATACCATTAATGGTTTATGGTTAATGTTTTGACATTTCGTATGCTATTTTTAATATGAATGTTTATGTTATGTTTCATCTTTTTCCTATAATGAATGTTGTGGACTTAATAAGTGACGGGTGGAGCCCGCTATATCTCCTAAATGCATATGTAGGTATTATGAGAAAACTAGTGTCTTGGCACAAGGCCTTGACAAAAAATTTATTTTTAGTCTTGTCATGAGTCCTTGACTATGTGGTAATGATGTCCAGTGTTAGGCATTCTCTCATTATGAAATTAGTTATTACATGTGATTATTAGACTAGAAGAATATCCATGTGAATGTTCATGTGGTGATTCTTGATTTATTTTTTCCCATATTATGTTCAATATTATGTTTAAAAAGGTTCTTGTTTTTATTACACATCTTTCCTTAAAAGTTTACAGTTTCCGTTAAATTATTTACCCTTACTAAGCATCTGATCTCACCCCTTTCCTATGTTTTATTTTACCAGGATTCCTAGAAGTGTATTATTATTGATATGTAGGTTTAAGATAAAGGGAATAATTTCATTCTCAAAGAACTATCTATTCTATATTTTATGTTTGAAATTGTAATGTCAAGTTGATGTAGGTAATCTATATTAAAAGACTACTAAACTAGTCGGTCTTTCAGGACTTTATTCCTTGTAATCATTCCAATGTTATATAATAATGCATCAACTCCGGGTAACTGGGGTCAGGGCATTACAAGAAAATATAATATGGGTGAAAACCCATCTTGTTGGGCAAGGCCGTGGGAATTGAACCCACAACTGAATTGTGATAAGGGTGCATCACCTAACACTAACCTACATGAAGTTTTGATTAGTATGACTAATTTTTTTAATTAAATGATTTTATGGATGATTAATATATTTTTTTTAACTTATTATTTATCGGATAGATAACCATGGGATTAGAAAATAATTTGGTGATTATGTGACTAATCTTATTTCGGAAGACATTCACTATTTTGGAAATCCTAAAAGATTAAGGTAAATAAAATACTATGGGATCTAATTTTAGGTATAAATGTTGAATTATATTTTTTAAGGAATTATGATTTTGGTGGGGAATTATAGTGATTTAAGTTATTTTTATAAATGGTTTTCATATCTTGAAAATTATGTGATTTAGGCAATTACATTTTTTGAATGACAAATTTCGAGTGATCAATGTTATATTCAGATAAATAATAAAATTTAACTTTGAAGACTTAATGATCAAATACTTTCTATTCATGGGTTTCAATATTATTCTATAATATTTTTTTATAATTTTAAGTGTAGTTATTTTTTCATATAGAACTTTTGGTGTTGTTGTTGAATTTTGGAGACTAAAGCAGTTTTTCTCCATATAAAGGTTTTTTCTTTCTTTCGGAAGTCATTTTATCTTATCCTAACAATTTTTATTTTTTTATTGTCTAAATTCAAGAGGAATATATATTTATACTTTTATTGATTTTTTTTCATAGAAGATGATTTTAATCCTCCATGCATGAATATTTCATCTTAAATATTCATCATTTGGTCAAAAATATGATTTTTTGGTGGAAATTGATTAAATAATTAAATTATTCTAACAAATTAAGTATACTTTCTTATGTTCACAGTCTATTTCATAAATTAATTTATAAAATCAATGAAAATGATCATGAAAATATAAACATTATCCCTATACTTTTCTTTCTAAGAAATCAATAACCTTTTAACACATAACAAATTTGTGGTATTATGAAGATTAAATTTCTTGTGACCATGTTCTCCATAACTTCCTATCTATAATTGGGTATTATATTTTCTCTTAAATTTCCAGGTTTTCTTATATAGAAACCATGTATGTGATATCCTATTTGACCTTCATACTTCCCTTTCTTTTAAAGTGGATGTTTTTTCAACCTTGTTCTGATATGCAATTTTAATATAGGTTTTTTGAATATTTGAACTCTGGTTACCAATCTCAAGTTAAAATTTTGAGGACTCAATTTGTTAAAAGGGGTATAATGTAACATCCCAATATTAAAATAATGAAAAACTATACTTGATATTGTATATGATATGCCACATTGATCTTAAATGAACAACTAAATGTTATTATTTAAATGTTTCCATTATAACCTAACTGTTAGAGTGCAGGGTATGAACCAGAATAACTAAATTATAAAAATATTGTAAACACATGTTTATAAAATTAATTAATTGGTTACTAATCAATTTTAAATTAAAATAAAAACTAATTTAATATAAAGGATGTGTTTTTATTAAAAAACTATTTTATGCCTAAAGTGGAATTTTATAATAATAAATTTCATTTATTAGTGATATTGAAAGAGATTGATGAAATTTAAATTTTTTCGATTCAAATTAAATTTTTTAAATTAATCCAATAAGTTTTATAGTCTTAAGATAAGAATAAATACATTTTTAAGCCTAAAAAACTATATTTTCCTAAAAGACAAGTTTGCCTCCTTTAAATAGGGACCTTGTTTAAAACTAATTTTTGACACTTTTATAAATTGTATTGGAAAAATTAATTTCATTATTGAAATATTAATATCATAATTATCTTATGGTAAAATTTTGTTATTTTTCTAAGAAGCTACCTTTTGTATGAATAGTAAAAATATTAAACTTTTTAATTGAAAACTCACTACTCATCTAAAGAAAGTAATAATGTTATTTTATATTTGATAAAAGTTTAAAAGTAAAATTTGATAAATTATACTTATATTAATCGAATTTATTTAATTTTAATCATTTCCATTTTGAATTTCTATATAAAAACATTTCAAATTTCTGAAAATATTTACTTTAAAATCCTACTATTTCGTCCTGTTTGATAGACTAATTTTAATATAATTTCTAAAAATTCTATGAATTTAATTTTAAAAAATGGATTCCATATTTTTAATCATAAGGACCAAATTTATTAAATATTTTCCTTTTATTTTTTCCCAAATATGAATAATAACATTGGCAATTTCTGTTACCACGATATTGGTTAAATAAGGTAAAAATAGAGTAATAAGAAGTAAAAATAATATGATATGGATTATAAAATTTCCCTTAAAATTCCCCAAGTATTATTATATAAAAAAATTCATCTGTCATCATTCATTTTCTTAATAAAGGGGCTTTTATTTCTATTTATAAGGGATTATGACATTTATAATATCATATTTAAATAAAAGACAAAGATGTCACAATCATTTTTATAACAACTAAAATATTTTCCCTAAGGGGTTATCCATAATATTTGGTAGATAATAAATATTCATCTGAAATATAAAAAATTTAAGTTAATAATGGTAATTTATTTTTATTTTTTATTCAATAAATAATTACCTTAAATTCTTTCACAATAGTGGTGTAGTAATTATTTCACTAATGAGAATATCAAATAAACGATATTAAAAATATTAAAATATGTATAATTTTAGATAATTAATATCATAAAAACGTTTATAGATTAAATTGAAATTATATTATGTATTAAAAGTGTTTTTATTAATATATATAGTTTATTTACATTTTTAAAAGCCAACATAATGAATATTGTTATAATTGAAATTTATGATATTATAAAATAAATAATATTTTATTAAATGATATAAAATTTTTAAAGATATTTAATTCATCCAAATTAAATGGATAGGTTTATTAATATCATACATGATACATTTATTGATATTTTTTCATTTTATAGTAACTATATTAACCCTCAAAGAGTAAAAATACAAGTTGACACTCTTAGAATTAAAGCGGTTGAATAAGGGTTAAAACTAAATAATAAGTGTAATAATGTAACCTAAACTTGTAAAAATTTATTTAATGAGATTATTTATACACATATTAATAATTTATTCTGAATAACTCATTATGGGTCCATTTGTAATTGAATATTAATTTATATTAATTTAATATTTTGAAGAATTCCATGATTTCCCCTACCCTCTCCTAAAAAAGAACACCTCTTCTTTTCGTTACTTCACAGTTAAAAACCTATTTTATTTTTCCAATATCTGACCAAATACCTTACTATAATCCCTTATAACATTATAGAGTGCTTATTTTATCCATAAAACCATGTATATTGGTTTTAAGGTGTTATGAAAAGAAGATTATCTAAACAAAATGTGTCGTTTTTAATCAAGCATTTATTTTTTATTTCTTATTCCACTTCCTTAAAATTTTATTCAACAAATATTAAATAAAAACTAAAGTTTCACCCATATATAGATATTTTATTATTTTTATTTCATGACACATATTCATATCCTTTTCTATCAAATGATAAAATAACTCATCATACGTGTGTGTGGTGGACTATAGCCTCACCAACCAATGTAATTTATTTTCAATCATAATCCATAATGATTGGTTATAATGATGGAATTAAATTAATATATTATATTCATGAAATATTAATCATTATGAAAAGATAATATATCATTTGAGTTCTTATATTTCCATGAAAATAAAAATTATAATGTTGTTCGTGTGTACTTGTGAATTATCTCATCCCTGAAAAGATGTGATTTTTTTTCATCAACACACCCCATTGATGATATATTTAAGTATATTTAAGTGATTAATATGATATTAATTATATTATTATTGGTATTAAAATATAAAATTATACTTAATTTCTTTCCCTAATGATAATTGACAAAATGGAAATGTTACTCATGTGTACGTACGGCCTATCATCTTCATGATTGTGACATAGTTTATTTTTCATATCCATATTTAAAGCATAGATTTAAAATTATAATTAATTTATAATAATTATTATTATTATTAATTAATTTTATTATGGATATAAATTAATTATAAACCATTTTACCATAGTTGACTTACTGAATCCATTTTGGACTTCGGTATCGAATATCATTAAAACATCTGATGTTAACATAAATGATTAAGAAATTGTATATAACATATAAATGAGTGATATAAGGGAAATATTACAAATTAAAAGGGATATAAATCAATTATAAATTAACATATTTTTATTATTTAGGAAAATAAATAATTTACGTGATGAGTCGAACTTAAGGTAAGGGATATTTTAACTAAAATCCCCATTTTAGATGTTTTGAAATTTTATTTTATAAATCTTTCTATTTTATGTCCATGATTTTAAAAATTATATTTATGAATACATTTATTTTGAAATTATTGATTTAAAATGTGATTTTTTAAATTTATCTCAAATTTTTTCAAAAATTAATCTTTTTAAGGTTTTACGTAATGGAATTTATTTTAAAAATCCACTTTTTAAGTTCATCTTTCATATCTTTTTACAAAGGTCAAAAAACAATTTATCATATACGACTTGAATGAAATTTTCATCTTTCATGAAACTTTAATTATTTAATGTTTCTATTAAAAATTTTCAGAGTTCATTTCTATTAAAATGGTTTCAGTATTATGTGTTTGGTTTTTATATTTAAAAATTTATTTTTAAAAGAAATGGGTATTTTGTTATCTGAAGGTGTTTTACACATGGGTTTAAAAGCTTTTTCAATATTTTTCTTCATGATTTGATCCTTCATAATTATATATGAATGGTTTATCCTTATTATAGCTCATGGGTGATCCATATATAGATTATAAGAAGGGTTGATATATATTATAGATAATAAAAAAATTGTGAGCCTGATATATATTATATGAATGGGGAACCGCATTATAGATCTCCAATGTATTAGGTGCTCTAGATGTGAAAGTAGTATGTATAATTATTCCACTTATAGGGGTGTCTTAAGTGTTTTTTATATTGTTGTAACAATTAACCAACATTATTTTTCTATGATTTCATATGAGTTTTTGAGAAAAGTTTTGTAATGGGTTTTCAAGTTTTTATTGGACTAATGATTTTTTTTCTTTATGTACCTTGATGAGATTTTTTTCTCATCACAAGTTTCAAAATATTTTTTGTAGGATTTATGGGTGAATAGAGACATGTATTAGAGAAATGGGATAATTTTGAATATTTAAAATGTTTTTTTTAATAACTTTTATTTTTATTGAAAAAATTGATACTAAGTATAAATATCCACTTGAAATATATAGAGTTACTTTTTAAGAGTTTTTCAAAATTCTGTAAAATCTAAACTGAAAATATCCATGAATATGGATTCTAGTTCAAAAACACTAGAATATATAATGTTTATGGTTGGGACATTTTAGTTAAGTTTCTTACTCAACCAATTATTTACCCTAAAAGAAAATGTTAGTACTATTACATTAAAGAGTTTCTAGGATCTATAAAAAATAAATTAACAATATTTGAAATAAAATCTGGAAGTGAACAGTAGTATCAATCTAAGAAATCAACTCGGTAAAAAATCTATAGAGGAAGTAGTCATGACACCATTAAAGAAATAAAAAGGGGAATATAAAATGAAATACCCAAAACAAACCCAACCACCTTTCCCCAAAAGGACACAAGAACCCAAAAAAACCATAAAAATTCACTATAATGGGATATATTAGAAGTCTTCATGAAAGTGGAGATCAATATCCACCTTTTAGATACCATTCACCAGATTCCAAGATATGAAAAATTGATTACAGGAATGTGCATCGGTATAAAAAGACTATAAAGATATGAAGAGGTAAGGTTAGGTTAGAATGTTTCTTCCCTTATTACCGATCAAATGCCCTTGAAATTTCATGATCCAGGTACATTTTTTGTTCCCTACATAATTGGAAAGATGACCTTTTAAAATTCACTATTTAATTTAAACGATTCAATAAATGTAATGTTATATTCTATTTATTCTTCCCTAGAGATGGGACAACTAAAAAACACCTATGTGGTTGTATTACTAGATAATAATGCCACTGCATACAAATTAGGTTTCCTTGAAGATGTCTAGGTAAGTGTGCAATATAACCCATCCCATGTTGTGTTTTACATTCTCAATATGGAATAAAGAAAGTGTAAAGATCACTCTATAATTATTTTTGGTAGGGAATTTCAAAAGATAGATAAATCCAACATAAATGTAAATTAAAGAACCATTTCTATGAATCTTGGAAAGTAAACATAATATGTTAATATCGTTGTTTCAATAAACTGTGAAAATAAAGAGTATTCTATTTTTATAGTAAATAAGTTTTATTTATCTCGTTCATCTAGGGTGGAAATAGAAATGATAGATTATATAATCATATTAGAATAAGATTTGGAAACACCAAACCTTCATGACAAATATATTTGTGAAAATGAGTTTAATATAGTCATAGTTTTTAGTGTCGATAAATTTGAATAATTTGATAAAAATAGTTTTGATGAATTACTAAAATATGATACTAATAATTACGACTTTAATGTTTAGTTTTTACACATGAATAAAATTTAACTGAAAACATCTTCAGAAAACTCCCATTAGTTAGAATTAAAACTAATTCCCTCAAATTTAAAATATGTTTTTTTAAAATATATTGTTAAACTATCAATCATAATATCAAAAAAATTAGATGTTATCCAAGAACACCAACTGCTGAGAATTTTCATTATTAATGTTAAGTCAATTTTATGGAAATTTGGGAAAAACCCATGGATTATCCCAACCACATTCATGCAATATATATTTTTGGAAGATAATCCAAGGATAGTGATATATCCACAAATGAGGGTTAACCCAACCCTTCTGGATGTAGTAAAAATGGAAGTGGAAAGACCTTTCGCAACTAGAATCATCTACCATGTCTATAACTCCCAATGTGTAAGACCCTTTTAAATGGTCCCAAAGAAAACATGTTATACTATTATGAAAATATAAATCAATGAGTTATTTCCAAAAATAATTCATAACATCTGTAGATTTTTAATCTATTATAGGAAATTATACCATATTACTAGAAAATATTGCTTCCTCATACCCTTTGTAGACCAAAAGTTAGAGAGACTCAATGGGAAGGGCCATTATTGATTCCTTTATGGTTTTTTGTGTATTTTTAGATTCCAATAACTCTGTTTGATCAATAAAAGGCAATATTCACATGTAACATTCATTTTTTTCCTACTGAAGGATGCCTTAATGTCTTTGAAATGTCACAGGTACCTTTTAGTGTAGTATGGAAAGTATTTTTTTCCCTAGATTGAAAACTGCCTGGAGGTATTCCTTGATTAATTCACTATGTATGGGACTTATTTTCAATGATTCCTAGATAGACTAGAAAAAAATTTACTGTAATTATTAAGAAAATAATTGCTTTAATTTTTGAAATGTTTTATTTTATAGTTAAAAAGGGAGATTCTATTTCATTTAATTTCTAAATCTAAGATTAAAGTTGATAAATCCAAAGCTGATGTTTTTTCAACTCTACCTTATCCAACCACATTAAGACACATCAGATTATTTCTAGGTCATGTTATATTTTATAGAATTTTTGTTAAGGAATTTTACAAAGTTTTTATACACCTAACTAACCTACTTAAAAAGGATACCGATTTTTTCATGATTCATGCAATATAGATTTTGACGGATTTAAAGAATATCTTACCATTGTCTCCATTATCCTCCCACCAAACTAGAGTCATACATTTGAGATTTTGTGTGATGCTTATAATAGAGCAGTAGGGGATTCAATTTTCTAAATTACTGACTGAATTAAATAAGTGATTTTTAACACTTCACTAAACATAGACACTTATCATATAAACAACAAAAAAACAGATAAATATATTTTTTCTATTGTCAAAAATTTATAAAACTTTCCCTTTTATGTTTTAGTAAGTAAAGTAACTATTAATTATAATCATGAAACATTGAGATGTTTGATCAAGAAAAATGATTTAAAACCTTAAATCAGGATATGGATACTATAACTATAGAATTTTGACATTAATATTAATAATAATAGGGGATTTTAAAAAACAGTACAATGCCATATGATTAGGAGGCCTCATAGGATCGATGTAAAACCAATACCCAACACCAATCTAGATGATTCATTCCAACGTGATAAAATGTAAAACCTCACACAATTTCTCAAATATACTGAAATATTTAACAATTTATTCATATAAATGGTACCCTTCTTCTTTTATAAGCATTTAAATGAAAAACTAAAATCTGAATCAAAATATTTTTCTTGGATGATCCATATTTATGGAAAATTTTCAATGAACAATTTATTAGAAGGTCTATATCTAAAGGGTAAATGAACTCAGTCATTTATTTTTTTTCCATACACATCGATATGGAGGCCATTTTAGGCCTCAAAAAACCACTAGAAAAATCATGGAAGTTGGTTTTTTTGCCCATATTTTTTAAAAATTCACATGATTTTTGTTAAAAAAAATGTCTAAAATGTCACTCAACTCAATGAATTTACAAAACAATGATATTACTTAAAAAACATTGATCTTATATGAAATATTATATGTATGTAGAATTTAATTTATGGTCCCATTCCCAATGTCATTTGGATTTTCCATTATTATTTTATCATTAGACCATGTTTCAAAATTTATTGAATATATGGCCCCTCAAATTAACAATTCAAAAACTATGATTGAATTTCTAAAATAAAATATTTTTTATAGGATTGGACTAAAACATTCTATAATTAGTTACCAAAGAACCAAATTATAAAAAATTTACATGGAGGACCTCATTAAAAAATAAGGAGTTCACGATAAAATCTCCATAACCTACCACCCATAGGCAAATGTACTGGCTGAGGTATCCAACAGAGAAGTCAAAATAACTTTGGAGAAGATAATATATCCCAACTGCAATGACTAAAATAAGAAAATAGAAGATTAATTTTGGGTATATAGAACTACCTAAAACCTTTATTATTTATTTCTACCTACATTATTATTTATACTAAACACTACAACCTACTTATTGTGCTGCTGCACAAAGCCTACTGGGCTTTAAAAAATAGTAAACCTGGAATTTGGTTGGCTTGGAGAACGAAGGAAGATGAAAATTATGGAGTTAAGAATACTATAAGAGAAGTATATAAAAACTCACTATTTTACCAGGAGAAAACAAAATCTATTCAAAATAAATCATTCTAGAAAAGATTAATAGTTACTGGACACAAATTGAAATTGAATGGGAATGTCCAAAACAGCCCTTTAGGATTAATTGTAACGACCCAACCCCAGTTTCCCAGAGTTGATGACTTATTTTATTACATTGGAATATAAACAAGGAATATGCATCCCAAAGGACCAATTAGTTTATTATATTTTGGAAACAAGATACATATATAATTTCAACATTAAAACATGAAAGTAAATACAACACTAAATTATTCCATTAGAAGCATCAATGCCTCCTAGATTATGCCTGCAAGTCACTTATAACTAACTTCTTCATATCATGGGAAAAAAACACAATAAAGGGTTGAGATCAAACACCCATTAAGATTAAGAAACACAATGGAATATATAATAAACATAAAAATTAGGCATGGTTAATATTTTAAAACACATGCCCTTACAAGTAATAAACTTAAACACATTATGTCCGAAATATGAGATGAGTAAATAATGCCAATATTATCATGGGTATTATACTAATAGAATAACCACATGAACATTCAATTACTATATTAATAATGAGGGAAGTTAATATTCTTGAAATTCTAAAATATATTTTCAAGGCCTCAGCCAAGAAGTCTAAAAATGATTAAGGCCCTGGCCAAAACCATATCTCATATTAGGAAAGGTCTCAGCCAAGTCCACGTATATTTGTCTCATGAAACCCGATGATGCATCGAGGGGATATAGAGGGACCCACCCATTTAATAATAAATCCAATTAATTCCTCATATTAGAGGGGATAAACATAAACAACATAAACATTCATATTTAATCTCACATATGAAATGTAAATAACTTTCCCCGAACATTAAGCTTAAACACTAACAATTTGGAGTAAATTGGTGAATGGTTTTATGATAAAAATCCACAATAAAACTATTCCTAAACCATAAAATTAAATTCTTTAGATGATATAATATAATATTAATCACAATAATACATAATAATCAACAATAATGTTGAAATAGATGAAAATACTCTTATAAAATCATTGAGTAATTCTTGAGATAGATGCTATTTTATTTTGAGAAGAAGAGTTATTTAGGAAAATTATTTGAATAAAACCCAAAGTATAGTAAGAAATTATTTTACAAATAAAATTATTTATTTTATAAAGATAATGGTTTCCAAAAACAGATCATAGGGTTCCCTTGATAATAGGTATGAATTTGAGAAATTCCCTTGTATCGGGCTTGTATTTCGGAAATACTATTGAAAGTTCCTTTAAAAAGTGTAACTCCCCGAAAATAAGAAAGGAATATGGTTGGTAAAAATATATAGAACACTCAATCAGAATTGGTTATGAGTTCATAATAATACAAAATATTTTTATTGAGGTAATTAAACAATAAAAGTAATCGAATGAAAATGGAGGTTCGAGTGAAAAACCCCTTACCTTAAGTATGAATGTGCTCCTCTATTGAACTTAAGGTCTTGAAATATCAAATAATACTTAATTAAGAAATTAATAGAAATTTTTTTAGTTTATAATTATTTTATTAAGTCCATTATGTATTTATTTATTGGTTATAATATTGAATTTGGTCCTCTTGGAGTGTTCGTTTTGTTTATCTTCCTAATCGGTTCACTTGTTCTTATGTAATGGAGTTCATGTGGAATGGATGTCAATCTCCATAATAGGAATTACATATTACATATGAATATAATGAATTGTTAATTTTCATTTATATCATTCGGTTTCATGGAAATAGTATGGATCATTAGATAAAATATTAATGACAATCACTTAGATTATTTTAGCGGTATTTTGATTATTATGAACTAGTTTGGTCATATTATTTAATATTATGTACATATACTAGTACCAGAATATGAAATAGGTTATAATAAATATATTATAGTCTATAACATCCATCAAAATCGTTTCATGGCTAGTAATGAAGGAGAAATTGAAGAATGAAACTTTGTCGTCCATGAAGGTTATAAATTGGAACATCATGGACGTTGATTTCGTTTATTAAATAAAAGGGAGAGAGAGTAAGAATATTGATGATGTTTCTTCTGTTAACATGATATCATTACATTATATATATTATACTAGAGTTATCATGGTCATTTTTATAGATTAGTTGGGGAGAGGATAACAAAATAAGATAAATTGAAATAAAACTAAATGAAAAAGAATGGTTATTTGCCTCTTGAACTAACCTCCTTGAGAACCTCCTTAATGGAAGGGGTTTTGGTATTTTGGAAAGACCAATAGATTCATGGACTTGGGTAGTGACTAGGAAAAGTAATTTGGGTAGAACATTGAAATCTTCAAGGCTTAGAGGAGTGAGGAGAAGAGGAAGTGAGGGGAATTTATAGTGGAGGAGAGGAGTGAATTTTGAATATTTTATTCATTTTTTCATTAATTCCCCCAAGATAACCAATAATGTTGTTTAATGTGACCCAAAGTAGTAATAAGTGCATTTTAGTTCTAACCATGTGTCCTTACATCACTCATGATGTCATATTTAGTGTATTTAGTTGATAATTTGAATATACGGTACTTTACTGTATTTCACTATTCATCAAAAATTCAAGAATTTCAGAAAAATAAAAAAAATTCACCATAAACATTTTTCAACGTGTAGAATTAAAAAAGAAACTCGTTTTTTCAAAAATAATTTTCTAAATATTATTAATTTATATTTTTAAAAAATTCATAGTTAATTCAAAAAATAACAGTTTTAGAGGTATAATTAGTTTTATATCACATTGGAAAATTAATTAAGATCTTGTTATCTTATTACCATATGAAAATAAAATATTAATATTATTTACTATTTATAAGGACCATATTACTATTCATATCACTATTCATAAGGGTATGTTACTATTCACCAAAAATGACGTTGGTTATACTAGACTCCAAATGACTTACTGATCACAACTCTAGAGAACCATTTTTTGAAATTCAAAACATATTAGAGGAAAAATTGTGTTTAACATCTAGATTATAAAATGTGTTATTTTGTAGGGAAATAGTGTTTCATGAATTATATATTTATTTTCAAAACCTTAGGGTGTTACATTCTCTCATCCTTACAAATATTTTTTCCTCGAAATTCATAAAATGATACCTCAAAAAAATATTGGGGTATGTCTTCAACATAAGATCATCAGGCTCCCATGTTGCCTCTCTGATTTTATGATTTCACCAAAGTACATTTACCAAATGAGTCGTTTGATTCCTCAACAATTGTTCTTTAGTTTCTAGAATCTGGATTGGCTCTTCATAGTAAAACAGGTTAGGTTCCAACTCTATACCTTTAGAAGTGAGGACATGTGTTGGGTATGGCATGTACTTTCTCAATAATGAGACATGGAATACATTTGGTACTTTGGACAGGCTTGGTAGCATAGTCAAATGATAAGCAATAGCTCCAATTCTCTACAAAATTTCCAAAGGACTGATGTACATAGGGCTCAGTTCCCCATTCATTCCAAGTGTTATAATGCCCTTCCATGGAGATACTTTCAAGAAAATGTGATCTCCCATATGAAATTACAGATCCTTCCTTGTATTATCCTCAAAGCTCATTTGTCTTCTTTGATCTACTTTGATATGAACAATAATAGTCTTTAACTTCACTGTTGTTTCCTCCAAATGTTCTGGACCCGCAAGATTCCTTTCTCCAACTTCATCCCAACAAGTTGGTGTATGACATCTCTTTCCATACAACACTTCATTTGTTTCCATTTGAATACTTAAATAGAAACTATTATTTTAGTAAAACTTCACTAAAGGTAAATATGGATCCCACATACCTTGAAATTCAAGTGAACATGATCTCAACATGTCCTCTATGGTTTGGATCATCCTCTCTGGTTGACCATCAGTTTGTGGGTGGTATGTAGTACTCAATAGAAGCTCAGTATCCAAATCATTATGAATACTTTTCAAGAATTTTGATGTAAATCATGTGTTCTGATTAGACACAATTAAGATAGGTTCTCCATGAAGTCTCACAAATTCATTAATATAGAGTCTTTCTAGGCGCTCTAGTGGATAATCCTCCATTATAGCGAGGAAATGTGCAGATTTCATAACTCGATCCCCAATTACCCATTTCTCATTATTATTCCATGTATTTTTTGTTAATCTAGTGACAAAATACATGGTGAGTTCAAATCATTTCCATGTAGGAATATGTATAGGTTATATGACTTCTTTTGAATGTTTCCTTTTAGCCTTCACTTATTAACGGACTAAACATCGTGATACATAATCCACAATTTCTCTCTTCGTGTTATCCCACCAGAAATGTTCATTAAAATATATATACATCTTAGTGCTACCATGATGTATAGATAAATTCTAACTATGGGAATCACCCAATAAATCCATTTTTATCTTGGGTATAGTTAGAACACAAATAATTATCCCAAATTTTAGAACACCATCTTCATACACAAAGTCAGTCAAATTCCCATGTTTCACAGCAATAAATCTCTTTTGTAGGTTCTTATCACTAGGTGGAGAAGATTTAATTATTTCTAATAAATATGGTTGGGAAACCAGTTGAAAAAGTAATTAATTTTTACCTTCTTTGATAATTCGGATGTCCATCCTTACTAGATCCATGTACAAAGGATTCTCATCAATCCGCATTATGTTGAGAACTCCATGATCCTTCCTAATCAATGCATTATCCACCTTGTTTTCCTTTCCTGGGTGGTAGTGTATGGTAGAGTCATAATCCTTCAGTAGTTTTAGCCATATCCTTTGCCTCATGTTGAGTTATTTCTTTGAGAAAATATAATTTATATTCTTGTGATCTGTATATATCTCACATTTTTGGCTATAGAGATAATGTCTCCATTTCATCAGAGCAACGAATACGACTGCTAACTCATGATCATGAGTTGGATAGTTTTGGTCATGAATTTTTTACTTCCTTGATTCATAGTCAATAACTATATCTTTCTAAATAAAGACACAATCATTCCCTTTCTTTGATTCATTTCTAAATATCACAAACCCATCATTCACCAACAGTAGTATTAGGATCGGAGCATTCACTAACCTCCTCTTCAATTCTTCGAAATAGTCCTCACATTATTTTTTCCATATGAACTTAACCCCTTTATGTGTAAGCTTGGTCATTGGGTTGGCTAAATGGGAGAAGTTCTGAAAGAAACACCGATAATAACCTGCTAAACCAATAAAACTATGTACCTTAGTTACATTCGTTGAATTAGGCCATTCATGAACAGCCTTTGTCTTTGTAGGATCAATAGATATCCCTTCTTTAGAGATAATGTGGCCCAGAAAGGAAACTGATTGGAACCAAAATTCACACTTTCTGAACTTCCCATATAATTTATTTCTTTTAAGAGTCTTTAGAATATTTCACAAGTGATTTTCATGATCTTTATAGATATTATAGTATACCAATATATCATCAATAAATACCACCAAAAAGTCATCAATATATTTCAGGAAACCTCTATTAATTAGATCCATGATAATAGAGGGTGTATTAGTCTATCCAAAATCCATTACTGTAAACTCATAATGCCCATACCTACTTTGAAATACTGTTTTTGGAATGTCTCCTTTCCTCATAAGAAATTGATGATATCCAGATCAAAGATCTATCTTCAAAAAATATTGGACTCCATGAAGTTTATCAAATAAATCATCAATGAGAATTAGGGGATACTTGTTCTTTATTGTTATAGGTTTGACCTCCTTGTTGTCAATGCACAATATCATGGATCCATCTTTGTTCTTAATGAAAATAATAGGGTCTCCTCATGGAGAAACACTAGGGAAAATAAATCCTTTATCACTTAATTCCTATAGTTTTATATTTAGTTCAAAAAATTCTACATTGGTCATTCTATAAGGGATCATTGATATGGGCCCTGAACCAGGAATTGAGTTAATAGAAAACTCAATTTCCCACTCTATAGGATGCCCTGGTAAATCCTCTGGAAATACATCAACATATTCTTTCACAATAGGTACATCCTCTATCTGTACATTCCCTCCTCCCTCATAGTTATTTAATTCCCTTCCTCCCCCAATAATTGAATTCAGTAGAGCTACTGGGGGTCGATCTAGATGATAATCATATGGTGATGTTTATTCCCTAATGATAAGGGATTCTACATCATCTTCAATGACTATCATAGGGATCTATTCCCTAACCTACTTTTTCAAAATCCAGTTTCCAGGTCCTCTACTAAACTTCCTATGATACAAAATGTAAAGACCCAACCCCTGTTGCCCGAAGCTAGTGCCTTATTTTATTACATTGTCATATAAAAAAGGAATATGCATCCCGAAGGACCAATTTTTTTAGAATCTTTTGGAAACAAAATACATATATGTGTTTAACATTACATCATGAAAGGAAATACAACATTAAATTATTCCATTAGAAGAATCCATGCCTCCTAGATTATGCCGGCAAGTCACTCATAACTAACTTCTTCATATCCTGGGAAAATAAAACACAAGAAAGGGTGAGCTCAGATTCTCAGTACAAGTATTAAAAAAATAAAAAGATATCATAAACATAAACATTAGGCATGGTGAATAATTAAAAACACATGCCTTTGCAAACAATAAACTTGAACACATTATGTCAGGAATATGAGATGAGTAAAATATGCCAACATAATCATGGGTATTCTACTAATCAAATAACCACATGAACTTTTAATTACTAGATTCATAATGAGGGAATTTAATATTCCAGAAATTCTGATATATATTGTTAAGGCCTCGGCCAAGACATCTAAAACTGATTATGGCCTATGCCAAAACCATATCTCAAATTGGGCAAGGCCTCGTCCCAGTCCACTTCTATTTGTCTCATGAGACTTATCGATGCATAGAGGGGATATAAAGGTCCCCACACATCACATAATAAGTCCAATTTATTAATCATATGAGTGGGTATAAACATAAACAACATATAAATTCATATTAAAACTCCCATATGAAATATAAATAACTATCCCGGAACATTAATCTTAAATAATAACCATTCGGAGTAAATTTGTGAATGGTTTTAGGATATAATATCCACAATAAAACTAGTAATAAATCAAAAAATTAAATTTTTTAGATGATATTATAATATAATAATCCCAATAATACATAATAATCAACAATAGTGTTGAAAGAGATGGAAATATTCTTATAAAATCATTGAGTAAATCTCGAGATAAAGGATATTTTATTTTGAAAAGAAGATTTATTTTGGAAATTATTTTTATAAAAATAGAAGTGAATTAAGTTATTATTTTCACAATAAAAAGTTTAATTTTATACAAATAATGGTTTCCAAAAATAGATTATAGAGTGCCCATGAAAATAGGTAATAATTTGAGAAATTCTCTTGAATCGAGCTTGTATTTCAGAAATATTTTTTCAATGTTCCTATTGAAACATGTAAATCCCATAAAATAATGAAGGATTATGGTTGGTAAACATATATTTAAAAATAAATCATAATGAATGAAGAGTCAATAATAATACATAAGAATTTCATTGAGGTAATTAGACAATAAAATTAACCCGAATTAAAACGGAGGTTCAGGTGAAAAAACCCGTACCTTAGTCTGAATGTGTTCCGCTCTTGAAATTAAGGTCCTATAATATGAAAATAGACTCAATTCAGAACCTAATTCACATTTTTTTATTTTATAATTATTTTATCAATTCCATTATGTCCTTTTTTATTAGTTATAATATTGAATTCGGTCGTCCCAGAGTGTTCGTTTTCTTTATCTTCAGAATCGATTCACTTGTTCTTAAGTAATGGAGTACATGTGGAATGGATGTAAATATCCAGAATTTAAATTAAATATAACTTATGAACATCCATAAATGATAATGGTAATTTATATAATTTGGTTACATGGAAATAGGATGTACCATTAGATGAAATATTAATGACAATCACCTAGATTATTTTAGCGGTATTTTGATTATTAGGAACTAGTTTGGTCATGTGATTTAATATTATTTATAAATTGGAACCTCTTGGACGTTGATTTCATTTATTAAATAAAAGGGAGAGAGAGTAAGAATATTGACGAAGGTTATTCTACTCACATGATATAATTATAGTATATAGATGATAAACAAGTTATCATGGTCATTTTAATAGATTATTTTGGGGGAGGATGACAAAATAATATAAATTTAAATGAAACTACATGAAAAAGAAAGGTGTTTTACCTCTTGAAATAACCTCCTTGAGAACCTATTTAAGGGAATTGTTTTTGATCTTTTAGAAACACCAATAGATTATTGGACGTGGGGAGTGACTAGGGAAGTTTATTTGGGCAGAAAATTGAATATCTTCAAGGCTTAGAGGAGTGAAAGGAAGTGTAAGTGAGTGGGGATTATATTGGAGGAGAGGAGTGAATTTTGAATATTTTATTCATTATTTTATTAATTCCATAAAGACAAACAATAGTGTTGTTTCATGTGACCCATAATAGTAATAAGTGCATGTGAGTTCAAACTAAGTGTATTTAAATCACTCATGATTTCATAAATAGTGTATTTAATTGATAATTTGAATATACAGTATTTTATCGTATTTTACTATTCATAAAATATTCAAGCATTTCATAAAAAATCACAAAAAATCACCATAACCATTTTTCGATGTGTAGAATTCAAAAATGAACACCATAAGGGTCATATTTCTATTAATAAGGGTCATATTACTATTAATATCACTATTCATAACCATTTTCCAATTTTAAAGGTATAATTAGTTTTATATCACATTGGAAATTTAATTAAGATCTCATTACCTTATTACCTTAAGAAAATAAAATTATATTATTATTTACTATTCATAAGGTTCATATTACTATTCATATCACTATTCATAAGGGTATGTTATTATTCACCAAAATTCAGGTTGATTCTACCAAACTCCAAATGACTTATTGATCACAACTCTAGAGGACGGTTTTTCAAATATCAAAACATAGTAGAGGAAAATTTGTGTTTAACAGCTAGATTATAAAATGTGTTGTTTTTTAAAGACTAAGTGTTTCTTCATTAAATATTTATTTTCAAAACCTTAGGGTGTTACATTAATGAACACTAATTGATGTAGTACTAGGAGGATATTTGGAATGAACCCATGGAGGAGTCTAGACTCCTCCCTAAAACTGATTGTTAAAGCACTGTTAGGTTGAATATTTCCCTTATTTTGGTCTTGCTACTAAATTTATTTTCAACTATTTTTCACTAAAAAATTCCTACTTAAATTCTACATAATTGTTTTTGAACTAATTATTGGGGAGAAAATAAAAAATTTATAATTTTTTTAAATGTTTATTAGTTAATGTCTTAGAATCAATACATAAATATATATATATATATATATATATATTAATACAGTTTTGTACCGTACCTTTTTTGTACAACTTCTTTTTGGATTTTTCAAAAGTGTCTTGAACTCAAATATTGTTGTCCCTATTTTTAAAATATCTTTCTAGAGTTAGTGGAATTAATTAGTCCAAAAATTGTGATACATTAAGTGATTGTTGTGGGATTTAGTCATTTTTTCCAGGATGATTGATCTTGGAACATGGAAAGTGAGTGTGAGTTAAATAATTTAAATATAATCAATATTATAACTTAAAGTAATAGTAATTTTGAACTCAATATAATGTAACTTGACATATATAGGAAACAATTCCATAGTGATCCAACTCGAATGAAAATTATATAATTTCTTTCAACATCGACTAAAACAGGGAAATTGAGATCCCATGGTGAGACTCTGAGACAAGTGAATTGGGTGTATATTTGTAATTAAATTAATCAATTTTTTCAATCTCAATAAGTTTTATGCATATTTATTTGTACAAAATTGTGGATAGTAAAAATTCAAATAAAGGACCATTTCAAAAATTGATTAATTTAGGTGAGGGGAATATATAACCCATGAAGGGGTAAATTTAATTATAACACATTCATTTAAGTTATATCAATAAATTGTAAATTCAAACATTTGTTTAAGGAAAGATAGGAAATAGGGTAAAATGGAATTAATTTTTGTTAAAACTTTGATTCTATTTAAATAAAATTTTATCAAATTATGTACTTGGGACATTGGATGTATTGGAATGATGTATTTTCGTGATTCACATGTGATGTATGATGATTTTCATAGTGGATAAGACTATTTACTATTCTATGATTGGTATTTTTAGATATTGGTTGGATGACTTTCTTTTTGAATAAATTGAACTTGAATGATAATATTTCCTAGGAGTATAATAGTTTAAGTATGGGGAAGCGATACGAGATGGAATGTTAAATATTTATTGTCCATTATTCATTGAAATTACATCGCTTTTAATTAAATTCTCGATATAAACATATTTTTTGACTACATAAAATTATTACATAGTTGGAAATTGAATTTAAATATGGATTTTATTTATATATTCATCTTCCGATTTAAATTTTTAATGCATGATTTGGTATATAATTGTATATTATTGAATTATCAGAGTGAATTTTAATGGTATAAAAATAATACACTAAGAAAACTTTTGAATTATTTCTTTATCTAGGTTGAGAAAATTCAAATTTCAAAGGTCATCATGCCCTCCATAATCACAAAATTGACTATAGTAATTGATCTTACACCTCCCCCCCCCCGTACCCTATATGAAGAACCTACTATGTCATAGTAAGTATACCTACAATAAAAAAACCTACCAATCCTTCACCTAACCATGATCATTAATCACAGTAACTTCATTACCTTATAGCACCACCACACTCACTCTAGGTATTCCTACCATGAGCACCCTTTTCTCAACCACATATCACTATTGGTACACTAACTATTTCTTTCATAGTATGCATTCTTACAGTAATATTTTCCCACCTCTTCCTATTATTCCTCTTCGTCTCAAGATTTCGGGAAACCACCAACTACCACCAAACCTCCACTTCCCCTAAAGAACCAAATCCCTTTTGTCTGAATCTTGATAATAATCCAGAGGTTGTACACCACCTTGAAGGTCTCAACCACCACTTGTATTCCACAACTATGTGAAAAATCAGGATTATGTGTATTCAATTTGTTCCATATCCTATTTCCACTAATTAATTTGTGTTTATAATGGAGTGAATCCACCATTACAAGAGAGTCAAAACTGTACATCACTCCAATTTGGGCTCTAAATTTATTGAGACTGAGATCAAACCTAATGTTCCATGAGTAATGTCAACTATATTTTTCCACATCTAAGGAATTTTCGACATTATATTAATTTTTAAAGGATATATCTTCCTGTCGATGTCAGATCCAGGCAATGAGGGAAAACATTCCCATGATAACCAGAAGAAAATATGGGGGTGGCATCAAACTAAAAGTCTATAGTATTCAAAAATATTTTACCTTGTTCTATTAAATATAATTCCTTGAGGATAGAGGATTCATTCATGAGTTATGAAAGATACATGAGAATTTATTTTGCAGATAACTGAAGCTCTAATGAAATGATATGGTTGTAATTCATCGGTTGATGATGGAACATTTGTGCTATAGTCATTGATAGGGTGTGATATTCATAGATAAAAATAATTATTATTAGGTTATAGTAAATAATTAGGCCTATAAACTAAACTCAATGCCCATTTTTTCTGTAAAAATGTGTCCACTTTGTTTTGTCGTACTAGATCACTCCATCATAAAATGGCTTGTGGATATGATCTTGGGAGGAGCACTGACGCCTCAAAAAAATCATCAAATCCCTTGATATTGGACACATGTCAATCGTCAAATATAAAATATACCTAACCCATATTTAGCTAAATACATAGAAATTTTTTTGACTTTTATGAAGAATTTTTTGCCTCTCACATGGAGGGAATCACACTATAATGTCCAATAGTTATTCAGTAAGAGGAGGAATAGTTGTTCACAAAAAAGGGGGGACATTCATGCATTATAGGATACTACTCTCATTTTATTCTCATTTATTGTTTTACCTTTGATGATGGAACACTATGCCTTTTTTCATTCCAAGGAGAATTCTCTTTATTACCCTATATTAATGAATTATGATATTCTTATGTTTATAATACTTCTTTATGGATATTAATGTTTTAAATCATTGGAGTTATCTAATGGTCTTATCTTTTGTTTTGTTCTGTGTATTGTCAATATTTCACCTATAATCCACTTTGATTTAATTCATTTCATGTGATACAGCATAACAGTAGAATTAAATGATGAATATAGGTATCCAATACCCAAAATACGAAAGTTTAGGGAACACAATGATCATTTAATTCCTTTATATGAACCAAAATAACCTATCAAAAGTAATAAATGATAATAAAATTGATAAGAGGATGAGTTGAAACCAATTGAATAATGATTAAGGAGAAGAATGAGGGGATGATTCTAGGTGAGACCACTACTTGTTAAATTGAACTTAAAACCAATCTCCAATTATTGTTGCAATAAATTGATCCCAAAAACAAGATGTTAACACACTACAACATTGTCTTCTCTGGATACAACCTGAGTTCCACTATAGTTCATTTCTCTCAGATTCAAAATTTTATTTTACGGAGTGCCCCAGTACTGGAGTTCATCATAATACATCCATAGAATCATCATGGATGATATAATTAGATTATACCCCAATTTAATCATAATAATATTTAAATAATGTCAATATAGATGGAAAACACCATTATAAATACATTAAAAAGTCTCTTTAAAAAATAAGAAATATCATTTTCCTTTGAAAATATTTAAAAACCAAAAAATTCATAAAATAAAGAGAATAAAATTTTCTATAAATACTATGGAAACATTTATATTCATTATGATAATAAATAATGTCTTTGATAGTAATAAAATATGGTCATGAAGTAAACATTAAAAAAATCATTTCCCGCTTACAAAAAAACTAAAAAATGAATTGTACAGAACTTGATAAAATGATTCATTTTAAAAATTTTAATAAAAATTAAAAATAAAATAAATTTGAACATAATAAATCATTTAATTGTAGAAAGTAATATACTTTAAGTAAAATATTGAATATGGATATGGAATAGAAAGATTATCAAACAAAAAAGAGTAAAATGGTTGAATTTAATAATAAAATTATTTATGGAGTTTTTAGTATGAAAAAGTGATAAAATGGAAAGAATACCTTGAAAACAACTTAAATAAAAAAATTAGATGAAAATTAATTGGGTTTATTATATAAATTTCATAGAATTATAAAAACTGAATCTTGAATATAAATAATGAAAAATAAGAATGATGTCATGAAATAAACCCTAATATCAGACTCCCTCTTGGCCAAACACGCTCTATTATCTTTTATAATAAATTTATACATATCCTATATTTATATAAGAACTATATTTGTATTTTTATTAAAATATATAATTCATTAATAATTTCTTTTAATCTATTAACTAATGATTTTTTTAAAATCATTATTTGAGTGTCATCTATATTATTTTCCAGGCAAGATTCGGCTCGATGGTTCCAGTAATAGAACCTTGGTAATGGTTTCAACATATCAAAGTCTTAAACATATTATAATTATCTTGTTTATACATTCAATATACTTTTATAACCATCCATTAATAATGGTTAAAAATAATTAATTTCACTATTTCATGGAGACAGTAGTCTATTCATACATATAAGAGATGTTTTCATTTTTTCAAATGGGTGAAAAGGAAATAAAGTAGGTAAAGATTAGTTTTTAAAGAGTCACTGTAATAATTTAAATATCATATTTTTTTCATTCAATCAATCCTTATAAACATCCATGTATGATTAAAATGAATAATGAATCGTTTCTCTTGATGGATGCAGTAGTCCACACGTACACACAAATGTCTTTATCATTTTTTCAATGAATGGAATTTTATAATGGTAGATAATATATTATAATTCCATAAATATAATAAAATAATGAATACATTATATGTCCATTAATTGCATCTTTATAATGTTTTCTGTATGTCTGTGATGGAAAATGAAATACATAACTTCATTGAGGTGGTAGACTACACATACACACGAGCGATGTTTTAATTTCATATAGGATGTAAAAGGAGATGAAATATTTTGGCATAATAAAAATAATAACCTTTCAATATACTTTAGATAATAGTTTTATTATATCAATATGTTTATTATAGTATTTAAGGAGGTATAATAAGATATAAACATGAAAGAACTCAGTTAAGAATTATTCCACTTCTTTGAAACCCCTCCTTTGTCTTACAGCTTAAAAATTCATAGATTCATCTTTTGTTGAGACTTGGACCAATATAATATGGGTAAAAAAGATAGTAATGAGTTTTGGATAGGATTGTCTAAGATATAGTGCTCAAATATTTTAAATTTTTGAGCATATGTGGTTCCCTTTTATAAGTGAGTGGAGTGGAACACTTGTAATTGTTCACAAATTTTTCATTTTATAAGTGTCATACTCATGGTAAAGTGGCACTAAAAATTTAAATTTAAAATATAATGAGATAAGGATTGAAATATCATTGTAAAATAAGAATTAGTATGTTATTTTTTGACATTATCATAATTTTTAACCTTAATTAACTCATTTCTCCATATTATTGTGGTGATAACTATTTTACCAATATTATTATTCATAATAACCAAAAATAAATGTCATGACCCATCCCTCAGGGCCTGTGTTGGGACTACCCCAAGACTACCTTCCATAGGCTAGGGGCTGGAGACCAGTACAAAAAGGTGTATTCCCTAAAAATGGGAAGGCGTTGCCTTTATAACTTGTAAACTCACACAACTAATAACAAAGGAGGATACAAGCACAAAGTAAAACAATATATAGCAAACATGGTGTGTAAAAAAAGTAAAAAGGGTCTAGAATACAAGCCCAACTATAAAGTAGAAGTAAACTGAAAAGTGAAAGTAAAACTAAAAACAACTCTTGTTAACACCCACTAAGGATCCTACCTGAAGGGTAGGTACATCTCTCGAACGGTCGTATCTGCGGTACGCCTCGTCTAAAGTCTACCTTCGAGCTACCTCTAGTCTTGGTACCCTCGTCCTCTGTTAACTCTGTTCGTCGTCTCCACCAGACACAATAAGGTGCGGGCGTAGCTCATGCAGGGGTAAGTATAATGATACTCAGTTTGGTCCCTGAAACCCTTGAAGATCTCACAATATCCAAAAAGGTTAAACCACAAAGCATAAAAACATCTCTCAACCCTACTTAGGTATATTCTCATACATATAACTAAGTCCTCGATTAAACCCATCACAATCATGTGAAGACACGAGGACCAACTCAAAATCCCAAATCCCTACTTTTCCATGAAGGAAAGAATACCACAAAGATTAGACTTAGCTCACACCAGGTATACAACTCCGAGAAACAGAATTATGAAGTTGACCCACTCATGATCACTATGGAAGCTGATAGCTAGCCACATGATTCTCTAGGGATAGAAACAAGTAACATTCCCAGTCACAACGTCGAACACTTCTGCTTATAGAGAACTCATCCTCCATCGAGTACGGTAGATCAGCCATGTCAGACAGAGGTTCTTCCCACAAACCTTGGACTACTGAGGTACTCCTCTGGTCGAGTACTGTGGGCCTACTGCGACACACAGAGGTGCTCCACACAGTGGATCTGTCGCGTCACACAGAGGCGCTCAACCTCCTGGCCTTCTGAGGTACTCCTACTGTCGAGTACCGTGGGTCTACCACGTCATAAAAATGTTCTCCCCAATATGGGTCTGTTTCCTCACAGAGAGGAGCTCCCCAATGGGCTTGTAGAGTCACTCTCAGTCGAAACAGTCAGTAGTGGTCAAGTCTCAGCTAGTCGTAGGGTTCCATACATATCGTGCTTGGGAGAACAACTCCCTAAGCCACAGTTCATACCTAAACAGCTCCGAAGATCCATGAATAAGTATCCCAAAGGTTTGTCACGTCAAAAGGGATCCAACGCAATAGATGGTGCCTCAATCAGATTCACAGTCTGTAAGTTATTATTGTTTCCGCTTCGAGGGCCCGATTGTATTCGGGGTCCGATCTAACCCAGCCATACACCAACCTTATCCAAAACTCAATTGGAGTATACCAAAAGGACCTTCTCGATCCAAGGATCCTAGTTCTGTAGACGGTTCATCAAATAAATTCCTGGTTTTCAAGTTGTCAGAAAAAAGGTAAAACTGGGTCCAGATGGGCCCGGGTCCAGTCCGACTCGGTCAGACTGACCCGGTCCGACCCAGAATGGTCTGACCCAACCTGGTTTGGGTCAACCCGACCCATTCCGGGTCCATCCCAGATGGCTTGGGCCTCGGCAGGCCCCGGCCAGCAAACAAAGGGCGTGACCAGTTGGCGCGGCCCACAGTGGGCAGGCGGTCCACCCTAGCCACTACCTGGGGAGAGGCATCCCCCCCCACCCCTTGGTAATCCGAACAACCCGATGGTCATTTGGTCACCCTACTAGAACGCAGGACTACTCAGTGGTCCCACACGGTGCACCTCTGCCGGCCAAAACGGTCGTCTGATTCTCCTTCAAGTGGTGGGACGGCGCCGCTATCCACCTACGGTCGACCAAGTGTCGGCCTCCCTCTAGCCTCCATCGTGGCCTCTGGCTCCACCAACAGTGAGGACGCACGCCGCCGTTCTACTATGTATCTATCCGGATGTCACTCACACCCTTCTCTGCTACGGTTGATGGATTACGGCCTCCTTCACAACCGGAAGCATGGACGCGCGCTGCCCTTCCTCCCTCGCAGTCGTCCGGCCGTCGGCCGCCGCCTTCTTCTGCAAGCCGCTATGGCTTCATTCCAAGCCCAAAAAATTAAACGCTCGCATATTCATGATCCTTGCATCGAGGGATCTAGGCCCATATATCGTGCTCAATGAAACTCTGTGTTTCTAGTGTTAATAAATGTTAGGCATTGAAGAATGCACAAAGAACACGTCAAAAATAAAAAGAAAGAGCAAGGTTTATGTGCGAGACGATGGCCTTGTTCGTTTGGCCATCTTCATCATGAATTTAGGACATGAAGAATCAATAAATTAAATTAAAACATTAATAAAACTCTTATCTCTATTTTTCATTGGAGGTGGCGTGATAAAGAAGACATAGTCAATGAAGAGGATGTTGGTGTTCGCCACTTTCGCAAGATGCTTTTGATTCGAGCTCGTGTTTTTTCCTCGTTCTTCGTTGGGGGTTTTTTCATTGGAGAATGTTCTTATAGGTTCTCCAAGGGTCTCTCCCAATTATCTATTGCCAAAAATTTCTAACAAGGAAATGAGGATCCAATATTAATTAAGATAGGTTAATTAATGTTGGTACAACAAAGTTAGCACAATTAAAAGTAAAAATAAATTGTATTACGTTGGGACAATTTAATGGGAGGATTACAAGGTATATCCCCACATTAAAGAAGTGTTCATGTGGTCCCCACCACTAGAATTGAAAAAAAAGGTTTCAAGCTCGGGTTGTCCCCACCTCCATAATTCAAAACGGGGGTTTCAAAAAGAAAAATAAAATGTTAATTATTTTATTTTTCATAATCCACAAAAACCTGAAAAACTAACTTCCACACTCGACCTACTGCGATCGAGGTGAAGCTCTCCTTAATAGAATACTGGTGCTGTGAGTTAAATGATGTCCTCGTATTTCAATTCCGATCATCGGTTCAAAAGTTACAAAAACTCACCCGCACGTTTACTCAACATACTTGAAAAAAAGTTCAGAAATTCATTCTAGGCACTCTGGGTCTCGGAATCACACACCGTCAATTTTTGTAGACTCTTAATATTCACATATAATTAAAACAAATACATGGAAAAAAATACGGGTCTTTACAATGAAACTGAACAAATTATGAAATCTTAACCTCATGATTAAAAATATGAAATAAATTTTCATAGATTAAATTATTATAAGTTTTTTAAATTAATCTTAATATAAATTTACAAATTTTATTAAAATAATTTTAATTTAAGTTCAGAAATTACAATGAAAATCCATCTTTAGGAAAAGGTGTTTCTAAGCATAAAAATAATATAAAAACAAAATAAAATATTATTTTGATTCATATGGAATTAATTAGATTATTTTTAATAAAATTGATATTATTTTAGTATAAAATCAAATCAAAAACCAATTTTTACTTTTAAATGAATTTAATAAAAGAAAAGAAATGATTTTTTTTCCAAAATTAGCATTTTTCACTATTCACTAAAAACAACTAATTTTGAAAAATCTCTAAATTTCACCCTAAGTTAAATTAAACCTTATGAATCAAAAAATTATAATAATTTTATAAAATTCATATATTAATATTTATAATTTTTACATTTAAATATAACCATTATTTATTTCTATTATAATTAAAAATAATAATAGGATGTGCATTGGGAAATAGTCTAGGGGTGTATTATTTACCTATTATAAGTTGATATCAATTATTACATTCCCCCCATATGTAATTTTAACCTTGAAATTCTTTTTAATTTTAGTTAATAAAACAATATTTGTATCCTCTCTTTATAGATTTATAGGGCTCCCTTGTTACCTCCTCTAGTTTGGGATTTCTCCAAAGAACCTTCACTAGGAATGTTTTCTGATTCTGTAACATTTTATCTCTAGTGTCAAGAATTTGGATAGGATATTCAGTATAATATAAGTTATGTTTATACTCAATTTTATTTTATATGAGTACATATGATGGATCTGGGATGTATTCCCTCAATAAATAAATATGTAATACATCATGTACTTTAGAGAGGTTGAGTGGAATAGCCAATTGGTAATAAAAAATGAATTCTATATAAAATTTAAAAAGGAAAAATGTACACAATTATTTCCATCCCATTTCTACTGAAATGTATATCTCATTTCCATGGAGACACCTCTATGAAAACATGGTCTCCCACTTGAAATTATTGATCCCTCCATCAATCATCGACATGTCTCTTTTTTATTCTTTGCACTTCCATGATATTATTTTTAATAGATTTTACATTCAATGTTGTCTCGTCAACATGTTAAATGCCAACTAGATTACTTTCACTAACATATTCCCAAAAATATAGTGTAGGACTTCTCTGATCATATAATGCATCATGTTGTGCCATCTGGATTCTTGAATGAAGGTTGTTGTTATATAAAAATTCTACCAATTCTAAATAAAAATCCCACATACCTTGAAATTCAAGTGAGTGAGATATAAATGTGTCATATAGTGTATGCATAGTCCTTTCAAACTATTCATATTTTTGAAAATGATAGTTAGTTCCCAAATGTATCTCATTATTGAAATCATATTGAAGGCTCCTAAAATTTTTCAATGTTAATTGGTGGTCATGATCTGATACCATTTATAAAGGTGAACTATTAATTATAAAAATATTATAAATATACAGATTTTAAAATATATACATGGTAATATCATCTATTACTTCTATAAAATGTGCAGGTATAGTGAGGTGGTCAATAATGATTTGTATTTTATCATTATTTATTGGATTATTCTGAATTAAAATTGAAAAAATTCCAATAGAATATTGTCCCACTTCTATATTGGTATATGTAGAGGTTTCACATGTCTCTTAGGATGTTTTATTTTAGCCTTTACCTACTTTTACACCAATAACTTCGATACATAATCTATAAACTCGCACGTCATTCTATCCCACAATAAATGTTCTCATAGATCCCTATAAGTCTTTTTCCTACTAGGATATATAGATAAGTTTTAGATATGTTATTCATCTATTTGCTCTATTTTTATATCCTATGTGGATAGAACACATAACCCCTTCTTAAAATTCAACAATACATCTTTATTGATGTACTCTAAAAATTTTCATTCCTTTATTGCTTTAATTTTCACTTTTAAACCCTTATTATCCTACTAAGACTTCTATATCTTTTGCAGAAAATATTGTTTAGAAATTTCCTGTAGAAGTAACAATGTTTCCCCTTTCCTAAAAATTAACATATATGACATTATTTAATTCATAAATATATGACACTTTTTAATTCACATCATAGTTAAAACTCTAGGTTCCATCCTACTAAATGCATGTGACACCTTATTTTCATTCCCATGGTTATAGTGTATCAGTAAATTATAGTCCTTGAGTAGTTAAAACCATATTCTTTTCCATATGTTGAGATTATTTTGAGATAATATGTACTTTAAACTTTTTTAGTATATATATATATGTTACATATTTTACCATATAGATGGTGTCTTCATATATTCAATGTAAATATTATAGGCTCCAACTCAATATCAAAATTTAGACAGTTCAATTCATAGATTGTGAATTTCCTCGATTCATAAGAAACCAATCTATCGTTCATTATTATGAAATAAGCCATTACTTTCTTTAATGAATCACAATATATTTAAAATTATTCCTTTTCTAATGGAAAATTCAATACATGTGAATTAATGAATCTATTCTTTAACACTTTAAAAGTTACTTCAAATTCACTTAACTATGTGATTTTAACCCCTTTAAGTTTCAACTTGGTTAATGGTATGTAAAATCAGGAACAATTATGAACAAACCACCTATAATAAATTGACAAACCAAGGAAAATATTTATATTGGTAATATTCTTCATTATGGGAAATTTATTGAATACCCTTATCTTTAAAATATAAAAATATATTCCATCTATGGAGATAATATAACCAAGAAAAGAAAAATTCTTGAACCAAAATTCACACATATTAAATTTCACATACATTTCATTTTCATTAAGAGTCACAAGAATTATTTGTAAATTATTTTCATGGTCTTCATGGATTTTAGATTATATCAATATATCACCAATGAATACCACCAAAATGTTATAAAGTTAGTCGTTGAATACTTTATTTGTCATATCCATTAAAACAGAAGGTGTGTTAACCAATCTGATGGGTGTTATCTTAAACTCATAATGTCTATATATCATATGAAATGTTGTCTTCGGTATATCATCCTTATTAAAAATTAATTGCTGATAAAAATATCATAGATATGTCATTGTAAAATACTAAAATCATTGAAGATGATCAAATAAATAGTGACCAAGGCATGACATACATGGATATTACATCATTTTAGATGAATATTCTATACATTACAATAAAACATGCATGATAACCATAATAGTTTTGTGTCATTAGAAACACGGAAACAAAATCTTCTATCCTGGTGGAAGATCTTAAATATATCCCATAGGAATTTCCATATTTAGTACTTCTACCAAAAACCTTTCTTCATAACCTGGGGAAAGGAATCATAATAAAGGGGTGAGATTAAATTCTCAGAAAGGGCAAACAATGGAGATATGTAAGCATAATCATGATCATAAGGGTATGAAAACGTGATCATGAAAATAGAATCTCATACCCTACATATCAAAGATCATATACATAAATCATGTAATAAGTAATGGAATTTAATAAGACATGAATCATAATTAAATATTGAATATAATACATGAAAGCATAACATAGGAATAAAAAATCATTTTTTTAGACACATAAGAATATAATATGATATCTATAGTAGCAAAGGCATTACTTCTAAGTCCATCATGGTAGTATGGTTTTACTCCGCATACCATCATGTTATTCATCATTCACTCCAATGGCTATCTTAGTATAATAAGTTCATTCCTCATACCGGTATAGTAGTCATGGTTCACTCCCATGGTCATCTTAGTAGTCAAGGTTCATTCCCAAGACCATATTAGTATATCTCATAAGATATAAATCTTTACCCAATGCATTTGAGGGAAGTATAGGACCCAACCACCTCATAATGAAATCATACATACATGTTCCACAAGATCATAAATAATCATATCTTAAACCATTAAATGAAATGGTTATCATAAACATGTAAACATACAGTAACCTATGGAAAAAGATACATGTTTCATAATTATTTCATAAAAATCATACCACATGATAGATAAACGGATTTCATAAACATATAACCTCTGAAATGGAAATTAGATTCATAAATACCATGACATTAAGTATAAAACATTCACATAAAGATTATGAATGGAACCATTAGATCATTTTATAAAACGTCATGAGTAACATCAACGAATGTCATAATTAAATGAAAAATAATTTTGAAATATCTTTCAAAAACATTTATTGAAGAAAATATCCTTTCTTATTTGAAAAATACTTTTTAATACATAAATTCATTTTCCTAGAAAATACCTTTAAAACTTCTAAATAATACTCGAATTCATTTTGAAACCCTTTTTGCTAGAAAACTTATAAAACAAGCTTAAAACATTTTAAAAACCATTTTATTTGAAAATACATTGAAAACCAGTAATTGAAGATTTAAAATGAATTGAAAACCTTTTTACTCAAAAACATATGAAATAAGCTTGAAATATTTTTGAAAATAGTTTTCCAGGAAAGTAATTTGAATACACAAAAATGATGCTTGAAAATGTTTTGAAACCCTTTTCTTTGAAAATACATTGAAAAAATATAAATAAATATTGAAAACATTTTGAAAACCATTTCTTTAAAAATACTTGGTAAATTTATAAATATACCTTGAAAATGTTTTGAATAATTATTAAAATCTAAAACATCTTTGAAAATATTTTCCTCTAAAAAACAAATTAAAAATAATAAATATCCGAAATATTAGGAGAAAATTTTCTTTAAAAAAAATTAACTTTTTAACCTTATAAAGGAAGCTTCTAGGGAATAATGGTGGGTAAATCTGTACATGTCATACAAGGTGAAAAGAACATACCTTTTTCAGGGTGAAAAAGGCAGAAAAAAGCCCCATTAAGAAAGAGACAAGAAGAATAATTTGTAAAAAATGCTAAAATAAAAAATGATAAAATTTTATTTTAATGATCATACCATATTAGTATAATATTCTTGGAAACCCTTTTTAGAAAACCTTCTTTTTAAGGAACACATATTTCTGACCGAATAGAGGGTAAATTCAATCTTCCTTAAAAGCACTTTATTAAATATATTGTGTACAAAACAATATAAAAATGGTACAAATACATTAATATTTTATAAATAACCAGAGGAGTTGAAATTTTACGAATTTTTTTGAGATATGGATCATATGATTTCATCAAAGGAAGCATAAACATAAATAATCTCAAAAGGTGATGAGATTGTTTCAATAAACTCTTATCACTTGGTAACATGGAATCATACACACCATGTAATAGAAGGAAATTACATGAAGCTTGAAGTATCATGAAATGCAGTAGACTCATGATATAACATGTAAAATGTGAATATATTCAAATTGAAACAAATTTTATGTGCATAACAAAACATGAGTCTCAAAGAAAGAAATTTGAGACAAAACATTTTTACTGAATTGGTAACTTTTGAAACTTAAACCACATAAAATATAGATAATAAAATGGAAATTTTAATACCCATAAATTTATTTTTAAGATAAATATAAGATGATAATGTTCAGTAAAAACACCACAAAAAAGGAAATGGTGCCAAACATAACACATATCTCACAAAAATTAAAAGTGAGATGAAATACTCTTACCTTATGTCTTGACTCTCTTCATACTCATACAAGATTTATGTATAATAAATATAATTTTATTATAAATATTTTTAAAAAGAATATTTTTATATATAATACCATATATGGTTTGATTATGACCTTATATTACCCTCTTGTTAAAGATCTTATGTTAAGGTTTTACTTCGGGTAATGTCACTGCTATTCTTCGCATGTGTCTTAATTTTTTTATCTTATGTACTTATACTTATATAATGATTTAAAGAATAAAAATTATGATATAAATATACTATATATCTAGTATATTTATATTATAATAATCTATATCATAAATAATATTATAATGTAATACACCATTCATGGAGATGATAAGTCGTACGTATGTACGAACATTGTTTCTGTTTTAATTGTCATATTGAAAGAAAAATATAAAGAAATATACATATAAGTATATATATATATCATTAATATATTAAATTTATTATATCATATATCTCTTATATATTCAATAAAATCAACCATAATAGAATCCATATAGTGTTGAACGAATCATATCACTTTGAGGGGTGATAATTCACACTTCCTCAAACAAAATTATCGTATTAACACCGAATGAAAACTAAAAGAGATATGTATTGTAAAAGTAATATTGAAGATTAAATAAATAATAGATATAATATATGAAATATATAAACATATTTTTCATCCTAATGTCCACCATGATATGTGATAATGGAAAAATGAACAATCGTCATTTTGTGAGGCAATAGTTCACCGTACAGAAAAACAGTATGTTCGTTACCCATTAGATGGATGTGTGTGTAAGTTCAGATAAAAACTGTATCATAAAAACATCATAGTATATTTAGGATAGTGGTTTTTTCATAAAATAATGTGATAAACAAAGTTAAGGGGTGGAAAATAAAAATAAAGGAAAGGATCTTGAGAGAAGATGTTTCGTGTAACTCCTTTTGGTTTTTGCTAAAAGGCTTCCTTGAGTGTCCTTCTTCCCGAGGTAAGGATTATAGGTGGAAGAGAGAAAATTTCAGATCTTATTTGAGTATATTTTGGGTGATACAAGGTTCTTTAGAAGTGTGAGTAATTGGGTAAGGTGGTGTCCTTTTATAGGGAAGGGAAATGACTCGCTTGGAAGTTTATAGAAACAATTTGGTGTACACTTGTTCTTACCTAAAAAAAGTCATAAAAACAAAAACAAATAGAAGGTTTACAGATGAAATATGGACATAAAATGTGTTTTGGATAAGTTTATATATCATTTGGGCTCTTAATTTTAAGTTTTAGTTCTTAATTAAGATTTATTTGGCTTTAATCGATGTGGTTAATTTTAATAACTTTTACTAATCATTTTGGTCACAAATTAACATAACATAATTAGACTATAAATATTATACTGATTAAAATGGTTTATATTGGTTTTTCAAGAGTCAATTAACAGAATCAGTAAATTTATAATTAATGTTAATTCATGAGATGGGACGAAGTTTCTAGTTTTTAAAGTAGACAAAAGTTCAATAGTTTATTAAGATATTATATTAAATTTACAAGTGAAATTTATTCTAGTGAATTAAATTATGTTAATAGTTGTAATATTTATCTAATGTAGACTTAGAATTTATAATATAATTTAACATTAATATTTAATTAAAAATCGGTTTTTAACAAAAAACTAGTATTTTAAATATTCATCCAAAAAATAGTTTCTCAAAAAATTCCCAATACTTCATCCTGTGCTAATTTCAATGTTCTGAATTCAAAAAAAAGTTAATTTTATCAAATTAAATTTCTAAATGTGTATAAAATTAATTTTATTATTTTATCACAGAATGACATTAAAAGTGATTCTTTCGAGAAAATGGTATATTAAAACATAAAAGGAATTTACCAAAAATAATATATTTCATTATAAATATTTTTTATTTATATAAACAATTATAAATAATATTTTATAAGTATCTATTACTATTAATATTACTATGTTTTAATTTCTAGGTTATAACTAACTCATTTAAATTTTTATAATAATAAAATGATGTTTCATAGATACTCAGTATTGCGTGAATGTACGCCAAGTTGATCTTACTTATGAAAGGAATGTTTGAATTAGTGAGTTGAAATACATAAATGAAAATTTAATTTATTAGGGTAAAATATCTTTGTGATCATAATAACATTTCTGTTTATATTCAATTGGTTTTCATATTCATTTATAATTTATTGGAAACCTATGAATTCATATTCTATTGTTTAAACCATATATTTTCAAAAATTAGTAAATAATTTTCATAACCTCTAATTTGATGTCAATGTTTTATCTAATTATACTAAATAATAATATTTTAATAATATATTATTGTTTGGTAAACTTCTATATTGTGTGTTACGTGGGTCATTGAGGAAATTCATTATTGTTCATAACACAAGCTAACCTCATTTTCTCATGTAGATAAAGACAATGTTTATGTTGTGTGTAGTTCACAATTAACTTGGTGTTGTGGATAACATGATCTAAACATAGTACATTAATATAAAATTAACTATATTCAATGTTTAATGAAATAAAAAATATCAAAAAGGTTAAATTAATTTGTAAAAAATCACAAAATCTCAGGGTGTTACATTCTACCCCTCTTAAAATAAATTTCACGCCCAAAATTCATCTAGGTTATAAAAGGTTTAATAATTGAAATTTTCATTCATAGAAACCTAAATTGAAAAAATTAATACTAAATATTCTTTTAAAAAAGAAATTTTGTAACCATAATGGGTACCCAATGTAAGATATAACTAGGTTTCCACATAGTATAACATTGGTTGGGAGTGAAGATTAAAAATGGAGAAAAGTGTAAATATTTATAAGGAGTGATTGAGGTCATCATTCACAAACAAGTGAATTATCAAAGAAAAGTTTAGGTCATAAAATTCATAAATCTATGATGATTTAAAAGGACATCATTTCAACAAATACTATGGTATTAAGACAACACATTTTCATTTTTGATCATTATCTTATCATTGACTAATTATTTTATTGATCAAGAATACAATAAAATTTTTATTCTTTGTTTGTGCTTTTATTGATCTCTAATTCACCCATTACTTCAAGAAATGGATGTCCATAAATTAACTTTTATTCCCAATGCACTAAAATACCCTTGTAGTCGATATTAAGTCCAAAAAAGAATGAAAAGTATGATTATTTATGTAAACCTATTCATAAAAATCAATATGGTTAATACATTAATCACTAAACATAAAAAGTAAGACTATTATTTCATCATAAATACTTATTCGTCAAAAATAATTATACATAAACTAGGAAATCATGTAGGCCAGTGGTACAAGTGAAACCAATATCGTATTTTGGTTAGGGTTTCAAAACTTACGGCCTTACTAGACTTGATTGGTTACTACCTGACATACATGATGTCCTTTCTAAAACCACACTAATATAATTTCCAAAATAAAAATGGTGGACATCCTTGAAATTAGGTTAATCTCTAAATGTCCTTTTATCCAATATTTTTAATAAAAAACCAACACATAAATACCACCTATGAAGTTTAACATGAATTTTCATGAATATCTAATCTTATAACCCTTCCAAAAAATGGAAATCCAATGATTTATAAAGAAAGTCGTGAAATCATCTTAACATCGAACCCACATATAGGACAAAGTAAAACTTTTTTCACATTCCAAACATGTGAAAACCTTTGTATTATGTTCTCTTTAAACAAGTTAATAACCTTAATTATTTTCAATACATTTAAAAACATACATTATTACTTATTCAAAATTATACAGGATATATTCCTTAAATCCAAAAATGTTGTAAACTTCATCAATGGTGGAATAACCCACTAATTAACAAGTCCTTAATTAGTTCCTAGGTAATCAATACCATAAAATTTACTTATTCATAACAACATTATCTTAACATTAAGATCATATTAAGGATTACCTTCCCTTAGTCAAAATATCACCTTCTTATTAAATCACACCACCAATCCAACAGAAACATTCAACATGAACTTGTAAATACTGGGCGAAAAACAAAAGTATAACAACCCTTAAAAATTTCATCATTAATATAACTTAATTTTTGAATAAAAATACATATAAACATTGATTATTACACTTCATCCTTATGCTATTAATAAGGGTAACTTATCCTATTACACAATACCTCTTTCCTTTTACATTTCATATGTAGTCTCATCATCGTCGACAATATAACTATTATTCGCACCACCTTGTGGATTCTCCTCAGGAACATTCCTCTTGGGACATTGAGTTACATAAGGACCATTTACTAAACACTTAAAACACTTAACCATTGATGATGTCTTAGGGGGGGGATATTCTCATCTATTTCACTAACGAAACTATATTTTTCCCTTGCAGTCCCTTGTTTTATATCCATATTTTTTATTATCAAAACATCTTCTTATTCCTATAATATATTTACTTAGTTGATTATTTATACAATTTTAACATAAAGGAAACTGGATCTTATTTCCTCTATGTTCTATATTACTTAAACTCTCAATGAACTCCTTTTTTCTCATCCTTTATGAGTTCGATAGTTGGTTAACGTCAAATTTTTAATCATGTTCCTTGAAAACTGATTTGGCATGATCACAACATTCTTCACTCCGGTGATCATCCCACTTGAATTTTCATTAGAAAACCATCCATCATATTCAAAATTAATCAATTTCCTTCTAGTTCTAGCATCTTACTAAAACCAAGAGCATGGTGTGAGAATTACTTATCATAGTTGAAAAGAATATAGTTATGAAAATATAAACTTATGGTATTTCTAAATCATAACAGCTTCCATAATAAATGAAACTTGGGGCTCATAAAGGGTTATTAATATCCAACTTATATCTAAATAATTCATGATGGTACATGAAGAGTTTGTCAATTTTCAAGTCATATCCCCTAGGAGTTTCAAACTAGGTGTGTAACAAGGCCTGTTGTCGTGTACCAAATTACATTGTGTCAGGCCTAGAACATCTTGTTGTACTTGTCACCCCTAGGTACATATTTTCTAGATGCACATCCACTTGTAGTATCTAGATAGGGATTTATTTCTAGCAAACCACTCACACAACCCTTTACCAAAATTCTGGACATTTTCCTCAACATTGACTCATCCTTATACTTATCCTTAGAGACATCCATAGACATATCCTTATAAATATACCTATGGATACCAACAATTACTTATCATTATAGTTTTTAAAGGTTGACTAAAAATTACCTTTGATACAAACTATAGCAACCCATTCTTAACATACATGAATATTACATCATTTTAGATGAATATTTAGTACAATACAATAATATATTCCTGAGGACCATAATATTTTTGTGTCTTTGGAAACATGGGAAAAAATATTCTATCATGGTGAAATATATTAAACATCTCCCATAAATATCTCCAAATTAATTACTTATACCTAAAACCATTCTTCGTAACCTACGGAAAGGAAACATAAGAAAGGGGTGAGCTCAAATGCTCAGTAAGGGTAAACAAGGGTGATATGTAAGCATAATCATGAGTGTAAGGGTATGAGAACATGATCAAGAAAATATAATATCATACGCTATATATCAAATATCATATACATGAATCATGGGACAAATAATGGTAGTTCATAAGACATGAATCATAAAGAAAATAAATAACATGAGCCCTAAAAGCATAACATAGTAATAAAACATGGAATTTTGGTAGACGCATAAGAGTATAATATGATTTCCACAGTATCCAATGCATTACTTACAAGACCATATTGGTAGTATGGGTTCACTCCCCATACCATCTTGGAAGTCATGGACCAGTCCCATGGTCTTATTAGTAGCATGAGTCCACTCCTTATACCATCTTGGTTTCCATGGTTCACTCCCATGGCCATCTTAGTAGTCAAGTATGCTTCCCAATACCATATTAGTCTATCTTATGAGATATAAACATTTATCCAAATAATTTTAGGGATATATATAGGTTTCACCCATCTCTTAATGAAATCATACATACAAGTGCCACAATATTATAAATAATCATATCTTAACCCATGAAATGAAATTGGTATCACAAACTTGTAAACATACCATAATATATTGAAAAAGATATAGGTTTCATAATCATTTCATAAAAAGGATAACTCAAGATAGAAAAATGTAATTCATAAACATATAACTTCTTAAAGATTAATGGGTTTCATAAAGACCATGACATTAACCATAACTCATTCATATAAAGGATGTGAATTGAAACATTATATCATTTCACATAAGTGAAAGAGTAACATCAAATAATTTCATATTATAAGGAAAATAATTTTTATTATCTTTCATAAAAATTTCTTGATTAAAATATCCTTTCTTCTTTGAAAAATGATTTTTAATACCAAAAATAATTTTCTTACAAAATACCTTGAAATATTATATATAAGACTTGAAATAATTTTGAAAAAACGTTTCCTAGAAAAATTATAAAATAGGCTTCAAAACATTTTAAAAAATTTTTTCTTTGAAAACACTTTGAAAACTTATTAAGGATGATTTCAAATTTTTTAAAAATCTTTTAACATGAAAATTTTTGAAAGAATCTTGAAAACATTTTGAAAATAATTTTCCATGAAAGTACTTTGAAAAAAAATCAAGGAAGCTTGACATTTTTTTGAAAACCATTTATTTGAAAATAATTTGAAAACATATAAATAAATCTCGAAAAAAATTTGATAACCATTTCTTTGAAAATAATTAAAAAACATACAAATAAATCATGAAAATGTTTTGAAAACTTTTTAAAACATGAAAATATTTTGAAAATATTTTTCTCTGAAAACCAATTTAAAAATAATGAATATCAATAATATTATAAGAAAATTTTCTCTTAGAAATTATATCCATTTAATAATGTAAAATAATATTCAAGGTAATGATATTGGGTAAATTTGTACATGTCGAATGAGGTAAAAAAAACATTCCTTTTACACAGTACAAATGATAGAAAAATGCTTCATTTAGAAAGTGACAAGATGATTATTTTGTGAACAATGGTACAGAAAAAAGGGGTAAAACGTGTTTTTATGATCATTGTATATTGGTATAATATTCTTGTAAACCCTTTTTAGAAAACATAGTTTTTAAGGAACACATATTTCAGACCGAAGAGAGGGTATTGTCAGGCTTCCTTAAAAACACTTTATTAATATAATGTGTACCAAAGAATAGAAAAATGATACCAATACATGAATATATTATGAATAAACATATGATTTTAAATTTAATTAATTTTATTGAGAGATGGATCATATGATTTCATCAAAGTAATCATAAACATTAAAAATCTCGAAAACTGGTGATATTGTTTCAATAAACACTTATCACTTGGTAACTTGGGATAATACTCTCCATGTAAGAGAAAAAAATTACATTAATCTTGAAATATCATTAAAATAATAAGATTCATGATATAACATGTAAAATGTAAGTATATGAACCTCGAAAAATAGTTTAGGTTCATAACAAAACATGAGTCTCAAAGAAAGAAAATTGAGACAAAACATTTTTACCAATTTGGTAACTTTTGAAACTTAAACACCATGAAATAAAGATCATAAAATGGATATGTTAATACCAATAAATTTAAGCAACATATTCATATAATACAATAATTTTCATTATATACACCTCTCAAAAGGAAATTTTGATGAACATAGCATATATCTCACAGAAATTAAAAGTGAGATATAATCCCCTTACCTTATGTCTCGACTCTCTTCATACTCGCACAAGCATACTATGTAATAAATATAATTTCATTATAAATATTTTACAGAATCATATTCTTTTACATAATACCAAATATGGTTGTATTATGACCTTTTATTACATACTTCGTAACAATCCTACGTTAAGGTGTCACTTTGTGAAATATTCACTTTGTTCTTCGTATGTGACTTAATTTGTTATATCTTTGGTCTTTATAATTATATCATGATTCCCAAAATTTAAATCATTATATAAATATATTATATATATATATAATATTTATATTATAATAATCTATATCATAGATAAGTATGAAATGTAATACACGGTTCATCGAGATTGTAAGTCATATGAATGCATGAACGTTATTTCCGTTTTAATTCTCATACTGTAAGATTGAAAGAAAATGACATAAATATATATATATATATATATAATTATTAAATTAGTTATATTATATCATATATATCTAATATATTCACTAAAACCATCCTTAATACAATATATTTAGTGAATAAACAAATCATATCGCTTTGAGGGGGTGGTAGCCCACACTTCCTCAAACGAAATTATCATATTAACACCAAATTATAAGTTAAAAATATGTGATTTAAAAGGAATATATAATATTAAAAATATATATATAATATATATGAAATATATATAAAAATATTCTCCATTATAATGGAAAACAAAGTAGGTGGTAATGGAAAAATGAACAATCATCATTTCGTGAGTTCGTAGTTCGTCGTACACAGAAGCATTATGTTCGATACCCATTTGATGGAGGTGTGTGTAAGTTTAGGTTAAACACTTAGAATTAAAATATCCTAGTATATTTATGATACTATTTTTTCATAAAATAATTGAATAAATAGATTTTATTGGTTTATAAATACAAAAAAGGAAAGGAGCTTCAGAATATATCTTACCTCTTAATCGGGTAACTCCTTTTGATTTGTCCCAAAAGGCTTTATTGGGTTGCCTTATGCCCAAGGTAATGCTTATATAATTAAGGTAAAGAAGTTAGGAGCTTATTTGATAATATATTTTCTGATCCAAGCATCATTGATATGTGTGAGGAAGTGGGTATAGGTGGTGGCCTTTTATAGGGAAGGGAAATGACTCACCTGGAATTTTTTAGAAATAAGTTAGGAGTACGCATGTTCTTACCTAAAAAATTCATAAAAAAATACTCAAGAAATTTAGGATTATGGAAGAAATATGGAATGAAAATTGGTGTTGTAAAATTTTATAGATCATTTGTACCCTAAATTTTAAGTTTTAGCCACAGATTAAGCTAAATTTGGCCATAATCGCTCTATTTAATTTTAATCGCTTTTACTAATGATTTTGGTAAAAACACAACATGATATCATTAGACTTTAAATATTATACTGATTATAATGGTTTATATAGGTTTTTTGAAATTTAATTCACAAAAATGGAAATTTTAATTTAATATTAATCTCGCAAATGGGATGAATTTATTGGTTTTTATAGTCAAAAGAAGTTCAAAAGTTTATTAAAATTATACTCAATTTCAAAGTAAAATTGATTATAATATATTAAAGTGTATTAATAGATGTAATATTTGTCCAATTTTACCTTAAAAATTTATAATATCATTTAACATAAATAATTAATTAAAAAATGTACTTTTTAACATCAAGCAGTATTTTTTCACTATTCATAAAAAAAATAATGTTTCTTAGAAAAATAAAAAAAAATAACTCTAGGATAATATAAAAAGTATGAATTCAAAAAATAAGTTTATTTTTTCAAATAATATTTATAAATGTGTCCAAAATTATTTATATTATTTTTCACATAAGTACATTAAAATTTGCCCATTCAAGAAAACGGTATTTTTAAAAATAAAAGGATTTTACCAAAAATCATATCTTTCATTACCAATATTTTTTATTTATATAAAAAATTATAAAAAATATTTGATAATTATTTATTACTATTTATATTAATAGGTTTTAACATTTAGGTTATAAAAAACATGTTTAAATAGTTATTAAAATAAAATGATGTTTCATAGAAACTCAAAATTGTGTGTAACATACTCCGATTTGATGTCCCATGTGGAAGTAATTTTTGAATTGGTGCAATGAAAGGCATAAATTAAAATTTAATTTATTAGGGTAAAATATATTTGTGACCATCATAATATTATCTTTTATATTCAATCAGTTTTCATATTCATTTATAATTAATTGGTAACCTATAATTCAAATTATATTATATAAACCATATATTTTCATAAATTAGTTAATACAATTCATAATATATAATTTAACACCAATGTTTTATCTTATTACAATAAATAATCATATTTTAATAATATATTATTTTCTTATAAACCTCGATCTTGCATGTAACGCAATTCATCGAGGAAATTCATTATTGTGTATAACGCAATCAAACATCAGTGTTCCATGTAGAGAAGGACAAAGATTATATTGCATGTAGTTCACGATTAATGTAGTGTTATGTATAACACAAGACAAACATAGTTCTTTAATATAAAATGAATTGTCTTCAGTGTCTCATTAAATGAAAAATATCAAAATGGTTAAATTAATTTAAACAAAAAACATGAAATCTCACAGTATTACAAAATAAGAATTCAATACATGTTAATGGATACTAATTCTTCATAGTAATTCCCATGATCTCTCTATAATCGATGTAAAACCTCAATGTATCATCCTTATTTTTCACAAATATAACATGTGTTCCAAAATTTGTAACACTAGGGTGTATAAATTCTTTCTTACACAAATATTCTATTTTTTTCAAATTTATAAATTTTAGTGGTTTCATTATATAGGAGTACTATATATAAGTTTTCATTAGGGTTGAGATCAATAGAAAACACAACATTATGCTTAATTATATTTCCAAGTAAGTATTTAAGAAATACATCAATCTATTCATTTAAAATTGGCACATCCTATATCCTTAGGATGTCTTCCATATTCAAATATAGTGTTTTTTCTTACCCTTATCAAAGAATTTCATTATAGTGAGATACTAGAGGTGAATTTATAAAATATTTATACCATTAAGTTCCTCTCCCAATAACTAGTGATTCTATAAAATATTCAAAAAAATTAATATCCTTCTCATTGAAAAAATCATTATACTTTGAAATCCAATTCATATAAAGGATTGTGTAAAAGTAAATAATACTTTTGAAAATAAAAACTGTAAATAGTAATTATTTATACATATGAATAGAGACTTCGTTATATATCCCTGTTGAATGAGATTCTCATTAGGCGACGTGATTGAAAACCCTTTACTCAAAATGTTAGGGGATTATTTTAAAGATTATTTATGTTGTTTTCATAACAATGTTTTATATTTGTTGACTATATACTTTTGTTGAAAATGTTTTTGTTAATCAGCTGAGAAAGTGTGACTAAAATTTTTAATGAAATTTTACCTTAAGAGAGTTCTAAATATTTTTTAGAGGAGTTAATAAAGGATCCTTATCTTAGTTCATAAATTTTATTACACAGTCATATGATGTTAATCCATTCTTCAATGTCTTAAACATCATGGATAAAATCATTATCCAAACTGACATATTTATGATTTAGTACAAGGGGTATAAGTTAAACAATTTATCAAGTGGATAAAGGTTAATATTTCCATACAAAGATGCTCTGGATGAATATTAACAGACACTGGATTCCATATTCATTTTATTGGATTTATCTAAGTGGATAGAGATGTTGAAGAAAGTCTAAAGTAGAAGTTTAAAATTTTTATCAGATATAAAAATCATAGATTATCACATCAAACGAATAAAAATTTATTAGACATAAATTTTTTAAATATCAAAGTTTGAGCAGCTATACATAGGTTCCATCAGTGTCAATATTCAGTTGCATAAGGGTACAGGTCAAGTAATAATGGCTGTATAAAGTAATAAAAAACATGAGTAAGATAAATTTTTATTATTACGTGTATAAGTGTTTTATTCCCAATTCATAGATGTTATTGAAGATTAGTGCATGAAAAAACTATAAAAATATACATGATGAAACATATTCTTATCTCTAGACAAAGAGTAGTATGAATAACTCACTACTGATTTTGTATGCTTATATACAATGTTATTGGAGTAAAAAAGGGGATAAGTCATAATATGGCCAAACATACAAAGGTTAAGTTGAACATTATACAAATCATGGATGTTTTGTTGAGTGGATCATTTTCATTAAAAAAATTTTTAATAAATACATTACCCACTCTTAGTTTTTATTACTTACCTTGATTTATTCATCTATTAAATATAATTATATCAGTTAACTTATATAATATATTTTATAGGATTTTATTCATTGTTTATATTTTTTATTTCTACTATTATATGGTCATTATAGAACTTCTCACATTTTTTGCTTAAATAATGTTATTAGGAATAGATTAATTCAGTTGAACAGAATCTTGGAAATTCAAATCTGGAAATCAATTTTACCACCTATCTGTATATTAATTATATCAGGAGATACAGTATTACGAATTTCATAAATACCATTTTTAAAAAAATATATTAATATTATCTAGTATTTATTCAACTATACTGAAGGCCCAATAATTCATTTTAAATTCACGTTTTTTGGTATGATTTTTTCATAAGTGTTCAGTCATATGACAGATTTTCAAAATACAGTTCACTCTATTTTTTATTTATATCTCAAGATATAGTTATTAAAATTTTATGAAACTTGTTGATATATATATAAATTATCAATATATACATATAATTAAACTAAAAAAAGTCTGATGGGGTTTTTAGGATGCTCAAAAAAATCAATGAAATTATGTATGTCTTTCGGTAGATCGGCTATTTTCCAGAATTTATGTGCTTATTTTTGTTAATAGTAACTAAGGATAAATACCTGGAATTTTACACCACTTTTTTCATTGTAAATATAGTAATTTTATATAAATTTTATTCATTTATGGAAAATTCTAACTCAGATGTATGAGTACTCTAGTAAATGATTGAAGTCATTATAACATTTTTAGAATATTAAAGATTTCATAATATGATACCAACTATTTTTTGATGATATATCAATATAAAGAAGACATATTAAATTATTCTTTAGTTAATTAGAAAAATATTGAAATTAAATATATATAATTCAACTAGAAAAAATCTGAATCTACTGTTTAGAAGGCTCAAAAATTGACCAAATTTTGAAATATCATGTTGATATAGATTTTCAAGTTTTTTTACAAAAGAAATTCTACTGCACAAAAGAAGAAATATCTTACACAAACAGGTTATAGAGATATATCCTATGGGTATTGAGGATAATTTTATTACTCTCGTAATTCTAAATTCTCTTACATTGGAATTATATTACAAAGAAATATATTACATTGTAAGAAGAAATATCATACACACACTCAACTAAAAAATATCATGTGTTGATTTATATACAACATGTAGAAAAATCAACTAACATAATAGAGAATTGAAGTTGGAATAAATTATATTTGATTAAATTTAGTAGGTGACAGCCGCATATTAAAGAAACTAAATTTGCATCACTTACAACATTCTAGAAGTTATAGGAACTCAAATAGAATGGAAGAATAGTGTGTCATTAATGACGATAAAGGCTACACTCTAACTGAAATAGAGATAGAATTCCATGATCTGATCTTATTTTGAATTCTACAGTAAACTCTATATTTTATTCATGCAACCCACATCATATAGAACCATGAACTAAAGGTGGGTTCACATATGTTTTATGATTTGAGGAAACTAGAATCTATGTGATGGAGTGGAGAACTCGATAATGGATTAACTGAAATCTAGGTTAAGACACTGCATGATGGATAATGAGTTTCATGACATTAATGGGCTTAGTATCTCAATCTTAAAATTATAAAAATGATATTGGAACTTAACCAAAATTAAATTTGTGATATTAGTTGAATTTGAAATAGGTGTTATGACTTGTAAAATAATAGTCTTACTGGAAAAAATATTTCATGAACTTTAAGGAGGCCTTATGCTGCAACATGATTAGAAATGTTTTTTACATTCGAAGAACTCTCATAGCATAACTTTTTTAAAAATTAGTTAGTAAAGTAGACCAAAAATGTGAATGAAAGTTTCCCAAGAATATTGGAAGTAATGATATTCTATTTCTCTACCTTTTTATAATTGAAATTATCTATAATCATAGATGGTTTATTCTATATGATTTATCAGTTGTATATTTATTTATAAATTATTAAAAATCTATATAAATTGAGTTTCAACTTGTAGAGAAAATCATTGTGATGTATTTTAAATTCAAATATTTTTGAAGGAGGTGTTTACCATTGTAGAATTAGTGAGAAACGTGATGTTATTTATTATCATCAATATTGAGAGTGTTATACTTTTAAAAATATGGAATTATATTTCAACATAACATAGATGATCCAATAGCTCAATATATACTAATTCCTATGAATAATATTAAGGACAGCTCTGGTCAAACATATTTTCTAAATATGGAATATTTATTTGTGATGGGTATCTGAAAAATGGAAAGTGGAAATGGTGGATCGAGAGAAAAATCAATAATGGGTAGAATTATCTCTATATATTTTATGGGATACTCCAATCAAGTAGATATCATGTATTGGAAAAATAAAAATATAAGTGTAGCATTATTTTGATCTACACATTTTCCACTCAACTCTTTTGAAGAGATAATTCAAATACTCTTACCATTATTATCTCACTATGCAATGAAAAAAGAAGAAGGCTGACCATACCAAAGAAGAATAATATTATTTATAATTCTATTCAAAAGGATAAATAAGTTCATGATATTCTGGAAGATCTTTTCAAAACTATTTTGATTTTTTGAAGATCTTTATCATCTATCAATTTTATAAGAAAATGTGTGCTGAAGACAGGTAAACATTCAATATCTCATCTATTTTCACTAAGTTTTTACTAATTGTAATCAGGCATGTGATGTGCCTGCTCTTATACTAAGCTATCAAGGCTCCAAATAAAATAACTTAAAGTCCCATTAAAATCCTTATAAAAAGTTATGGACTCTTTCACTCTCATTGGGAAGTCCCTAAGAAAAGGACAGGTTCTAGTAAAATCATCAAGCTTGTGGAGTAGAGTATTGGGGGAGTCGACTAGGGTATTTTTCTCCTCAAAACTCTATAAAAATTTTTGTTCTCATATATTTACATTATTATATTTCCTCTTAATTACTCATTCAAATAAATATGACAGAATCAACATTGATTAAATATGTAATTCTAAATTTGAAAGTATTTTTAAAGGGAATCAAATCCCCCCCCTTGAGCCTTTGTTTACGCACCATGAGACAAAGAATTTATTAGATAAGAGGATCTATTTCTATATATCTCTGAATATATACTACTCCTTTTACCTAATATAAAAAACTTATATCATCCATGAATATATTTTTGTTATTCCTGAAGATCTCATTTGGATTTAACAAGGATGAGGGGAAGATCATTTTATGAAGACTTGTTTCAATGGGTGAACATAAAGAAGGTATTTCCATGATCAATTCTTTAAATATTAAGGGTAAAAATTCTAGTTGATGGAAATCTTGGATCGTTATATATTAAAAAATACCTTGTTTAAAGATGTATGTGAATTTTTCGAAGGCTTATAAAATACTAAATAGAGAACCAAAGAAGTGGAGTATTATTGATGAGGATGAGTATGATTTTATTTCAAAATCTATAAATGATTTCATTTTTTATCTTGGTCTAGATGAGTTTAATCATGTTTCCCAATTCTTAACTAGATATAGAATGTGGGAGATTATTTCTTCTTCTTATGAAGGTATGGATAAATTTTTACAACTAACATATTATTTTCTTATGATTAAGTTTGATACATTTAGAATGTATGAAGAGGAAAGTGTAACTCATATAAATGGAAGACTCACTAAGTTAGTAAATTATGTTTCAACCTTGGGAACATCTATTTGTTAAACTAATAAGGCCTTAGAACTACTCAAAGTTCCAACCTCTATAAGGAGTGTAATCTCTAAAGCTATTTGAAAATCAATACTAGTTACATATTTGAAGATGAAGGAGTTGATTAGAACTATAATGTTGTAAGAATTTGAGATGTAATATGAGAGTGAAAATAATATTCTTATCAAAAGAAAAACATTTATCTCAATTTTTTAATGTATTGATTCACTAATTTAGATTCTAGTGGTTCGAGTTCAAATGATAAATTATCTGAGATTACTAGATAGTTTAGAAAGCTATCCCCAAAAATTTGAGGAAATCTATGAAGGATACTTCGAGTGCCTCTAAGTACTCTATTACTGAGTCTATATCCAACTCTGACACTGATCATGAAAATCAAAAGAAAATGTTATGTCTTATGGATCAATCTAAGGAAGTACAATAATCTTTTTTCTTATAAAATTATATTCCTGAAAATTTTTATTTTAATGAACTTAATAAAAAAATTATATACTTGAAGAGAAATTTGATTCCCAAAATAAAAATAATAATAATCTTAGAAAATATTATGATGATTGTTTTATTGAAAAAGAATCGTTATCTAAATAATTTTATGATTTAAGGTCAAATTTTGAAAAAACGTTTTATGCTATCAATGAAAATAAAATTAAGAATTTTTTAGCTAAAATGAATCTTTACAACTTGTAGATAGTGTGTTCCCAAAAGGATAAAATTATTTGAATCAAAATCATGGAAATAATAAAATTAATAATAGATGATATGGAATTAGAATAAATAGAGAAGAACTAAAACTTTATAGAAACTATTTTGTACCGAGTTCTAAAATTAAAAATATTTCCATGGTAAGATGCATTCATTGTGAAATTAATGGTCACTATGCAAGTGATTTTTTAAAAAAATCATCATGTTTGTGGTGTAAAATATTTTCATTTTCAAAATATTTATCTATGTTTAAATATATAATTTCTATAGAAAACATGTAGACTCGGTTACCTAAAAATTTTGTAGCTAACACTACTAGACCCAAAACTGTATTGGTTCCAAAGAAACATTTATTTATTGTTTCATAGGGATATAAAACTGATCTATAATTTGAAATCATTTGGTGGTTTCTCAAATAAATGGATAAAAATTTTAAAAGGAAGAATACTTGAAGATGAATCTATAAAACTGGGATTATTTCATTTATGTTTAAATTTTTAAAACTTTATTGAAGTGCTTTAAGTATTTTATATACAGGGATAATATCTTAAATATTTTTTATTTTATTCCTCTAAAAATATGTTTGATATGCTTGCTTATTTAATATTTCCAAATTGTGTCTAGTAATAAAATCAAAATTCATGTTCAGTATGCATGATTTTTAATGTTTTATATAATGAAATATTTCCATGTGTTAATATTAAAAAATTTATCATGCTAGTTTGCATGTTTTTAATGAAATGTTAATTTTCCTACTTGAATGTGTTTTAATTTCATATTACTTCATGTAAAAAACTATTCTATGTACTACATGTAATGTGGTACTGATGATGCTTAAACTTGTTATGAATTTATTTGAATATCTTTAATTTGTTTCATGGCTTCTTTTAGTTTAATGTTTTAACTTAGGATGTTCACATTGATTAAAAATTCTCATTGTCCTATATTTTTAATAAAGGAATCCTTATCTGTTAAATATTTTTAAAAGTAGGAGAATAAATTAATTGGTTTTAGTTTTTTAACTATTTGATGTTCTGAAATTAGATTTCTTATTTCATAATGTTATATTAACTAATTAACACTTTATTTCATTCTATGAGTTTGGTTAAAAATATTTATAATTTATTTCCCTATACAATTTTCGGTATTTTTTGTTTTATGGGAGTTAATATTTAACTTGATTTTTTATTATTTTTCTATGTTAGCATCAGTTGAACTATTTAAGTCTAATAGATACTTTTTTTAAAGGGAAAATCCCTAGATTATTATTGAAAAATAAAGTCAAAAGAAGTACAAAGAAGGGAATGAAAATAGAAAAAACTTATCTCCCTTTATCATGGAGGCCAAGCTTTTTTCTCAGCTTGTCCCCGATGATACGTTCTTTATCCCTAATCTCATTCCAAAGCTTGGAGCTAATACGTCTTCTTCATCTTCCTCTACTATAGGATTCATGTATCTCGTTGGCTTGTTGTAGAAGCGATTCTACATCTTCATCAGGGCTGTCCTCTTGAACCTCTTCCTTCCTCTTCATTTGTTCTTTCCTTTCTCTTTTCTTTTGGCTTTGGGTTATAGCATGATGCCATTCATCATCAATGCCCTTCTTCTTCTGATCTTCTTTTCCTGAAGCTTCCTACACACAAACAGTTTCATGCAAAATAGGATCTCCTGATTCCTTACTCACCTTCACATAAGGATTTTTCATCAACATTTTTGGGGTTCCAGCCATAACAGGTGACTCCAGCTGAGCATTCATAAAAGTATTAACAGTCCTTCCTATGAGGACATTCAAAATAGGAGCAGCCACCAATGTAGCACTGTTCTGGACTGTATTCTTGTCCAGAATAGTCAAATCATGAGACTGGACTGCTCTTTCAACAGGGGCATGATTAACAGCATATAGAACATTTGGAGATTCAAAAGTTGTTTTATCAACAGCTTCAGTAAAAGAGGGACCAGGCAGAGAAGAACCCTGGACTAGGTCAGCCAAAGTAGGCTGTTCTGAAATTCTTGAATCAGAGTAAACACCAATTACAGAAGCAGTTTCAGAAACATGTGTATGCACTTTATCAGATTTGGAAGTTATAGGTTGTTCCATAGAGACCACATTACCAGTACGGTAAGGTTTCAAGGCTAGGAGCCCAGATTTTCCTTCCTCCACAATGGCAGCCCAAGATTTTTTGGGAGGTGACCCTGTGGAGCAGTTTTGAACAATCAATTCTGAATATTTCTTGGGTGAAGGATCCCTTTTCTATTCATGTATCATGTTTTTCATTTTGGGGCATGATTTAACATCATGCCCCTTTATAGAACAATTTGAGAAAATGAGACTCTTCTTGTAGTTAGAGGAGTCATGCCCTAAAACTTTACAATCAAAACAATATCTAGGTAAGCTTTCATACTCAATTCTCAAACTTATTTCTTCTTCATCAGTAGATAAACAGATTTTATCAATTAAAGTAGATGAAATATACACCTCAAGTAAACATCTGGAAAAATTCCCATATCTGGCCAATTCAGTTTCTTTATCCATTCTAATGGGCACTCCTATAGCCAGCAAAATGTCAAATAGGATCCCCAGATGCCATAAGATCCTGTTTAAACCAAAAAATTTGATCCAGACTTGTGCAACAGAGTTACCAATCTCCAAAGGATTAAATGATCTATCCCACTCGCGAATATGTAAAGCCCTAGGCTTGAATGAGATGGAACCAAACCCTCAAGTTCTCAATTTAAGATCCTCTGAAGGAAAAAGCAAATGGTAAAAACCCTTACCAAGTGAGATGCAGTTCCAGGCATCAAAGCCCCAGATATCAGCTATTTGTGACTTGAGATAGTCTAACTTCTATGGTTGTGAGCCCTTCGGCATGATCAGCCTAGCGATGATAGAATGATCCCCTAACTTCAATCTCTCAGCCACCGCATCAACGTCGGCTTTGACGTGTGCAACCGAACCCTTCTTCTTACTCCCTGAATGCAAATCCTTGAAATGAGAAAAGGAAGGGTTATTCTGAAAATGGGGGTTATATTTTCATGTATAATCCTATTGAATGACTCGTGTTCTTATTTTCAAAATCATTTTTGTATAACCTAATATGTGTTGCCTCAACCTTTTTTTATTACAAAAAGGTGGATATTTTTTTGATATGATAGGGAATTTTAGTTATCAAAAAGAGGGAGAATATGGAGTTAATCATTTTCATTCTCATTTTTATTTTGATAATTACATCATCCTATCTTTATTTTATTTATTTTTTACCTTTATTTATTCATCTATTGTATCTTACTATATTTTTTATCTTAAATAATACATTTTACAAGATCTTATTCATTAATTATATTTGTTATTCTAATATTCTATGATCATTCTAGAACATCTCAAATTTTATGATTAAAGAATATGGGTAAGAATAGATTCTTTCAAGTGGATAGAATCCTAGTCCTGTTGTGTCTTTTGAGGAACCATTCCTTTCCCACTAACAAAAAAAGTGTAGAAGAAAGGGGTCAATCTTGCATCTCACTACTTGTGTTGTGCTGCCTCAAAGTTGGAATCATTTTGGAATCGTTTCTTCAGATGGGAATAGGAACTAGGTATCTAGAACATATTCAAATGATAAATGGATCTTACTAGGTATGAGTATTATATTCTATAGTTCATTAAATCTTGGTTATAGGGGTTGTCCAGATTGATGGAGAGACTAATTTATACATAATGATTTTTTTTGTGGTGTGTTGGGTTATTTGGGAGGCTAGAAACATGGTGTGAGAAGGTAGATACTACTCAAAACTATTTATATAAGTCTAAGTTAGATACTTGGTGGTGGAGTTTGGAGTTCGCATTTGTGTAGGGGGGTCTTAGGTCACTCTATGATGTATTATCCCATGGGTGGTCTTCAATGGAAAAGGATGAAAAAGGAACAACTAGGAAAGGTGGGTTTGCTAGAAACCACCACACACAGGGTATAACTTAATGTTTATGGCTCTTGTTTGGATAGGAAAATGAAAGGGGGACTCATGTGAGATAGTATATTTGTAGTTCTCATTAGTTATAGTACTTTTTATTGTCATTCCAACTCTATTAGAGTAGTGTTGAAGGCTATGGTTAGCAGACTTACAGTGTGAAACCTTTACAACATTGTAATATTAGAGGTTGAATTATATAACAAAGCTTTGGTTGAACTTATTTATAGAAATTATATCCCACCATAGTAATTGGTATAATTTATCAATAAATATAGGTTGAAACAGATTAGAATATTGAGGTTTGTCACACATGGTGGGAGGTTAACATTCCAATAGATGTGTTGGCAAGAAAATGGTACCCAGATGATAGTATCATTTTATATTTTTGAAATGGATCCATACAAAATGATTGTGAAATCATTGTATGGCGTGAATCTATGGGTCTGTATCACCCCCCCCCCATGATATGGTGTCTCATCATTTTATTTTAAATAAAGCGATAATTTGTATTTAATAGAAACCTTGAAATTAGACATTTGAAAAACAATTTTACCATCTCTCTATATATTTATTATATCTAGATCTAAAGTAATCAAAATTTCATAAATATAATTTTTTTAGAAATATAATAATATTATATATAATATATTAAAATACACTAATGGTTGAATAAGTCATTTTATATTCACATTTTTTTCTGATGGTTCTATAAGTGTTTATTCGTACAGTAGATTTTCAAAATATAGTTCCTTTAGTTTTTTAATTATATCTCAATATATATTTATCAAAATTGGGAAGAAAAAAATGATAGAGATATAAATAGAACTATCTATATTTAATTCAACTACTACAAATGATGATTGGGTTTTTAGGATGCTCAAAAAATTCACTAATGTTCTCTATGTTTTCCTATACATCTAGCCTGAATTTCCCAATGGCCTTATTTTATTTTATTAAGGATAATCCCCCTTTTGAGGGTTGAAGGGGAACCCTTACATGACCTGTAGGACCAAGGCACAAGGCCTTCATTGACTTGAAAGCTAATACATGACTCGAAGGCTCAAAGACATACTATGCCCATTAAATGGCATGTAAGCCCAAACCACTAGAACGGCCCCTCCCCAGCTTCTACATGATTGATTTCTAGATACCCACCATGCATTACTGATCGGCTAGAATTTCCCCATACAAAGTTGCACGGTACCTGGTCCTGATGGTGGTTTCCATACCATCTCATTCTTCTAATCTCATTAACTCTTCTTTTTGGTGATTGCTATTCTTTTTTCTCTAATCCTTATTTGTGGAATGCTTTGTGTGAACTAGGATACTCAATGGTCTCTATGGCCATGAGTACTTGAGTCCTGAAGTAATTTGATGACCCGAAGTATCTTGAGACCCGTATGCCCAAACCAGTGGCCTGAAGGCCCAAATCGGGTGAATAGTTATGGCTGCTACAGTACTAAACAGTACCAGCTACAGTTTCTTTAATTTTATTATTATTATATTATTTTAATGATAATAATTATATCTACATTTAATTCATGTATGATGATGTCTGAATTGGATGATTGTATACTCTAAAAATGACTGAAATATCTATGATTTTTTTAGAATTCTACAGATTTCAGAATGGGTGCTACTGTGTTTTGATGATATATAAATCAAAAAAATTATATTGAAGTATTATTTTATTCTTTGTAAATTTATATAAATTTAATAAATTTAATTAAACTATATTAAATTATAAATCCAATATTTAGAAGGCATAAAAATTATCCAAATCCTACAATATCAAGCTAATACAGGTTTTTAGGTTGTTTTGACAAAGAAAATTACATTACATAAAATCATAAATATCTTATGAAAATAGTGATGATGGAAATATCTTACAGGGATTGAGGATAATTATCTTACTCTTTTAATTCTAAATTATCTTATGTTAGAATTATCTTATGAAGAAATATATTATGCAATAATAAGAAACATCTTACACACATTCTTCTTAAAGATATCCTATGTTTATTTATATAAATCATGTATAAAAATACACTAATATAATGGGGAATAGAATCTAGAATGAATTATATTGAATAAAAATAAGTATTTGATATCCTTATGATGAATAAATTAAATCTCAATAACTTATGATTATCTCAATTTTAAAGGAACTCAAATAGAACTGAAAAATACAGTGTTATCAAAGAGGAGAACAACTCCACTCTAACTGAAATCGAAACAGAATTCCATGATCTTAACTTATTTTTAATTTTATAGTAAACTACATATTAGTTTCAGACAACCTACATAATTTACAAGAATGAATCAAATGTGGCTGCACATATTCTTTATGATTTGAGGAAACTAGAATCTATGTGATGAATTCGGACACTCGATAATGACTTAAATAAAATAATAGTTTTAGACACTACTTGAAGGATAATGAGTTTCATCACTTGAATGAAATCAGTATCTCAATAGTGAAATTATAGAAAATTATATTGGAACTCAACCAGCATTAAATTAGTGATATTATTTGAATTTGAAATAGGTTTTATGACTTGTAGAATCTTACTCTCACTGGGAAAATTCTATTATGAAATATAAGGAGGCATTATGCTGAAAAATGACTTACAATGTCACATACACTAAAAGAACTCTCATTGTATACACTGTTCTAAAACGTGTTAGTACAAGAGATCAAATATGATAATGAATGTTTCCTATTAATATTGGATATAACGGTAATATGTTTCTCAATGATTTTATGATTTAAATTTTCTACAATCATACATGGTTTATTCCACTTAATTTATCAGTTGGATATTGATTTCTACATTATTATAAGACTATATAAAGTGGGTTTAAACTTATATAAAAAATCTTTATGATGTGTTTGAAATTAAAATACTTTTGAAGGGGGTCTTTGATATTGAATAATTATGGAAAAGGGTGCAGTGGATTATTATCATCAATATCGAGAGATTTGTGCAATAAAAAATATATAAATATATTTGAAGATAACAGAATGGTACAATGGATTAAGATATACTAATCCATTTGAAAAATATTAAGGAAAGTTCATGTTTGAAATATTTTCTATATATAGAATATTTAATCATTATGGTTAGCTAATACAATTAAAGTTAAAAGTTGAAACAAGAGAAAAATCTATAATGGATAGAATTATCTCTATATATATGTCTAGGATACTCAAATTAATAAGAGAGTGTTATTATAAAAATGAATATATAAGTGTTGAAACATTTTTATCTACACATATTCTACTCAACACTTTCGAATAGAGAACTTAAATACACTTTATATCCATTATTCTCTCACTATCTTACCAACAAAAAATAAAGAAGTACATGCCAAAGAAGAATAATATTATTTATACTAATATTCAAAAGAGGAAGAAAGCATGTGTTATTTATAAATATATTTCAGCTATTATTGTTCTTTGTTGAAGATCCTTATCATCTGAAAGTTGTAGAGGCAACTATGTGCTGGAGATGTGTAAACCTTCTACATATCCTTATTTTCTCTAAATATATACTGCTTGTACTAAATCAGGTGAATTGTAAACTTCTTGTACTAATCTATCGAGGTTCCTAATATAATAACCTGAAGGCTTGGTAAAATCCTAGTAATTGGTGATGGCTTCTATCACTCATGTCATACAGTCCTCAAGAAATGGTCTGGTTCTAGTAAAAATACTAAGCTCATCATGTAGGATGTTGGTAGACTTTAGTGGTGGATCTTTGTGACCAAAACCACTATACATCGTTGTGTTCTCATCTATTTACTTTATTATATTTCCACTATATTATTCTTTTAATGAAAGAGGACAGAATCATCATTGATTTAAGAGGGGTGTTTAAATCAGACAATATTTTTAAAAAAACTCAACTAACCCCTATTGATTCATCAAATACTTGCCTTACGACTACATTTTATAACTAGAAAATACAATCTTCTATGATAAAATTATTTTTATTTTTAAAAATATTAAAAAACATCAATGGATCGAGTACAAAGGACTGAGGCAGATGGTGGTTCCAGAAATATTTTATATTCAATGTTCAAATGAGAAGAGTTTATTATAATATATTTTATGTTAATGGTTTAAAATTCATAAAGTGAACTATTGATGAAAGGATATCAGATCAATTCCATCGGATGAAGATCCATCATATGAGCATTTATTATATGAATGAACATTATAAAAAATTTCACAATGAAATTAGACAGATATTTACAAAGATTTTTTTTAGAAGAGTTTTTAGTTGATGTTGGATGACCATCTAGTTTCATCCAAACAAAGAAATCAGTGTAGAAGTGTAATAAAGAGTCATATTTAATATTTTTTATGAATAAACTAGACAAACATTACACTAAATGTAGTTTTCTAGTATCTTTACTTAACTTCATAATTTAAAATTACATTGATGATGTTGTTTTGATCTATCAATGTTTAATTATGTAACTATTAAAATGAATTTTTAAGAAGTTCTTTAACATGGAGGTTAAGGAAGTCTAGAAATGGTTACGGAATTAAGAGCTTTTAAGAATATTTAGGAATATTTTAGAATATTTGAGAATCATCAAATGAATTTCATATGAAAAGAATAGACAATGTGGTTTCCAGAATTTTTTACATTGAGTGCACCTATATAGGGTGTGAAAGTAAAACCTTTACCAAAACTATTCATCTATGTGAAAAAAGGTGACATACTGAAGTTAGGATGAGTATTATCTTAAAACCTAATTAGTTAAACTAGATTGGAACGAGTTAGATTAATCAAACAAAGTTTTATAGCTGAGATACCAGAAAAAGATTCAGTATAGAGGAATCGGGTAGAAAAGTTAATCGATGAAAATTGAAAAAATATATAAGATAGAGTTTAGGATAAGAGTGTGAGGTGTATTAATTTTGTTTATTTGATAGAAAATAGGTTATATAAATATGTGTAGTTTCAGGGAGGCTCACCAGATAGATAATAATAGATAAAGGTATATCATTCCTTAAAGACATTTTCGCATTGGAGAAATCGGATAGATCATTTTCGAAATAAATTTTGGGAGATGTTTTACAATGTTTCATATATTTTTAGCAAATTAGTTTCATAAAAAACCCTTTGTAACTGATATTAGATAGTAAAATCATTCATATTAAGTGATAAAATAATTCTAATGGTATTTGGATCATATTTTATTCACTTATTATTAATAATAAATTTCTATAGACAGATAATAGTAACCATGGCAAGGATATAGGGTCTCACAATGAGGTCGATCCTTACAAATCTTGTGTTCATTGTTTTACTATCTTACCATTCCATACTTTTGAGGATGTTATATAATTTTTATAAGGATAATAACTCTAATGATTGTTTGGGATAAATTTCATAGAATTTAAATAAATAAAATGATCACCACTAATTCAACCCCCTCCCCCTCTGTTCTCACAAGCCTATAGAATTTCAATTAATATGAAATCTAAGGTTCACATGTAATATCCTTGTCATGGAAAATCTAAACTCAATGAAACACAAAGGTATTACCACCTTTTATGGAAAAAAATATCATGGTTGGAAAATTATGATGATACCTTATCCTCTGTCTCATGGCCTATAATTAATTAAGGAAACTATAGTAGGTTTTCCACCCATTGAGAAAAATATTTCTATGAATTTTTATTACAAAAAAAACATTGAGGTAGATAGGAAATCTAAAAATTATATTCTTTTTTTCTTTATTAGAAATTATTTTCATGGGGGTGAAGGGTCTCAAAATATTCAAATGTATTTAGGAAAAACATAAAAGTATCTTCAAAGGAAATTAAAAAGTAGTTGAACAAAATATTAAAAATATGGAATAGAAATTTTAAAGAGATGAAAATGGAAGATGAATACACTATTTATGAGTACTTCATCAGAGTTAAGGGAATTGTTTGCAACGTCATAATATTGGAAGATTTCATATAAGATAATATCATTTTTGATAAACTTGTGAGAATATTTCCAAATAGTTTGATTCTAATATTTCTACATTATAAGATAATTATGATTTGTCTCTTGATATATTAAATTAATTTCTCATTTCATATGAGTTGATTAATGCACCAACATTACAAAATAGGATCAAGGATGAAATATATTTTGAATCTATGTTAATGTTGAAAATCTAAGATGTTGAGATTGTTAACCTTTGTGATTTTGGAAGATAATTAAGATGTTTAAATGAATGAAAAAAATTAGGTATCTTATCCCTAAATATTATTGGATAGGTAGAGAAAAATATGGAGGAAAACTCTCACATAAATGTTTTTATTATTGTGGAATTGGTAATTTTCTATGATTTTTCTCAAGAATAAAGCAACAAAATATGAAGGTGATTATGAATTAAAACATCAGTGAAAGAAGTGCAAAAACTTTTAAGGAATATAGTAATTACACTATTATTAAAAAACAATTTTATGAAAATTTAATAAGTATGGTGAGAAATAAATATGGTTAAGACCCTTCTCACAATAGTTCATCAGAAGATGAAAACTCATAGATGTTCAAAACGTTATTTGAAAATATTGATGAAAAGTAAATTTCCTTAAATAGTGAAGGAGGGTGAGTTTGTGAAAATTATAGACAATATAATTTGAGATCATAACTTGTGTAATTTATTTAAAAAACATAAAACTCAAGAAATAAATCATAATCTTAAATAAATAAGGTGTAAAAAAATGTGTAGGAAAGTAATATATTCTTAAAAATGGGTATATTTACATTGGGGAAATTAATAACTGTAAACTAGAAGTTACAGAATAGGTAAATATGCTGGAAGATCTTAGTAAGAGACATGATTATAAGAAATATGATGTTTGAAAAATTCAATCGCTAGTTCATGGGGTTGAAAGTTCCTTAAAGAAGATAAGTGATAATTTCAACATGGTTTTAGAGATAAAATTTAAAATATCTTGAACTACTAAGAAAACTCTTCCCAAGTATCTGGTGACATATTTACCCACTAAACACAAATGTTCATATGATCTTTATAACCATGTGTGTTTTAGAAAAAAAAATTGAAAACTTGTATTAATATGGGATGGGAAAAACATATTTAAAAAGAAGAAAATAACATTCCAAAGAAAATTTCCCTATGGTAGGAGAAAAAATTATAAAAAATGGTTATGAACCTCAAAAAACTTTCTACAAGGAAAGATCCTACTTTTACATAAGATCTATATTAGATTTTTATTGTGGGTGTTATAAAATCTATGGTCACAAAGTTTATAACAATTGGCATAAAATATATCTTCTTGGAAATTATCATGAACTAAGTAATAAAAATAGTTGAATAAAAGTGAGTAACTCTATTAAGTTATAAGAAGAAAGAAAAATATCATCGGATTCTAGAAAGTTTATAATGAAAAACTTGTTTTATTACCTATAGGAATTTTGTAGGTAATTTTACCAACTGGTTCACTTTTTAAAGAATCTTTTACAACTCTTATAGGAAAGTTTTAGTATTCTTGGAAATAAAAGAAAGCAAGAAATAAGAAAGTTGATGAAAAATATTGTTCTATTGATATGGCTATAAAATCTACAAAAAAGTAACAACCCATGGATTCTTGTTAGTGGTTATTCCTCACATCATTTTATTAAAATAATAATATTTAAATATACTGAAGAATGTGATTGAGGATAAGTTACTTTTGTAAATGATATTTCATTAAATTTATAGGAATATGAACTGTGAAATTGAAACTCAAAAACTAAAATAAAAAGAATGTTGTTGCATTTATAGGATCAAACACAACATAAAATGTGTTGTCTAGCTTTACTATGATATTAAGGAAGTAATATTTGGGAAATATTATTATAACATCGTAATCATAAAAGATATAAAAACTATTAATAAGGGTGAAATAAACAGAAAAAATATTCTCTAGATTAGAGAACATCATAACTCATTTTTCTTAAGTATTGAAGATTGAAATAAGTTATATCATCAAATATTTATGAATATTTCATCAAGTTGTATTAAAAAACTTCCAAATTAAAATTTAGTATGAAACTTACCACCTCCAAAAGAGAATGAATATGATTTTTATACAATATTTTAAAAAGGGAATTTGGTTAGTATAATGCATAAGAAATTTGAAGTCCAGTCCAAAATACCACTTCAGCGTATACACATTAATCTTTATGGATATATTATTCATCAATTAACAAAATGGGTTTTTCAATTTATCACTTATATTGATGAATTAACTTATATGACCAGCGTAATGTTTAAGAAGAATAAATCAGAGGTTGTAAATATGTTCATATTTTTTATAAGGGATTTTGAAAAAGAGGTTGGTGTTTATATACTAAATCTAAGAAATGAAAATGGAATTGAATACATAGTCAATGCTTTCTAACATTATCTGAAGAATCATGGAATCAAATACCATTATAATACTCTATACACTTCCCAAAAAATAGAGTGGTATAAATTATGACTAGAAGTATAGTGGAAATGGGAAGAAGTATGCTCTCTAAATACAAACATTATATGTTTTTCTAAAGAGAAGACTTTAGTAAATCAATTCATATATAAAACAATTCTTATAGTGGTTGGAATATGAAATTATTTTCTATAGGATGTTGCATAATAAAAAACCTTTACTGAAATATTTCAAGGTTTTCAGGAGTCCTTTTCTTAATAAAGATCAATAATCCTGATCATGGAAAGTTTTATAAAAAGATGAGGAAAATATTTTTAGGTTATATTCATCCATGGATGAAGTTAAAATGTTAGGATAAACATATAAAAAAAATTGATTCCTATGATCTAAATTTTTTTATAATATAATATTCTTCAAAAATTTTATTAAAAATATTATAGAAGATAAACTGAATATTTCAATGATAATAATAAAAGTGAAGATGAATGAAATCCAAAACATTTAAAAAGTGAGTCATATGAATCTTGTGATAAGGAAAGTGTGATTGGAATAAAATATCTGAAATTTATACTTTATAGAAATAAGTTGAATATGAATACATAAATGGAAATTAGAACACTATAGATCAATCTAGAAATAAGTTGAGGTGAGAATATCAAACATCACTTATCACAAAAGTTGAACTAGAATCAGTTTCAGATATAGTTAAAAAAAGAGTTGGTATAGTCTATGAATAAAAAGTTATATCAAATTGATAAAAATGTCATTGGGTAACTTGTTCCATGACCAATAGGAAATAATATTATAGGAATAAATTTTTTGTTTAGAAAAAATATGAATTAACGTATATAAAGTTTACGAAACAAGACAAAGGTTTTTCATAGGAGGCAATTTAGATTTTGAAGAAAATTATTCCCATGTTGAGAGATTATAAACTAAATAATTCTCCTAGAAATTTCTACATAGTGTTGTTATAATGTGTTTCAAATAGATATTAATTCATCTTTGTTAACAATATAAATTTAAGAATAATTTTACATTGAGTAATATAGTGGTTAACTACATGATAATTATATAACCATGGTGTGTAAGTTAATGAAAGATATATATGGGTTAAATCAGTCTCCTCTAGAATAGTGCTCCAAACATGATATTTACCTGAAGAAATTGGTATTTCTGAAGGAAACTTTTATCATAATATATATATTAATGAAATTATCCAAGGTCCCCTTATTTTCATTGTTTATTTTGATGATATAATTTTTTCAAGTGAAAAGGATACAACTTTGGATGAATTTTCTAATAAAATGATGAAACACACTGAAATGTAAATTCTCAAAGAATTAACTTTCTTTCTCGGATTACAATTTCAATAGGGTGAAATATGGATCTTTCTATCAAAATAATTGTATTCCATGGAGTTACTAAAAAATTTTGTGATAGTGGATTCTAAAGAGGTTTCTACTCCCAGTTCTGATGCATGAAGATAAATAATGATGAAGCTAGTAAAAGTGTGACTTATAATGACCTATGTATATTGATTAGAATCTTAATCTATCTTACATCTTCAAGGACAGACAATGTTGATGTTGTTACATTATTCTCAAGATATCAAAATGATCCCAAGAAATCACATATACCAGAATCTAAAATAATTATTAGGTATGTTAAGGAAATATCTTCCTATGGGTATTTATATAAAAGTATTTGGGACATGAACATTATAAAATACACTAATGTTGACTATGACGGAGATTAAAATGATAAAAACTCATCATTAGAAGAAAGTTTTTCTCAAAAGAATGTATTTTGAGTTTTTATTGTAAGAAACAAAGTTTAATTAATTTTAGTTCAGTAGAGTCAGAATATATTGTCTCTACCTATGCTTGTAAAAAAATGATTTTTGATAAAAATTTAGATGGAATATTTGAGAGTGGATGTTAGAAAACCATAAAATATTGTTTGTGATAATCAAAGTGTAATTGATCATTCCAAAAACTGTATACAACAATTAAGATCAAATAATATTGATTTAAATTACTAGTTAATAAAATAGAGGGTTACTAGTGGATATGTTATACTTGAGTATGTTTCAACAAAGTATCAAATCTCATATATTTTCACCAAAGCTATGACAAGAGAAAGGTTTGTTTAATTGAGGCTGAAAATACTTTTTTAGCCTCCACCAATTAATTCTTAATGGTTGTAAGGAAGTACACACACCTTATTTAAGATTATTTTTTCAATTGTGGAGAGTAATTAAAAACATTTATAATGGTGTATAACACTTTATATATGAATATGGAGTTTTGGTTATCATATAAAGTTGTATAGAGAGAAAAATAAATAGGGAAGATAAAATTGGGGGGTTATCTAATCATGGGAACAAAATTAATTTTCACCAAATGATAGAATTGTATAATAAAAATATCCTATATTTTGGTGTTAGGATATTCACTTTGAGAAAGGTTCTGATTTATTAAATTTTGAGAAAATGTGAGAAAAAAAGAGTTGTTTGATAAATTACTTTTGAAATTTTTTTAGTTTCAAATTTTATTATGAATATTGCCAACAAATATAATGGGAGATATTGAAGATCCTTTATGTTTTCCTATAAAACATATTCTTTTTTTATGGCATACATTTATTGAGAATTTTTTTATTAAGAAAGTCAGAAAGAGTTTTTGAAATTTTTTATGAATGTTTTTCTTATGATGGTTAAAAAGATTTTGTAGATGTTGTTAGAAAGTTTCCTTAACTATTTTAAGAAACATTACAAAAAAGTTATATGATGATAATACATTCCTCAATGTCTCTAACAACATGAATAAAATATTGATCCAATCTAAAGTTTGTATGGGTTAGTACAAGGGGGAGAAGTAAAACTATTAGCTAGATGGACCAAGTATATAATTTCTTGATGAAAATGTTATAGAAATACATTACCTGACATAGGTTATTAAAAAAAATTTAATATATTGATGTATTTGGATAGAGATACAAGAGAAATTATATTGTAGAAGTTCCAAATTTTATTGGAAATATAAATATCATATTATCAGATGAACTAGAGATAAAGTTGAAAAATAGAGATTTGTTATAAGTCAAGGTTCAAGAAATTGTACAGAGTTTTATAAAGATCGATCTTCTATTTTTATGGGAAAAGTTCAAGTTATGAATAGTTCATAAAGGAAGAAGAATATTTCATAACGATAAATCAAATTATTCCATATGTAATGGTAGTATGTCCAATCCATAAAGGTAACCAAAGTAAAACATCTAAATAAAAAAGGCAAGGATACTGGATAAAACTTAGTAATGTTTCCAAATAAATAATTGTAAGAATATCTCATTAATAAGTTTTTACACTTATGTACATTATGTGAGGAGTACAAAGGGGGAGAAATCAAATTTTGAGAAAATAAAAAATGTATAAGCAGAACACCAGATGGATCATCAATGTTGTAACCGGATGGAGAAATTATTCTATGATAGAAGTATTTAGAAGTTGAAATAATATAAAAACACAATAAAGGATTTAGTGTAATAGATTAAGGCATTTAGAGTTTTTGGATAAATAGACTGTACAAAGTTCAAATGGAAAGAGGTTATTATAATTTTTCTGATGTTCAAGTTTTCAAATTCATGAAGGGACATTGTATCAAGTCCATAAGATGAAGATACATTGGATGAAAATCCATCAGACAGAAGAACATCAGACAAACATTCATAATTTCATTAGATGGATGATTTTGAGATGTTTTTTTAGAAGATTTTTAGTTGGGGAAGGATGACCAGACAGAGTCAGCAAGATAAAGAAATCAGTGAATAAGTGGAAAGAAGAGATGAACAGAGAAGTTCCTATGAATAAACTGGACATAAATTACACTAGATGGGGTTTTTGAGGATCTTTACATAAATTAGTAATAACCACTTATTTTTACAATCTATGATGATCTATAAACATTTAATTACATTTCAAAGATAAGAAATTTCAAATAAGTTCATTAAAACTAAGATTAAGCATGTAAGAAGAAAGATGTGGATGAAATAGTTTTTAATAAGTTTCAAGAAGACTCTATAATATTCGAGAACAAACCAATGAATTTTAGATAACAAGGGAAATGAATTTGGCTTTTTACATTTTTTGCTTCAAGCACACCTATAAAATGGGGTACAAGTACATCTTTCACCAACATAGTTCATATTTTCAGAAAATTTGATACACTGAAGTTTGAACAATTAGTGTTTATAATCAAATTGGATGAGGAAGAGTGAAATTTTTTAGATAAATTTTTTAGAGTTTTATACATGAGATATTTGAAAATGTTTCAATATAGAGTAATCTGATAGATAAGTTGATATGAGAAACTAGACATAGTATATCTGAGAGAGTTTTGGAGTATAGTATGTAGAATAGTGGTTTTATTTATATAACATAATGAAGTTTTTATAAATAGGAAATGTTTTAGTGAGGTGCACCAGATGTATAATACCAAAAAATGGTAGCGTGCACCAATAGAATTTTACCAGATATATAAATCAAATAAATCATTTTCATAAGGAATTTTTGGATATATTTTACAAAGTTTAATATATTTATGGAATCTTGATTTCAAAAAAAATTATTTATAACTGATTTGAGTCAATACAATCATTCTTATCGGGAGATATATTGATTTATAGGTTAGTTGGTGAAATTTTTGTTCACTTCTTATAAATAGTGAATTTTTATGGACCAATAGGAGTCACCATATCAAGGATATAGGTTCTCACACTAAGGTTGAACATTGTAAATTTTGTTTTCCTTATTTTAGATTATTATTATTGTATTAATTTGATAATGTTATATAAATTTGATAAGTATAATAAATATAACATGTTATAGGGGTTAATTTTATATAATTTTAATCTAAAAAAAGATCACAACTGATTCATCCCCCACCCCTTCTTTTTGGTTCTCATGATCCTAAGAAAAATAAATTTTAATTCTCTCAAAGAACATACTATATATAAAAGTGTACATAGATCTAAAATCAAATAAATAATTAGTAAACTATAAGTTTATTATTGAATAACCTGGTATCAAATCATTTTTAGAATCAACCTTAGATACACTAATCATAAAAGACTGACCTTTCTCCTTTTTACAATTCTAAGGTAAATTCCCATGACTCTTTGGGAGTTCATTCAAATAGCATCCCATATCCTTAAAATTTAATAATTATACATTTTTGACTTCTTTATTACCCTTTAAGTGATGATCTTGATGGAATCTATATCCAAAATTTATCCAAACTCATGTTCCCTTCAAGAATGTTTAACGTTGATTCATTATAAAATTATTACATGTTATAAAATCCACCCTTCCCTTCTTCCCATTTCCATATTTAATTTTAGATAATGATCATTCGCCTACTTATTTTCATTGTGTGGTTGGAAATAAAATACATAGAGAATTATTTCTATTTCATGATGATACATGATACTATATCCATAAATATTGGAAAGGTTTTGGAGACTAATTCCCTTCTAAGGATAGGATTTATCCCATAAAATAAGTGGTCGATCTTACTTCTTATATTACATGCATAATATACAGCATAATTTTTTAACCTCATGAAGTCATAATCATATTCAAAAAAAAATTTACCTTACTTTTTTTATATATTTATGAATTACCTTTAAATGTCAACTTGTTACTCATACGGAAAGTATTTTTTTTAATAGTATATCCTAAAATTTATTTTGTTCCATACACTATTTCTACTCTAACTCATTAGATTTATAGATTAATTACCACCATAGATCATCATCACCCTTTAGATGATAAACTATCATTATAAACTTCTCCTGTTAACTACTTGACAAAGGGACAAATATATTCTATAAGGACATGATCCATTGATTATATACTGATGGATTAGTAGTATTATTGAATGATGAAGGTTATTGTCATATGAATCAACCTAACATTATTGTACCGTGTTGGGTATTAGTATCTTTCTCTATATGGGTGATATTATTGGTCATGACCAGAGTGAACTAACCAAATACCATTATAATCTAATAATCTCCAGCACTAGCCTCATTGACTTCATTGGCATGATCATGAGGTAAGTCTCTACATTGGTTACGAGTGTTGGTATGGTTTTTATTTCTCCCTCTAGGTGTAATTTATAAATAATGTAATATTATAGATTAACTTATAAAATAATTTATATTGAATCATAAATTATTATTCCTATGTAAAAAAAATATTCTAGAAGGGTTTCTTGAATATATTAAGGGATTATCATTATTTTATCACAATTTTCTACTATTTTATTCTCCATCTAGTTTTGAAGGACCCTACTAAACTTCCTCCAATGCCAAATATAACACCCAAACTCTAGTAACCCAGATCCAACAGTTAACTTACTACATTGGTACAAAAATAAAAGATATTACAAAGTAAATTATTGAATAATTTATTATTTTTGAGAGACTATATATAAAAATTGTTCTCTCATTACATTTGATCACATTAAATGAAACATAAAATTCTAATGAAAAATTGATTATTCCTTATATTATATCTTGAAAATAAATAAAATTTCACTTCATGGTTCTTTGAGGGATGGAATTTGTAATAATGGGTGAGCTCAGATTCTCGGTAAGGGAAAGAATACATAGAATGCTATCATGGAAAAGAGAAAACATAAATAATATGGAAAAGATAAACAATAATTATATGTTTCATGTAATTAATATCATGATAGGGGAATATATCTAAGGATGTCCTACGAAAAAAATATGGATAATAATAACTATTTTTATAATAATATAATTTATAATGATAGATAATACAATCTTACCATCAAGGGATCATGCCAAGACATCATACATAAATAGGTAATCCCCTCACCAAATACCCAAAATAGTCTTTCACAAGAGACCTACCAATACATAAATGGTCTATATAGTATCTAGCCTCACCCATCACTTACAAAATCCAGTGCCATCACCATATCAAAAAAGTGAATAATAATAAAATATATAATCAATGTAAACATTCATATTGAAAAATTAGCATAAACAATATCAATATTTTCTACCATTAATAAATATAACAAAATTATCATAAGTCATACAGAGAAATAAGGTGGTTGATATCATTGGAGTCTATCCCCAGTGAAGTAATTCGATCTTTAAATAATATTAAAATAGATGAAAATACCTTTATAATGACATTAGAAAGCCTATTTCTAAACATAAAAGAATATATTTTATTTTGAAACTCTTTTTTTTAATATAAATGAATAATGGGAATAAAAGTTTCATTGGGAACCAAGTTAATCTTTTAGAGTAATATTGATAATGAATAACAACTATGCGGCAGAGAATAGTTCATGTGTTAAATGTTAAAAAACATCATTTTCCCACTTTCATAAAAAGAAAAAACATGTATGAAACATGTTAAAAATATTCCATTTAAATATTTGAATATAAAGTAAAATTTAATTAAAATTTAAGTTAAGAAATAATTGATGTATATAAAAAAACATACATTAATTAAAATAATGAATATGGATATGGAAGATAAATGTCCTTGACTAAACAATAGGATTATGGTTAGATTTTATTATAAATCATATTCTGGTGTTTTGAGTAAAAAAATAGATTAAATGGAAATAATTATAAAAGAAAAAAAAATAAATATAGGATAATAAAATATATGGGATTTCTAGAGAAATATAATATAATTCCCCCAACATAAACATAGACATAAACAATCTCGAATAAGAATGAGATTGTGAAATAACCCCTTAACTCAGACTCTCTCTTGGCCAGAAACACACTAATGTCAAGTATAAAAAGCATGGACTAATTATAAATATATATGAGAAATATATTTATATTTATATTATGATATATTATGAATTAATAATTTTTTATTATCAATTTATTAATATATTTTTTTAAAATTAATATTTAACTTTTATCCTTCCATTTTCCATGTTTTAGTTTGATGGTCCTGGGCCTTATACCTTGGTCATGGTATCATCATTTCCAAAATATAAATCAATTTATTATTATAATTTTTAAACATTAAATGTAATTTTTTAACCATCTGTTAAAAACAGTCATTAAAAAATGAAATATATCACTTCATGGATGTTATAGTCTATAGGTATCCATGAGTTGTGTTTCCATTTTTCTAATGGGTGAAAAATAAATAGATTATATAATGGATTAATTTTAAAGAATGAAAGTAATAATATGAATATTATATTTATTTATTAACTCCATCCCTATGACCATCCATGTAGGGTGGAAATGAAAAACAAATCACATCACATCGTGAAGGTGGTAGTTCTTATGTGTACCTGAACAACATTAATATTTTTCAATGGATGGAAGTGTAATAATTTCAATAATATATTATCTTCAAATAATAATAAATAATTTCATAAAAATATTAAATATTTTCTAATTTAATCTTTATAAACATTCTTTTGAAGTTGTGATGAAGAATGAAATACAACGCTTTGTACAGGTAGTAAACCACATGTATGCACGAGAAATGTTTTCATTTAACATAGGATGGAAATGGAGATGAAAAAGGTTTAAACTATAAATATAATGAAATTTAAATATATTATTGATATAGATATTATTATATCATCCTTTTTATGAATGGTTTGAAGGAGGTACAAAAAGTTATAAATCAGATTGAACTCGATTAAGATTTATACCCCTTCTTTGGAAACCCTCCTTTGTCTTACACATTCTGGCTTCATAGGTTAGAATTTTTTGGATTTTAAGTTCTCTAAGACATGTATAAAGAATTTAGTAAGGTATTTGGGTAGGTAATTTCGGAAATAGAGTGCTCAATTATTTTTAATAAGGGATGACATGAGGTTCTATTTTATAAATTAAGAGAGTGGTACACTTGTAATTATTCTTAAAATTTAAATATTATAGGTGTATTACATAAGATCATGTGGCTCAAAAACAATTAAAATTCCAATATAATGTGATAATATTAAAAATAATTTTATCCAATAGTAATTATGATGTTATTTATTAAACTTATCCAAAGGTTTTAACCCTAATTAACGAATTTAACACCTTTACCAAGGTGATAATATTTTTATCAATGTTACTATTTATAATGAAAAAAATGAAATTGAACTCATTACTAAATATGAAACTATTGATTCTCAAAAAAATATAATTTTTCAAAAATAATTTTTTTTGTAATTTGAATAAATTAATTTTAATATAAGTTTGAAAAATGGAATAAAAATGTTTTAAGAAAAAATGTGTTTTAAAGCATAAAAATAATATTATACCTAATTAAATATAAACAAATTCCTATGTAATGAATTGTATTATGGTTAATAAAAGGGATATTATGTTACTTTAAAATCAAATTTAAAAAACAATGGTACTTTTAAACTACTTTATTTAAAGAAAATAATATAAAATTTTGTAAAAAACCGTATTTTTAGTATTCAACCAAAAAAATTGTTTCTAAAAAATTATAAAAGTTAAACCTAAGTTAAATTAAAAATTTTGAATCAAAAAAATATATCAATTTTATCAAATAAAATTTATAATATTTTGAAATTTTTATTTTAAATATAACCATGATCTATTTATATCTTAATGGAAAAACAATAGGGAGCACATTTGGAAATAAACTATTGATATAGTGCTTACCTATTATAAGATTATATAGGGTATTAAGTTATCACATAAGACTATAAATATATGTCTTATTATTTCATAATTCTACCAATAATATATATGGGAAAACACTAAATAGTTTGTTGTTGACACTTTAAGTAACGGAAGCTATTTCCTTCTCCAAAACCAGTATCAAGGAATCCAATGCTTATACTAAACCACCAAGTGTATATATAAATTCTATGTATAAAGGGGATTTATATCCATAATCAATGAAAATACAATGTGGGATACATACTAATTTTCTGTATAAGAAAAATATTTTGGTTCAGAAAAGTATAATGCCAACAAAAAATTATATAGGTGAAAAATATATAAGTTTCTATAGACACTTTGAACAATTGAACCCCTTAGATGGTAAAATAAATCACAAACAAGAATGAAAATTTAATTTGAATCCTATATTCCAAATATGATGCATGTACAACATCCTTTTCCACTATAGTCAAATAGAAAAAATACTTGATAACAATCTCAAATACACACATCATACTTGAAAAAATATCTTAACTATAATATCAAAAACCAAGAACCAAAATCTTATAACCCTATTAAATTAGACATCCAATTAAAATAGTGTCTATGAATCTCCAGTCCGATGTCTGTCCCAATTTTAGATACCTTGAGTTGGTTCACTCTATAGTAACTAGACTGGAGAGTCACGTGACCACAGGTGTGCCACCTCATACACCAAAGACTACCTAATGGTAGTGAGGGTATAGAGGGTTAATATGGGGAATATAACCTCATATTAGAGTAAAAAATTAGTGTAAATAACCAAACAACATCCACTACATATCAACTGAAATTTTTTCATGTGACCATCCGTCCTAATTGATTACTCATCAGGCCAATCACATATAAAAATAAAAAAGAATAAAAAAATAAGAGGATATACTACCATCCATGGTCCTCATCATCATAATCTATATAATATATCCATATTAACCATGAAATACTATGCCAATTCCCTTTCTATAACTGTGAACATGAGTTATTCTCTTCTAAGAAACTTCTAGTCCAACTAGAGCAAGGTATGAGTAAAACTCAGTAGGCCACCAATAATGGTGTCCCTAACAAAACCAATATATATTTTCTATAAATAATGTCACATGATTAGAATAATAAATAAATCAAGGAAGAATAATAAAAGGTAAGACCCCATGTAATAGTAAACATGACTAGTGCCTTGAACCAGATTTGCACATGACTTCACGCACAAAACTCTAAACACTGGAGGTTACTGAGTAGTATCAGGGATCATGGGTGGTACCATGGAGGGGATATAAACCCCATATAAAAGTGTGTAGTAATAGATAAATAAATAAGTACTATACATTAATGATAAACATCGGAGAAAGAAAAATAAATAAAATACCCAAACCAGTAAAAATATGTAATGTTGAATACATACAGCCATAAAATGATGATCACCCACTAGGATGATCACACATACAAATACAGAAAGAATAAAATAAAAGTACAGGATGTTAAACTATATCCTCAAGACTTGCCTCCATCACAATCTCCAATACCTCACTAGTTTCTCATCTCATTCATCAAAAATATACCAGGCCTCTTCCCCACTCGTTCATGCAATAAGTGAGAGATATGATTGGGTTCTTAAGTTCCATGGCTTCCCAAGAATGATGTTAGTACGTAACTCAGTAGGGCACCAAAAACATGGTCTCATACATAACCAGTTTATGCAGTTTATGTGCATGTGGAATTATCATCTAAAATAAATAAATTAATAATAGAAAATAAGCACAATACAACCTATTTTGACCAATGTCGTGGTGTCTGTAGGCACATCATGATGACGATGCCAACCATAACCGCTCATGGTGGGTCATGTACTACTCTAGTATATGTAACTGATATTGATCCTCGGGTTTGTGACCCTAATCGACTATATATTATTCGTCTTGTGTCTAGGAATATCTATGAACATCATGATAATCATTCATACACTATGTTAATACACTGAATCCAAGGAATTACCCTGGGCATCCCCAAATCTTAGGCCCAAGCAGATAAACATCTCATTAACAAAGGTTCAATAGACAGATCTTATGTATCATAGGAATCTCTCCAAACTCCAATATAATAAATGGATCAAAGTCAATTCTTAATCATCTAGGGTAGTAATTGTCCCAATTTCAATCTCTATGAAACCATGCCAACTGGATATATCCCAAGCATCATGGGAATCTACATCAGGTAAGTAAAAATTCATTAGGCTTGACTGGTCAGATCTTGGGATGACCAAGGAATCTCACCATCATGATAGTGATTGCAATTCCCAAAGATAAACAATCTAATCATAAATATTCTAGACAACCAAGGGACCCATGGCATCCAAGGAATCATATATAGACCCAATTTTAAATATTGACTTCATGGGAATTCTTAATTTGGTTCAATAGTATTATCCATGGATACACACCAAGAATCTATAATGAGGGCATAACATCCAATTCATATCACAATAGTATCACATGAGGCTCAAAAGATAAATCCCAAGAAGTGCATCTGGGTATTTTTAAATTCACAATCATATCTCATCAGGCTCATATACCAACTTCTAGGAAGTATTCCTCGGAATCTATAGTTATATCAACAATAAAAAATTGAAAAGATATGAATAAAGTAAGCATTAGAAGAATACCTAAACTCATCACCCCTATCTACAAATCATTGGGCTCAAATCATCAGTATGGTTTCTATGGAGGAACCTCATACCATATATACCAATTCTCAAACTCACCCTCTCTCTAGATACACATGTCATAGTTAATCCGTCTAGGTTCCCCATCGAGTCCTCAATAGCCCACTAGGAAATTCATTCTGGGAAGATGTCCATAACACCATACCCTTTTCCAAATATACTAGGTTGTCCCAAACAGCCAAATCTTCTTCCTATCCTTACATGGATTAAACACACAAGTAATAAATTCTAAGTGTTGTGGGAACACTCTCCTCATAGACATATCAATGATCTTGATGGATTTACGGTATCTATCCAGGACACCCCTTTTATCCATGCATCATGGATCATCGCTTCTCTCTACCTAGAGGTCACTATGTCACCTATCACTGGGTAAACTAAACCCTCCCAATTTCAATTTAATTAAATCACACCCCTTATGGGGTTATTTTATCCTGAGTAATGTTATTCAATTTAGATCCTCAGCCATCAATGGTCAGGATATCAAGTCTATACATGTGGGTCCTTTGAGGCACATAGCACCTTATTCTATCCATTCATAAGCTTTAATTTTTATTAAATAACATAAAAAATATAAAACTATCCACCACATAATGTGTTTGGGAAACACATCCCACGTGAATATAATAAAATGCCTCACACTTAATGGTATATGCAAAATGACCACCTCCCTCAGACCAAATAAAACCCCATTTTAATAAAGCTTGATAACTCAGATTTAGGCTCTCTAGTCTCATCTTGACATTTTACTAAACACATAAGGCCCTTTCTCAAAATCAAAATGACCATTTTGATTAATAATAATTAATTTATAATTAATTATTCAACTAAAAACAATTTTAAAAAAACTTACATTTTAAATAAAATTGGCATAAATGTCTAAAAGCATAGTGGTCGAACTCATCATATCAAAACCATGACTCAATTCCCATAAATAGACCAAAAAAAATACCAACCACATTAAAAGAAAAATATATAGTCAGCTGATCCAATAAAAACACTAATTAATTTTACTTTTAGGGAGAAAATTATAAAATGGTCAATGCAACATACCTCCACCAAATCATCGAGCAACAATGTGACAACGTCACCCTAGGGAATTACCTATGTAAGATAAGAAAAAACACTAATGATTGATTGTGATCCATTTATCAAATTTATTTATTTTATTTGAAAAATAAAAAAAACAATGAGGTGGATTACCTCTATCATAACAGCATGTGACGGTGGAAAGACGTTGTCATGGGATCCCTTATGACTCCCTGAGATTTTATGAGATAGATTCTTTTTAATTTCATTGATGTATTGTGTTGCATGATACACCAATATTAGATTTATATATATGAAACACAATATTATCTTGCAGTATATGCAACACTATTCTTGGTTTGCGTTACATGCAAGATAGACCTTCCTCAATGGCTTGCGTTGTACGCAATACCGAGTCTTGCTAAACAACGATATATTTTTAAGATATTATTATTTAATGGGATATAAACTAGACGTTATGAATATTATTGACCATATTTTTATTTTTATATAAAATTAAAATTAATCTAATGTATTATCTAGACATGATATAAGAAAAAATTCAATTATTTCAGGTAAAAGAAGTATTTTTCAAAAAATGTAGTTTTGTCTCCTTTTGATGGAACACCCACTTTAAATATATTTTTTAAACACTTTTATACATATATATAATAATATAAAATTATTATTTGAAATAGAAACATAAAAATTTACTTTTTTAGAATTTATTTTTTTCTGATAAAATTCATATTTTAATGAATAGTGAAAAATACTGCATTTTAATTCAAAACTTCCTTTTTATCTAATATATTTATATAGTTATATTATATTTTTAATTATTTTTAAAGTTTAATTGTTTTTTTTATAATTTAATTCTATTTTTATCATTGTATGTAATTTCACATTTAAATTGGATATAAACACATGAGAATCTTTTGATAAGTTTTTACTTCTTAAAAACCGGCTTTTTGGTTTTTGACAGCCGGAATTAATTTTAATTTAATTTATTCTAATATGTCTTTTGAATTATGAAAAATGGATTCCATATTTGTAATAAGTGGGTCCAAATTATGTAAATAAGTAACTTTTTTATGGATATTATGAATAGTAACTACGGTAATTTTTATTTAACACGGTTAAAGGTAAATCAACTAAATTAGTGTAACAAATAATATGATAAGAAGAATAAAATGATCCTAAAACCTACCAAAATAATTTTGGAAAAATAAAATTTCACCCTTTTCATATTAGGTTTTAATCATAGTCATTTAAGGGCCACTTCTCAAGAAAAATGACATAGATATTAATAAAACCAATGAAAGTGACAAAATGTCAAACTCGCATTTCTTGTAAGTATAATAATTTTAATATAGGGATAACCAGGTGATATCTTCTAATATGAATACTAAATGGAAATATAAAATAATTTCCTACATCATGGTAATTGATTTTTAGTTTTTATAAATTAATAATTACTTTAATGACTTATACTCTGATGATGTAAAAATTAATTAATTGATTGAAATAAATAAAATAATTTTTTTAAATACAAATAACTATAAAAAGGCCTAAACACATTCCCAATCATATTGGTCATGTATATATCAACGTTAACCATCTGAGTTCTTATAAAGTTACCATTTGGAGCTTTATAGAAGAGATTATGACTTTTATTTTATTTTATTTATAGTGAAGTTAAAGTTATCGCATTCATACTTTAAAAAGTATAACATTTTAAATGTTGGATTTTACATAAGATAAATTCTAATACATATATTAATATTAAATATAGAAACTTTATGTTCATTTAGTATTTTATTTCAAGTTTTTATTCTTCAAATAATCATATTAAATAATTTCACAATATTGATGTAGTCATTATTTTAATAGTATAGATATCAAATAAAAGTTATTAAAGATATTAAAATAAATATAATTTGGAGTAATTAATTTGTTAAATGAATTTTATAGATTACCTTGACCCATTAGAGATATAATAAAATATTTTGATCGAGTATAACACCTTATCTATATATTTCTAAAAATCCATTAAATGAATAGTGTCAAAATTGACACAGTTGGTATTCTGTTAAAATAATGTTTTATAAAATTATTTAAAAAGCATAAAACAATTTTAAAAATATAGAATAATTATTATATGGTATAAAATGTTATAAATTATTCATTTATGGTATAATTGAAATCAAATAAGTAAATATTTCACCTATTAATATTGAAATATTTGTTATCTTAATTAAATTAAATAGAATAACTAATTATCTATTGATATGATAATGTTTAAATTGACATCAAAACTAATATAAATTTTTCTATTTGATGATATTTAAATCTTATCGTATATTATCTACTAATATATTTCATTTAGGAGGTATTTTGATTTAGTTTCAAATTATTATAAATTAATATTTTTGAGGTTTCCAAAAGTATCCCTCACCTCGATTATAAAAGGGCACTCCATCCCTCAACTCTTCACTCCATTTTGAGCATTCAAGCATGACCATATCTTGATCATTTAACTTATAAACATAACTAGTTACATTATAGGGGTTATTTTCTTCTAAAAAGACCAACTCAGGTTCCATTAAGTGGATATCTAAAGAGAGCACGTCAAAGAAGAGGTAATCTCTCCTACTGATTCTTTCATATTTCTTTCTAATTAAACTTCTACATCATGAGTTGTTTCATTATAAAATAATTAATTCAGTAGCACTTATATACTAAGATATTATTATAATTATTAAACAACCATATTCTACTTTCTATCCATCCGAATAAATATGAAATCAACATGCGTGTGTACGTACGGATTACTGTCTCCACGTTGTGGTGTAATTTGTTATTCAACAATAATTAATTAGGGTGGGTATATTTATGAGTATAATGGATGTAAATAATAAATATAAAATGATATTATTTTTTTCAAATTCATATAACATCTAATTTCATACTATTTAACCATCATGGGAATGATATTGTCACTCGGGCGTACGTACGACTTACCATCTCCATGACATGATGAGATTCATTCTCAATGCTAACCATTCAAGAATGGTTATAAGTTATATATAATAAATAAGGATAAAATATATGACATAATAATTATACTTTATTGATTTAAATTTATATATGTCATTTACTCTCTTCCATCCAATTCAATAAGGAACCAGAAAGAGCGTTCATGCGTACGTAAGCCTACCAACTCCATCAACAGTATATTTCATTTTATTTATCTATATATTGTATATATATATATAATAAATATATATGATATATAAATAATTTGTTAAAATATTAAAATAATTAAATCATGATCTATGTAATAATATCTAAAATAACAATTCAAAACACATATGATAAATAAAATTATTATTACCCAAAACATTACTTTAACATGGAATTTATAAATAAATGGGTAATATATTGTCATAAGTGAATCATATATGATATCATAAATACTATGATTGTTTTTTTAAAAGTTAATAATATGTTTAAACCCACTATACAGGTGTTTCAGACACATACAAAAGAAATAGCACCTAAGTTATGGGATAATTTTTCAATCTCATTTTTAACCGAGATTGTTTATATGTAAGTATTTACTGGGGATATATTTATCATCCTTGTCCGTGTTTTCTAAAAATGTTTTTATAAAATGTTCACTATTATTTTTTGTATGTTTAAAGTTATTTTTACCCATTTTTGACTTTTACTACATGGTATGGAAGGAATATTTCTTTTTTTACCACATGAGGTGCATTTTAAATTTTCCATCAAAAGTTTGACAAGAGTGTTTTTTTAACTTGTACAGCATAAAGGGAATTTTATGCTATCATAATACGTTATTTCCTTGAAGCTTACCCTAGAATATTACAAGTTTATTTCCATATAAAATGATTTATTCTAAAATTTTGTGGCATTTTGAGGAAGGAAAAATGTTTTTTAAGAATAAAATATATTTTCCTTGTGAATTAATTTCAAGTGTTTTCTCAAATTTATTATTCATCTAAGATGACACTCTTTAAATAGGGTTATATTTCTATTCCTGTTGTTACTATAATTTTATTGTGTTTATTATGTAATTTTATTTAGGAAATCCATTTTTTTATATCAATTATTATGGAATGACATTTATGAAACCCATTTTATTTCATGGGTTATGCTATGGTCAATGTTTTTATGTTTTTGTGGCACATGTAAGAATGGTATCATTATGAGATGGTCGGGACCTATATATCCCTCCAATGCATTGGGTAAAGATTTATATATCATGAGATAAACATGTTTGGAACGGAAAGTAAATCTAGTTCAGTAATACAGGGTTGGAATGACAAGTAAATCTGGTTCAGTAATACATGGATGGAACATGAAGTAAACCTGGTTCAATAAATTACTTTTTCCAATATAAATGTCTAGGCAGAAATACATTTCCTACTGTAGAAATCATATTATTTGCTTATTTCTTTTCCATTATTCCAAGTTTTATTTTAATGCTATGTTATAATTGTAATGTTCATTTATGATTTATGCTTTATGAACTACCAAGATTTATTTCATGACTCAAGATTTTGATATTCAAACTTTATGCTTGTGTTTTTTTACATTTTAATGATTATGGTTTGTTTTATATTCTCAATTTTTACCCTTACTGAGCATTTAGGCTCACCCTTTTTATATTTTCTTTTACCTATGATATAAATAAAGTTTTTAGGTAGGAAAACTAAATGGGAATATCTTTATGGGACATATTGAATATCTTTTTCAAATCTAGAAGAATTAATGACTAAAAATTAATTTTTATATCAAAAACACTTTTGAGGGAAAAGTGGGAAACCCGAAATAAAATATACAAGAAAACCAGATCAAAACTACAAGAAGCTTCTCCTCCCCATAAACTACATAGTTATGTCAATTCTTTACCTTTTATGATCGCTCAGCAAGTCGTCCCAAGCAAGGTTGCACAGGCCTGATGCCAATGGAAAATACATACACTCTCGTTCATCCAATCTGAATGGTCATGATTTGATGAATGATTCCAACTCTGATCCTCATCTAGTTCTAATCCTTGTATATTTTTGGTTACCTATACCATCAAAAATCAGAAAAAAAACCAAACATCAAATACTACAACAAATTGCGTCAATTTAAGATTTCAAAACTGCCATTGAGAAAATCCCAAATTCCAAAACCAAAGTTACCCAAAAGATTTCAAACTGGAAATCATCATCGATCTCCCTAAATTGGCTGCTCGAACTCATATCCCAAAGGAACAAGAAGACCTCCACACTGCTCCACCTCCAAGCGAATGGATGAATAGAGAAATCAGAGAAGAGAACCAAGAAGTGGTAGGATGAACGTTATGAAATGGCATGATGGACATCAACTATAGGAACAACCTAAATAACCACACTGATAATAACACTAGGACCCAGTAGACTTTAACTTCATTGGTTGATTAGTAGAATAAATATTCAGTTAAAGGAAAGGTTTGAAACAAAGAAAAACTTGAACACAAACAGCCTAAACTATACGAAGATCCTGAACACCAAAGTCCACGAAGACCTAAAACTTCGAAACAGAAATAAATGACATTGTAAATTAAATTCAAGGGTGTATATCTAAACCTCTAACCACACTGAAGACCATGGCTGATCTAGATTCAAATCGAAGACCAAAAACAATTACTGAAACAGATCCAAATCAAAAACCATCATTATCCACCATGAAAAACATCAATAGTAGGTGAAAAAAAACCCAGATCTGGAATTTTGTGTTGCCACTACTACCACCAACTCCATGGACAGTAGTGAAGAAGAAATGAGAATCCCGGTTGAAGAATAAAACTTTGTTTGAAGAAACCCTATGAAACCATTGAAACATTATCAAAGAAAACCTACACCACTAGCTAAAACCGAGCCTACTAGAGCCAAAAAAATGTTTATTTTCACCCTAAGCTACATCCAAGATTCATCCAAAGTTGATTTTTCTGAAGATGATTCTGCCACTCAAGAGATCTGTGGCTGATGCCGCATCCGATTCCAACCCACTAACTGCGCCAATCTGCACTGCAATGCGGACTGGACGAAGCATGTCGTCGCCTGATGCCCCTGATTTCTTCCAGAAAAGAACCCTCTTCCAAACACCCCTTTTTGATACCCACCTGCCAAACCAACCCTACTCTACGTCGGATCCTTCAACCCCAAAACCCTAGAGCGCTCTAGAAGGATGTGCTCCGAGTTTCCAAAGACACTAAAGTAATACAATCTTTGGGTGTCTATTTGTGTAATGTAAAGTATTCCACAAAATAAATGTAATATCTATGTATTTCAATCTTGGGTATCTATAGTTGGTATTAGAGAGAAGGTTTAGTCAACCTTTTGAAACTAGGATGAGAAAAATTTAGTGAAATCCCTAGAGATATTTCTAAGATATGTCTAGGGATGTCCCAAAGATTAAGTATAACTATAGGTTGTACTCCTAGAATTATAGTAACAATCATGAATAACCTAGTAATAAACCAAAGATTTTAGAGATTAAAATCACTCATGCTTGATTATGTTGTTTTCCTAGTATGATATTTTCCTCTCACACTATTCTTTTTGGGTATTAGAAAATGGGTGGAAATATGTGGATTCATGTTAATAAAGAATATAATGGACAATGGAATGATATTCTTCATGAGAAACCAAATGAAATAGGGAGTTAGAAGGAGAAACATCGTTATTATTCCTAATCATCAATCTAATAGTATTATCACTAATCTCAACATTGATGAGTTTCATAACCTAGCTAATAAGAGAAATACGGAGTCTTATGGTGATCATAGAGAAATGAAGGTTCAATTTTCCTTATGTAAATCATGTGGGAAGAGGCATCAAAGAGAATGTTTCAGAGGAGTTGGAAGATGCTTTGGGTGTGGAAAAGAAGGACACAAATCCATTAATTTCAAAGGAATGGGTTCAGTTAACACAATTGACAAGGATAATGGTATTGCTAAGACATCAACAATAGTTAAATGTTTTAAATGTGGAATGTACTGGCATTAAAAAAATTAATTCTCTAAGGGTAAATCAGATGAAGAGAATCAGCATGGTTATATGGGTACTATTTATGTTGAAGATGATGAACAAACTACAAATAATATAAGAGATAATAGAGGTGTTATGGAATAAAATGATGCATCTCAGAAAATGGTTTAAGAAGGTAGTGGAATGATTACACGAATATTAATAATAATTTTGTATAAGTAATTTTATGGTGCTATGGAATAAAGAAACATCTAAGGATTGTTACACTATTGTTTTTCCTTAAGTATTTGAAAGTATATATTAAATGGTACGGGTAACCATGAAATTTGATTGAAATATTTTTGGAAATCACATGATATGTGCATAATTTAGGGATAAGGAGATAATGAGATGTTTGATAGTATTAATGACCTCATGAATGATTTAAAGAAAAAAGTGAAATCATGGTTTGAGTATAATGTATTATCTCACTATAGGTGGACTTATGCATATTTGATAACTTTTTCTAACCTTTTTGTTGAGACAAATATAATGACCTATCATTTTATCGCATGATCATCTAACATTTCAAGAATGAAAAATTGAACTCAATTTCTTTAAATAATATATGAAGTATAAATTTTTCATGGAAAAACTAATGGTGATACTATACAAAAATGAATTAAGTATTTATTCTCATGAAAAAATCATCAACTTTAGGAAAAGGATCTTGAAACCAAAAATGTTATCCTAGTACCCTCTTATCCGATGAATCAGATGGTCCCTTAAATCATCACAGATTTATGGATTTCTAGTAGTTAAAATTCTAAAAACCTTATTATCTATCATTATCCAACAGAACTTGAGGGTTATATTTCCCTTTCATATCTATATTTTCACTTCCCACTTCTCTTCTCCTATGTGGAAACCCATTGATGAGTTACTTTGGGTAACTGTTATGTTTCCTAACTTTCCATTTTAAAATAAAGTTTTTGTATTCCTTTTTACATTGTAGGTTTATAAAAAAGAAACATTCAATTAGTAAACCATTTATAATCTCGATGAATTTTGAGGGTGAAATTCATTCTAAGGGGGGTAGAATGTAAGAACCTGAGATTTTATGAGATAGATTCTTTTTAATTTATTTGATGTCTAGTGGTGTATGATACGAAAATATTATCTTGCGCTATATGAAACACCATATTATCTTGCAATATATGAAACATAGTTCTTGACTTGTGTTACACAGAAGAGTGACATTCCTTGATAGCTACCATTGTATGCAAAACTGTGTTTGACTAAACAACAATATATTATTAAAATATTATTATTTAATGGGATATAAGTAGCTGTTTTGAATAGTATTAACTACATTTTTAATTTTATATAATATTAACATTAATATTAGGTATTCTCTATACATTATATAAAAACAAATTCAATTTTTTAGATAAAAGAACTATTTTTTAAAAAAATGCAGTTATGCCGCCTTTTGATGGCGCACCATTTTAAATCTAGTTTTTCAACACTTTTATATATTATATTTAACAAAATAAAATTATTATTTATAATTGGAACATCAATATTTACTTTTTTTCAATTTTTGTTATTTTTCTGATAAAATTCATATTGTAATGAATAGTGAAAAAAAACTGCAATTTAATTCAAAACTGCCTTTTCATCTAATTTATTTGTATAGTTTGATTATCTTTTTAATTGTTTTAAATTTTAATTGGATTATGTTTTTATAATTTAACCCAATGTGGGTCATTTAATTTAATTTCACATTTAAATTAGACAAAAACACATGATAATCTTTTAATCGGTTTTTACTTCACAAAAACCCACCTTTTGGTTTTTAACAACAGGATTTAATTTTAAATTAATTTCTTCCAATTATGTGTTTGGAATTATGTAAAATGGATTCCATATTGGGAATAATTGGGTCCAAATTTTTTTAATAGGTTACTTTTATTTTATTTTTTTGATATTATGAATAGTAACTGTGGTGATTTGTATTTAACACGATTAAAGGTAAATCAGGAAAATTAGTGTGAAAAATAATATGATAAGGAGAATAAAATGATCCTAAAACCAAACATAATCCTTTTTAATGAATAAAATTATAAAATTTTTATATTATATTTGAAGCTTAGTCAATTACGGGCCACCTTGCAGTGAAAATGATATAGATATTAATAAAACCAATGAAAGTAAAAAAATATCAAACTCATGTTCCTTTTAAGTATAGTAATTTTAATATAGGGATAACCAAGTGATATCTTAGTACATAAATATTCCATGGAAATATAAAATAATTACCTAAATCATGGTAATTTATTTTTACTTTTTCTGAAATTAATAATTACCTTAATGTCTTATACTTTGATGATGTAAAAATTAATTAATTCATGATAAATTCATAATACAATTTTTATTAAAATAATAACGACTATAAAAAAGCCTAAAATATGAAAAAATCTTATTGGTTGAGTATATATCTACCATAATCATCCAAGTTCCTAGAAAGTTACCATTTTGAGCTTTATAGAATAGATTATGACTCGTATTTTATTTTATTTAAATTGATGTTAAAGTTGTCACATTCATACTTTAATGAGTATAAAATTTTTAATATAGTCTTTTATAGAAGATAAATTCAACTACATATATTATTATAAAATATAGTAAATTTATTTTCTTTATAGTATTTTATTTAAAAAAAATTTTCTAAAAATAAGTATATTAAATAAGTACACAATATTGATGTAGTGTTTATTTTAATAATAGAGATATCAAATAAATGTTATTAAACATATTAAAATAAATATAATTTTGGATAATTAATTTTTACAATGAATTTAATAGATTACCTTGACCCATTTTATATTTAATAAAATATTTTTTTCTAGGATAACACCTTATCTTGATATTTCTAAAAATCTATTAAATGAATATTGTCAAAATTGATACAATTGATATTTTGTAAAAATAATGTTTTATAAAATTATTTAAAAATAATAAAACAATTTTAATAATATATAATAATTATAATATGGTAAATATTATTCTAAATTATTCATTTATTGACTAATTGAAATAAAATAAGTAAATATTTCACCCTTTTAATATTGAAACATTTTCTCTCTTAATTATAATTAAATAGAATAACTAATTTTTAATTAAAATGATAATGTATAAATTATCATCAAAACTTGTATAATTTTTTTTATATCAGATTTTAATATTATAATATCTTATCTTTGAATATATCACATTTTGGATGTATTTATATTGATTTTAAAATTATTATAAATTAATATTTTTGTGGTTTGCAAAACTGCCCCTCACCCCAATTATAAAAGGGCACTTCCTCCCTCAACTCTTCACATCATTTTTATCCATAAATCTCGACCATACCCTATTGATTTCCCCTATAAACATTAATAGTTAATTTATATAGGTTCTTTTATTCTCAAAGGACCAACTCTAGTTCCATTAAGAGGAGATCTGGAGAGAGCACGTTAAAGAAGAGGTAATCTCCCTTGCCGATTCTTTCATATTTATTTCTACTTCTACTTCTACTTCATGAGTTGTTTTATTATGGAATTATAAATACACTAAAACTTATATAATGATATGTTATTATAAATATTAAATAACCATATTCAAATTTTTATCCATCCTAAGAAAGACGAAATGATCATCCGTACATACGAACGACTTACCATCTCCGCGTCGTCGTGTAATTTGTTATTAAAAAATAATTAATTTGGATGGGTATATTGATGGTTATAATGGATTTAAATAATGAATATAACATGATATTAGTTATTTAAAGTCAATATTCAATCCATTTACATGCTATTTAACCATCAAGGGAATGATATTGTCGCTCGTGTGTACGTACGGCTTACAGTCTCCACGAAGCGATGAGATTCATTCTCCACATTAACCATTAAAGAAGGATTATAAGGTTTATATCATAAATAATCATGAAATATATGACATAATAATTCTAATAGATTTATTTATATATTTATATGCCATTTACATTCTTCCATTCAATTTAATAACGAAACAGAAACAGCGTTCATACGACGTACAGCGTACTGTCTCCATGAACGGTGTATTTCATTTCATTTATATTTCTATTATATATATTTATATAATGAATATATATGATATATAAATCATGTTTTAAATTCTAAAAATAATTAAATCAAGATATAAGTAATAATATCAAGAATAACAAGTCGAAACATGTATGATAAATAAAATTATTTTTACCCAAAACATTGTTTTAACATGGAATTGATAAATAAACAGGTAATATAAAGTCATAATTGAATAATATATGATAACATAAATATTATTATGGTTCTTTTATAAGTTAATAATATGTTTAAACCCACTATACAGAAGTTTCATACACATATAAAAGAAATCGGACATAAGGTAAGGGAAAATTTTACAATCTAATTTTTATCCGATATTTTTTATACGTAAGTATTTACTGAGGATATATTTATCATCCATGTCCATTTTTTATAAAACATTATTCATAAAATGTTTACTATAATTCTATGTATTTTTAAATTCGTTTTTACCCATTTATTCTTTTACTACATAGTGTGTAAGGAATCTTTCTTTTGTTTAACATACAATATACTTTTTGACTTTTTCAAAAACAGTATGAGAAGAATGTTTTTTTAACTTGTACTACATGAAAATATTTTTACACTTTTATAATACCTTCTTTCCTTTAAGATTCCCCTACAATATTACAATGTTATTTCCACATAAAATTATTTTTTCTAATATTTTGAGTCATTTTTTGGAAGGAAAAAAATTTTGAAGTATAATGGATATTTTCCTCTGGAATTAATTTCAAGTGTTTTCTCAAAATTATTTTCCATCTAAGATGACACTCTTTAAATAGGGTAATATTTCTATCCCTGTTATTACTATTACTTGGTTGTGTTTATTATGGAATGTTATTTTGGAAATCCATTTTTTTATATCAATTTTGATGGAATGATGTTTAAGAAAACCATTTTATTTCTGGGGTTATGCTATGGTGAATTCTTTTATGTTTTTGTGGCACACATAAGAATGGTTTCATTATGGGATGGTTGGGACCTATATCTCCATTCAATACATTGGGTATAGATTTATATCTCATGAGATAAACATGGCTAAAATAGAAAGTAAATATGGTTCAATAATACTAGGATCGAACGACAAGTAAATCAGGTTCAGTAATACATGGCTGGAACGGAAAGTAAACTTGGTTCAGTAAAGGAAATTGTCCAATATTATGGCATTGGTATCAATTCCTTGGCTACTATTTAAATTACATTATGTGCTTATTTTTTCCCACAATTCAATGTTTTATGTCAATGTTGTGTTTTCATGGTTATCTTCATTTATGATTTATGTCTTACGAACTACCAAGATTTATTTCATGACTCAATATTTTGATGTTTAAACTTCATGTTCATGTTTTTTTTACATTCTAAGGTTTATGGTTTGTTTTATGTTCTCAATGTTTTCCCATACTGAGCATTTCATCTCACCCTTTTTATGTTTTATTTTCCACATGATATGAATAATGGTTTTAGGTAGGTGAACTAATGGGGTAGATATTTATGGGATATGTTTAAGATCATTCAATAAGATAAAAGAATGTGTTCCAAGTTTCCAAATACACTAAACTAATACGGTATTTGGGTGTCAATTTGTGTAATGTATTAAGTATTCCTCAAAAGAAATGTAATATTCATGTATGTCAATCTTGTGTCTCTGCATCCCCTTTATACAAGCAATATTAAATCCCTATGAAGACTGGATTATACCACCTTCCTTCACTAGAATCATAACCAAACCCTAAATTTATTAAAAAACCAAATTTTAGACAAAAATATGAGAGGATCAATGGAGGTAGCTGGAGGGAACAGCATACCATAAATCCCAATGAAAATTCCCAAGAAGCCCACCCACATCAATGGTGAATAGATTAGGAAAGGGGGAAAGTCTCTCGGCCATCACATCAAACAAGAAAGGATGGGAGGTTATTCCATCCTAAAAACATGAGGGGGGGAATATCATTTTTTCTCATTTAAAGGCCACCAGTTATCTTGTTGTTTACAGCAACCATGGCTATATCAACCACCAAAGACACGTCAAAGGCTCTCCCAGGCCCCTGCTTTATCTCTCGAACACCCTTCCATATCTAAAATAATAATTTCAAGGGTTGAAAACATCAAAACTCAAAACCAAATTCCCAATTAAAATTTGAACCCCTGCTATATTCAAAAAAAAAATTCCATTGGAATTTTTTTACCCATGCAAAACACAGGATATTACAATCTGCCCATCATAATACTTATCATACTCTAGAATCCTCGATGACCTTAAAATCATAAATATGGACCTACTTTATTTTACATATCATATCCATATGACTACATTTCATATTTAAACACTCAATTCTATTCCCTAGAACAAATCTAAAAATAAGGCATTGAGTTATAAAAAAGATGGGGATAATGCACATGTCATCCAAAGCATCATGACGACACTCCATGGTGCCCTTCTAGCCTATAGTACCAATTTTACATCATACATATAATTAACCAATCTATGGTTATCAACACCAAAAGAAATAGATTTTAACCTCCAATTCTAACAAATGATAATTTTCATCACCATAATCGCCTACCGAACACTCATCACATATTATATCGACTTACCTTGTGTAGTTTCCAACTTACCACACTCGATCATAAACAAAAACATCAGTCAGAACTCGTTATCATCTTTTTTTAATAGAAATAGGTGAGTAACAAAGACCCATACATAAGCCTCAAATACACTATATTTTCCTTGAAAGGTCCGAGTTAATTTTATAAATACACCTTCTATATTTGATATGATGTGATCAACATGGTTTCAAATGTGATAAATCCAAACTCATGCGAAAATAGTGATCAATGCACCTCAAGTCAACTCATATCTAAAATTCTTGATGTAAACCATTCACATATTATCAAGGCTACTTGATCATGATGCCTTAAACAACAATTAAATTACGGGGTTGTTTGAACCTAATAACTAGATTTTATACCTAATTTCTCGTGATTACACATGTATGGATACTCAACCATCATAAGCCTCACTATCATTCTCTATCATACCATGATTTTCAATGTCATCGGTCTTATCATGGTCGAACAATCCCAATACATCCTAGGCCAAAAAAAAATTATTGGACTCCTTCCAATAACAAAAATGATTTCACATCAGACATTTATCATTAATTATAGGTGAATACATATCCATTTCCCCACTATCATCAAAATTCTCTAATGATTATCCAAATATCGGTCCCACTATGCTGCTTACCCTCTGCTAATGAGGGTTGTGATTCCACAACCCATACTTTATCTATTACCACATGTAATGAATGGGTGTAACAGTTCCTTTTGTACCCAAGTGTCAATTATGAAACACGAACCACCAATAATTCCTAGCTCACCAAAACATTGTCCTCATCACCCATCAAAATTCATATAAAATAAAGGTCTCACCCCCATTAACCTATGGTGGGATCCCCACTATACGAATTCCATCATACCACACCTCATGTGTAACTTAAAAAGATTCTATCAGCACACATGTTTCACTCGTCAAAATCCATTCTCATTTCATCCTATAATTTCTGATTGGGATTCACCTAGATTGGTCATACCACCTCACCCAATCCAATTATTTTTTCTCCTATACCTTATATGGATATCTCTTTTTTCATAAAAACCTCAGGCCATAATTTATGAATTTGTTTCATTAAGATACATTATCCCTTGTCTCATACATAGACACTCACTAATTTATAACTCAATAGTAACCACCTTTAATAGGAACACACGACCTTGATTTCATCCATGGACATCATGAGTATGCTCTTGTACCACCTCATCAAAAAAATAGAGTCACATTCAATGAGTTACATCAATTCGAAATTATGCACACATTTATAAAACACTAACCATTCTCAAGTTAAGGTTAGTCTCATCAAACTTGTATCACCCTTGGATACCCTTTTAAAAAATAGTAACCACAACTATTATAATCATTACCAAACGATTATCCTCCATCTGGAGTCCTACTAAAACCAAAAGTGTCACCCACACTTGCATCATGATTGGAATCACATCCTTAATCAACCATACTATAAACCCAAATAGTTATTCCCTCTAATGTTATATTTAGTATAAAAAACAAAATCCATCATGGTTATTCCTCATAATATTCCCCAAGCATCCAATGTACCTTTTTCTCAAAAATCTCTAAGTGTGTTCATTTTCTTAGGATAACTAATCTTGTAGGTTTCCTTCATACATAACTAATCACAAACTCACTCATAATCCAAAGTTTCATCTCCATCATGACTGGTATCTCCCACCTAGTCATAAACTACATGACATACCTCACTGGCAACATCCTATGTTCCCTTCTCAAAACCCAATGCAACATGCATGTGATTCGCACTCAAGGGTGTCATGTATACATAAGTCGGACACCTCATAATGAGATATCTTCTGACTAAGGAACTGATTCTCATCGAGCATCCATATATAGAACTACCCCTTGATAATCATAATCTCATCGGTCAACATTTATACACATAATGACATCATCCTAAAAAATTGGTGTCATACAGACCACCATCACACAGTTTAGTTAAGTAGTGTGTCATTCTGAACTATAAAGTAAAATATTGTATAGATTTTTATGAAAATATTAGATAACTTAACCTATTTTTTATCTTAGAATAATCAATATAATTACTTTCTATGTTTTATCCCTAAGGAATCATATGAATATATTGAACTATTATGGTCCTCATATGTCCAATCGATAATGGATCACATCATCATCATCAAAATTCATCACACTGTAGATCCACATGACCTGTCATAAGAATAAAATACATATGCAAGTCAGTCTAACATAGTTAAATTTCACTATGTACTTATCTTGGAAAACTTCATATGAGTAGTTTCTAACACTTTAAACTACTGAGCCTCAATCATTAGTGACAATAATCACACTAGAATGCTTATATGTCATGTGAATCCAACACACCAACATGATGAATGAATAGAAGTCTCTTTACAGTGGTCCAAGAGCTAAAAACCAATAATAAATCATAAAATAAAAACCACATGTGTGCCATATTAGGTTAAAATCATATTAAATTGTAACATTGAACACTAAGAACCACAATCCCAACACATAGTAACATGGGTTTCTCATCAAAACAAGTTATACCGATACACCAGTCTAATATCAATCATAGGATCTAACATATTCATATGTCACATTTCTACCAAGTCCAAAATAGTAAGGCAAAGGTAAAAAATTCCCTGAAACAATTTTGTAATGCCCTGGGTTATAAGCCACTTGACTAGTACCTCTTCCTTGTAATACATGTAACCTTGGGTTCCCCTATCCAAACATCAATGGATGATAACTAGTAGTAGGGGTCTAGGGAGATATGATAGAGAGGCTATTCCTCCCATATCCTAGAGTTCAAAAATGGAAAAATGACTATGTATTATACATTAATGATAAAATTTACAGTACGTGTGATAAATAAAACATCCAAACTAATAATAATATGCAATGTGGAATCCATAGGGTCACATAATTATGGGGACCCACAAGGTAGATCACTTATAAAAATAAATACATAATAAAATAATAGCATTGGAGGCTCAACAATATCACTAAACATCACCTCAATCCCAATATCCAATCCTGGTCGAGTTGTTCAACTCTATTATCAACATCACACTGGGCCTCTATCTAACCTATTTCTATATTAAGTAAGTGGTATACATGGGTGCCAAAATTTCATGGCCTCCTAAGTAGGGTATGACTACACAACTTGGTATAGAGAGACCAATGTGGTTCCATACATAACTAGTATATGTTTTGTATGTTCACATGGCATGTTCAGCTAAAATAAATAAAGAAATAAACTATGTAAAACAAATAACCACCATAATACATACTTTTTCTAATGTTGTGGTGTCTTTAAGGACATCACAATGACTGTTCCAACCATAACAACACATGGGGACCATGTCCTAACATGGTAATAGTAATCAGTGTTTCTCCTTAGGTCTTTGAACCAGATTAAACATACATGTTTCCACCTATGTTGGGGTGTCTCTAAGCACATCATGATGATCATTAATCCACTAAAATAGTACAATGAATCATATTAATTACCCTAGTCATCCAAAAAACTAGGGATCAAATAGAAAAATAACTCAAAATCAAAGGTTTAGAACCCATATCATTGGAATCCTAAGAATCTCTCTAAGATCCAATATAACAAAATGGAATGAATCCAGATCTCAAGAACCTTAGTATTTCACTGAACCAGGGTAAATATCCATTTCATCGTGCCTACTAGACAGATTCTAGGAATCCTAGGCATCTACATTATGTATTTAAAAAGTCATTAGGCTTGACTGGACTGATCCTAGGGGTGACCTAAGCATCTCATCATCATAACAATGATCAAAATCCCCATGCATGAATGGATGGATCATAGACATGCTTGGTATCCAAAGGACATGTGTTGTTCAGATAATTCCATACAACTTGATGTCAAATACCAGTATCCTAAGAATTCTTCATGTGGATAAATAACTAGATCACATAATACACATTGTGAATCCATGATGATGGAATCACGTACAAGTTATTTCATTATAGTATCTTATGTGGCTCAAAATTCAAATCCTGGAAATTACCTATGTGCATCCCCAAATTTAATATCCCATATCATCAAGGTCGTCTGTTGAGTCCCAAGAAGTGTTCTTGGGAATCTATAGCTACATCAGAAATCAAAAGGTTAAATAATAATCATAAGTTAGGGGTTGGTTGAATTCTTAAAACCATCACCTATGTCTAAAACCCCTTGGGATAACACCATCATTAAAATTTCTAGGCTGACACCCACTATCATCTCTACCCATTCCCAAAATCACCCTCTCAATATGGTCACAAGTCATAGGGAAGTCTACTATGGTCCCCAAAGTCCAATCGAGGACTTCTTGTACCTCTTCATAAATTCATGCTAGGAATATGACCTTAAGCCCATCCCATTTTCCAAGCATCCCAAGTCATCCCAAACACCTGATCTATCCACCAATCCTCATATGGTATAACCAGATGAGTAATTACATCTGAATGGGGGAGGAACACTCACCCCATGATCATCCCAATGATCCTGAAAACTCTAGTGTATCTCTAATAGACACCCCCATGTCCACGCATCTTTGGTCATCACACCTATTTATCAAGAGATTATTTGGTCTCCTCTTACTAGTGACACTATACCATATCCATTTAATTTTAATTAAATCACACAACTCATGGGTTTTCTGTATTCCAATGAAAACGATCAAATTTATATCGTCAGCCTTCAATGGATGACATTTCTACCTAGTACAAGAGTTTTAATCGGGGCCCTCGAAACCATGTGAAATCTAATCATATGATTTAATTTTTATTCAACAAATTAAACAATTAAAATATGGCCACCACCTAAAGTTCCAAGGCCATATATTTCATGTCCTGTTCATTACTGATATATTTTTTTTGATTTTTTTGTATTTTATGCATTTCATGGGAGGCATGAAGAGGTTTTGGGGGGGTTAGAGGTACAAAAGAGATGATGCAGGATATCCATGTTAGGAATGGATTACAAGATTTCAATTGGTGTTTCACGGATTGTGTATCCTACTGATTTCATGGGTTGTATGCAGATAATGTGTTTACCATGAAATGGATAATTATCATCAATGTTAAATTCATGATGCATAATTAATAAAATCTGAGGCAATGTGAAATTTTGAATAAGTTGGATTTCTTGGAAAACCCACGGATTTCACGTCATGAAAGGGTTACATGACATGAAAGGTGTGGGATTCCAAGTTATAAATAGTTTTTTTGGCCAATTTATCTTCATTAGACCATGGATTCCTTCTCTCTCATTTGAGAAAAAATACTAGGTTTTTTAGGAGGAATTTCATCCCTCTTATCCCAGCTTTAATTCATTGGTTTTTTAGGATCCCCATTGGAGATCTGTGGAGGGTTCTCCTCCCTTCCCCGTGGATTTATTTTGTTATTCTCTTGAAGCTCAACTTTGGTGGTGTGTTTTTTTTGGTTGTGAGTTGGGTATCATTTTTCATGACTCCTGACATGGTGTTGGATGATATGTAGGTTTTACATGTGTTTGTGGTTTGGGGTAGTTCTTCTTCACCTTGTGGTGTGCATTGAGATCAAAAAATATCTTTAAGGTATGGAATCCATCTTTTCTCACTTTTCTATATCATTAAAGATGGATTTACTCTTCTTTAATTATGGGATATGTTTTGTGCTATGTGAATAAATATAAATTAGTTTATTAATTCAAATTTAAGAGGAAGGGGAATGTTTCTCTTGCTTTTACATATTTGATGTTATCTTGATATTGTAATTATATGAGCTAAATTCCATATTAAAAATCATGGTTATTGGAGGTTTTTGTGAAAATTTTGTATTTTTTTCGAGCTATTATTGTGTGGTTGTTGTCATGTCAACCTAAAATGGAAATTTATAACCACTAATATTTGGTTAATGAAATGGTTCCCCATATTTTTGGATTGTGTGATAATGCCCCTAAAATAAAGTGAAATGTGATAAAATATCCTATGTTAAATATGTAAAATGATCTTTCATGTGTGGTTGTGATGTGTTGTGGGGTGATGTGTAGTTTTTTTGTCATACATTTGGGGTGGAGAGGGTATGGTTTGTTTTGACATGATTTTGGGGTGGTGAGATAATGGTTTATTTGGTCATTCTTTTTTGGAGGTGAGGTGATTGTTTGTTTGGCTATGATTTTGGGGAGGTGAGGTAATGGTCTGTTAGTCTGTGCCTTTGTGGTGGTGAGGTGATGGTTTGTTTAGCCGTGATTTTGGGGCGATGAGGTGATGGTTTAATGGGAATGATGATATTCTTGTGATGTGTGGTTGTGTTGTGCTAGATACCCAGGTAGTGATGGAATAACATGTTAATAATATTTAAAATGGATTTTTTTGGTTTACTTAGTGGGATGGAAATTATTAATGAACAAATTAATAATGGTTTCTATAGTAAAATTTGGTTGATGCTTAATAATGAAATGAATTGTTTGGATGATAGGATTGGTTATAAATGTGAAATTTGTCTTATGCCTTGGGTGGTGTTATGAATTTAGAGGTGATGGTGAATGTGGGGTGTTTTTAGTTGGTTAGTGTTTTTTTGTGAACCCATAGGTTGGGATTTTGGGTAGATCTATGTATATACTTTTATATTCCTTGTGATTTTTGTATGTACCACACCTGCATCGATCAATATGTGATGACACCTGTATATTCACATGGGATGTGTTTTCCACAAAATTCCAGTGATGTTGATGGATGGTTGGCTACCGTCTCTTTCCCAATCTCTCTTCCATGTGATTAGATATGCACAAGATGTGATGGCTAGAGATCTGTCAGTTCACTGGGTGATGGCCTAGGTATCTTTGGGTGATATGAGATATGATCGTTTTGTGGGATGGTGGCCCATGTGTTTTTAGGTAAGATGTGATATGATGGTGATAGGGAAGCCTATGGTGGGGAACAAGGTTGGTGTATTTCATGTTCATGATACCCTACTACTCTGTTTATTTAGGTGGTTTTTATGTGATGGACAGGTGTTTTCATGTGAGATGAGATGTAACTGTGTTGTGGGGCAGTGACCTATGTGTTTGATAGCATGATGTGATGTGACCATGATTGTGGGTTGGTGGTGTATAATTGTTTTAAGAGATAGTAGTTCCAAGACATACAACGTTGGGGTGTGATAGTAGAAAATCACTGGAAAAGTGGTGAGGTTTCCCTTTATATATATTCTTATTATTATTTTATTATACGTGGATTTTTTTATTTGGTGAGGATGCCTTGGTGGTGTTGGGATGGATAGTTGTCATGTTTAGGTTCTATTGGTTTAGTTTTTTGTTTTTAGGTTCATTAGTATTTTTTTCACATGTTCATGAGAGATTTTGGTTTTCTTACTAAGTATGCATAGATGCTCTCCATGCATGTATAAACTAATTTAAAGGTTTCCATGAGTGTTACATGGACTGTTCTGGACATTACTATCTCGGAACATTGGATAGGTTTTGTGTTATTGTTCTATATTTTCTTTTAGTTATTTAGTTTTAGGGACTTTTATCTATATCAGTTTTATTTACACATGCATTAAGGGATGGTTTTGGATTCTTTTTATTTTATTTTATGGAGTTTCTTGTGACTAAATCATCTTACCTCCAAATCCATTTTTTTATTATTGAGGGTAATGCCTCCCATTTCATGAGATTTGTATACCCTCGGTACTAGTTTCCAATACGGGGCATATTGGAGGTGGTACTCAGGGGGTCATTATGTCTCACCCTTAATTGTGGTATATTGGTGGGTAGGGGTCAAGAAATAGTGGTATCATAGGTGATGGTTGAGATATAGGATGGAGTTTGGAGCTTGGAACAGTGATTATTTAATGGGTTGGTATGAAAATTGTGATATTTGACCTTGGTTCCTTACATAAGCCAAGGAGTCTATCCAATACATGGAATTTAAGGGTTGATCACCATAGGGTTGATCTGGAAGTGGTTGATAAGGCTTGGTATAGGGTGTTTCACACTTTCCAATGGTATGGTTTGGGAAATTACAAGGTTAATGTTTCAAATGTGGGGGAGGAGAGTTGTCTGGAAGAGATCGAGATCACATTCAGTTTGATCTGGGTTCTAGTATATTACTCGGTACCTTTTGAAGTTAGTCAGATGTGTGGATTTGCACTTAAATGGTGGAAATTGTTTCTGGATGAGTGGAAGGAGGTGAATATATCATGGGTCAAATTTCAGAAAGATTTCTAGGGAGAGTGACTTTTTTTTACCATTAAAGTTGTGAAGAGAAAGGATATTCACTATCTTTAGCAGGGTAGTATGTCAGTGTGGGAGTTGGGAATCAAGTTAATGGATCATTTTCATTTTTCCCCAGATCCTTTTCTAGATGAGGAGTCTTGTGTGACATTTATTGAGGAGTCACTCTATCCTTCTATCCAATATGTAGTTACTCCCTTTTTAGTGCCAATGTATTTAGAGGTTCAGAAGAAGGTGTTGGTGATTGAGCGAATGCACTCGTGTGGAGGTCGACCATGAGTGGGGAACAGGTAGGGTTCCTCGAGTATTAGAGTTTTCAATGGTATGTCTCCAGCGCCAATGCCTTTTAGGATTCAACTAGTGGTGATATGACATTATAAGCTTCCCATCTGGAATTCTAGGGTTAGTGCTTTCTATGATTTTCATGTAGATATCAATCAATTTTTTTCTATGGTGTTTGCGGTCATCATCCAAACTAGTTCCTAGTAGTTTTTTAACTTATTTTGTTGGAGACAGACATGTTTAGCTCCAGCCTCAGCAATAAGGGAAATAAACATGTTCTCTATCAAGGGGAGATAGGGAAGGTAGATTTCAACCATAGGATATTCTTCATGTTCAGGGACCCTAACACGAGCATGTTCATGGAGGTGTCTATTAGAAAAAAGATAGGGGTTGGGTGTAGTTAGTTTCATGTAGTGAGGGTAGTAGTGTTGGAGGTTATAGAGATCATTTGAGGTATTCTCATCTTGTCATCCACCCTTTTTCTCATTTTGATTCTGGAATCTCTCACTCCATTTTTATACCCACTCTATTTTATGCTCCAGGACTAGATGTAGAGATGCTTCTCCTTCCCCTACTATTAAATACAACATTCTAAGGCTAGGATAGCTTGTTTGATGTACACCGAGGGTGTAGACTGATTATGGGGCCACATCAGTCTTGTGGGGATATTTTCTTGCTAAAAATGTAGCAATATGATATCATACTAATCACTGATTGGTTTTATTACATAAATGATGTTATTTAATGCTTCTAGAGGAGAGTCGTGTTCTCATATGTGGATGGCCAACATGTGATTTTCATTGGTGAGAAGAGTTTTCAGGTGAGAAGTCGGTGTGTGGAGACCCATATTTTCTTGATGGATGAGTTGTCTATAAAATCTGTTGATTCTGGGACAGTGAAGGTCCCCATGATCATTGGGGGTGACTGTATGTTTTCCTCGAAGAGGTTGTGGTGCTAAACCCTTGATGTTATGTTGTGTTCAGGATAAACTTGAAGCTTAGTGCTTCTCTGATTTTGATGGATCCTTATTGTCACAACTCGTCCTCGGGACTCGTTCCGTGACTACCCCAAGCCCGCCTCCCATAGGCTAGGGGATGGAAACTAGCACCAAAGGCATAAATCTCGATATAAGGGAAGTCATTTCCTTTAAGTAAGATAAAAAACACCACAGAGTATGCAAGCAGAAGTAAACACTAAGTAAAATGAGTACAAGGTGAGTGCTGGAAGGTAAATGGGCCAGAATACAAACCCAACTGAAAGTAAAGTACAACTGCAAAGAGAGTACAGCGGCAGAAAAGTAAAGCAGCAACACCGAGCCGTCCTCTGGAAATCCCACCTAAAGGGTGGGTACAGATAGTCTTCTCCGCTCCTCAGCTCCAGTCGTCCTCTCCATGTACGTCTCGTCCAGTGATTCACCTCCAGGTACCGTCCAGCCCCACGAGCTCCTACCTCGATCAGTGATGTCCATAGTCTGTATCCAACACAACGTAGTGCGGGCATAGCCTGTGCAGGGGTGATTATACGCTACTTAGTAGGGACCCCGATACCCCTGAAGGTATCCTAGAATCCACGAAGGATAATCCACAAAGGAAAGATGAAATCACGAAGTATCAACCAACTCTACTTAGGTATGTGTCCATACATATACCTAAGTCATAAATTCTAGTTCGGCTCCAACATCCGAGCCCAAGATCGATCTAGTCCAGACATGATAGTACAACCCAATCCACACAGGAAAGCACAACCAAATCCATATAGGAAACCAAGTCAATCATATCAAAGATATTGATTGAAATTCAAGACTCAGCTCACACAAGTATACTTCTTCATAAGATGATAGAGATGATCAGATATAGCCACTGATTCATCTAAGTTGTCGGAACCACACAAGATACAAGACCAGCTAAGCTGTCGGACCCACAAAGGATACAAGACCAGCTACTCTGCCGGACCCACATAGGATACAAGTATAGAGTCAAATACTCCCGGACCCACATAGGATACAAGACCAGTAGTCACGTACTGTCAGACCCACACAGGATACAAGAAGAGTAGTCATCGTCGTCGAACCCACGAAGGATTTCAGTATAGTCGTCATCGCTGCCGGACCCACGGAGGATTCAAGTACAGTCGTCCTCGCTTCCGAACCCTTGTAGGATCCAAGTACAGTCGTCATCATCGTCGCAGTCGCAGCCATCTCTAGGGTTCCCGCACACAGCAAGCTCGATTCCGGGAGGGTCCGCTCCACGAACCAAGGGGGTCGATACATCAACTGACACGAAGTCCGGATTTGATGTATCCCAAATTTCCATCTCTTCAAAAGGAACTCAACGTGACAGATGACGCATCAATCGGATGCCTGGTCTAAGAGTTATTGGATTTTTCATCCCAGGGGCCCTATTGGTTTTTAAGTCAAAACCAACCCGACCGTACACCAACTGCGTCCAAACCTCGATCGGAGTAATCCAAAATAATATTCTCACTAAGAGTAATCTAAAAAAGTCGACGGCATGGCAATCGGACGTCCGGAGCTCAAGTTATAAGCGTTTCTGCTCCGAGGGCCCGGTTGGTTTCGTGTTCGAACCAACCCGACCATACCCAAAGTTCTCTGAAACCTTGAGTGTAATATATAGAAACGACCGTCTCGATCCAAGGATCTCATCTCAACTAACGCTGCATTGATCAGAGGTCTATGGACCAAGTTATGGGCGTTTAAAAGGATCTGTACGGAAATGGGGGGTTTGGGCCCGGTCCGACTCGGTCCAATACCCCCTGGGTCGGCCCGAACCGGGTCCGGGTTCAGCCCAGTTGGGCACGGGCCAACTCGACTAGCATGGCCCAGCCCAGCCGGTGGGGCCCGGCCCGACGCGGGGGTCCGGCCTGGGTTCCTACGCACTGAGCGGACGCAGTAGGGGGGAAATGCTACCCCCCCCCTGATTTCCCGAAACGGTGGACCCGCGGGGGTCTGCCCTTGTTGCGCTGGCCGGGGGTTCAACCCCCGGTTTCTTCGGGAAACGGCCGGCCATTATGGTCGGCCGGTGTTTCTGCCACGGGACCAACCGGTCCCGCCTCCCTGTCCACTGGCGACCGGAATGCCCAGCCACCCCTTGCTGCACCGCCGCGGCCTAAGGTCGCGGCCCCTGTCGTCCGGCACCGCGCCCCCCCGCCGTGGCCCGCCCCAGCCGCGGCCCTCCTCGGTGCTCCGATGCGGCACGACGGTGTCGCGCTCCTCCTCCGCAGCCCGACTCAGGCCGTGGCCTCTTTCGGTCTCAACGGCGCGGCACAACGGTGCCGCGCTCATTCACCGCAGCCCGAACTGGCTGCGGTTTCTTCGTTTCCGCGTGGTGTGATGGCACCACGTTGCCTCCAATCCAAGCCATGAAATAAAATATAACAACAAGGTGGAGGAGGATCGGCTATGTTTGTTCGGTCCGGCCTCCACCCGTTATTTCGATAACAAGCGGCTAATTTATTTAACAACGAAATTCGTTAAATAAAACTCAACGATGAACTACCCCTACCTCGAAGAAGTTGTCGAACGATGGTCGTCGCGGGAAACAACGTCGCAAGGTGAAGCTCCGTATATGTTGATGGAGGATGCCCGAGGAGGAGCGGTGTCTCCCTTCCTTTGACATGGGAAGAAGATCGAAAGAGGGCACGTCGTCGTTCGTCGGGAAAGGCATCACACACCGGTTGCGGAGAGGAGAAGAATGGAACGTCAATCACTCTTAGCGGTGACGGCATTCTTCGTCGAGGTCTTGACATTCTTCGCGTTATCCAATGAAGAAGATGAAGACTCCTCAAGATTTTGAGTATTCTCTCCCAATTCTTCTCACACAACAACCAACCCCCAAATAAAATAAGGTTCACCCTTATTTTATTAACCCAAGCCATGAATTCCAAAGAATTCAAAATTCAACTCTTAATTAAATACATTGAATAACTTAATAAAATAAGTTAATGAGAGAGTTGACATGGAATTAAAGAGGGAGAGAGGATGAGTTACACATTAAATCTATAGGAGGTGTTTAATGGGGTGTTAGGAAATTGAAGGAGGTGGGGGATCGTGTGGTCCCCACCCCAACTTCCTCACAACTTCCTTTCCCTTAGCACTTAAACCACTAGTGGTATAATAAAATTATAATTTTAAAATAACTATAATTTTATTCTTCACATTTTTAACAACTCCTCCTGAGAAAACGCACCTTCGAAAATGGTTTTCCTAAGAAATTATCAGTTCTTCGGTTTCATTGGTGCCCTCGGATTTTGATTCCGAGCACCGGTTCAAAAGTTAGGAAAACCCACTCGTTTGTTCACTGAACGTACTCGAGCAAAACTTCGGAAATTGATTCCGGGCACAAAGGGCCTCGGAATCAGGTGTCGTCAGAAACTGCGTACTCGTAAAATCCCAATGAAATTAAGGAAAAATAATTCCTTGAAATTTACGGGTCTTTACATTACTCCCACCTCAGGGCTTTACGTCCCCGTAAAGATATATCACAATCTAGGGGAACAAATGAGGGTACTGAGCACGCATCTGAGCCTCCTACTCTCAAGTGGTCTCCTGGAGGTTCTTGTGCTACCACCTGATACGTACTAGAGGAATCGACTGCCCACATAGGACCTTCTCCTGTCGATCCTCGATCTCCATCGAGACCTCCGCAAGAGTCGCCCTGTCATCAACGTCCAGCTCCCTATGGTCGATGATATTCGTCAGTTCGTGCATGTATCTCCTCTGCTGAGATATGTGGAAGACGTCGTGCACCCGGTGCAACTAAGGTGGTAGAGCCAGGCGATAAGCCACCTTGCCTATCCTGCTAAGAACTTGGAATGGTCCGATGTATCGCGGAGATAACTTGCCACCCCGGCCAAATCTCCGTAATCTACGTCGAGGTGAGACCCGCAAGAAAACGTGGTCGCCATCCTCAAACTCTAGGGGTCTCCGCCTCCTATCAGCATAAGATTTCTGTCGGATCTGAGCTATCCTCATCCGCTCCTAGATGACCTGGACCTTCTCTATCATGGCCTGGACCATCTCTGGTCCCACAAGTGCTGACTCCCTAGGGTTTGTCTAGCACAGAGGTGATCTGCAAGGTCGATCGTACAATGCCTCGTATGGTGCCATCCCTATGGTGGAGTGGTAGTTGTTGTTGTAGGAAAACTCCACCAATGGTAGGTGGTCCTCCCAGCTGTGACTAAAGTCAAGGACACATGCACGGAGCATGTCCTCGAGAGTCTGAATGGTCCTCTCCGTCTGACCATCCGTCTGAGGGTGAAAGGCAGTGCTCAGACGTAGATGCGTCCTGAATGCCTCCTACAACCCCTTCCAAATCCGGGAAGTAAAGCGAGCATCCCGATCAGAGACGATGGATGATGGCACACCATGAAGCCATATAATCTCCTGAACATAGAGGCGTCCCAAGCTCTCCACTGAGCCCTGCTCTCTGATGGGTAAGAAGTGGACCGACTTGGTGATTCGGTCGACAATCACCCAAATGGAATCGTGACCTCTGGAAGTACATGGAAGTCCAGTCACAAAATCCATAGATATTCTTTCCCACTTCCACTCCGAGACCTCCAAGGGCTATAGCAAGCCTTCTGGTACCTAGTGCTCAGCCTTCACCTACTGGCAGGTGAGACATAGAGAAATGAACTTTGCAACAGCTTTCTTCATACCCGGCCACCAGTGTTGTCGTCTGAGATCCTGGTACATCTTCTCCACTCTAGGATGTACCACTAAAGGGGAAGTGTGAAACTCTCTCAGAACCTCCTCCTATAAAGCAACTGGTACCATGGTACGTCTTCTAAAAAAGACAACGTGCTCCCCTCCCACAGAGAATCCATCAGGTGCATGTCCTGAGGATATCTGTGCACGCCACGTCTCACAATCAACGTCCCCACGTTGTGCCTCTCTAACCCGTTGTAGCAGTGGATGAGTGACTGTGAGTGACTATAGAAAGGATGCTCCATCTCTATCCACGAAGGAAATATGCAAAGCGGCTAGCTTCTCTGTCACCTCCCCAAGTAGCTGAATGCCCATCCTCCTGCTGAGATAATTAGCTACTATGTTCTCCTTTCCAAGAGTATAGACTATCTCAAAGTCATAGTCCTAGAGGAACTCGAGCCATCGTTGTTGTCTCAGGTTCAGGTCCTTCTACGGGAAGATGTACCTGAGACTCTGGTGGTCAGAGTAGACTGTAAAGCGCTCGCCAATCAGATAGTGACACCACATCTTCAGAGCAAAGACCACTACTGCTAACTCCAGGTCATGGGTAGCCTAGTTCTTCTCATGCTGCCTGAACTGTCATAATCCATAGGTGATCACTGCCCGATCCTGCATCAGGACACACCCGAGTCCGGTCTCTGATGCATCACAGTAGACTACGTACCCTACTCCCTCCTCTGGTAGCCTCAAGATGGGTGCGCTGGTCAATCTCTGTCTCAGCTCCTAGAAGCTCTGCTGACAACTATCTGAACACACGAAGGGTTTCCCCTTCTTCTTCAAAGCTGAAAGTGGTTCTGAAACTCTAGAGAAGTCTAGAACAAACCTCCGATAGTACCCAGCTAGTCCCAAGAAACTCTGCACCTCTGTCACGCTCCTGGGTGGCTCCCAATCTAGCACTGCCTCAATCTTCGTAGGATCCACCGCAACGCCCGCCTCAAAGATGACGGGCCCCAAGAGGTGGACCTCAACTATATAGAACTGACACTTCGAGAGCTTACCATAAAGCTGGTGATGTTGGAGTGTGTCCAGTACAAACCGCATGTGGTAGGCGTGCTCCTCCTCAGTGGTCGAGTATATCAATATGTCATTGATTAAGACTATGACAAATCGATCAAGGTAAGGCTGAAAGATCATGTTCATGAGACTCATGAACACTACTGGAGCATTGGTTAAGCCGAAAGGCATAACCAAGAACTCATAGTTTCCATACCGACATCTGAAGACCATCTTCTGCACATCCTCGTCCCGAACTCTAAGCTGATGATAGCCTGACCTGAGTTCTATCTTCGAGAACCACCATGCTCCCTTGAGCTGATCGAAGAGGTCGTCAATCCTCCATAGCGGATACTTTTTCCTCACGGTCACCTGGTTCAGGCGACTCTAATCGACACACAGTCGCAAGCTCCCATCCGCCTTCTTGGCGATCAAAATCAGGGAAGCCCAGGGTGAAACACTAAGTCGTATGAATCCCTTGCCCTTCAAGTCCTCCAGCTGTACTCGTAGCTCTCAAAGCTCTGCGGGAGCCATCCGATATGCTAGACTGGATATCAGGACTATCCTGGGGTACAGGTCAATGTAGAAGTCTACCTATCTGCGAGGAGGTAGTCCTAGAATGTCGTCAGGGAAAATGTCTACATACTGATCCACCACTACAGTAAAACTCAGACTACGCATGTCCACTTCTCCTAGGATGAGGCTAGACAACTGATGAGTGATCGGTTGTCCCCTCCTCTGAGTGAGTCCATCCTGCACTGCAAAGGCTCCCTTCTCACTGGTTAAGGTGAACCTGCACCCATCGGTGTGAACACACCGCACCTTGCGCCTAATACATTCGATCTGAGAATGGACTGTAGATAACCAATCCATGCCCAAGATGACGTCGTAAGGCCTCGACGCCGCTACAAGAAGATCCCAGCCAAAGCAATCACCTCCTAGAGTAAGCTCACACTACCGGCACCAGTGCGTAATCGTCGAGTCTGCTCCCGTAGGAGTCTCTAGCCGTAAGGATTGAGCCAACGACTCTGTCGGAATCTCCGAGCTCCGAACAAGTGCAGCGGCAATGAATGAATGACTCTCTCCTGTGTATATAAGAACTACAAAAAGGGTGGAGTAGACACAGATAGTACCATGAATCATCTCTGGTGCACCGTGGTTGTAGGCCTCTACTGCCTGAAGCTGAGCCTGCCTCTGTCCGCCAGCTCCCTGTGGTCGGGGAGGACCTCCTGGTGGTGGTGGTGGTAAATCCTCAAAGCGTCTCCCACCACCTACTACTCAGCCAGCTTCTATGCCTCGTCCTCCTGCTCCCTGCGGACTGCCACGGTTGACCCTCTTCCTCTGCCTGGCTGTTCCCTCAACCGTCTGATGCTCCTCTGCATGGCGGGTCGGGCAGTCACGAGCCATGTGGCTCTGCCCGCCGCATGCATAGCAATGTCTGCTCCTTGAAAGGATGCCTCTACTGCATACACCCCGCACCTCCGAGCCAGTTTCCTGGGGTCGTCCGCCTGATGGTCTGGCCCACCTGGACCCCTTTGTCATCCGTCGAATGCCAGATGCAGAAGACTCTACTACGTGCCACCCTGCGGTAGGTCTTGCTGCCGGTGTAGGCTCAGCAAGAAATCTCTCTACGAGAAGGGCTCGCTCCAGTACTTCTGCCTACATAGGAATACTGAGGGAGATCATCGAAGACCTGGTCTCATGCCTCAGTCTCTGCTCGAAGGTCCAGGCCGGAAGAATGGGTCCCATACCATGTCCGTGGAATAGCACGAGAGATTGGTAAATCTCGCCGAGTACTAGGCTACCGTCATGTTCCCATGTCGCAGCTGTAGTAGCTCCTGAATGCGCACCACATGGAGGGTGGCTGGTACGAACTCCGAGCAAAAGAGGCTCTCGAAGTCTGACCATAGAAGGGATGCCTCGTCGTGCACCTGAGACATCAGACTCCACCATCTACCTGCTTCCGCGTGCATGAGACTCACTGCAAGGATCACCATGAGGTCAGGTGGTGTCCCTACTAACCTGAAAACTCATACAACAGCCTCCAGCCAATCCTCAGCTGCCTGAGGGTCCGTCTCCCCACAGAACATGGGCGGCCTCTGATGCCGAAACTCGTGCAGTGCACTAAGGCGAAGTGCACTCTCAACGGCTGGGGCTGGTGGCATCGGTGGCTCGACGGGTAGAGGTACCGCTGGTGCCTCCGCTGTAACAGGGCCCTGTACCAAGGCCTCTTCGCTCAGTGGGCTGTTGTCTCCCACAATGCTCAGAACCCTAGCTGGCTACCGTCGTGTGGCCATCCTGAAAAGAGACAGGTGCGCCACAGTCAATACAGTATACCTGGTGAGCTGACACAAAGTAATCACAAAGAAAACTTTTGAAACACAAATTCAATCAATGTTTTCATGCACTGAGTCAGAAATCAGAAGTCAGGGTCTTGGTATATGCATATGTCGGCCGCCGCACCAACACTAGACTCCCTGGACTGATAACCACACTCAATACCCTTAACAATATTGCTTCACAAAGAAGAAAGATCAGAGTCCAGAGTTCTGCGGTAGAACCGAACTCCTTTGATACCAGTTTGTCACGACCCATCCTCGGGACCCGTGTCGTGACTACCCCAAGCCCGCCTTCCATAGGCCAGGGGCTGGCGACTAGCACCAAATGTGTAAATCCCGATATAAGGGAAAGCATTGCCTTTAAGTAAGATAACAAACACCAAAGAGTATGAAAGAAGAAGTAAACACTAAGTAAACTAAGTACAAGGTGAGTGCTGGAAAGTAAATAGGCCAGAATACAAACCCAACTGAATGTAAAGTACAACTGAAAAGAGAGTACAACGGTAGAAAGTAAAGCAGCAACATCGAGCCGTCCTCTGGAAATCCCACCTGAAGGGTGGGTACATATAGTCTCCTCCGCTCCTCGGCTCCAGCCGTCTGCTCTGTGTACGTCTCATCCTGTTATCCACCTCCAAGTACCGTCCAGCTTCATGATCTCCTACCTCGATCAGCGCTGTCTGTCGTCTGCATCTAACACAACGTAGTGCGGTCATAGCCCGTGCATGGGTGATTATACGCTACTCAGTAGGGACCCCGAGACCCCCGAAGGTCTCCCAGAATTCATGAAGGATAATCCACAAAGGAAAGATGCAATCACGAAGTATCAACCAACTCTACTTAGGTATATGCCCATACATATACCTAAGTCATCAATTCCAGTTCGGCTCCAATATCTGAGCCCAAGATTGATCTAGTCCACACAGGATAGTACAACCCAATCCACACAGGAAATCACAACCCAATTCACATAGGAAAGCAAGTCAATCATATCGAAGATATTGATTGAAAGTCAAGACTCAGCTCACACGGGTATACTTCTTCATAAGATGATAGAGATGATTAGATGTAGCCACTGATTCATCTAAGTTGTGGGACCCAAACAGGATACAAGACCCGCTAAGCTGTCAGACCCACAAAGGATACAATACCAGCTACTCTACCGAACCCACATAGGATACAAGTACAGAGTCAAATACTGTCGGACCCACATAGTATACAAGAACAGTAGTCACGTACTGCCAGACCCACAGAGGATACAAGAACAATAGTCATCGTCGTCGAACCCATGAAAGATTTCAGTACGGATGTCATGGATGTCGGACCCATGGAGGATCCAAGTACAGTCGTCCTCACTGCTGAACCCACGTAGGATCCAAGTACAGTCGTCATCGTCATTGCAGTAGCAGCCAGCTCTAGGGTTCCCGCACACAGCAAGCTCGATTATGGGAGGGTCTGCTCCATGAGCCAAGGGGTTCGATACATCAACTGAAAAAAATTCCGGAGTTGATGTATCCCAATGTTTTGTCTCGTCAAAAAGAACTCAACGTGACAGACGGCGCGTCAATCGGACGCCCGGTCTGAGAGTTATTGGGTTTTTCGTCCCAGGGGCCCGGTTGGTTTTTAAGTCAAAACCAACCTGACCATACTCCAAATACGTCCAAACCATGAGAGGAGTAAGCCAAAAGAATCCTCTCACTAAGAGGAATCTAACAAAGTCGATGGCACATCAAAAGGACGTCTGGTGCTCAAGTTATAAGTGTTTCTGCTCTGAGGACCCAGTTGGTTTCATGTTCAAACCAACCCAGCAGTATGCAAAGTTCTCCAAAACCTTGAGTGTAATATACCGAAACGCCTGTCTCAATCCAAGGATCTCATCGCGACTGATGGTGCGTTGATCAGAGGTCTGTGGACCAAGTTATGGGTGTTTGAACGGATCTATCCGGAAACTATGGATTTGGGCCCGGTCCGACCCGGCCCAATACCCCCTAGGTTGGCCTGAACCGAGTTGACCCAACCCAGGTCCGGGTCCAGCCTAGTTGGGAATGGCCCGGCCCGGCAGGCATGGCCTGGCCCAGCCGGTGTGGCCCGGCCCGGCGCGGGGGTCCGGCCCGACGCGGGCGGTCCGGCCCGGTGCGGCCGGTCCGGCCTGGGTGCCCGCGCACTGAGCGGACGCAGAAGGGGGGGAAATGTTTCCCCCCCTGATTTCCCAAAATGGCGGACCCGCGGGGCTCCGCCCTTGTTGCACTGGTTGTGGGTTCAACACCCGGTTTCTTCAAGAAACGGCCAGCCATTAAGGTCGGCCGGTGTTGCTACCGCGGGACCAGCCGGTCCCGCCTCCCTGTCTGCCGACGGCCAGAATGCCGGGTCTCTCCTTGCTGCACTGCCACGGCCAAAGGTCGTGGCCCCTGCCGTCCGGTGCGGCACGACTGCGCCGCGCCCCTCCGCCGCGGCCAGCCCCGGGCGCGGCCCTCCTCGGTGCTCTGGCGCGGCGCGACGATACCGCGCTCCTCCGCCGCGGCCCGACTCCGGCCGCGGCCTCTTTCTGTCTCAACGGCGTGGCGCGACGGCACCGCGCTCCTTCCCCACGGCCCGAACTGGCCGCAGTTTCTTCGTTTCTGCACGGTGTGATGACGCCGCGTCGCCTCCATTCCAATCAATGAAAAAAAATACAACAACAAGGGGGAGGAGGATCGGCCGTGTTTGTGCGGTCCGGCCTCCACCCGTTATTTCGATAACAAGCGGCTAATTTATTTAACAATTAAATTCGTTCAATAAAACTCAACGATGAACAACCCCTACCTCGAAGAAGTTGTCGAACGATGGTCGTCGCAGGAAATGGCGTCGCGAGGTGAATCTCCGTATATGTTGACGAAGGACGCCCGAGGAGGAGCGGCGTCTCCCTTCCTTTTACGCGGGAAGAAGATCGATAGAGGGTGTGTCGTTGTTCTTCGGAAAAGGCGTCACACATCGGTTGTGGAGAGGAGAAGAACGACACATCGATTACTCCTTGTGGTGACGACGTTCTTCGCCGAGGTCTTGAAATTCTTCGCGTTCTCCAATGAAGAAGATGAAGACACCTCAAGATTTTGAGTATTCTCTCCCAATTCTTCTCACACAACAACCAACCCCCAAATAAAATAAGGTTCACCCTTATTTTATTAACCCAAGACATGAATTCCAAAGAATTTAAAATTCAACTCTTATCTAAATACATTTAATAACTTAATCAAATAATTTAATGAGATAGTTGACATGGAATTAAATAGGGAAAGAGGTTGAGTTACACATTAAATCTAGAGGAGGTGTTTAATGGGGTGTTTGGAAATTAAAGGAGGTGGGGAATCGTGTGGGCCCCACCCCAATTTCCTCACAAATTCCTTTCCCTTAACACTTAAACCACTAGTGGTATAATAAAATTATAATTGTAAAATAACTATAATTTTTTTCTTCACATTTTTAACAACTCCTCCCGAGAAAACGCACCTTCAGGAAAGGTGTTCGTAAGAAATTATCGGCGTTGTGGTTTCATTGGTGCCCTCAGATGACGATTCTGAGCACCAGTTCAAATGTTAGGAAAACCCGCTCGTTCGTTCACCTAACATACCCGAGCTAAACTTCGGAAAGTGATTTCGGGCACACCGGGCCTCGGAATCAGGTGCCGTCAGAAACTGCGTACTCGTAAAATCCCAAAGAAATTAAGAAAAAAAATTCCCTTGAAATTTATGGGTATTTACACTTATCATATGGGACCTAAGTTTTAGAAGTTTAGGATTTATATAGACGATCTGATATAAAATGATTTTATCTATCCAACTGTGTCATAGTGGTTTTCCCTAGTGTTGTTCACCAGGAAGGTGGATGGTAGTCTGATCTTGTTTATAGACTGTTAGAGGTTAAATCTAGTGATTTTCAAGACTAATTACCCTCTTTTGATGATCAATGATATGTTTGACCAGTTAAAAGAAGTCATATGGTTCTTTAAGATTGATCTATAGTTCAGGTATCATGAATTTAGGGTGAAGTAGGGAGATATCCTGAATACTGTATTCAGATATAGGTATGGGCATTCAAAGTTTGTATTTGAGTTGTTTGGTGTTACGAGCACACCAACCATGTTCATAGAGCTTATTAACTCCATGTTCCATGAGTTTTTGGACTGTTTCATCATCATATTCATCATTGATATCTTTTTTTAATTGAAGTCAGAGGAGGATCATTCCAAGAATCACATAGTTATTTTGTAGTTCCTTCGATGCCACCAGGTTTATAGGAAGTTATCCAAGTGTGAGTTTTGGATGTGAGAGGTGCATTTATTTGGACATTTTTTTAAATCCCAGGTAAATAAAGAATAAGACATATTTCACATTTATTAATATTTGTGAATTAAATATTAATTTTTCTTTAAAGGGGTTTCTATGTTTGATAGCGTAACCAATACACAACAGCAGGTTACTTTGAAATCTTACTTTGCACACTAATAATATAATATTATTATTTTAAATGGTAGTTAACTCCTAGTTGTTTTATTGGAAGGAATGAACAAAACTAACTAAAATATTATTATATATGTTTGTTAAATGTATTTACATTTATCCAATAAAAGTTAGAGGCTTAAATTGTGAATGAATCTAATTTTAAGCACAATTTACATTAAAAGGTCATTTTACCTCCTATTAATGGAGAACCCTATTTAAATATAGTTTTTGTCACTTTAATACATTATATTTGAACAAATAAAATCCTTATTTAGAATCGGGACATCAAATTTTAATTTGGGTAATTTTTCGGTATTTTTTTGATAAAGTTCATTTTTTAATGAATAGTGAAAAATACTTATTTTAATTCAAAATTGCCTTTTAATCTAATTTATATATATGGTAAGATTATCTTTCTAATTGGTTCTAAAGTTTAATTAAAATATATATTTACCATTTAATCCAATGTTGGTCATTTGATTTTTATTTCACTTTGAAATTGTACATAAACAAGTGTTAATCTTTTGATAGTTATTATTTCTTAAAACAATCTTTTTGTTTTGACAGCGGGAATTAATTTTTAATTAATTTCTTCCACTTATGTGTTTTAAATCTGGACAAATGGATTCCATATTTTTAATCAGGAGGTCCAAATTGTGTTAATAGGTAAATTTTATTTTTAGACATTTTAAATATTTACTTCAGTAAATATTTTATTTGTCATTGTTCAAGGGTAAATCTGGTAAATAAGGGTAACAAATAATATAATAATAATATAAAATTACCCTTAAACGTGTACTAATCCTATTTTTTGATAAATATCCGACCTTGGGAATCTTTGGGTCGATTTTGGGACCCCATGAAGCCACATATTAATGATAATGACACTTTAGATAAATTAATTTAAAGTAAAGGTAAAATTGACAAAAAAAATTAGTAATTAATTTTTATATGGTGTTATATAAATAATATTTTTTACTATAAATATTATTTTGAAAGATAAAACTATTTCCTACATCATCGTATTTTTTTATAATTTTTATACATAAAATAAATTAAATTATATATGACACAATAATGATGTAGTATTTACCTCACTAGTAAAAGATTTAAATAAAAAAAATTATAAATATTAAAATAACATCTAAAACCTATCCAATTCCTATTATATGATATTATTTCTACTATGAGTCATATTATATTCTACTTTAATGAGTTTGGGACATTTAGAAACTGAATTTCATTATATAATAAAATAATATTATCAAACATTCCTAAAGAGACCCTCCTCTCCCTTATAAAAAAAGACCACTTCTAACCAATTCCTCAAACCTATCAAGCCTTTTGCCTCATCCAACATCAGCCCAATTAAGCTCCCCAAATCCCTCTCCTCCTCCTAGAATCCTTACCTTAGTCATAAGTCACTTCAAGAATTCCTTTGGTTCAAACCAAAGGGAGTTACCTAAATTAAAGGTAATAGTTTCTTTTAAATTTTTTTCTTTTATTATACTTCTCCAACCCCTAAACTCTTTTTATTACATTATTTTGTAACAACACCAATATCCTAAATATACTAGTATTATGTTATGAGAAGTATTCTAACTACACTTACACACACCTCCATCTAATGGATGAAGAACATAATGTTTCTGTGGATGGAAAACCAACGCCTCGCGAAACGATGATTGTTCGAATATCTCCAAATGCCTCTCATGGTGACCATTATGATAGAACTATATTTATATATGATATATATCATGTTTATTTTTTATTTATTCTTCTATAATTTCCATTTATAGCATGCCTTTATGGTTTCCACTATAGGTAAACGTGATAATCTCGTTAGAGGAAGTGCAGACTACTGCCCCCTCAAAGTGATATGACTCGTTAATGCCATATGTGGGAAGTATAAAGGATGGATTTAATTATATTATATATAATAGTATACTGTAATTATAATATAACTATGTATCATTATGTTTTAATTCCATTAAAATAATAAATATAAATGAAAGTAGCATTCATGCGTACGTACGGCTTACCGTCTCCATGAACGGTGCATTTCATTTCTTACCCCAAAATGATATGTACTGTTATAAATACATGTATATACTGGATAAATATGATATATATGATATCTAAATCATTAATATAATTCTGATGATAATGGATATCTTACCACATGAACAACTTGAAATTATAAAGTGTTCATTTTTTACTCAAGTACCAAATATCAACAAAATGGCCATTATTAACTTAAATGATTACATCATGTTTATAACATGGTAATAATTTATATAAAAGGGTTAATAAACTTGAAAAAGTTTTTTAATCAAGTATAAATTAACTTTATTTTATTATTCAGGAGATTAAAGAACGATCGAGTCAAGTCGAACACAAGGTAAGGGACTTCGTCTCAATCTCCTTTCATTGAGGCATATTTTGTTTTAATACACGAATTTCTTTTATACACTGTATAAACACCCTTGATTTTCAAAGGGAATCTTTTTCTATGATGCGTTTTACTAAATGACAAAAAGTAATGTTTCTTTTAACGTAAGTGGTGACAGTGACCTTTTCTGCCACTGTGAGTATTATTTGATCTTTGGCTTCCTCAATAAGCCGTAATGTTTATAAAAGAAAATAAATACCATATACTATTTTATTTATTTTGGTATTGAAAATGGTTTTGATAATGTATTTGTTATGTCAATATATTTAAGTGATATATTGTGATTGAAATGTAGAAATTTTTTCTTTCCTTTATATTTGTTTTATGTATTATGATTTTATAATGGTACTTGGACATTTGAAGGGTGGTTACGTTATAAACCAAATGATGGGTGGTGCCGTGAATACCAGGATGTGTGGTTACGTTATAACCTCCAATGCAATGTGTATGGAAGTCGTCCGTATGGCTATTCCATGTAGTGATATGTGTGGAAGTCAACTGTATGGTTATTCCATTTAAGTATGTTTATGTCCCAAGTTACCTTTATATGTTATGTGTTCTTTATATGGGTTTTTTGGTAATCATTTGCTTACAAAATGGTAAGTAATGATCTTTTATTCAGTGAAGAGTATTTACTACTTCATAAAGGTGAAAATTATTACTTATGATAAAGTATTCATGGTTTACCTATTGTTTTGAAAAAATTACATTTTTTCCTTCTTTGTGTATCCCTTACTAAGATTTTTATGCTCATCCCAAGTTTTTGAAATGTTTTTCACAGGACATAATGTAGAATAGGGTCAAGGATGGGATCAAGGAAAAGTCATGTTGTCTAAAAACCTGGAACTAGACATGACTCTTTTTTTCAAGAGTTTTTGTTTAATGAAAAAAAATAGAAACTGTGTAGAAGTGTATAATTTTTAATCTTTTGAGATGTAATAGTTATGTCCTATTTCTCTAAAACTCTAAACCTGGAAAGATCTTCAATGTGAATTATTCATTTAATTCAATTTTATGTAAGGTTTAAGGTCTGGTCCTTATAGTTGGTATCAGAGGTCGGTTTAGATAACTTTAGGAGTTAAGTTGTTGATAAATTAATTTATGTTAATATTGAAATAATATAGCATTTAAATATTACCATGTTGCTTCGCCTAAGATATTTCTGTGTTCAGAATGGTTTTCCGCAGAGGAAACAAAGAAACTATGTTGGGACGACATTAAGAGGAAGACAACCTCCCAAATCTGCAACCGGAGATGGTCAGAATCGGAACTGAACAGTTTGTTGCAGTGATGGCATAGTAGACTCAGGCTATAAATGGTGGTGGTATCCATGCATGAGATCAGCCAGATCAACCGCATAGGATCATGTCAGTAGTGGAGAATTTCATGAGGCAGCATCCCCCATCATTTAGAGGATCATCTGACCATGTGCTAGCATAAGGGTGGATTAAAGCACTGGAAAATATTTCCAATGTTATGGGGTGTTCAGAACATCAAAAGGTTTGTCTTGTTGTTTATCATTTTGAAGGTGAAGCTAATCAGTGGTGGTCGATGGTGAAACATATCAGGGATAGTGAGGAGATTGATTCTCTTGATTGGGATGAATTCAAAGGTATGTTTCTTGATAAATATTTTCCTAAGGTGGTTCGTCTTAGGACGGAAAAACAATTCCTGGAATTGAGGCAGGAGGATGACTCAGTGGCTACTTGTGAAGCAAAGTTCACTCGAATGGCAAGGTATGCACCAAATTTTGATCTGAGATCTTGATAGTACGATAAATCAATTTTACTCAGAAATGAATCCACGATATCAAAGAGTGTTAGCCGATCGTGAGTTAAAAAGTTATGAAAAACTTGTTCGATGTGCAGAGAAGGTGGAAATGGAGTTTGCCGATGATCAAGTGTTCTTTAACAAACAATAGAATAAGAGATCCAGTTGGCAGGAAAAGGGGAAAAATTCATCAAAGAAGCCTGGAGGTAAGAAAACTAAATATCCATATTGTGAGAAGTGTGGTAAAAATAATCCCATAGAATGTTTATAAAAGTATGGAAAGTGATTCCGGTGTGGTAAGTCCGGTCATATTGCTCGTAACTATAAGGAATATTATCAAGAAGATAATGAAAACCCATCGGTAAGATGGTTTAAGTGTAATGAAATGGGTCATTATGAAAATGAGTGTATATAGAAGAACTCAACTGAGGGAAAGCAGCTAGACTACAAGCAGAAAGGGGTGGTGAAATCCTTTGCAACTACATCAGCAGATGTTGGGCCATCAAATGAAGTTGTATCAGGTATATTGTTTGTTTGTTTAGATTATGCCAATGTGTTGTTTGATTCAGGGTCTACACACTCTTTCATTTCTGAGAAGTTTTCTAGTATATTAGGAATTCCATCTCAAGATATGAATACAGAACTAACAGTAAAAATACCTGGAGGAAATTTTGAGACAAAAAGAAAAAATAAGAACATTCATGTCCTTGTGTATGAAAAGAATCTACCTACAAACCTTATTGTTTTTTCTCTATTAGAGTTTGACGTTATTTTGGGTATGGACTGGCTTTCTCTTTATCATGCTAAGATTGACTGCAGAGCTAAAGATGTTTCTTTTCAGAATTATTTTCAGTTTTTGTACAAGAATGAACCCTTTATTTTGATAACATATCAGGAAGCTCAAAAACTAGTAAAAGATGGAAATGAATGTTACCTTGCACATATTGTTTAAAATAAAGGAACTGTTCAGATTAATGATGTGCCAGTGGTAAATGAGTACCATGATGTTTTTTCTGATGAGATGTCTGGTATTATACCAGATCGAAAAGTTGAATTTACTGTTGACTTAGTTCCTAATGATAATCCAACTTCAAACCCCCTTTATCGAATGGCTCAAATTGAACTTTTAGAGTTAAAGAAGCAATTGCAAGAGTTATTAGATAAAGGTTTCATTCGACCTAGAACATCACCATGGGGTGCTTCTGTCTTGTTTGTTAAAAAGAATGATGGTTCAATGAGACTTTTCATTGATTATATATCATTGAATAACATTACTGTTAAGAACAAGTATCATTTGCCTCATATCGATGATTTGTTTGATCAGCTCCAGGGAGCTCAGTAGTTTTTGAAGATTGACTAGTGGTTGGGGTACCATCAGTTGAAAGTAAAAGAAGCAGACATTACGAAGACCGCATTTCATACTAGATATGGCCATTATGAATTTGTAGTTATGCCTTTTGGTTTAACCAATGCACCCGTTCTATTCATGGATCATATGAATAGAATTTTCTGTGAGTTCTTGGATAAGTTTGTGGTTGTGTTCATTGATTATATTTTGGTTTATTCCAAAAGTAAAGAAGAAAATGAAAGTCATTTAAGGGTCATCTTGAAAACCTTAAAAGAAAAGAAACTATTTGGGAGATTCAGAAAGTGTGATTTTTGGTTGCAACAAATTTCTTTCCTTGGTCACATTATTTCAAAAAATGGCATAATTGTTGATCCTGCTAAAATAAAAGTTGTTGAAGAATGGACAAGACCCACAAATATAACTGAGATTCATATATTTCTTAGTTTTGAAGGTTATTACCAGAGGTTTTTTGAAAAAAAATCACGGTTATCTAGTCCAATGACTAAGTTAACTCGAAAAGGTGTTAAATTTATTTGGACAAAATAATGAGATGATTTTTTTTTAGGAATTGAAAAGGAGATTGGTGAATGCTCCAGTTTTGGCACTGCCATCCAGAAATAGTGAGTTTGTTATCTACAGTGATGCTTCATTGAAAGGACATGGTTGTTTCCTAATGCAGAATGATCAGGTTATTTCTTATTCTTCACGTTAGTTGAAACCACATGAGTTAAATTACCCTACACATTTGGAATTAGCTTTTGCTGTTTTTTCTTTAAAAATTTGGAGGCATAATTTGTATGGAGTGAAGTGTGAAATATATACTGATTACAAAATATTGAAGTATATATTCACTCAAAAATAATTGAACAATAGATAGAGGAGACGTCTGGAATTAATCAAGGATTATAATTTCACGATCCATTGCCATCTGGGAAAAGCAAATAAAGTGGTTGATGCTTTGAGTCGAAAAATTAATGCTTAATTAACCATGTTACGTTTGGAAAAAGATCCTTTGGTTTTTGATTTGATAAACTTTGGCATAGAAGTTGTTGGTGTAGAAAATTCTTCTGTTTTGTATCAGGTGTCAGTGAGATCATCTCGATCAGACAGAATAAAGCAAGCGCAGAAAGAAGACCATGAGTTGCAGAAAAAGGTAGAGTTGGTTCAGAAGGGTAAGTTGCCTGATTTTAACATTAATAATAATTGTGTTTTGTGGTTTGGAAAAAGATTATGTGTGCCTTGTGATTCACAGTTGAAGAATGAGTTGTTATGTGAAGCTCATAGTTCCCCATTTTCAGTTCATCTTTTAAGTACTAAGATGTATAGAGATCTTCGGGATTATTAATAGTGGGATGGAATAAAAAGAGATATTGCTGATTTTACTGCGAAGTGTTTGACTTGTCAACAGGTTAGAGCAGAGTGGCAGTTACCAAAAGGGATGCTTCAGCCTTTACCGATGCTAGAGTGGAAATGGGAAAATATATCCATGGACATCATTGTGGGATTACCGAAGACATCACGAGGTAATATTTCAATCTAGGTTATTGTTGATCGATTGACTAAATCTTCTCATTTCCTTACTATTCTAGATACATTGTATCTAGGTCAACTTTCTCGGTTGAATGTTAAAGAGATAGTTAGGTTTCATGGAGTTCCCCTCTCCATTGTATTTGATCATGATCCCATGTATACTTCTAACTTTTGTAAAGGCCTTCAGAATTCATTCGGTACTGAATTAAATTTTAGTACATCTTTTCCTCCTCAATCATATGGGAAATCAGAACAAAAAATTCAGGCATTGGCGGATATGTTACGTGCTTTCTCAATGGATTATCAGGGAAGTTGGGACCAACATATTTCTTTGGTTCAATTTTCATATAATAGCAGGCGTCATTCCAGTATACAGATGGCTCCATTTGAGACATTATATGGAATGCGTTGTCAATCTCAGGATTTTTGGGATGAAGTTGGTTAAAGGAATCTGATGGGACCAGAATTGGTAGAAGAGATGGCAGAGAAAGTTCAGTTGATTCAGAAGCACATGAGAACAGCACTGAGTAGACATAAAATTTATGCAGATAATCGGAGGAAGGATCTTTCTTTTAAGGTAGGTTATCATGTCTTTCTCATAGTTTCTCCATGGAAAAGTGTGATGCGTTTTGGTAAGAAGGGAAAGTTGAGTTCGAGGTTCATTAGACCTTATAAAATTCTAGAGAAAGTTGGATCAGTTGCGTATAGAGTGGTTTTACCTCCAAGTTTATCCCATGTACCTAATGTTTTTCATGTTTTGATGTTGAGAAAGTATATGCCAGATCCATCCCATGTTTTGAGCCGAGAGGTAGTTCAGTTGGATGAGAATCTATCTTATGAGGAACAACCAGTTCATATTCTTGACCGTAGAGAGAAAGTGTTGCGGAATAAGGTAATTCCCTAGGTAAAGGTTTTGTGTAAAAACCATATGGTTGAAGAGGCGGCGTGGGAATCTGAAAATGCTATGAGGGATAAATACCCCCACTTATTTTGATAAGTAAAATTGCGAGGACGCAATTCCCAAATGGGGGGAGGGATGTAACATACCAATTAAATAAATAATAAGACATATTTCATATTTATTAATATTTGTGAATTATATATTAATTTTACTTTAAACGGGTTTCTATGTTCGATAGCGTACCCGATACACAACAGTGGGTTTCTTTGAAATCTTACATTGCACACTAATAATATAATATTATTATTTTAAATGGTAGTTAACTCCTAGTTGTTATATTGGCAGGAATGAACAAAACTAACTAAAATATGATTATATATGTTTTTTAAATGTATTAACATTTATCCAATAGAAGTTAGAGGCTTAAATTGTGAATGAATCTAATTTTAAGCATAATTTACATTAAAAGGTCAATTTACCGCCTATTAATGGAGAACCCTCTTTAAATATAGTTTTGTTCACTTAAATACATTATATTTTACCAAATACAATACTAATTTGTAATGGGGACATCAAATTTTACTTTGGATAATTTTTTGGTATTTTTCTGAAAAAGTTCATTTTTTAATGAATGGTGAAAAATACTGTATTTTAATTCAAAGTTTCCTTTTAATCTAATTTATGTATATGGTTATATTATATTTTAAATTGGTTTTGAAGTTTAATTAAAATATATTTTTACTATTTATTGAAATGTTGGTCATTGTAATTAATTTCACTATGAAATTGGACATAAACAAGTGTTAATCTTTTGATAGTTATTATTTCATAAAAACACGCTTTTCGTTTTGATAGCGGGAATTAACTTTTAATTACTTTCTTCCACTTCTGTGTTTTGAATTTGTAAAATGGATTCCATATTTGGAATAAGTAGGTCCAAATTGTGTAAATAGGTAACTTTTATTTTTAGACATTTTAAATATTTACTTCAGTAAATATTTTATTTACCATGGTTAAAGGGTAAATCATTTAAATAAGGGTAGAAATAACATAATAATAATATAAAATTACCCTTAAACGTGTACTAATCCTATTGGTTGATACATATCCGACCATGGGCATCTTTTGGTCGATTTTGGGACCCCATAGAGCCACTTATGAATGATAATGACACTTTAGATAAATTAATTTAAAGTAAAGGCAAAATTGAAATAAACAAAAATATTTTGGTAATTAATTTTCATATGGTGTTATATAAGTAATATATTTTACTATAAATAATATTTTGAAAGATAAAAATATTTCTTACATCATGGTATTTTTTTAATAATTTTTAGACATCATATAAATTAAATTATTTATGACAAAATAATGATGTAGTATTTACCTCATTAATAAAAGATTTAAATAAATAAGATTATAAATATTAAAATAACATCCAAAACCTGTCCGATTACTATTTGATGATATTATTTCGACTAGGAGTCATATTACCTTCGACCTTAATGATTTTCGGACCTTTATAAACCGAATATCATTATATAATAAAATAATATTATCACACTTTCCTAAAGAGTCCCTCCTCTCCCTTATAAAAGGAGACCACTTCTAACCAATTCCTCACACCTATCAAGATTTTTGTCTCTTCCAAACTCTTCCCAATTAATCTCCCTACATCCCTATCATTTTTCTAGAAGCCTTACCTTAGGCATAAGGCACATCAAGAAGTCCTTTGGTTCAAACCAAAGAGAGTTACCCAAATTAAAGGTAATAGTTTCTTTTAAGTTGTTTTCTTTTATTTTACTTCTCCAACCCCTAAACTCTTTTTATTACTTTCTTTTGTAACAAACCCATTATCCTCAATATACTATGATGTTTTTATTATAATTATTCGAACTAAACTTACACACACCTCCATCTAATGGATGAAGACCATAATGTTTCTGTGGATGGAAAACTAACATCTCACAAAACGATGATTGTTCAAATATCTCCAGACGCCTCTCATTGTGGCCACTGTGATGGAACTATATTTATATATTATATATATCATGTTTATGTTTTATTTATTCTTCTTTAATTTTAATTTATAGCATTCCTTTATGGTTTCTGTTATGGGTAAACACGATAATCACATTAGAGGAAGTGCGAACTGCCGCCCCCTCAAAGTTATATGACTCGTTAATGCCTTATGTGGGATGTATAAAGGATGGACTTAATGATATTATATATAATATTATACTGTAATTATAATATACCTATGTATCATTATGTTTTAATTTCATTGAAATAAGAAATAGAAATGAAAGTAGCGTTCATGCGTACGTACGGCTTACCGTCTCCATGAACAGTGCATTTCATTACTTACCCCAAAATGATATGTACTATTATAAATACATGTATATACTGGATATATATTATATATATGATATCTAAATCATTAATATCATTCTTATGATAATGGATATCTTACCACATGAATAACTTGAAATTATAAGGTGATCATTTTTGACTCAAGTACCAAATATTGACAAAACGACCATTATTAAATTAAATGATTACATAATGTTTATAACATGGTAATAATTGATATAAAAGGACTAATAAACTTGAAAAAGTTTCTTAATCAAGTAAAAAATTAACTTTAGATTATTATTGAGGAGATCAAAGAATGATCGAGTCAAGTCGAACATGAGGTAAGGGACTTCGTCTCAATCTCCTTTCATTGAGGCATATTTTGTTTTAATACACGACATTAATTTATACATTGTATAAACACCCTTAAAATTTCAAAGGGAATCTTTTTATACAAAGTGTTTTACTAAACGACAAAAAGGAATGTTTCTTTTAACGTAAGCGGTGACAACGACCTTTTTCGCTGCAGCGAGTATTATTTGATATTTGGCTTCCTCAGAAAGCTGTAATGTTTTTAAAAGAAAATAAATACCATATACACTTTTATGTATTTTGGTATTGAAAATGGTTTTGATAATGGATTTTTTATCTCAATATATTTAATTTATATATTGTGATTGAAATGTGGAATTGTTTTCTTTCCTTTAAATTTGTTTTATATATTGTGATTTTATAATGGTACTTGGAAATTTGATGGGTGGTTACTTGATAAACCAAATGACGGGTGGTTACGTGAATACTAGGACGGGTGGTTACATTATAACCTCCAATGCATTTGGTATGGAATTCAGCCGTATGGCTATTACATTTAGTGATATATGTTGAAGTCAACTGTATGGTTATTCCATTTAAGTATGTTTATGTCCCAAGTTACCTTTATATGTTATTTGTTCTTTTTATGGGTTTTATGGTAATCTTTTGCTTAAAAAGGGTAAGTAATGATCTTTTATTCATTGAATAGTATTTACTACTTCATAAAGGTGAAAATTATTACTTATGATAAAGTATTCGTGGTTTACCTGTTGTTTTGAAAAACTAACAGTTTTTTCTTCTTTGTGTATCCCTTACTAAGATTTTTATGCTCATCTCATGTTTTTGAAATGTTTTTCATAGGAAATAATGTGGAATAGGGTCAAGGATGGGATCAAGGAAAATTCATGCTGTCTAAGAACCTGGATCTATACATGAATCTTTTTTTTAAGAGTTTTTATTTTATAAAAAAAATGGAAACTGTGTAGAAGTGTATACTTTGTAATATTTTGAGATGTAATAGTTTTGTCCTAATTCTATAAAACTATAAACCTGAAAAGATCCTCATTGTGAATTATTCATTTAATTAAATATTATGTAAGGTTTAAGGTTGGGTCCTTATACATTTGGTGTCTCAAAAGGGTGTGGTAATGGACTTTTTGAAGGTTGAAGTAGTTATTTCTTGGGTAGCACCCAAGTACGTGGTAGAAGTTCCCAGTTTCCTTGGTCTTGTAGGCTATTATCAGAGGCTTGTGCCTAATTTCTCTCAATTTCTATCCACATTGACAGTGTTGACGAAGGACTAGGCATTTGTGTGGAGTGATCTATTCCAGGAAGCATTCGATTACCTAAAGAAAAGTTGTTCAGCACTTCATTTTCTTAACAAGCATGTGATTTTTGAGGTGTTTTGTGATGATTCTTGTCTAGTATTAGGATACGTATTGATTCAACAGAGGGTAGTGATCTCTTATGTATCTAAGCATTTATGTCCCCTTGAGTGTAACTATTTTAGCGACACAAACTTTTATCAATGGAAATTCCTCTTGATCTAATTAAATGTCTTATTATGTAAAATGGTTATATAAAATATGTGCTTCTTTTGTTTTATGATTTTTTTTTAAATACCGTTAAGAATTTTGATCATTGATAATATAGTTGTTGAACAGTGATCACATGATTTTTATAATTATAGGGATTTAACAAATCCAAATTACTCAGACAAAGGAAGAGATGGCATCATCTAGTAGAATTTCTCCATACGAGACCTATTTGTCGATCTTGGAAAGGAGGTGGTGTCATTAGGCTTCTCTCTTGACCAAGCCCATTCTAAGCTTCAACAAGTTAAGCTTGAGTGGAACTGCCTATGGCAGAAGTGGAAGTTGGTAGATATTACCCCCCGAGCAATGTTATCTGAGCCACCGCAATAGTCTATCACCATCGTAAACCTCACCCTTCGGTCTTATGCAGGTGTTATAAGGGGTTATGTAACAAGACCCTAGTACTATGATTATATACATTATTTTTGTATAGAGAATAAACATTCATTTTATTATTGTTATTTTGTAAATTATTTTTAAAGAAAAAATAGCATTTTTAGTTAATTTAGAAATCTATTTTTATGAATTAATGGATTTTTGAATTAAATAATATTTTAATTAAATATTATTAATAAATTAATTTTTATATAATATAAATGATCGTATAATTATTATGAATTCAATGATGATTTTTATTAGGGTTTGAAAGCTATTTTTTTCAAAACCCATGAATTTTCGATAAATGTTGATTTTTATTTTAAAAGTAAAAATTCACATATTTAAAAAATTATTTAGATAAAATGAATATTATTTTTGGAATCGGGATGTCAAAATTATCCAACGGTGAATTCTTCATAATTTTCTGAGACAGTCGAATTTTTGGGTAATAATTAAACACCATTTAAATATATAATGTGTTTTATGACATCATAATGACCCAATAGTGATGTAGTAAAATACTATAAACATTATGTTCAGACAATATATGTTTTACCATTAAAATAATGTGATTTTATGTTTTTTTGATTTATTTTACAAAGCCTTAGTGGACCCTCCAAGATTTATAAATCATTTTAACTTTTTAAATTGATTTCCTTGAGAGTGTGACTTACCTCCACATAAGCAACCATATTATTTTAAGAATTTCGGACATTTTCCTTATAAAATAATTTTTTCCAATAACCTTTTGCAAAAACCATGGGAAAAACCATGGGATGGTTTGTGGTTTTGGTTAGTTTAATGTGTAGGGTCTAAAACCTTAATAATAAAGAATTCCTTCACTTTTCCTATATGAACCCACCCAAGATCTCACTTACTCTTCACTAAAATAAATTTTAGATCAACCAAAATCTTCCCTAATATCTCTATAATCCTCCCATGGTTCCCCAAGATCCCAATAAGCCTCTATCAAGCCCCTCCCAAGCCTTTGGAATCACACTTCCAAGTAAGGGATTCCTTCCTTTCTTATTTTATCCATGTTTCTTAATATTGTTATGTCCTTTTATTTTCAATTATAAATGTTGGGGTATGATTTAAAATCTTTCCCATACTTACCTCTTTAATTTTTAATGATTATATACCCATTTCTATTTCATTAATGCCTCCCATGTACACATGTTACCATGCCGAAATTTCATAAGGAATCTCTCTCTCCTCATTTACATTCAAGAAATTATTTTGAATTATAAATATAAATTCCATTTAATTTGTTGGTACATGTTTATATATGACCTCATTACTTTATATTTCATTTATATATGATTATAAACCCCTTTATCTCTCATCAACCATTTTTATGAATTTTTATGTCACGTCGTTATGCTACCAAAATTGCATCGCGGTTTTCTAAGACAAAGTCATTGTGTAGTGAATACCATGTCCATTTCTCTATCAAGGGTATTCTCCTTTATTCATATTTACTTATTTTTTATATAGTTTCATGTAATTATTCCACATTCATTAATCATGTAATAAATGATGATGTTTAATGACTCCATGTTGTATGATCCATGTGGCAGACTTATACATGAAATGAAATGTTTAAGAAGGGTGTGCCATGATAGCGCTTCAATGCATTGGGTAATGATTAGTATCATTATACATCAATTGAAATGAGGGTTTAATCATGATAATTCACGTTCAATGAGGTTTTACTCATGCTCCATGTTCAATGAGCCTTGGCTTATGCTAATACCATGTTATGTGTTGTTGCCACATTTCCATGTTTTGATAATCATGTTATGTCATTCCTTTATGTTAATGTTTCTCTTGTGCTCCATTGATATGCCTATTGGATAAAATGTATTGTATTATTCATTTTATTCCTTGTTTACTCCCTAAATAGGCTTTATATCTCACCCCTTTTTATGCATGTCCTCAGGTTATCTCATGCAATGCTAAGTATGAGTGAATGTAGTGGTCATGTAAAGGATCTTTTCAATAAAGAAATTGTGTTTCATGTTTTACGTCATTACGTAATGTTCCTAAGCCCCAAATACGCCATATCACATGATATTATATGTTGTAACAAGTGATTATTTAATGAAATAAATCATATTTAAGTGTGTAATAAAAATAAGGGTTGTTATAGTTGGTATCAGAGGATAGGATTAGTTATTTTGGGATTAGGATTAGAAACCCCTAGTGATGCCTTAGAGATAAGACTAAGTATAATAAAAACATCCCTAAATTTTGGTGAGTATTGAGTAAGTTGTTTATCAATAAAATACATCCCTTTATGGATACTATTAGGTAGAGGCGGCTCTGACACAGATGTACCTAGGAGTGAAAACTCTAACAAGGAGTTTCGAGCTTGACCTGGGGTATCTTGGTACAAGATAATGGGCCTTGTTTCACTCTTGGTTATGACACTCCCAGGGGATATGATTTGGTAAATTCAAAATCTTAATATGAACCATTTTTAAGGGAATAAAAAAATTCTCCTAAGAATATATGTTGGGAAGTAGATCATGGATAACATAGATCAAAGCCTATAGGTTCATAAGTTAAGGAAATAAAAGTTATTTATAAGTCATCTGATTTTTTACTTAAATTAAGTGGAATGTTAACCCCCCCCCCCAAGAAAGAAAAAGTTTCAATTGAGATCTTCATGAGAAAAAGGCCTCCTGCTTTTAATGGATCATTTGATCCCTCAATTGTTGAACAATGGATCAACTCCATTGAAAAGATCTTCTCCATCCTTCAATGTTTCGAACAAGCGAAGGTTCTTCTGGCTACTTATCGTATGGAGGGTTAAGCTGATCAATGGTGGACATTGCTAAAAAATACGAAGCTTGAAGAGGATATCAAGGCATTAGAATGGAAGGATTTCTAGAAGATGTTTTTCGATAAATATTTTTCGTGCACCCTCCGACTTAAGATGGAAAGGGACTTCCTTGACCTCAAGAAAAAGAGATGAAGAATCCATAAAATCATACAAGGAAAAATTCACAAGGCTTGCACGATATACCTCTCGCTTTTTTGTTACCCCCGAATGCAAGGTTGACTGTTTCTTTGGTGGGATGAAACCTAGCCTACGGAAATCCCTGGCAATACATGACTTTGATAGCTATGAAAAAATTGTATGATGTTCCCTCAATGTCAAAATGGAGATTGGAAAATATCAGGGGTATCATGGGGATAAGTAGCATAAGGTGGAATTTAGTTCTGGAGGTCTGATGGGTAAATCCAACGATTCTAAGAAAATCCATAACCCCACATTCCAAAGGTGTGGAAAGAGGCACCCCAAAAATTGCCTAAAGGGGACAAGGAAATGCTTTAGGTGTGGAAGAGAAGGGAACCTAGTAGTTAACTATTGGTAAGGAAAATACGTGTCTACAATAGAGGAGAGGAACACTCTATTTGACCCCCAATGCGTTGTTCATTTCTTCAACTGCAACGAACTTGGGAACCTTACAAATCAGTGCCCTAAGCCAAGGGATTTCGAAGGAATCCAACAACCTCCAAGGCAGCAAGGGTGAGGTTCTGCCATCACTAGAGCCAAAGTGAACCCCAAAAACAAAGTGGTGACAAGTACGCAAGTTATTCATTCAAGAATAGCGAACATAATTTTTTATTCTAGTTCTACGCATTATTTTGTATCCCAAAATTTTAGTAGAACAATCGCAACACCACCACAAATCATGGAAGTAAATATGTTCATAAATACGAAAAATGGGAAAATCATTGTATCCCATGAAAATAAATCCTCCCGGATAACAATATGTGGATTGAAATTTCTAGATAACCTCATCATGCTCTCTCTAGTGTAATTTGATGTAATTATCGGCATGGATTAGATTTCCTTATATGGATCCATCATAAATTTTCATGAGAGATAAATCACTCTCCATATAGATAACCAGCCCTCGATTCAATACAAGTGAAAGGTGGGAGATGAATCTTCTTTAGAACCATCATCTCAAGCGTTAATAAAACATCCCTATTATCATGCATATCTAGATCAGATGATTGAGTCTAAGGAAGAAACCATCCTTGAAGACATGCCTATTGTGAGGAAATCCGCGGAAGTGTTTCCTAAGGAATTTCCTGGACTTCCTCCTAGAAGAGATGTTGAATTCTCAACTAATATTATACCTAGGGTATTTCCAATATCCAAGACTCTGTATAGAATGGAAGCTGTGGATATTGAGGTGCTAAAGAAAAAACAAAAGGAGAATCTGGATAAAGGGTTTATACACCCAAGTGCTTCACCATGGGGTGTACCAGTCCTCTTCATCATGAAGAAGGATGAGTCAATGTGCCTTTGTATTGATTATCGTGATCTCAACAAAGAAACGATAAAGAACAAGTATCCTCTTCCCTAAATTTATGACTTGTTCGATCAACTACATGGAGCACAATACTTCTCTAAGGTGTATTTGTGGTCAGGATATTACCAAGTAAGGGTGAAGAAGGAGGATATCCCCAAGACTTATTTTCGTACAAGGTACGGGCACTATGAATTCATAGAAATTCTTTTTGGACTCACTAATTCTCTAGAAATCTTCATTTGATTGATGAATAGAGTCTTTTGATATTACCTTGACAATTTTTTGGTAGTCTTTATTCATGATATTCTAATATACTCCAAAACCAAGGAGGATCATGAGGATCATCTAAGAACTGTACTAAAGACCTTTCAAAAGAAGAACCTCTATGAAAAGTACAGCAAGTGTGAGTTCTGGTTGAAGGATGTGTCATTCATGAGTCATATCATCACAATAAATTGGATATTTATAGATCCCTCTATGATATATACAATAGTGGGATGGTTGAGGCCAACATCAGTAATGGATATCAATAGATTCTTGGGGTTAGTTGGATATTATCACTGATTTGTGAGAAATTTCTCATGATTGTCAAACCCTCTTACCAAGATAACTCAGAAGGTAGTCAAGTAATCATGGAGTGATGAATGCGAAGAGAGCTTCAATGAGTTGAAAAAGAGGCTTATCACTACGCCCGTGCTCACATTACCCTCAAGTGGAGAAAAATTTGTGGCATTCAATGATGGTTCGAAGAAGGTTCTGGGATGTGTGTTGAGGACAAATGACAAATCCATTGCCTATGATTCAAGTAAATTGAATGTTCATGAGAAAAGCTATCCAACACATGATCTAGAGTTGGCTGTGATGATCTTCGCTTTGAAAATTTGGCGGAATTACCTCTTTGGGGAGAAGTGTGAAATATACACGGATCACAAAATCCTCAAGTATATATTCACATAGAAAGAGTTGAATATGCGCCAAAAAATATGGTTAGATATGATCAAATACTATGATGGATCAATCCATTACCACTTTGGGAAAGCGAAAAAGGTTGCGGATGCTCTATATAGAAAGGACCCAGCAATTCTATCATTGATGAGAATTTAAAAGGATCCAATCTTCTTGTATTTGATTAATATGGACATGGGAATCATAAATAATGGAACATCATCAATCCTTTCACTAATGATTACTCAACTGTCTCTTTTTTAAAGGTTAAAGGATGCTCAAAAGGATGATGTGGTAATTCATAATAAAGTGGAAACTATCATAAAAGGGAAATCCTTAGAGTTCAATGTTAATTAAGAAGGAAGTGTGAGATTTGGGAAAGGACTATGTTTTCCATCAAGTCCGGAGCTGAAGAAAGAACTTTTGGATGATGCACATAGTTCGAATTTATACATTCATCTAGGAAACACAAAGATGTATCAAGATATTTGAGATCATTATTGGTGGGATAACATGAAGAAGGATATTTCTGAGTATACATCAAAGTGTCTGGTGTGTCAACAAGTGAAGTCTGGGAGACATATGTCTAAGGGGGATGATGCAACCATTACCCATACCATCATGGAAATGGGAGAACATCACCATGGACTTTGTCAATGGACATCCGAAGACATCCAAAGGCATAAATTTGATCCGGGTTGTTGTGGATTGTCTTATAAATACTGCACACTTCATTGCAATTCGAGAGGATTTATCATTGGATCAACTAGCATGGATATACATCAGAGATGTGGTAAGGCTGCATGGAGTACCATTATCTTTTATATCTGATTGAGATCTGAGATTAACCTCTATTTTTTGTAAGAGTCTTAAACATGATATGGATACTGAGCTAAAATTCAGTACGGCTTATCGTCCTCAAACTGGTGTCCAATCAGAGCGGACTACCCAAACACTTGAGGACATGTTGATAGAATGCTCAATGGACTTAAAAGGAGGATGGGATCAACATCTTCCTCTTATTGAGTTCTCATTCAATAATTGTTTTTACTCAAGTATTTAAATGACTCCTTATGAATCCCTGTATGGGAAGAGGTGCAGAACACCAACATGTTACGATGAAGTTGGGGGGAGAAAACTCATAGGTGCAGAGATGGTCAAAGAAATGGTAGAGAAGGTTAAGACCATACAGAAGAACATTAAAGCTACTCAGAGTTGGAAAAAGAGCTATGCTGATGATCTTTATGAGACCTATATTTTTATTTTGGAGACATGGTATTTCATCGCATATCACTGTGGAAGAGAGTTATGAGATTTGGGAAGAAGGGAAAGCTTATTCCTAGGTACATCATCCCTTTTGAGATCCTTGATCACATTGAAGCAGTGGCCTATCAACTATAACTCCCACCGAACCTATCTCAAATAGATGATGTATTCCACGTATCACTCTTAAGGAAGTACATACCTGACCCATCGCATGTACACAATCCATATGTGGTACCATTAGAGAGTTACCTCTCCTATGGAGAGAAATCGGTGAAGATATTCGATCATAGGGGAAACGTTCTACTGAATAAGACAATGCCCCTCATGAATATGTTTTGGAGAAACCAAAAGTTTGAAGAAGCAATGTGGGAATTAGAGAAAGTGATGAAACAGAGTTACCTGCATCTGTTTTAGTGTGGAAAAGGAAATTTCGAGGGTAAAATTTCTTAAGGGGGGAAGATTGTAATGAACCAAACTTTTATCAATGGAAATTCCTCTTGATCTAATTAAATGTATTATTATGTAAAATGGTTATATAACATATGTGATTATTTGGTTTTATGATTTTTGATTTTAAAATACCATTAAGAATTGTGATCGTTGCTAATATAGTCATTGAAAAATGATCACATGATTAGTATTAATATCGGGCTTTAAGAAATCCAATTTAATTAGAAAAAGGAAGTGATTACTTCATCCAAAAGAATTTCTCAGTATGAGGCCCATTTGTCAGATCTAAAAAAGGAGGTGGCATCATTGGGCTTCACTCTTGACCAATCCCAAGTCAGACTTTAACATGTTAAGCTCGAGTGAAACCACCTATGGGAGAAGTGGATGTTGATAGAGATTACCACCCGAGCAATGTTATCCAAGCCACCCCAAGAGTCTATCACAATCGCACACCTTACCCTTCATGCTTATGTGGGTGTTATAAGGGGTTGTGTAACAAGACCCCAATATTATGATTATGTACATTATTTTTGTATAGAGAATACATATTCATTTAATTATTGTTACTTTTTAAATAGTTTTTAAAGCAAAAAAATAGCATTTTTAGTTAATTAAGAAATCTATTTTGATGAATTAATGGATTTTTGAGTTAAATAATATTTTAATTAAATATTATTACTAAATTAATTTTTTTATAATATAAATTATCATATAATTATTATGAATACAATTGTGATTTTTATTAGGGTTTGAAAGCTATTTGTTTCAAAACTAATGAATTTTTGATAAATATAGGTTTTTATTTTAAAAGTAAAAAAATGCACATATTTAGAAAATTATTTAGATAAAATGAATTTTTTTTTTGGAATCAGGACATCGAAATTATCTAATGGTGAATTTTTCATAATTTTTTGAGACAGCCAGTTTTTTGGGTAAAAATTAAATACAGTTTAAATATATAATGTGTTTTATAACATCATAATGACCCAATAGTGATGTAATAAAATAATATAAATATTATCTTCAACAAATATATGTTTTTACATTAAAATAATTTTATTTTAGGTTTGTTTGATTTATTTTATAAATCCTTAGTGGACCCTCCAAGACTTATAAAACATTTTAACTCTTGAAATTGATTTCCTTGAGAGTGTGACTCGCCTCCATATAAGAAACCCTATTATTTTTCAAAATTATGACATTGGAAATATAAAATATTGTATTCCACTCAAAGTTTTCAAAAACCATGCACAAAAACCAGGGGATGGTTTGAGTTTTTGGTTAGTTTAATATGTAGGGTCCAAAACCTAAATAATTAAGAATTCCTTCTCTTTTCCTATATAAACCCACCCAAGATCCCACTTCCTCTTCACTCAAAGATTTTTGAGATCAACTAGCCTCTGCCATCCTCTATCTTGAATCCTCCCAAGGTTCCCCGAGCTCCCAATAAGTCTCTCTCAAGCCCCTCACAAGCCTTTGGTATCACACTTCCAAGTAAGAGATTCCTTCCATTCTCATTTTATCCAAGTTTCTTAATATTGTTATGTCCTTTTATTTTCAATTATAAATGATGGGGTATGATTTCTCCCATTCCCCATACTTTCCTATTTATGTTTTAATTATGAGAGACCCCTTTCTCTCTCATTAATGCCTCTTATGTACAACTGTTACCATGCCGAAATTTCGTAAGGAATCTCTCTCTCCTTATTTACATTCAAGAAATTATTTTGTATTATGAATATAAATTCCATTAAATTTATTGGGACATGTATCTATATGACTCCATTACTTTCCATTTCATGTAAATATGATGATACACCCTTTTCCCTCTCATCATCCATTTTTATGAATTTGTATGTCACGTCGTTATGTTGCCGAAATTGCATCGTGGTTTTCAATGCCAAAGTCATTGTGTAGTGAATACCATTCCCATTTATCTATCAAGGGTATTAACCTTTATTAACATTTACTTATTGTTTATAGTTTTTCATGTAAATATTCCTCATTCCTTTATCAAGTAATACATGATTATGTTGAATGACTCCATGTTGTATGATCCATGTGGTACACTTATGCATGAAATGAAATGTTTAAGAAGGGTGTGCCCTGATAGCACTCCAATGAATTGGGAAAATATTAGTATAATGATACTGCAAGTTAAATGAGGGTTTAATCATGTTAATTCAAGTGCAATGAGGTTTTACTCATGCTCCAAGTGCAATTATCCTTGACTCATGCTAATACCATGTTAAGTGGTGTTGCCACATTTCCATGTTATGATAATCATGCTATATCATGACTTTATGTTTGTTTCTATATTATACTCCATTGATATTCCTATTCCCTAACATTTATTTTAATCTTCATGTTATTCCTTGTTTACTCCCTTATTGGGATTTATAGCTCACCCATTTTTATGCATGTGCTCAGGTTATCCCATGCAATGCTAAGTACGAGGGAATGTAGTGGTCATGTAATGGAATTTTTCAATAAAGATGTTGTGTTTCATGTTTTAAATCATTATGTAATATTCCTAATCCCAAAAGACACAAGACCACTAGGTATTCTATGTTTTCACAGGTGAATATTTTATGTAACAAATCATGTTTAATTTTGTAATAAAAAGCAGGTTTGTGATAACTATTCCAACCATGATCTGGAGCTATAATTAGTTTTATTTTCACTAAATTTGTGGTGGTATTATCTTATTAAGGATCACTTTGTGGTATTCAAATATCACAAGAGTTTGAGGTATATCCTTTCATAGCATGATCTGAATTTTTGATATTGTGGGAGGATGGTGTTTCTCCAAGATTATTATTTTGAAATATCATACACCTTAGGAAAGAAAAATGTTGTGGTTGAAAATTTGAGCATGATTTCATGGAAGGATGTTATTAAGGAGTTCAAGGATGTTTGGAAAGGAATTGAGGAGTTAGTATCCTTTCACATACATGCAATTTTAGATGATGATAGAGGATAATTTTTTCATATGATAGCGCAGTCTTCTTGGATGTGGTATGAGGAGGAGTCTCAGTGGAGGTACTTAAAGGTATATCTTATTCAAGATCATGTTGGCCATAGTGACACTCCTGAGGGATGTTCAGAGGATGATCAGAACTGGGTGTAATTCCAGGAGTAGTTTTTTCCCACAGGAAATAAATGATGGAATTCTACTTAATTTTCAAATATCACCTATATCATTTCATCCTAGTGTGAAAAATATGTATCAAGGCATGAGGATATATATTTGGTGGCTAAGGATGAAATGGTCAGTGGTGGAATTTATGGAGAAGTGTTTCGTTTTTAGAAAATAAAGGTCAATTATCTTGTTCCTGCTGGTTTTTTATAGTCTTTAGATGTTCCTAAGTGGTAATGGGATGATGTCTTGATATATTTCATCATAGGTTTTCCTTGAACTCAAGGTGGTTATCATTCCATTTGTATAATTTTTGATCATTTGAAGAAATAACCCCACATATTAGAGATCAAGGAGTCAACCATAGTGTATACTTCGGCTAATAGATATATGAATGAGTTTTTTTGGTTTAATGGATTTTTGAGGTCCATTTTCTGGGATATGGATACACATTTTACCTTGTGATTATGGAGGGTATTTTAGTAAGATTTTAGAACACAGTTAGGCCTCAACACTTTTTTCCTCACTTAGACGGATGGAAAGACAGATCGGACCATCCAAGAACTAGAGGAAATGTATCAAGCATGCATCTTTGACTTTGGTAGATCTTGGGTGTGACATTTTCCTTTGGATGAGATTTCTTATAATAATATATATCACCCATCCATCATCATGGCCCTATTTGAGACTTTGTACGAGCAGTTGTTTTGTTCTTCATTATACTAGATGGGGTTTTAGAGGAATTAGTTCTTGGTCTCAATATTGTGGAAAGCACAATAGAGAAGGCTCAACTTGTTCAAGAAAGGATGAAATAATTATAAGACAGACATAATGATTACACTGATTATATGAGCACTCCCTTAGATTTTGAGTATGAGGACCACATATTCTTGATGTTTTCCCCTCAATGTGGGAGGAACAGGTTTGGTAGGTGGATTAAGCATTATAATGGGTTTGTTAATCCCTTTTAGGTGTTGGGGTGAGTTTTTGAGGGGGGTATCGGTTGGAATTTCCATTGTAGCTGGGGAGGATCCACATAATCCTCCACACCTTTCAACTTCATCAGTATATTCATGATGACTCCCATTCCATTGACTTAGGACATTTGGATATAAAGGATGAAAATATGTTTATGGAGCAACCATTATAGATCCATGTTTTATAAGAGAAGGAATTGTGTGGGTGAAATATCCCCTTGGTTCATGTGTTGTGGTGGCATGATGGTCTGGAGGAGAGTACTTGGGATTGAGAGATGCAGATGTGTGCCCAGTACTCAGAGATATTTTTTTCTTTATTTTTTTTTTCCTAGATGATATGATGTTTGAAACCTTATTGTTTTATCTGATGAAATGTTTTACCTAGTTTGTGATGTATGACATGTGATAAAATTCTCAATATTTTAAAGGGTAAGGACATGAGTACTAATTGAGATAAATTATACTACGATGTGATTAAACCCATGCAGCAAAGTCAGTGTCACCAAGATTGGTTAATATATTGACATGGAGGATGAAATTTCCCAATTCGTATATTCGGGACAGTGCGGACTGTGTGGCATGTTTTGTTTCCATTTAGTTTGGTGTGTTTTTATGGTGGTATCATTTTAGTTATGATGAGATCCTTGAGTGGTATCTCATGAGGTTTTTATTTAATCCCCTTTCTTTTCAGGCTCGATTTTGGATTTTTGAGGGTGAGCTTCATTTGAGAGTTATCTGATGTAATAGACCATGATTTATTATCACATTAGTTTTCCATTTTTTGGTGTTAGAGGTTTTTTATAATAGGATTGATTATGTTCCATGGTGGTTGGAGATTCAATAGATCTATTTCACGATATTCACCTCGTGAATGATTTACAAAATGTGAACTCTTGTTTCACATCTTGTGTAGTTGTCTAATTTCATGGAATGTATGTAGCTGAGGGGGATCCCATGAAATCAATTCACATCATGAAATCTAAATTCATGAAATGTAATTAATTAAATATTAGGTGAATCGAATTTTGGAAGAAGTTGGAATTTTTGGAAAACTCATGGATAACACGTTGTGAAAGGGTTTCACAATGTGAAAGGGGTGCGATTATAGGTTTTAAATCCATTTTTTCAGATTATTTTAATTCATCCATCAATAATTTAATTCTCTCTGATTTGTAGTAAACCCTAGGATGTGTTGGGAGGAATTCTATCCCTATTATCCATGATTTGTTTCATTGGTTCTGGTGGATCCCTGTTGGAGATAATTGGTGAGTTATCCTCTCTTCCCCATGGTTTTCTCTTGTTCTTCACTCATACATCCATTGTGGTGGTGTGGTTTTTGTTTGGATTGTGATTTAGGCTAATTTTTTTATATCCCTTGTTGTGGTGTAGGTTTATCTATGTTTTTTATTTGTGGTTTTGGTTTTCAAGTAGTTCTACTTCTCCCTATGGTGTACAGTGAGATTGAAAAGCTTTTTCATGTAGAGAATTCCTCATTTCTCACTTTTATGTATCATGTGGGAGTTTTTTACACTTTTTCATCTATGGGGGATATTTTTCTCTATCCTAATCAAGATAAATTAATCATTTAATTTAAAATGAAGGGGATAAGGGGAACGTTTCATATGTTTTTACAAAATTTATATTATCTTTATATTGTAATTATATAGGCTAATAACCCACTAAAAACGTAGTCATTGGGGGCTTCATTTACGCTGATTTGGTATTTTTATGGATCCCTTATTTTATGGTTGTTGTAATATCACTATATAATGTAAATTGGCTAATCACTAATATTTTTTAAATTAAACGGATTCCCTTGAATTTATGGATTGTTTGATAACACCCCTAAAATAAAGTGAAATGTGATAAAATCCCCTTTGTTAATTTTTTAAAATGATTTTTGATGTGTAGTTGTGATGTAGTGGGTGTGATGTGTGGTTTTTTTCATGATTTTGGGGGGGGTGAGGTGATGGTTTGTTTGGAAGTGCTTTTTGGGTAGTGAGGAGATCGTTTGTTTGGCCATGCATTTGGGTCGGTGAGGTAATGTTTTGTTTATCCGTGATTTGGGGTAGAGACATGATGGTTTGTATGTTCGTATTTTTAGGTTGGTGAAGTTATTTTTTATTTGAATGTGTTTTTTGGGTGGCAATTTGATGGTTTGTTCGGTCATGCTTTTGGGGAATTATGGTGATGGTTTTTTTGTCCATGCTTTTTGGGAGGTGATGTGATGGTTTGATAGGAATTATGAATTTATTGTGGTGTATGGTTTCATTGTGTAAGATGCCAAGGTAGTGATTGAATAACTGGTCAATGATGTTTAAAATGGCTTGGGATGGTTTGGCTAGTGGTATGGAAATGTTTACTGAACAAATAAATAATGGAATGTGTGGTAAAATGTGGTTGATGATTAATAAGGAAAGGAATAGGTTGGATGAAGGGATTGGTTATAAATTTAAAGTGTGGCATGTGGCTTGTGTGATGTTATGAATTTAGTGGTGAAAGTGAAAGTAGGGATGTTTTGATTTGGTTAGTGTTTTGTTTTGAAGCCATAGGTCTTCTTGTGTGTGGTTTTATTTATATACATGTATATTTCTTGTGAATTATATACAAACCCCACCTATGTCGAGCACTATGTTCCAACACCCATATATTCACATGGGAGGAGTATTTCTCAATATCTCAATTATGAGGATGTATCGATGGCTCCCTAATCTTTCCCATTTTCTCTTCCAAGAAAGTAGATATTCACATGTTGTGATGGATGGAGGTATGTTAGTGCTTGGTAATGTCCTAGGTATCTTTGGGTGAGATGTGATATGATCGTGTAGTGGGGAGGTGGAATTGGTGTTTTTGGGCACGATTTGATACAACTGTGTTGTGGGGAAGCTTATAGTAGGGTCATTCATAGTAGGAGGAGGTCATGAGGTTGATGTAATTTGTGTTTGTGATACCCTACAACTGTAGTTATGGCAGTGGTTGTGATGTGATGACCCAGGTTTTTTCGGGTGAGATGATATGTGAATATGTTGTGAGGTGGTGTCCTAGGTGTCTACCACCATGATGTGATGTGATCGTGCTTATGGTGTGGTGTTATATGATATTCAGAAGATATGGGAGTGTCGGGATGTATGTCGTTGGGGTGTAATGGTGGAAATTTGTGAGAAATATGTTTGGGGTACCCTTTATCATTATGAATCCTCTTATTTTATTATACATAGCCTATGTTGGTTGGTGAGTGAGCCTTGGTGAGGTGGGGATGGATAGTTGACATGTTTAGGTGTTGTTGGTTATGTTGTTTTCTCACAAGTGAATTTGTATGCTTCTTTCACATGTGTATGAGAGACTTTGGTTTTTTGGCTGAGTATATTTGTATGCTCACCCTATACATTTAAAATACATTTTAGGTTTCCTAGAGGATTACATGGATCGTGATGGACATTACTAACTTTCACCTTTGGATAGTTGTTTTATCACTACTCTAGTTTTTCTTTTGGGTGTTTACTTTTGGAGACTTTATATGTATCAATTTTGATAATTCATTCATTTTGGGATAGTTTTGGTTCCTTTTTATATTATTTCATAGATTTTATTGTGGAATATTCATCTTATATCCCAATACTATTTTATTATAGTGGTTAATGGCTCTCATTTCATGGTATTTTTATACCCTCAATGTTAGTCATCATCTCGAGGCCTAATAGAGGTGGGACTTAGGGGGTCATTATCTATCTCCCTTTATTGTGATATCATTGGTTGGAGGGGGTCGTGACAACACATACCACATGAATATAATAAAATGCACAATACCCAAGGGTGGATGCATAAGGACTAATTAACTCAAACTCAAGAGAAGCCCCTTTTTAAAAAATCTTGGAAACTCTTGTTGAGGCTTTCCAAGCCCATCAAACAATCATAAAAAACACCTAAGTCCCTATCTCAAAATCCAAACCATTTATTTAATTAATTAAAATAAATTTATAATTAATTAATAAGCAACAAAAAATTTAAATTTTAAATTTTACATTAAATTAGCAAAAACACCTAGAAGCTCACTAGTCAGCCTTGTCAAACCGGAACCATGACCAAACTCCTGCCAACAGCTCATAGCACACTTATAACCACATTTTGGTCCAAATATCTAACCAATGGTGCTAATAAAAACACTAATTAATTTTAATTTTTTTGAAAAACGTTTTTAAAATTGGTGGTGTTGCATACCTCTATAGAATCGTCGAGAAACAGTGTGCCGACATCACCTTGGGAGGTCCCATATGCAAGTGAAGAAAAATATCCAATGGGATACGGTGACTAAATTATAAAATTAATTTAATTTAAATAAAAAACCATAGAAAATTTAATTTGGTGGTTTACCTCCATCAAAGTTACATTCAACGGTGGGTAGAAGAGTTCATGGTATCCCATCTATGAAGGCCCCATGATGAACGGTTGATTCCACCATTCACTAGTGGAATTGTAACCTGAACATAAACTAGGAGAAATAAAGGTTAAGATGATAAGACAAGAGGATGAATGGAGGTATCCAGATGGAATGACATATCCTAAATCACCACGAAAAATTTCTAAGAACCCCTCCAACATTGAGGATAAAGAGAGGAGGAAGGGGGGAATTTATATCGGTCGTTGCACTGAGTGGGAAAGGAGGGAAGGGGAATCCACCACAAATAAAGTGAGGAGGAAAATACCAATTTTCCCTCTTGAAAGGCCACTAACCATCCAGTAGTTCCTACTAGTTGTCTTGTGGTTTTTTGTATCCTTGGTTGTAGAAACCACCCCAAACCCATCGAGGGCTCTCCCAAGCCCCTGATTCATCTCTCAAACCCCTTTCATATCTAAAATCCTGTTTTGAGGGTTTCTAATATTAAAATATAAACATTGGTTTAAAATAATTCCTTCAACCATTTTGAAAATTTAAATATTCCCTTGGAATTGTATCACCTGTAAAGAACATGAGATCTTATATAAAATGTTGGACCGTAATAGATCTATTGGCCACCCTCTTTGGTTTTAATAATCACAAATCATGTCAAATATTAGTAATCATTTCTAATCATTTCAATCATGTTTATATAAGTTTCTATATGATTAATTATGATTATGTATGATCACATATAATTTTAACACATTCTGATAATATTTATGTTGTAAGATATTCCGAACAGAAATATTTCCTAAGTTTGGGAAGTTGACAATGACAGAAAATTGAGTCAATGATGCCAACATAATAAGTTTGACTAACTGATGCTGAAAGCACAAAGGACTCACTAATAGCGATAGACATAATGTATCATCGATAGTTCAAACAATTCACTGACAGTTCAATTGTCTCATCGATAGAAGGACTGACCTACTGATGCATGGTGCTACCGATGCATGGTGCTACCGACGCCAGGACTCACTAATGCATAGACAGAGCAATTGAAGCAGACACTGATAGAATGGGACACCAATACCGATAGAAGGACTCACTGATTGAATGATTCATAGATGTATTATTCACCAATAAGGGATTCACTAGTAGATAGTTTAAATTTCATATTATTTAATACTATTTATAACTATCACATTTTTGAGTGTTTTAATGTGATTGATTAATTTAATTCTTTTTGTAGACATATTTAATGAGGATGTCCGAAGTTAGAGGTACAACACCTACCTCAAACATGCACATTGTAGGGTTTCATAATATAAAATAGGAACTCTCTCCAAATAAAATTATATACCAAGGTATGCATAGACACAGTTGTAGACCCACACGAGCAACATACAGAAAGGAAGAACACATGAGGAACTCTTCATTGCTGCTTCCTATGAACCAAAGAACTATTTTCCACCAAAGTTCCAACATCTATACATAATTAAACATAACCTATGGAGAAGAACATCTCATATTTCTAGAAGATAAAATACAGTGCTCTACGACACTCTATTTCAGTGTCAACTTCTAGAAGAGGAATCCAACTTCAACTCTGATATATCAAAGATTCTGAATTTGAACTGCATAACACATAGAGATTTATCAACCCTGTCTAATATTTATTGTTCTATTGTGTGCCTTTTTATTACATTTTCAAGTAGTGTGTGTATATTTCTATAAAACACACATTGTCTCTTACCCTGAACTAGATGATTTTATATATCCTCACACAACTATATTTTTACGCTTGTTAATCCCACATAGAACTGTGGTATATGTCATGTCTGACCTGATTGTATTTTTTCCCACATAGAACTATGGTAGAGTTCAATTGGCCTAGATAGTTGTAAACTGATGTGTAAACCTCGATCCATAGTGTGGATCAAAACCTTTATCTATATAGAGTATTCGGTGGCAGGTGATCACTATGTGGAGAGGAATAAGTTTATGCGTTAGACATAACCTCTTGTCTTATATCTACTTTGTTTTCAAATTTAGTTTTCTCTGTTATTACTTGAATTTCAGAAAACAGAATTTCACTTTAATATATAGTTTTGTCTAGTGTTTATAACTATTTTGGATTATTAGATTATTTTCAAAAGCTGTATCAATATATCATATTGTTACAACTCAGAAATAATCAATCTTCTGAGAAATTAGTTGAAGAGTCTAACTATTATAAATTCACTACATTGATTAACTGGCCTATTAAGTTTTAAATTGAGGGAATCATTTAAATAAACTTTTTAATAGAAGTTTTTATAAGAACTCAATTCACCCCCCTCTTGAGTGTCCTACTCTGACTAACATTTGGTATCAAATGAAAGTTCTTTAAAAGATTTTTCAAATACTTTCAACTGTGATTTAGTTGTGTTTTAAAGATCTCAAAATATTTGTTACTTATAAATTTTTATCTCATTAAAAATATTTTCTTTAGTATGGGTAATATATTGGAAGGTGATTCTACAAAAAAAACCTCCCTAATTTAATGGAAAAAACTATGCCTATTGGAATATTAAGATGAAAATGCATTAAAAAACTATGAGCTTTGATATTTGGATATTTATAGAAGATAAATACGAAATACCCAAGACTTCTAGGAATACCTAGGGTGATTCCACAAAGACTACTTATAATAACAATTGCAAAGCTATGAATGATCTATTTTGTTCACTAGGATATGAATAAATTAATAGAATGTTTGCTTATACATGTACTTATCAAATTTTGGGACACTGTAGTTATTTCACATGAAGGAACTTATAATGTTAAAGAAATGAGACTTAACAATTATACTATTAATTATGATAATTTTAAGATGAAGCTAATGAGCCTATTTTTGACATGTATCTCAGGTTTAATGAAATTCTGAACACCATGATCTCTCTGGGAAGAGTTGTTACAACTAAGGATAAAATCATGAGAATATTCATATGTTTACCAAATAGATGGAGAGGGACTTTTGTATTAATAAAAGAATCATGTGACCTCAACACTTTTCCAATGAAGGAGCTAATAGAAAAGTTGATGATGTATGAGGAAGAACTAAAAGTAAAAAAAAAAGTGGATGAAGAACCCAAAATAAAATTAGTTTCTTTCAAATATAATGCATCCAAATAGAAAGACAAAGCTCAAGATGAAACTAAAAGTTCACATGATAAAAAATCATCAGTAGATAGTGATGCGGATATGGCTCAGATAGCCATAAGGTTTAAGAAATTCTACAAGAAGAAATTTTTTTTAGAAAGACTAGATACAAAGGTAAATATGTAAATAAGGGAACCTATAAAAAGTATTGTAAAAGAGGTGATACCTCAAATGAGATAATGTTTTATTAGTGAAAAAAAAGGGGCATGTGACGGCTGGTTTTACCAAACTAATGTATAAAAAGAAGTGCAAGGAAAAAGATAGAAAACACAAGATAGAAATAAAGGCAACATAGAGTGATTTTGAGGACAAATCAAGTGACTCATGAATCCTCTCATGATTAAAAGGCTAATAATAAAAATATGTGTTTTATGAAAAACACATATAAGGTAACACTAAACTCTATTGAACATAATGTTTATTATTCTGGAGATGAAAGTGAGACTGAAAACATGACCAATGAGGAAATGTTTGAATATTGTTGAATTCTTTATGACACTTGTAATAATTTAAAAGATAAATATAAATCCTTGAAGAAACATCATTTTTTACTGCTAATGTTAAATATTAAATTTCTATAGAGAAATAAAAATTATCAACTACTTTAGAAAATCAATGAGTTTAAGTTATCAAATGAGAAATTAAAGAAATACCTAGAAATATTTACCAATGGAAAATAAATATTAGTTAAAATGATTGGTAAATAAGAAGATCCTAAATATACTACTATAATAGGATACCAATAATGAAAGAGGAATATAGCTCAAACCCATTTTGTATCAAAATCTGGAAAATCTAGTTTTATTCCCAGTTCAGAAAAATTTCCTGCAAATTTCAGCCATGAAACATCTTCTATTGTTTCATGTTTTTCTATCCCAAATAAAGTCTATTTTTCAAATACTTTACATACAGATTATAAAAAATCCATGGAGCAAGTATGGGTTCCAAAATCTATTATTACTAATTTTATTAGACCCAAACAAATTTTGGTACCAAAATATTTTCTTTTCTAATATATTTTTATAGGAAAGTTGTTTGAAGATCTCCTATAAAAGATTATGGTACTTGAATAGTGCATGTTAAAGACACATTATAGTAGATTATTCATTCATCAAGAATATGATAAAGATTGATGGTGGGCATGTCTGTTTTTGTGACAATGCAAAAGAAAAAATAATTAGCCTTGGCTGGATTGGTAACTCTAACTCAGTTTAAATTTCTAAAGTACTTTTTGTTAATGGATTAAAATACAACCTAATTAGTCTCTATAAGTTATGTGATGATGTTTATAATGTTAAATTTGATGATGATTCATGCAATGTTTTTAATTCTAAAAATGAGTTAGTATTTTCTTTTTTTAGAGATGAAGATGTTTATACTTTTGATTTATATTTTTTAATTTATCAAAATGGTTCCTGTTTGAGTGCTTTTAATAAAGAGTCTTGGATTTAGCATAGAATATTAGGGTAATAAAATATATGCTCACTTATAAATCTTATTAGAAAAATATTAGTCAAGTATATACCTAATATTAAGTTTCCAAATGAAAAATTTTGTAATCCTTGTCAAAATGGTAAACTGCACAAAATATATTTCAAACCAAATAAATAAGTCTCAACTTCTCAACCTATCATGTTGGTTCATATGGACTTGTTTTGACCATATAGAGTTTCATGTATAAATGGGAATCACTATTTCTATATCCTTGTAGATGACTATTCTAGATATACTTGGACCTTTTTCTTAGCTCACAAAAGTGAAGCTTGTTCTCATTTCATCAAGTATGCTAGAACTATAGAAAACCTAAGTGGTTTTATAATTAAATCCTTAAGAAGTGATCATGTCCATGAGTTTATAAATCAAGAGTTTGAATGTTTTTTCTCAGAAAATGGATATAGTCATAACTACTCTGCTCCTAGGACACCCCCAGCAGAATAGAGTTGTAGAAAGAAGGAATATAACTCTATATAAAATTTCTAGAACCCTGCTTAATGAGTATGACCTAGATATATATTTTGGGGAAGATTATTTCAGTACAGCTTGTTATATTATCAACAGAGTCTTAATTAGACCTATCCTTAAGATAACACCTTATGAGTTATGGAACAATTGAAAACCCAATGTTAATTACTTCAAAGTTTTTGGTTGCAAAGTTTTTATTCTTAACTCTAAGGATAATCTAGAAAAGTTTTCCTCCAAAATTGATGAGGGAATTTTCCTAGGTTATTTAATCTCTAGAAAAGATTATATATTCTTTAATAAAATAACTAAACTTGTGGAAGAATATGTGCATGTCATGTTTGATGAGATAAGTCCACATGAGCTAAAGACCTCATTAGAAAATCTTGAGGATGATATGTCAAATCTGGACATTAATGAAAAATTTTCTGACCCTACTATTAAGTAATCATTCAAATCTTCTAGTTTCGGAAATTCTCCATATTATAGTCATGATCAACCTGAATCAATTGAAGAATCTGAAATAATCGGCCCTTCTGTTCCTAGACTTGTTAAAACACTTAAAAATCATCCTTTAGATGATGTTCTTGTAGATGTAGATAAAGGAACTCATACTAGAGATTCTCTAAGAAATAAGGTTAAACCTCAAGCCTTTTTGTCACAACTTAAACCTAAGAACTTCAATGATGCTATCAATGATGAATTTTGGGTGATTGCTATGCAAGAAGAGTTAAATTAGTTTGAAAGAAAAAAAGTCTGGAAACTTGTAGATATACCCAAAGACACCTTGGCTATAGGCACTAAATGGGTGTTTAGCAATAAAGTAGATAAATCTTGTAATATAGTTAGAAACAAATATAGATTGGTTTTACAAGATTATAGTCGAGAATAATAAATTGACTATGAGGAAAACTTTGCACCATTTTCTAGACATGAGGCCATCAGAATAGTGCATGCATATACAACACATCTAAATTTTAAACTATATTGTCTAAAGTGAATTCCTAAATGGGTATATAGTTGAGGATATTTTTTTAAACAACCCACTAGTTTTAATAACCCTCATTTTACAAATAATTTTTTTAAATTAACAAAAGTTGTATTTGGTTTAAAATAATCTCCAAGAGCATGGTATGATAAACTCAGCACTTCTCTTATTTATAAAGGTTTTACAAAAGTTATTGTTGATCCTAACCTTTTTATAAAACTAAATTCCAAATATTTTTTAGTAGTACACATCTATGGAGATGATATTATTTTTGGATCCTCTAAAAATTATTTATGTGCTGATTTTTCAAAGATGATGCAATGAGAATTTGAGATGAGTTTGATAGGGGAACTCAAATTCTTTCTAGGATTTATAATATTTAAAAATAAAGAAGGTATTATTTTTAATCAAAGTAAATATACTATGGATCATTTAAAAATATTTGGCTTTGAAAGCACTAAATGTAGTGACACTCCAATGAGTACCACCTGTAAGTTAGATCTTGAGGAGAATGGTAAATCGATTGATCAAACCACTTGCATAGGAATGATTGGGAGTTTAATCTACTTAAATGCTAGTAGTCTTGATATTATTTTTAGCGTGTCTATGTGTGATCCTTTTCAAGAAAATCCGAAAGAGTCACATATTCTTGCTGTTAAATGTATTTTCAAATACCTCAAACATACTACCAACTTATGGATGTTCTATCCTAGAGGACAATCATTTGATCCAGTTAGCTATTCAGATATTGAATTTAGTGGTTGAAAATTATATATAAAAGGAACCTCTGAAACATGTCACTTTTTGGTCAAGTATTTAGTTTCATGGTGTAGTAAGAAACATAATTCTATTGCATTATCTACTGCTGAAGCTGAATATATAGCTCCTAGTAGTTGTTGGGCTAAAATTTTGTGGATGAAACAAACTTTACTAGACTATGGATACCAATTCAGATGTGTCCCTATAAATTTTGATAACACAAGTGATATTAGTATATATAAGATTCCTATTTCACATTCTAGTACAAAACACAATGATGTAATACATCACTTTTTGAAATACCATTGTCAAAAAGGGGGTAGAACTTTAGAATTCATTGGCATTGAACATCAGCTTACTGATATTTTCACTAATATATTAAACACTGAAATAATGAACTACATCATAATGATTTGGGATTGATCAATCTATCATACCTTATGTTTTTATTCATTTGATAATTTTATGTTAATTTTTCATACTGCCACTTGAAAAGTCAAACAGATAGTTTCATACCGACACTAACAGTATGAAGTTGACAATGTCATGAAAAACTGATAACTTTTTCATAACAATGATATTTTATGATGAAACAATTTTTATGCCAACACTAACACCTTGCCATGCTGACACCGTTAGTGTTATGAAAAATTTGTCATGCCGACAACGATGACTCACTATTTTTATATGTTTTATGTTTTTACCAAAATAACGTTTTTTTATTTATTTTTTTGAACCCAGTTCAAAATTTTATGATCTCAAATTCCCTAAATGATATAAACTGAGTCGATCCATGCTACTACATACCCTATCACTTTAACCCTTACACACTTCAGTTGTTTCTCACTTCTTACCTTTGACCTTTCACCTCCCAACCTTCAACTGAATAGTAGGAATGGTTCATGTGAAGCATGTTATGTAAGGTGGTTCAATTAGTGAGTCTCGTGTTTCTATGAAACAGAAAGGGGATTCTTAAGGCATATTAATCATGTGCTTGAATGTCGAGTGGTTACACCAAAAAAGGAAGTGTTTTCTGAGTGGTTGTTATAAATAAAATACTTGATGTTGAAGGTGATATAGGATCAAGGATTTATTGATTAGTTTTAAAACAACTAAATACCTTTCTTCCTAAAAATAGTTCATGATTTTTACATGAATGTAGAGTTTCTATTGGAAGGAAGTAATGTTGCATGGATTAAGTCAGTTGTAAAAGGAAATAGGATTTTTTTTCATCAAGGTAGTGGGATGAGTGTCTTAAAGTCCCACACAGGGGAGTGTTTGATGATTACCAGGGTACCTCTCCAACTAAGAGTGACATTTTCTTCTTTGAGTCATCTCTGAAGAAGCTTACTGACAATAATGAGACTAGGAGGCCTATTTCTATAGAATTTGATAGGGAGTGTAGAATTAGGTTCAAATTCCTTCAGCAACATATATTTCCTAAGAAAGGGGGATTTGCTTCATTAAAATATCAAGATATATATTTATGATACCTATTGAAGAAGGCAATTAAGGTAAACCCATGTATATATTTCATGTTTCATATCAATGATATGATTAAGCCTTCCTGCAAGACCAACTCTTTGTTTTACCCTAGGATGATCTCATCCATGTTGAAAGAGAAGGGATGTGTTAGTGATGTTGGAGTTGGTGGACTAGAACAAACTAATTTTGACATTATTCATTAATAAATACCTTATCACATCTTGATTGTTCTTCAGTGTGATAATGCATGTGAAAATGTTCTAAGGATAGTTATTTCACTAAAGGGTCACAGCGGATCTCTGCTTTGATGAGAACCCGGAAGTTCCATAACACTATTCTTGAATATATGTTCTATGTCCAGATGATGTAATTTGAGGGACATAAATAATACAGGCCATTAGGGGTGAGGACTCATAAAACTTTGAGGCACCAGCTCACGATTTGTGCCCTTGGTAATATCCAAGAGGATATTATGAGAATGAGACCCGCCAGTAGGAAATCCATATTTCATAGTTTCATTGGATGTTCTTATCTACAGACGTGTTTATTGGTCCATATACTTTAATATTATTATTAATGGGTATTAAAACACGCACATTTAGATGTATTGACAAATAATGTGAAGACACACTGTTTGTAGTGAGGTTGGATATGTTGGATGTGTCATGAGTAATACTATATTAATAGATAATGCGAGAAATGATTTTTCCCTTCTGTTCCATAAAGGAAGTAGATATCTCAGGCCCTTTGATGGAATCGATATAGCCTAAATAAATCAATGTCCATGTTAAGTAATGGGAAAGTTCAATTCCGGAAATTCAAAGAAAGTATAATCGATCACATGGTTTGATGGCACTAGCATGCAACCCTCTTGATTCGAGATATTGAGACAAAGGGATTAAATAACACGGTAAGCGTTCGTAGGAGGTGACACGTCAATGCGGCATTAACTTCATTCTCTATGGGTGACTTGGCATGTTTCTAGATTCTAACCTTGGAATTTAGGCAAGGTTCGCCTAATGCCATTGAGAAAGAGGCCTAGAGGGCCACACACTAAGTGTGTCCAAGTATCTTAGTTAAATATTAATTTAACAAGTTGAATAAAGATTATTCTCGATTGTGGTTTAATAATTATTCAAGGATTCCTGATCGCATTTATTTCGACACTAGTTATTTGAGAGAATATATTTTGGGCAAAATAATATATTTATTAGTGAGTAATTCAATGATATTTATTTGAGAAATAAATAGACATTATTCAAGGTCTAATAAATGTAGTGGAGGAAATAAATGGAATGGAAAAACAAAAGTAAATGTTGTGTATATTAATATACATGCTATGTATTTTTTTCTAGGAATTTATGAGAAATAATATTATTTATTTAATTAAAAAATATTAGGTGTAATTCGCTGGGCTCATGTCAAGTAATAATAATAGTCAACTCTTATTATTAGACGTGGGGTATTACTAAGAATTAAATGAAATGAATAAATTCTTTCGGGTAATTAATTCATTGTATTATTCTATGTAAATAAAATCCCAATTATATAATTCTCATTATCCTATCCATTTTTTGGGGTTGTGCACAATGGATCTATAGAAATATCTCAAGCTAAGAGAGAATTATCTTCTTCCTAGAATGCTCTCAAGCTACAAGAGAGAGATCCTCCTCCACCAGATCAAGGCGATCGAAGGCAGACATTGCAAGCATATGCTCTTCTATAATAGCACCCAGAGATCTCTTTGGCGGTGTCCAATGATACATGGAGTACATGTGGATCACTGCTAGGGGAATCATACACTTGGATTCTAGGACACAACAACTGATCACATCGGATTGTGACCAGAAACATCAACGGAGAGAGAATTCCATCAAGGTAATTTTTTTATTTAAATTAAATTAATTATAACCAACATATGATGATCCTCTCTATGGTTCTAGGACTCCATTAATTTCTTTTTTTCATCATTATATTCTGAAGATTCGGCGTTGTATTATCATTACAGATCTCGGATTGATCGTTGTTAATGGAAAAAACCAAGTTGGGTACACCCACCAACGTGCTTCCGCTATGCCCATAACCTAAAATTGGAATTAGAGGGTCATATCGTTGATTATAATTATTTAATTTTTCTTTGATGATTTATGCATTTAATAATTTAGTTGTTTCAATTCAAGTTAATCGTTCAGAAAATCTGAATCTCAAGATCTGTTCCTCCTCTCTCATGTCTCGTTCACCTAACAGAAACAAATTTTTCTTTTAATTTTGATTAAAATAAAACAAAGGATCTCATCCAGAGGTTCCCAAGGTTCCTGGCCATTCAACACTAGAATACACAGCATTTATTGTGCAGTACACGTTGTGTATTCAAGATTCAATGAATTAGACCGGTCTTCCAAATCAGGTCGTGTGTTAGAGTCTTCCTACTTCTTAAATGACTCTGTGTGTTAACCAGGAATAGGTGGAACACGTTTTACTGATTACACACTATGTGTCCCATTGAACACGGAGTGTAGTCCCTTTGGGTTAGGGTTGGATCGTGTACCCAAACACGGCTCGCCCAGCTGGAAACCGCGTAATGCGGATACTACACGATGTGTGTCCCACTAAACACGTTGTGTACTCCAAAGATTTCTGAAGTATATATACACATCATGACCTCGGGCGTGTACTTTGGATGGACGGTGAACAAAAGTGCACGATGTGTAGTCGTAACTACACGCCGTGTACTCATCCAAATTACGCACATTTATTAAAATTTATTATTATATTATACAAATCCTCCATACATGTACTGTAGTGTAGGTGTAAAGTTGAGGCAGAACCCGTGTTAGGTGTTTTATATATGTGTGTTTAGTTTAACATCTTCGTAATGTTTATTTATACACATTGGGTAGTTATGAACGGAAATTCACCAGGTTTCCTCCAAGGTACAAGTTACATAAAAATATAATTTTAAATGAATTTATTTGTTTAAAATTATAATGGATGAGAATCTAAATGAAATTTATAAATAGGGTTTAAGATAAAGGGATTGATTAATTAAAGATAATTAATTGATTCAAGTGTGATTTATTTTAAACAAAAAATATTAAATAATTGAATGCTAGTTTTATTTATGCGTAAATATCATTGTATGCATGGTTGATCATTAGCTAGAGAAAGACCTTTGTATGTGAAGGGTTTATTTTAATTTATTTATTTAAATTAAATTTGTAAGCCTGGGAGCCTTCTCCTCATTAATATGTAGGGCATGTGTTCCCAAGGTTTATTTTATGTAAAACCTTGTTTTACCCCTCACCTATGTGTGAGATAAAAGCATATGTAATGGATAGATGTCCCAAACTGGTGGAGGTAGCTCATGTTAGGATCCAAGGTGAAATCAATCCAAGTATATACAAAGGTGTACAGGTGGAAAGCTGTAAACATGAACCCAAAAGGCTCAATGTATTTCTCCCTTAGGTATTGGTTTAGTTTATCAACCACTAGATAAACTAGCCAATAGAACAAGCTCATGATCATATAATTTATTTTATTTCTGTCAGTTTCATGGTTTATTTATTGTGGGTGTGTATTCACGATCAAAAAATTAATGAATTAAACAAGTATACAATATGGAACTAAAATAAGACCTGCTTGTGCGTAAAATATTATCTTAGACATGGTTAATCACTTAAGTATATTCCACTTAATATTAATAAACATGTAATCAAAGATAATGAAATGGAAATTCATGTTTAAGGATAAAATCCCTCAAATAAATATTAAGTCAGTATAGCCTTCCATAATCTTGGTTAGAATCGAATCATAGTTCAAAGTGCTTGACCAACCCGAGTTGGGGTGATTTCAATTATCGGGGAATTCTAATTCGAGGTTTTGGGTTGAATTGACTTGGTTCGCATCAAGGGTTGACTTCCATAGTAGGACTTGGTGTGACCAAGAGGCAAAGGTTGAGGAAATCCAAAATAAAAGGATTTTATGATTGGGGAGTCCACTCAGCGGATCAAGGAGCTGAGAGTTAATTCAGTTGGCATTTGGAATGCCTGCCTTAAACCCTTAAATTTGCTTGACCAACCCTGGTTGGGGTAATGTAAAAGGAAATATGGATCCTTGCCACTAGAATATTCAGGCAACAGAATATTCTAAAGTTAATGGTGGGTGATATTGGATTTAGATAAAATATTGGGAGAATAATAAGTATTAATTTATTTATTTGCCTCAGTTTTATCATACTAAAGCACTAAACATTTTCTCACCTTAATTTGTAGAAATGGAAAAAAATTAATTCAAATGTATCATTTCGAACCATACCTGATAAGGAAACCTTCTCACTGACACCAATTTCCAAGAGTGGAAGAGGTGTTTACGCATCATCCCTCTCCACAAGATGAAATTGTATGTGCTGGAAGAGCCTGTTCCAATTGCATCTGGAAAGGAGGCTAGTGATGAGGAAATATCTCTCTATATGAAACATATGGATGATGCCACAAATGTCAAATGTTTCATGTTATCAGGCATGTCTAATGAGTTCTTGAAGTAACATGAAAACATGGATGTGTATAGCATGATGTCTCGCCTTAAGGATCTCTACTAAGAGATGGCGAGACAGGAGAGATATGAGATCTCCAACGCATTGTTTACAACAAAGCTTGGAGAGTCTATGCTAGATTTGCCTCATGTAGTCAAGCTTATTGGCTACATTGAATGCCTGGACATATTAGGGATTAAGTTCTCAGATGAGTTGCGTATATATCTCATCTTATCATCACTTCCCAAGACCTTCTCTATATTTTTTGTCAACTATAACATGAGAAAAAATGAGAAGAGTCTATCAGAACTTCTAACCATAATTCTCCAGGTAGATAAGGACACAGGGTGTGACAAACCCTTAGTCCTTATGGTGGATAAGAAAAGGAAGGATAAGGAAAAGGGTCCAAGGACTTATAAACGGTCTAAATCCCATGAGCATCATCCCTCCAAGAAGGGAAAGATCCAGAGGCAGGGAAAGGAATGAGAGGCAGTATGTTTTTCATGCAGTAATAAAGGCCACTGGAAGAGGAACTTCACCCAGAAGCATGGGGACGCTAAATGTGCATTTGTTATTGAGTGCAATCTTTCCATTTCTACACATTATGTATTAGATATAGCTTGTGGGGCTCACATCTGTACTCAAATGCATGAAACAATTAGATTTAGAAAGAATTCTAGAGGATACGTAGATCTTTGAGCTGCTAATGTCATGAAGATAGCGGCATTATCCATTGGCAATTGCCACCTATCATTGTTAACTGGGGTGATTTTGGTTTTACATAACTGTTATTATGTTCCTAGTGTTACCAAAAACATAATTTTTGTATCATTTTTGGATATGGATGGATTTATTTTAAAGTTTAGAAATAAGGGTCACTTCTTTTATAAGAATAACGTGTGTTGTGGTATGGAGAATTTAAATAATGGTTTGTGTGTATTAAATTATGAAAATAAAGTATTGGAAATCGAAAATGAAACAAACTCGCATGAATAATACATCACCCAATTGTGGAATCACCATCTTGGTTATGTAAACGAGAAGCGCTTGACAAAGCTCTGTCAAGATGTCCATTTAGACTCTATTGAGAAAAAACCACTTGATAGATGTCACACTTGTTTACAAAGAAAAATGACCAAGCCACCTTTCGGTGGATAGGGTGAAAGGGCCACAGAGATTCTTGGATTGGTGCACATGGATGTATGTGGACCATTTCTAGTAGAAACTAGAGGTGGATATTATTACTTACTTACTTTTACTGATGATTCAAGTAGATATGTCTAGATCTACATAATGAGGTATAAGTCAAAAGCCTTAGATAAATTTAAGGAATTCAAAAATGAATTAGAGAATCATCTTAGTAAGAAGATAAAGAAGCTTCAATTAGATCTAGTGGAGAATATCTGAACCAAGAGTTCATCAATCTTCTACGGGATTCTAGGATTCTAACTCAACTCACTCCTCCTTATACACCATAGTGGAATGGTGTTATTGAAAGGAGGAACCACACCTTTTTGGACATGGTTAGGTCAATAATGATTCATTCATATCTTCTATTATCCTTTTGGGGATATGCATTACAAACTGAAATATACCCATTAAACCAAGTACCAACTAAGGCAAAAAATGGAATTCCCTTCGAGTTATGGAATGGAATGAAACTCATTTTGTCGTACACACGTGTATGGGGGTGCGAGGTGTTTGTTAAGGCCTTATTAGGAAAAAAAACTATCACCCCGGGGCATGAGGTGTATATTTATAGGTTGTCCCAAGGAAACAAAAGGATATTACCTATATAACCCATCAGTCAAGAAAGTGACTATTGTCAGACAAGCTGTCTTTCTTGATAGGAATCACATCCTAAAAAAGGATAGTGGGAGAACGATTGACTTCGATGAATTTGATGCTCATGATACACAGGAGTTGGTACAGGAACAAGTTCTATAGTCCCCAGGGAAGAGGTTCCAGAAATACAAGTACTGTGTAGGAGCTCAAGAGAGGTAAGGGAACCATAGAGATTTGGTTTCCTAGTCACTGAGGATGGTGAATCATTATTGTTGAAAAATGGTGAACCTCTCTCCTACAAGGAAGAAATAGAAAGCTCAGAAGCTTCAATATGGCTATAATCTATGAATTATGATATGGATTCCATGTATCATAACCAAGTCTGGGTTCTGGTTGATGAGCCAGTTGATGTAAATCCTATTGGATTCAAATAGGAATTCAAGAGAAAACTGGACATGGAAGGTCAAGTTAGCACCTATAAAGCAAGGCTAGTGGCTAAAAAATTTAGACAGCGTCAAGTAATTGACAATGATGAAACCTTTTGGCCAGTTTCCATGTTTAAATCCATAAGAATCATAATTTTCATAGTAGCTTACCATAACTACGAGATTTGGAAGATGGATGTCAAAACAATGTTTCATAACGGGAACCTTCAAGAAGATGTCTATATAACACAACCAGAAGGTTTTGTCACACCAGGTGAAGCCAAATGGGTTTTCAAGTTTCAAAAATCCATTTATGGATTAAATCAAGCATCTGGGTCATGGAACATTCGATTTGATGAAGCCATAAAGGAATTTGGTTTCATTAAGAACAAATGTGATCCATGTGTTTATAAGTAGTTTAATGGGAATGTGGTCATTATCCCAGTAGTATATGTTGATTACATATTGCTTATTGGAAATTATGTACCATTTTTATAGTCAATAAAGGACTGCTTGAACAATTGTTTTTCCATGAAGTACTTAGGTGAAGAATCCGACATTTTAGGGATTAAGATCATTCGTGATAGATCTAAGAGGTTGTTTGGACTAATTTAGGGTACATACATTGTCTAGATACTAAATAGATTTACTAAGGAACAATCCAAGAGGGGATTAGTTTTAGTGTCACATGGCCTACATATTTCTAAGAAAATGTGTCCTCAGACACAACAGGAGAAAGATAGAATGAGTAAGATCACATAAGCTTTGGCTATAGGATCCATCAGGTATTCCATGTTATGTATCAGGATTGATGTTGCCTATGCACTGAGCATGGTAGGCATATATCAAGAATATCTAAGAGAACATCATTGGACTGATGTTAAGACTATCCTTAAGTATCTGAGAAGAACTAAAGATATGTTCCTAGTGTATGGAAGAGACAAAGAGCTTTTCATCAGAGGGTATGTTGATACTGGTTTTCAGAAAAATCAGAACGATCTGGAATCATAATCTGGATATGTTTTCTGTCTCAGTGAAGAAGTTGTGAGCTGGAATAGTTCAAAGAAACTAGTTGTCGCCGATTCTATAGTGGAGTCTGAATATATAGAGGCATCATATGCAGCCAAAAAATTCGTCTGGATTCGGAACTTTGTTTAGGAGATTGATGTGGTGCCTAGTAGTAAAGATCTTATCACATTGTATCGTGATAATAATACAGCGGTGGATCTTGCAAAAGAACCAAGGTCACATAAACAGACAATGCACATACTCCGGAAGTATCGCTTCTTGAGGGATTTCTATCAAAGGGTTGAAGTTGTAGTGAGCAAAGTGTCCACTGAAGAGAAAGTGGAAGACCGCATTACTAAAGGCCTATCTCAGTAGAAGAATGAATATCATGTGAGAGCTAGTAGGTTAAAGGTTGTTAGTAGTTGGCTCTAGTGAAAGTGGGAGTCTGTTGGAGTTGGTAGCCTAGAACCAACTACTTTGTACTTTATTCATTAATAAATACCTTATCACATATTGATTGTTCTTCTGTGTGACAATTCATGTGATAATATCCTAAGGATGGATATTTCACTAAAGGATCATAGCGGATCCCTACTATGATGAGAACCTAGAAGTGCCATAACACTATTCTTGAATATAATTTCTATGGACAGATGATTTTATTTGAGGGACACAAATAATACAGTCCATTAAGGGCGAGGACTCATAAAACTTTGAGGCACCTTCTCACAGTGTGTTCCCTTGGTAATATCCAAGAGGATATTATGAGAACGAGACCCGCTAGTAGGAAATCCACATTTCATAGTTTCATTGAATGTTCCTATCTGTGAACGTGTGTATTGGTTCTCAAACTTTATGATTATTATTAATGATTATTACAACTTCTTGCACATAGATGTATTGACAAAAACTATGATGACAGAATTTTGTAGTGAGGTAGGATATGTTGGGTGCGTCACGAGTTATACTGCATTAATAGATAATGCGAGAAAGTATTTTTCCCTTCTATTCCATAACAGAAGTAGATATCTCAGGCCCTTTGATGGAATTGATATAGCCTAAATAAATCCATGGCCACGGTAAGGAATGTGCAAGTTCAATTCCAGAAATTGAAAGAAAGAATAATCGATCACATGGGTTGATGGCACTAGCATACAACCCGCTTGATTCGAGATATCGAGACAAAGGGATTACATTACACGATAAGAATTCATAGGAGGTTAAACGTCATTACGGCATTAACTTCATTCTCTATGGGTGCCTTGGCGTGTTGCTAGATACTAACCTTGGACTTTAGGCAAGGTCCACCTAGTGCCGCTGATAAAGAGGCCTAGAGGGTCACACACTAAGTGTGCCCAAGTATCTCAGTTAAATATTAATTTAAAAAGTTGAATAAATATTATTCTCGATCGTGTTTTAATAATTATTCAAGGATGCATGATCGCATTTATTTTGACACTAGTTATTCGAGAGAATATATTGTGAGTGAAATAATATATTTATTAGCGAGTAATGCAGTGATATTTATTTGAGAAATAAATAGCCATTATTCATGGTCTAAAAAATTTGGTGGAGGAAATAAAGAGAATATAAAAACTAAAGTACATGCCATGTATATTAATATAAATGCCGTGAATTTTTTTCTGGGAATTTAAGATAAATATTATTATTTATTTTATTAAATAATATTAGGTGTAATTCACTATGTTCATGTCAAGTAATAATAATAGTCAACTATTATTATGATATTTGGTTATCCTAATTATATAATTCTCATTAGCCTTGCCATTTTTTGGGGTTGTGCACAATGGATCTAGAGAAAGTTCTTGACCCAAGAGATAATTATTTTCTTACAAGAGCGCTCTCAAGCTAAGAGAGAGAGATCCTCCTCCACCAGATCAAGGTGATCGAAGGAGTACATTACAAGACAAGGATCTTCCATGCTAGCACCCAAGGATCCCTTCGGCAACATCCAGAGATATGTGAAGCACGTGTGGATCACCACTAGATGAATCCTACACTTGGATTCTACGATGAAACGATGGATCACATTGGATTGTGACTGGAAATATCAATAGAGAGAGAATTCCATCAAGGTAATTCTTGTCTTTTAATTAAATTAATTATAACCAACATATGATGATCCTCTGTATGGTTTTGGGACTCCCTTCCTTTCTTTTGTTCTTTGTTCTATTCTGAAGATCTGGCATTTTATTAACATGATGAATCTTGTATTGATTGTTGTTAACAGAAAAACCAAGTTGGGTACACCCACCAACACACTTTTGCTGCACCCGGAACCTACAAGTGATGCTGATGAGATTTTTTATAAGTGCGGTGGGATCTGACTAAGCAAACAAATCTATAAAAGGATGAAAATCAATTAGAAACCATGGAAGAAAGAATGGGTTGGGTATGAGGAGAAATTATATGAGAAGTTCAACCCAGTGGACCACCCTATTAGGCCAAGTAATATGGTGGATCCATGCCTTGGACCAGATTCTCAAGTTGTTTAGTATTCAAATGATAAAGAAGATCTTACCACGCCATTCAAAGATCAAGGGTCACCTATCGATGATTGGAGTGATCCTGACACCATTGGAGCACCAAAAGGTTTTTGCTTTGGACCTCCAAGACCACCACTTTCTTTACCCTCAGATGAACCCACTCTTGGAACTAATGGATATGAGCAGACAGAAGTCTCATGCAGTGTAGAGTATGTTAGAAAGTATAGTAGCTCTAAAGATGAATTATAAGTAGAATAAGAGGATGAGAGATAAGAAGAAGAATCAAGAAGTGATCAAAGTAACAGTGGAAGTGAAAGTGGTTTTAGTTTAGGTATTGGAAGAGGAGATTATTAAAATGCTAATGAAAGTGGAAGTGAAGAGAATGGAGAAGATGATAATGATGAGGGTAGTGAAGGAAGTGGTGAAGGAGATGAAAGTGATTGTGACCATCATGAGGATGATCAAGGTGGATATATAGAGGCGGTTGATTCTCTGGTCCTGAAAGTTGTTGTATAACTATCTATAGTTGTTGTTGAAGAAAAAACAGTAGTTCAAACTCAAATAGAAGTAAAATATCAAGTGATCCATGCACCTCAATTAGTGTATGAAATAATGAGACCACGTGATACGGGTAAGACACTAGTGAGTAGAGAACAGATTGAGGGGAGCTTCAGGATAAAAGAGCTCAAGTTGAGCAGGATCCTCAAGCTGGAAGAGTGACAATTAACACACTCACTCCTTTGGAACCCTCTATGTTATCTGAATGGAAAAAAGGAATTCTGGGTATGTTATCCTTGACTTAGGTTTTTCTAACTCTGATGTTGAGGAAATTGTAGCAGTTCCACAGAGACCATCGGTAGAAGAGCATGTTCTTGTTGAGACACCTCTGGCAGCGGCATCTGCCTCAGTCCCCACTCCTTCTGTTGATCCAGTTCCTAGTAGCTATGTCACTAGATCATATTTTGAGAAGTTAAAGGATGAAATATTTTCAGATATGAGAGTATCAATTCAATCTCAGATGGTCCATGATATTCAAAAATCTAAAATAGAAAACACTCAAATAAGTAATGAATTACACTCTCAAATCTTCAATAGAAGAGATGAATTAGTCTATGAAAGCTGCTCATATTCATGTTCAGATAGTTGGTATGGATGAGGCCAATGGATTTAATGTTTCAAAGGAGGTTATAGCTGATATTTAACCAAACATAATCACAAAAGTTGAAAAAATTATTGCAAACACCACCAAGATGGGAAATGAAATGAGTGGGATTTCCTCTTCAATAAATCATCAAACCGTTGAGTATAAAGGCTGTCTGGAGACAGATCTTAATGCTCTTAAGGATCACACCTCAGCTCATGTTGTTCCTTCTACCTCTGCTCAAACATCTCAGGCCTTAGACATTCAGGCAATAAGAAATGTTGTTAAGGAAGAGCTTCAATCTCTGTTTGGTGCTTCTGAATTTGACATCCTTGAAAAATTTTAGAAGAATAGTAACCATGATCATGATATGGTTAGGCTTTATTCCAAGAGTGTTAGGACTTCCAATGCTCATATTACAGAGAAGCTGGATTATTATTACCAAGCATCCATTGATAATCCTTTTTAAATATTTGACAGATAATTTGACATTACCTTCAGTGAAAAAAGATTTTAAGGATCTAGTTCATAAATTGAAGGACATTGCACCACTTCTTGACAAGTTAATGGAAAATAAATATGATTTTGAGAAATCTATGATGTATGGTGGTCAAATAGTTGAGGATTTCATAAAGTTTTTGAAGACATAGCTTAATGTGTAGTGTGAAGAAACTGTGGTGTCTGTCACTACACCTATTGGACCTGCTGGATCAGTGCCTCCACCTTATATGATAGTTGCTCAGGCTTTCAGTCAGATTCCGGCAATTATCACAATACAAACTCAACCTCATGTTTTGTCACAACACAAGCCTATCCTTCCCCCTACTATTCTAAAATAAGTGATCCTACCTCCTCTGAAGATCCATTCAGACCCTCCTACCTATCAGCCTCCACATTCTGCTGGACCTTCGGTTGATCCCACATGGAAAGGGAAATCCCCTCTTTACCCTAAGTAGTAGGGTGGATGAATTTTTATAGGTATAATGTATTTTACTTATATTGTATTTAACTGACTATTGTAATACATACTGCTTCACTGTTTAATGGAATTCATTGCTCTTGTCGTTCATCTATTTTTTTTATATCTATTACTCTTTGATACATCTAATTCCATTGATACATGTTTCCTTCTTGATTATTCCTTTGATTCCATTTCATTATTGATTTTATCCTTTAATACCCTTTCCATTTTTGATAATCTCAAAAGAGGGAGAATAGTTTGGAATTATCCTTATTTATTTTACCATTGATACCGCCCTTATGTATTTTTTTCGTTACCTCTGGTTACATATGGGAAGAAAAGGCATTAGTCTTTGATACCATTATTTTTTGTTTCCATTGATACCATTACTATTTATTTTATCTATGAATCTTATCTATATATTGAGAAAATTCATCAGTAATGATAGATTAAGTAGAATAATTATATTACACATCAAATTATTGTACTTTATAATTCCATGATTTGTGATCATCAAAAAGGGGGAGATTGTTGACCTATAAATGATTGTTGGCAACCCTCTCTGGTTTTAATAATCACAAATCATGTCAAATCTTATTAATCATGTCTAATCATTTAAATCATGTTTATTTAAGATTAAATATGTGTAATTAGGATAATCTATGATCACCGATATGTTTAACACATTCTGATAATATTTATGTTGTAAAACAGTCCAAACAGAAATATTTCCTAAGTATGAGAAGCTGACACTGACATAAAATTGAGTCACTGATGCTGACAGAATAAGTATGGCTCGCTGATGTCGAAAGCACAAAGGACTCACTGATACCGACAGACATAATGTCTCACTAATAGTTCAAACGATTCACTAATAGTTCAATTGTCTCACTGATAGAAGGATTGACCTATGGATGCATGGTGTTACCGACGCAAGGACTCACTGACACACGAACAGACCGACAGAAGGAGACACTAATAGAATGAGACAATGATACCAATAGAAGGACTCACCGATGAAATGAGTCACCAATGCATTATTCATCGACAAAAGAGTCATGATAGACTGTTTAAATTTTCTTTTATTTAATACTATTTCTAATGGTCACATTTTGAGTGTTTTAATGCGACTGATTAATTTAATGATTTTTACAAACATCTTTAATAAGGATGTCAGAAGTATGAGTTGAAACACCTGCCTTAAACATGAACATTGTTGGGTTGCAGAATATAAAATAATAACTCTCTCAAGATGAAAAAATATACAAAGATACATGTAGACGCAGTTGCATCCCCACACGAGCAACATACAGAAAGGAAGAACACATGAGGAACTCATCATTCCTGCTTATTGTGATCCAGAGAACTGTTTCCCAAAAAAGTTCCAACATCTCTACAGCATCACCTAAACCTAAGGAGAAGAACATATCATCTTCCTAGAAGATAGAATATGGTGCTCCACAACACTCCATTTCAGTGTCTGCTTCCAGAAAAGGACTCCAGCTTCAACTTTGATACATCAAAGAGTCCAGAGCTGAACTGCATAACACACAGAGTCTTTTAAACCCTATTATAATTGTTTTTTCTTATTATATTAGTTTCAAAAGTTGTATCAATGCCTCATATTGTTAGAATTGAGAAATAATCAATCTTCAGAAAAATTAGTTGAATAGTCAGACTATTATAAATTCACTGCTTTGATTAACTGGTTTGTTAAGTTTTAAATTGAGGGAATCTTTTAATAAAAAATTTAACGGAAATTTTTATAGGAACTTAATTCACCCCCTCTTGAGTGTCCTACTCAAACCAATATAAAATAACCACTATCTATTCTTATGTTATAATTCAATACTTGAGACTTACCATACCAGCTATAGGTAATGTTGGATGTCACAGATCATGTCACAATATAATTCTACAATGTTGTATAACACTCATCCATAATATCATCAAAATTTATTTATTAAATGATGAAAGTATTTCACTAATAGAATTGTATAACATGATGGGGTAAATGTCTCTCCACCAATAATACCATCAGAGAAAAATGGTTCCCCATCCTAGAATCAAATTAAATATCAAGGGGAATTGAGCCCCACCTATAATAGCATCAATGGGAATGGTACCCCACCCTGGAATCGTATACCAAGTTATAGGGAATGGAACCCCACTCGTAATACCATAAGGGGGAGGTCTCTCCACCTGGGATTTATAATACATAAGGGGGGAATAGTTCCATTCCCATAATACCATCAAGGGGAATGGCGTCATATCCTGGAATCATATCAATATCTAGGGGGATGGAACCCCACCCTACTCTAGCTCAAAATAATACCATCATGGGTGAATGGAACCCCACCCTTCTCCAACTCACCGTATTAATATCTGGGGGAATGGCTCCCCACCCAAATACATCTTTTCAAAAAAATATCAAGGTGGAATGATTCCCCGCCTTTCTCGTGATGACTATCTCAATATAAGTGTGGAATGGTATCCCATCATATATAAGAACATCATATAAATATCTGAGGAGAATGGATCCCCCTTTCTCAATCTCAACATATCATCATAAGGGGGGAATGGTGCCCCACCCTGCTCCAACTCACCATAACAATATCAGGGGGAATGATGCCTCGCCCTGCTAAAAATGTGACACATAGCTATAAAGGTATCTAGAAGTATATTAAGAACTAAGAAATTTGAACGAACTTGTGTAATATGAATCAAACTAATAATAAGAGTTATATGTTTGAGGTAGTTTCCACTTCTTTATGCATTCAGCTTTAATTTTTCACTATTATATAAAGGTTCAAATCAATAGATATATTTATTATTAAAGTTATTTCCAAGAGAGTATGATGCTTGATTTTTCAAAATATGTTTTAAAATATTTTAAAATCATGGGGGATTTTGTCACAATCCCCTCCCTCTATAGGTACCCCTCCTGGGTCGGCTTTGAAGGAAGAGATATAATAACCCCTCTGTCTAGCCTCTATTAGACTGGGGGTTGGCAACAAGCACCGAGGGTATAAAAATATCACAATGGAATTAATTACCCCCTATTATAATATAGAATCCGAATATAAGATAAAAACCCCAAACAACTCTAACAAATAATATAAAAGTAAACTCAAATTCATCCCACAATGCATGAAAAATGTCAAAAAATACAAACAAATGTCTCCAATTAAATACCAAAAGAAAATTCATACGGTAGTGACTCAACAAGAGTTCCAAAACCAAAGCTACTTACGTCCATCTCATTCCTCATAGTCCTCCTAGGAACCTGAAAATTAGTTTATATACGCAGGGTGAGCATAATATGAATACTTAGTAGGATCATGCATAAGGTCTCTAGTGCACATGTGAAAAGAGAATACTAATGTTCTTGTGAATAAACGGTAGAACCTAAAATCACCTAAACGTTTCAACTACCCAATCCTAGCCTCACCATGGCTCGCTCACCAAATCAAATATCCAATATAGTAAACCAGTAAAAAGAACAAAAAAAGGCACCCTACAGCTACTTCCCCACTAATTTTACTCTCTCACACACCATCAAAATTCATGTACTCAAATCCCTTCCATACATATCACATCACATATCAAGACATCTCGGATGTGGCTTAGGATGCATCTCTACCTACTCCACCCTCTCTAGTTCTAGAATCTGGTGCTAGCATTAGTCAGCATCGCATCACAGCCTCATCACATAACAACCACATCACATCAAATTCTCATCGCATAACCATGGTAGAAGGTTATCATGGTTGTGAATGGCATCAACCTCATGCCCTCCTCCCGCCACACATGACCCTCACCACATATCGTATCCTCATCACCACTAGGTAATCACCAACACCAACCCATATAATCACTAGGTATTCACCAACACTAACCAGTATAATGACTACAAAAGGAAGAGCAGTAAAGAAGGGGTAGTCATCCATCTATATCACCACTATCCTGGGTGTTGGGGAAAACACCCAGAACCCAAAACCTTTGAGTTTTGGTAAGGTAATAAAACTTAGGTGGACACATATATAAATAACATAAAATACATGATAGATAAATAGCACAAAATACCCAGCCTATTGGTTCACATAAACTGCACCAGTGTACACCACAATGCCACTATTTCACCACATGTCATATTTCGAAACTTTCATCACCGCTAAATGAATCACACCACACATCCACCACATATAGCCACACAATTATCCATTTAATTACAAGTTCCAAAATTTTCCAAATTTAACAAGTTTCCACCAACTCCCATTTACTAATCCATTTCATTCACATTTACACATATTATTCATTTATAATTCAATTATTTTAATTCAATTACCACACATCAATTCCATATCATTCTAATTTTTGTACCAACCCATGACATTTTATTTCAGCATTGACATTTATTTCATGGATAACTCAGAAACTAGCACAACCACACCATAGAACAACTCACTCATCTCACAACAACTTTCACTGCGACACTACATCATCCAAACCATCTCATCGCCACAACCACCCATCTTAACCACTACCCAACTCAACCACTGCACAACTGCCTACATTGCATACCATGCCAACCAATTGTTGCATCATTGACTCATACATTCCACAACTCATTCAATCACCACCATCACTTCATAATAGCCCTTATCACACATTGAAACCCAACAAGAACAACCACACATAACATCACGTCCAAAATTCTACAATTTAGGTTCAAGGGCTTCTATTACATTACTTTATTATTTGTCTCGGACACTCTAACACAATTCCATATTTCCATAGGAAACAAATTCATTAGCCGTATATAAATTCTTAGAATTTTATTTAGGGTGTGATAAAACGGTTGACATAGCAAGGTACTCACATCTGTATCAATTATAGCGCAATCACGGCTCTCAAGAGTCGTGTTTTTCAGCAATAGAAACAAACATGTATGATCTCAACAAAAATAACATCAAAGCAGAAAAACATGCAATTTATCCCCATTCCTATCTATTGTAGATTTAACCAATTCATTATATTTATTAATTTGACCATTATTATCCTCCAAATGGAATGAAAAAAGCATGCAATCCCCACACATGAAAAAAAGATAGGGAGAGAATGAGGGTCTCCTACCTCAAAGAAAATTTTTGAATCGTCATGCATAACAAGGAAATAGAGAAACAACCAGAATACCATAGTCACACAACGAAACCTTAGATAAACATGGATCACGTTAAGGGATCATAAAAAACACAGCCCAAATGCTTTCTAAACCATAACAGCATCACCGCTGTGAACCCTTGAAAGAAGAATGAAAGGAGACATGGGGAAAGGAGGAGAAATCTCCACATATTTCCAATGATCATCCTCTAAAAGCTAAGGATCTATGTGATAGGAAAAGGGTTGGAAGATCTCCCAAAAATTCCTAGGGTTTTCCCAAAATCGAGAGGTGCAAGAGAGGAATGGGGTAAAACTGATGGAACCTAGAATTTATAAGCAATTTGGATGTCAAAACAATCATGGAAAGAAACCCCTATTCATGCTGGGAATTTTAATGAGGCCCTCCAATTCAATCCATGAAATATAGTATGGACATGAATTCTTTGAATTCCAAACTTGATGAAAATTTGCTAATTTTCATGGCACCTTAGCCTCGATTTAATTCACACCGTGAATCATCCTTTCACATCATGAGTTAATTTAACATAATACTCCCCATATAAACTCAAGCCATGAATCGCCATCCTCCAAGACATGAATCAACCTCTCACAATGTAAATACATATTGAAGTAGGGAACTACTTGTTGCTGTAAACGTGCAGTCCCAACTCCACTGAACCCTCTTTGAGCCTCCTTTGAACACCTCCAACTACCAAACCAGAAAAGTAGCAGGGTGAGAAGGCACATACCGTTACATTTGTAAAATTGTAAACTTATTTTAAATTATTTATAAAAGATTTTTTTGTTGTTTAAAAATGAGATATTTTTTAGAATCTCGCATCAGAAAGTGGGTTGGAATGTGCCTCCTTTGTTAGGAGAAATAACTTTATCATTGTTTAAAATGTCGCACTACCACATGAACACAATTGGGAAATGTGGCCTTTTAATGGGGTACTTTACACTTTTCACACCACATTAGTGCAAGGTGGTTGTAGGTGCGATAATATTTCATAAATGGTCAATAGGTTGGAAAGGTTCTAGCCTAGTCCTAAACGTGTATGTCCAATGGGTCAACCCAGTTCACTAAACAGATACAATGTAAACCATCAATCAAAGTAGGTACAATCTAATGGACACGTTCATTCAGTAACGGGTGCGATCTGGGCCACCTATTTGATTGTGTGTTATCTGATGGACATGATTTAATATGAAAAATACGTGCATTTTGAACATAGATGTCTACCCAATTCCAAGGGGTATAACGACTTTTCTGAATGAGTTCTTATATGCCTATAAAATGCAGTCTCCATGACATGAAAAATTCATTCACTTCCATCAAATCCTAATCACTCCAATCTCTATCAAGGATTTACATTCCTCTAGACATTCCTCTGAATTCTTCTACAGTCATCAAAGTCACTTTGTCGGTGAGCAACAACAAAACTCTTTCATTACTCTCTTCTTTTCAAAGCCTCTTTAAGGGATAATCTTCATTAAGTACACTTGTAGCGTATAGGGCCATCGTGGTATCCTAAAGAGGATTCTTCGGTTACCCATTATACTATCGATTTAGTGGCAAAGAATCTACTTTCAAGGATAGCGTCATCCTAATGTGCCTATGTGAGCTATATCAACTACCATCCTAGAAAAGCCCATACCATTACCCACATATATCCTCAACAAAAGTCAGCCACCTAGCACAAGCAGTGTATGTTAATCCTTCACGTGCAAGTAGATATTTCAATTCTGATTTTCGTATCATCGCTTACATAGTTTTCTATAGCAGGTTCATATACCTGATTTTCAATATTATAAATGTCTTAAAAAACATGCACACCTAGAAGGTGTTGTGCAACTCCATGATGCAGATTTATCACCACGATTAGGTGTGATATAAGTTTACAAATTCACATTTTCTATTTTCATTTCTCGGTAATTTTCCCTCAAAAGTGTTATGTCATGTCAAACTGTCCTTTAAATGTACCATTTACATGTTATAAGGATGTATATTTTATTCATTATAGTCTTATTTTTTTTCATTTCAACTTTATCATAGTTTATTTTATTTTATTTGACACACATTCTTGTGCATTGCATGTATTTTCAAAGACATTTATATAGGTATATTCACACAAAAATTATAATAATTTTATATCACGTACTTAAATAAATAAATATATGTATAATTTATTTACACATTTACATTTATATTTATATAATGTAATTACGTACATTAGAAAATATTGTCGTTATTTAATATAAACTTAATAATAATATATATTTGTATACATTTTGTAAATGATATTGAAAATATTTTTTTATTCTAACGTGATTTATATATTTAAATATAAATTTTTTATGTAAATATATGTTAGTATATTTATATATTTATCTACATGCACTTTGTATTTAAATATTTTAAGATACAATCACAATCATATATATAAATAATTTTAAACACACCCACACGTAATTATAATTATATATTTATATTATAAATTAAATAAATTAATGTATATATGTAAGTATGTGGTATTAATAAATATATAAAATATAAAAAAATTACACACATATACACTTATTAATTAGTATAAACTTAATAATAGAATATATTAATTATGAAAATTGACTTTAAAAAATATTTTTCTTTTATTTGGAGCTATATAATTAAAAATATAATTTTATAAGCTAATATATTTTACTGTTTTCTATATATTAATTTATATATACTTCACATTTTCCTATCATCTATTAACACTATAAACATACTCAGGGGTTTGTTACAATACCCAGTCCTTTTTTCATGAATTTGTGACACCATTATTTATAAATTGTTATGAAATATTATTCATGGATGTCATAATTATGACAATCATGATGACTCATGAATTCCCAATTAATTCCCCTCTTAATGGTCAACCTTTCATATTCTCACCGTTGGATCAGATCTCATGTACTATATAAATATGGTGATATGTTAATGAAATGAGATGAGCTTTTGGGTGTTCTTTACTTTTTGTATTTCTATTCTATTTTTATTTTTATTTGTAATTATCATCGTGATACGCAAATTGGACACTCGCTTTCTCAACGATGTGATTCTCCTACAACCGATCATACATTTCCGGTTTCGAAATGCTTCGCGGTTTCAATCGGCGTTCGATCAATTTCACAACATAAATCAGTTAATAAAACCATTTTCACACTGGGTTTGTAATTATTTTGATAATATTATTCCAAATATCTTCCAAATTATATCTTTTTTTGGTCTTTAATGTCCCATTTCATTACTCAAGACCTATATATATGCAAATGTATTTTCTTACTGTTGAAACCTAAAATGGAAATTATAGAGTTATCTGAAGAATTTGGATAGATACAACTAATAATGCCGCCTAAACAGCCTACAAGGAGGAATGATGAGTGTCTTTTTCATAAAGTATCCTTTTTTATTGTCATGTTTTAGGTAGGGAGACCCTTCAGTCATCCCTCGACATAATCACTTCATTAATAAAAGTAACCCTATAAAGTTGGGTCCTTTTCACCAAGCAAAAAAGGGAGCCCCTCGACCATGAAATATAAAAAGGATGAAATATAGAGAAGGGAGGGCCTTGTTTGGAGGGGATGGGAGGGAAAGAGAGGCGCACCCAGCCCCCACCACCGCCACCACCGCACCATTCACTGGTCGCTCTGCACTCTCATGTGGCGGGGAATCCAGAAAGATCGTAAAACATGCAGGATCTGTACAGACAGATCCTCCCCTTACTGTTTGATAAAAGCAGCCAGAAAAAGATAAACAAACCTCTATTTCACTAAATCCTGCAATCATCCGCTCTTTGTCGGCCAAAAAAACCCTACTTTCTCTCTCTATCTACCAGTTTACTTATGGTGGGTCTCTGGGAAGAAGTTACACACCTTTGTTGCTCAGGAGAAGTGGGGCATTGTCTCTTGCCTTTGACCTTCGAAGAGAGAGAGGGAGGGAGGGGGAGAGAGAGAGAGAGAGGGAGGGGGGGGGGGGGAGAGAGTGAGTGAGAGAGAGAGAGAGAGAGAGAGATTATGTTGAATCTAAAACCCACCGATGAGTACCAGCAGTGAAAGGTTTTTTAAAATGGGATCATGATCCTCTCCTTGTTTCAAAAAAGATGCGCATTGAACCAGGAGAAGACCAACGGGAGGCTATGGCACTTTAACTTGTACCAAACCACAGGAATTAACATAATAGAAAAATAATAAGGATATTTGAAAAACGAATATATACAACACACATAAACAACATATGCTTAACCATAATTTAACTAAATATTAATCCATATAACACCAAAATATACAACACACACATACATATGAAGGTTATGAGGGCGTGGCAAAATCATTGGAACCATGCATAACATGGTTTTTCATCGGTTTCAATGTATTAAATCCAATGAGCTTGACGAAGCAACCTTCGAATCTTCTCGAGACGATTTTCCACACTTAATTTACAATTAATTTAAAACAAGAATTACCTTGTTAGATCAATTCAGTTGCCGCACTTATTGCACCACCATTGTGACAGAACTACAATTCATCTGATTGTAACCGCATGTACCCTTCGAATCTCTGAGCAATGCTTTTGGAAACTCGGGTGCTAGTGTGGAGGAACGAAACCTTTCGCGTCATTCATCATTGATCACAACAAGATGACTCTTTTGTTCTTCCAATGTTCTTCAGAGATTTATTAGACGTTATCTTTGGGGCTTCATAGAATTTTCTAGAGAGATTTCGTTGTGCACAACCCCACACGTCTCTAAAATGATATAATTAGGATTAAATAACTAGGGTTATACAATTCATAATCCTTAATTTAATTTTTTATTTTAGGTAAACCTCATGACAAATAATATTAATAAAGTTATTATTACATTATCATGACATGTGTTAAACTCTCAGATTAATAATGATCGACATTAATAATGAGATTATTATTATATTTTCCCTCTAGTAATTAACTCCGCCATTCAACTGTGCTCGACATTTATCAAAATTTGAATGATACAACATATATGTAAATAAAGAAATACTATTTGTTCTTTAAATAAATAAATATTATATTCACTAAACTCAAAAATAAATATTTATTTTAATATTCACATAACTAAATAAATATTTATATGAACCTATTCACTAAAATGGTGAATAAATATTTATTTATTCATTACCATATGAATAATGAACTAGAGGTAAATAAATATTATACTTGCTAAACTCGCGAATGAAAATTTATTTTAATATTCAACTCACATATTCTAAACTTGAATATCTAGTGATTGAATTCATGAAATCAGCATAGATTGAACAATTATTATTCCATAAGTTGTGAATGATATCTTCTTAATATTATATTAAATAGAATTTAAATAGATTTTGGATACACTTAGTGCGTGACCCTCTAGACCAATTTTTTAGGGACCTTATGTGAACTTATCTATGTCCAAGATTAGTTTCATGTAGCACGTAAACAAAGAAATTAATGTCCCAACAACATCAACCATTCTACAAACACTATTGTGTAATATAATCCTTTTTTCCTTACGATTTCATCAAGTGAGTTGCATATTTTGTGTCATCAATCTACATGCTTGATTAATATTTCTTTGAATGAAATGAAATCATTAATGATCTATCGTGGGTATGGATTTAATTAGACAGTCCCATTTCAATTAAAGGGTTTGAGATATCTTTTCCATTAACTCAAAAGCATTGAATCCATTCTTGATTTATTATATTAATGTCATATCACTTATAACATATAATGACTAGACTTTTTCTTACATGAATATTACATCATTTTTAAAATAAACATAATAATGATGCAATCCAGCATCGAAAAGCTTAGTATCTTGAGAAAATTAGTCTCGAACATCACTTGTACATAATAAAATTTAAACATTATTTAAATCTTTCTTTTTTATCCTCATAAAAGCGCTCAAATTCTCCTTAGTATATGCAACACGTTAGGATATACATCAAAAATACGAGTGAGCTAAAATTCTAGTAATGCGAGGAATGCCATGTGAGGAATAAGGGAAGTGAATTAAAAGTACACGCGTGAGCATAATCAACATCAACATATCATAAGAATAAGATCATCATCTTAATCATGAGAGAAACATTTGATAAAGGCATGTAATGTGACATATGCATAAAAATGAAACATTACACATAGTTGTGAAAAGACCTAGAGAATATCATGAGCATCATGAGGGAAACATCACACGGATGGCTGTGCATAACATATGTGCATAAATTGTAACATCATAATTATGGACAAATCTAACATCATATTCACACATAATAAACATAATCTGTAACATCTCAAGTAAATGAAGAATAAGACATATTTCATATTTATTAATATTTGTGAATTAAATATTAATTTTACTTTAAAGGGGCTGCTATGTTCGATAGCGTACTCGATACGCAACAACGAGTTTCTTTAGAATTTTACGTTGCACACTAATAATATAATATTATTATTTTAAATGGTAGTTAACTCCTAGTCGCTGTATTGGAGGAAATGAACAAAACTAACTACAATATGATTATACATGTTTATTAAATGTATTTACATTTATCCAATAAAAAGTTAGAGGCTTAAAATGTGAATAAATCTAATTTTAAGCATAATTTACATTAAAAGGTCGATTTACCGCATTTTAATGGTGAACCCCCTTTAAATATAGATTTGGTCACTTTAATACATTTTAATTGACCAAATAAAATCCTTCTTTAGAATGGGGACATCAAATTTTACTTTGCGTAATTTTTTGGCATTTTTCTGATTAAGTTCATTTTTCAATGAATAGTGAAAAATATTGTATTTTAATTCAAAAGTGCCTTTTAATCTAATTTATTTATATGGTTAGATTATCTTTTTAAATGGTTTTAAAGTTAAATTAAAATATATTTTTACCATTCAATCCAATGTTGGTCATTGGAATTAATTTCACTTTGAAATTGGACATAAACAATTATCAATTTTTTTATAGTTATTGTTTCTTAAAAACACGCTATTTGTTTTGATAACGAAAATTAATTTTAAAATTAATTAATGCCACTCTTATTTTTGAATTTGAAAAAATAGACAATATTTTTGAATTCAGAATATAAAATATAGCTTAGGATAAATTTTTGGTATTTTTCTGAAAAAATTCAATTTTTGATGAATAGTGAAATCACTTAGTAGTAGTTAAAAAAATTGACTTTTCATTTAAATGAAATTTTACCACTTCTGTGAATTGAATTTTGAAAATCCCACATACATGGTTGTTATAAAGAAGTAAAATGTGGTTCAATAAGATGAAAATAATTTTTGGTGAATAGTAACTTTTGACTTTTATTTACCGCAGTTAAAGGTAAATAGGGTAATTCAAGGTAAAAAAAATTATAATAATTCAAAATTAACTTAACACTTGTCCTAACCCTATTGGATGAGTAATGACCGAACATGAACATCTTTGGGTCTATTTTGGGACCCCATGAATCCACTTATGAATGATAATGACACTTTAGATTAATTAATTTAATGTAAAGACAAAAATGACATAAACAAAAATCTTTTAGTAAATTAATTTTTATATGGTGTTATATAAGTAATCATTTTGCCTATAAATATTCATTAGAAATCTAAAAAGGGTTCCTACATCATAATATTTTTTTTATAATTTTTAGACATCAAATAAATTAAATTATTTATGACACAATAATGATGCAGTATTTACCTCATTAATAAATGATTTAAATAAATAAGATTATAATGATTAAAATATTATCCAAAACATGTCCTATTTTTATTGTATGATTTTATTTCGAATATGAGTCATCTTATCTTCGAATTTAATGATTTTGGACCTTTTGAAACCTAAGATATGTTTATAATAAAATAATGTATTCACACTTTCCTAAAGAGCCCTTCCTCTCTTATAAAAGGAGACCACTTATAACCAATTCCACACACCTCTCAAGCCTTTTGGCTCATCCAAACTCTGCCCAATTAAGCTCCCTACATCCCTCTCCTCCTCCTAGAAGACTTACCTTAGGTAGAAGACACTTCAAGAAGTCATTTGGTTCAAACTAAAAGGAGTTACCCAAATTAAAAGTAACGGTTTCTCTTAAATTGTTTTCTTTTATTTTACTTCTCCAACTCCTAAAGTCTTTTTATTCATTTCTTTTGTAACAACACAAGTATCCTCAATATACTAGGATGTTGTTATGAGAAGGATTCGAACTACACTTACACACACCTCCATCTAATGGATGAAAAACATAATGTTTCTGTGGATGGCAAACTAACGCCTCACGAAACGATGATTGTTCGATTATCTCCTACCGCCTCTCATGGTGGCCATTATGATGGAACTGTATTTATATATGATATATATTATGTTTATGTCTTCTTTATGCTTATGTAATTTCTATTTATAACTTGCCTTTATGGTTTCCATTATGGGTAAACGCGATAATCTCATTACAAAAAGTGCAGACTACCGCCCCCTCAATGTGACATGACTCGTTTATGCCATATGTGGGACTTATAAAGGATGGAGTTAATGATATTATATATGATATTATATATGACATTATACTAGAATTATAATATACCTATGTATCATTATGTTTTAATTCCATTAAAATAAGTAGAAATGAAAGTAGTGTACATGCGTACGTACGACTTACCGTCTCCATGAACGGTGCATTTCATTTCTTACCTCTAAATGTTATGTAATATTATAAATACATGTATATACTAGATATATATGATATATATGATATCTAAATCATTAATATCATTCTGGATATAATGGACTATTAACCACATGGACAACTTTTAAATATAAGTTGTTCATTTTTTACTCAAGTACCAAATATCGACAAAATGTCCATTATTAAATTGAATGATTAAATAATGTTTATAAAATGGTAATAAGTGATATAAAAGGAATAATAAACTTGAAAAAGGTTCTTAAGAAAGTATAAATTGACTTTAGTTTATTATTCAGGAGATTAAAGAACGATCGAGTCAAGTCGGACACGAGGTAAGGGACTTCGTCTCAATCTCCTTTCATTGAGGCATATTTAGTTTCATACACGAATTTATTTTATACGGTGTATAAACCCCTTTGACTTTTCATTTCTTTCAAATGGAATATTTTTATACGAAGCGTTTTACTAAATGGAAAAAAGTAAAGTTTTTTTAACGTAAGCGGTGACAACAACCTTTCTGCCACCGCGAGTATTATTTGATCTTTGGTTTCCTTAACAAGCCGTAATGTTTTTAATAGGAAAAATAAATACCATATACTCTTTTTACGTATTTTGGTATTGAAAATGATTTTGAGAATGGATTTATTATTTCAATATCTTGAAATGATATTTTGTTATTGCAATGTGGAAATGTTATCTTTCCTTTATGCTTATGTTATGTGTTATGATCATGTTATGGTTCTTGGGCATTATTTATGTATATGGGTGGTTCCATGATAAACCTAGGGTGAGTGAGCCTGAGATAGCTCTCCAATGCATTGGGTAACGTGATGGAGGTAAACGTGAATGTTTCTCCTAAGAGATTTAGGGAATATACTGTGATGGATATTCCAAAGTAACTCCCTATGTAGTTGTGATAGCTACATTGTAAGTATGTTATGGATGCCACAAGTTATCTTTTATGATTTATGATTTCTATTTGTTATTTATAAATCTTATGTTTTCATGAGGTAAGTAAAAGAGTTTATGTTTTGTATGTATTAATGAAAAAATGTTTTCTTCCATTGTTTTATAACCCTTACTGAGCTTTTTATGCTCATCCCAAGTTTTAAAATGTTTTCACAGGACTTAAAGATGAATAGGGTCAAGGATGTTTTTCAAAGAAAAGTCATGGTGTCTAAAACACGGAACTAGACATGACTCTTTTTTTCAAGAGTTTTTATTTTATGAAAAAATGGAATCTATGTAGAAGTGTCTACTTTGTAATCTTTTGAGATGTAATAGTTATGTCCTAATTCTCTAAAACTATAAACTTGAAAAGATCCTCAATGTGAATTATTCATTTAATTCAATATTATGTAAGGTATAAGGTCGAGTCCTTATAGTTGGTATCAGAGGTCGGTTTAGATAACTTTAGGAGTTAGGGTATTGTTAAATTATTTTCCATAAAGTAATTTATGTTAATATTGAAATCATATAGCATTTACAGATTACCATGTTGCTTCGCCTAAGATATTTCTATGTTCAGAATGGTTTTCCGCAGAGGAAACATGGCAGCTATGTTGGGACGACATCAGGAGGAAGACAACCTTCCAAATTAGCAACCTGAGATGGTCAGAATCGGAACTGAATAGTTTGTTGTAGTGATGACACAGTTGACTCAGGCTATAAATAGTGGTGGTATCCATGTACGAGATCAGCCAGATCAACCACAGAGGAACATGTCAGTAGTGGAGCATTTCATGAGGCAACATCCCCCATCATTCAGAGGATCATATGATCCGGTGCTAGAAGAAGGGTGGATTAAAGCACTAGAAAAGATTTTCGATGTCATGGGTTGTTCAAAACATCAAAAGGTTAGTCTTGCTGTTTACCGTTTTGAAGGTGAAGCTGATTAGTGGTGGTCGATGGTGAAAAATATCAGGGATAATGATGAGATTGATGCTCTTGATTGAGATGAATTAAAAGGTATGTTTCTTGAGAAATATTTTCCTATGGTGGTTTGTCTTAGAATGGAAAAACAATTCCTGGAATTGAGGTAAGAGGATGACTCAATGGCTACTTATGAAGAAAAATTCACTCGACTGGCAAGGTATGCTCTAAATTTCAGACGAGATCTTATAGTAAAATCAACTGTTTTTACTCAGGATTAAAGCCAAAGTATCGAAGGGCTTTAGCTTCCAGTGAGTTCAAAAGTTATGAAAAACTTGTTCATTGTGCGGAGAAGGGGGAAATGGAATTTTCCGTTGATCAAGTGTTCTTTGACAAACAACAGAATAAAAGGTCGAGGTGGCAGGCGAAAGGGAAGAACTCTTCAAAAAAGTCTGATGGTAAAAAACTTAAGTTAACAGTTTGTGGAAATTGTGGTAAAAAGCATGCTGGAGAATGTATTTTGAATTCTGGTAAGTGATACCGATGTGGTAAAATGGGACATAAGGCTCATAATTGCACTGAAAAAGATCAGGGTAATGGTAAGACAAAATCTGATTTACAGTCAGTAAATTGTTTTAAGTGCAATGAAATGGGTCATTATGAAAATGAGTGTCCAACAAAGAACTCAACTGAAGGAAACCAACCAGACTACCGGCAAAAGGGGTGGTGAAATCCTTTGCAACTACATCAGCAGATGTTGGGCCATCAAATGAAGTTGTATCAGGTACATTGTTTGTTTGTTTAGATTATGCCAATGTGTTGTTTGATTCAGGGTCTACACACTCTTTCATTTCTGAGAATTTTTCTAGTATATTGGGAATTCCATCTCAAGATATGAATACAGAACTAACGGTAAAAACACCTGGAGGAAATGTTGAGACAAAAAGAAAAAATAAGAACATTCCTGTCCTTGTGTATGAAAAGAATCTACCTACAAACCTTATTGTTTTTTCTCTAGTAGAGTTTGACGTTATTTTGGGTATGGACTGGCTTTCTATTTATCATGCTTAGATTGACTGCAGAGCTAAAGATTTTTCTTTTCAGAATGATTTTCAGTTTGTGTACAAGAATGAACCCTTTCTTTTGATAACATATCAGGAAGCTCAAAAACTAGTAAAAGATGGAAATGAATGTTACCTTGCACATATTGTTGAAAATAAAGGAACTGTTCAGATTAATGATGTGCCAGTGGTAAGTGAGTACCTTGATGTTTTTCCTCATGAGTTTCCTGGTATTATACCTGATCGGGAAGTTGAATTTACTGTTGACTTAGTTCCTGATGCTAAGCTAATTTCAAAACCCCCTTATCAAATGGATCAAATTGAACTTTTAGAGTTAAAGAAGCAATTACAGGAGTTATTAGATAATTTTTTCATTTGACCTAGCACATCACCATGGGGTTCTCCTATATTGTTTGTTAAAACGAAATATGGTTCAATGAGACTTTTCATTGATTACAGAGCATTGAATAACATCACTGTTAAGAATAAGTATCGTTTGCCTCATATCGACGATTTGTTTGATCAGCTCCAGGGAGCGCAGTATTTTTCAAAGATTGAATTGAGGTCGGGGTACCATCAGTTGAAAGTAAATGAAGCAGACATTCCAAAGACTAAGTTTTGTACTATATATGACCATTATGAATTTGTATTTATGCCTTTTGGTTTAACCAATGCACCTGCTGTATTCATGGATCTTATGAATAGAATTTTTTGGGAGTTCTTGGATAAGTTTGTGGTTGTGTTCATTGATGATATTTTGGTTTATTCCAAAATTAAGGAGGAACATGAAATTCATTTATGGGTTTTCTTTCAAACCTTAAAAGAAAAGAAACTGTTTGGGAAATTCAGCAAGTGTGAGTTTTTGTTACAACAAATTTCTTTCTTTGGTCACATTGTTTCAAAAAATGGTATAAATGTTGATCCTGCTAAAATAAAAGTTGTTGAAGAATGTCCAGGACCCACAAATATAACCAAGATTCGTAGTTTTCTTAGTTTGGTAGGTTATTACTGGAGGATTATTGAAATTTTTTCACTGTAATCTAGTCCAATGACTAAGTTAGCTCGAAAATGTGTTAAGTTCATCTGGACAAAAGAATGTGATGATTATTTTCAGGAATTGAAAAAGAGATTGGTGAATGCTCCAGTTTTGGCACTGCCATCTAGAAATGGTGATTTTGTTATCTACAATGATGCATCGTTGAAAGGACTGGGTTGTGTCCTAATGCAGAATGATTAGGTAATTGCTTATGCTTCACGTCAGTTGAAACCCCATGAGTTAAATTACCCTACACATGATTTGGAATTAGCTACTGTTGTTTTTTGCTTTAAAAATTTGGAGGCATCATTTGTATGGAGTGAAGAATGAAATATATACTGATCACAAAAGTTTAAAGTATATATTCACTCAAAAAGAATTGAACATGAGACATAGGAGATGGTTGGAATTAATTAAGGATTATGATTGCATGATCCATTACCATCTGGGAAAATCAAATAAAGTGGATGATTCTTTGAGTCGAAATAGTAATGCTTCATTAACTATGTTACGTTTGGAACAAGATCCTTTGGTTTTTGATTTGATAAACTTTGGCATAGAAGTTGTTGGTGCAGGAAATTCTTCTGTTTCGTATCAGGTGTCAGTGAGATCATCTCTATTAGACAGAATAAAACAAGCGCAGAAAGAAGACAGTGAGTTTCAGAAAAAGGTAGTGTTGGTTTAGAAGGGTAGGTTTCCTGATTTTAACGTTGATAATGATTGTGTTTTGAGATTTGGAAAAAGTTTATGTGTGCATTGTGATTCACAGTTGAAGAATGAGTTGTTATGTGAAGCTCATAGTTCCCCGTTTTCAGTTCATCTTGGTAGTACTAAGATGTACAAATATCTTCGTGAGTATTACTGGTGGGATGGAATGAAAAAAGATACTGCTAATTTTACTGTGAAGTGTTTGACTTGTCAGCAGGTTAAAGCAGAGCAGCAGTTACTGAAAGGGATGCTTCCGCCTTTACCGGTTCCAGAGTGGAAATGAGAAAATATATCAATGGACTTTGTTGTGGTATTACCAAAGAAATCTCGAGGTAATAATGCAATATGGGTTATTATTGATCGATTGACTAAATCTGATCATTTCCTTTCTATTCGGGATACATTGTCTCTAGATCAACTTTATCGATTGTATGTTAAAGAGATAGTCAGGTTGCATGGATTTCCCCTCTCCATTGTATCTGCTCGTGATCCCAGGTTTACTTCTAACTTTTGTAAAGGCCTTTATAAGTCATTGGGTACTGAATTAAATTTTAGTACAGCATTTCATCCTCAACCAGATGGTCATCCAGAATGAAAAATTCATACCTTGGAGGAAATGCTACGTGCTTGTTCACTAGATTATCAAAGAAGTTGGGACCAACATCTATCTTTGGTTGAATTTTCATATAATAATAGTTTTCATTCCAGTATACAGATGGCTCCATTTTAGGAAATATATGGAAAGCGTTGTTGAACTCCAGATTTTTGGAATGAAGTAGGTGAAAGGAAGCTGATGGGACCAGAATTGGTAGAAGAGATGGCAAAGAAAGTTCAGTTGATTCCGAAGCACATGAAAACAGCTCAGAGCTGACAGAAAAGTTATGAGGATAACCAGAGGAAGGATCTTTCTTTTGAGGTAGGTGATCACGTCTTTCTCAAAGTTTCTCCATGGAAAAGTGTGATGCGTTTTAGTAAGAAGGGAAAGTTGAGACCGAGGTTCATTGGATATTATGAAATTCTGGAGAAAGTTGGATCAGTTGCGTAAAGAGTGTCTTTACCTCCAAGTTTATCCCAGGTACACAATGTTTTTCATGTTTCGATGTTGAGAAAGTATATGCCAGATCCATCTCATGTTTTGAGCCCAGAGGTAGTTCAGTTGGAAGAGAATATCTATTATGAAGAACAACAAGTCCAGATTCTTGATTGTTGAAAGCAAGTGTTGCGTTAAAAGGAGATTCACCAGGTAAAGGTTTTGTGAAAAAACCATATGGTTGAAGAGGCAATGTGGGAATCTGAAAATGCTATGAGGGATAAATTCCCCCATTTATTTGATAAGTGAATAAAATTGCGAGGACACAATTTCAAAAAGGTGGGAAGGATGTAACATCCCAAGAAAATAAACAATAAGACATATTTCATATTTATTAATATTTGTGAATTAAATATTAATTTTACTTTAAAGAGGTTGCTATGTTCGATAGCATACCCAATACGCAACAACGAGTTTCTTTGGAATCTTACATTGCACACTAATAATATAATATTATTATTTTAAATGGTAGTTAACTCCTAGCCGTTGTATTAGCGGGAATGAAAAAAACTAACTACAATATGATTATACATGTTTGTTAAATGTATTTATATTTATCAAATAAAAAGTTAGAGGCTTAAAATGTGAATGAATCTAATTTTAAACATAATTTACATTAAAAGGTCGATTTATCACCTTCTAATGGTGAACCCTCTTTAAATATAGTTTTGGTCACTTTAATACATTCTAATTGACCAAATAAAATCCTTCTTTAGAATGGGGACATCAAATTTTACTTTGGGTAATTTTTTGGTATTTTTCTGATAAAGTTCATTTTTTAATGAATAGTAAAAAATATTGTATTTTAATTCAAAAGTTCCTTTTAATCTAATTTATTTATATGGTTAGATTATCTTTTTAATTATTTTTAAAGTAAAATTAAAATATATTTTTACTATTTAATCCAATGTTGGTCATTGGAATTAATTTCACTTTGAAATTAAACATAAACAAGTATCAATATTTTGATAGTTATTGTTTCTTAAAACACGTTATTTGTTTTGATAACGTGAATTAATTTTGAAATTAATTAATGCCACTCCTATATTTTGAATTTGGAGAAATAGAGATCATTTTTCAATTTGGAATATCAAATATAGCTTAGGCTTAATTTTTGGTATTTTTATGAAAAACTTCAATTTTTAATGAATAGTGAAATCACTTAGTAGTAGTTAAAAAAACTGACTTTTTCATTTAAATGAAATTTTACCACTTTTGTGTATTGAATTTTGAAAATCCAACATACATTGTTGTTATCAAGATGTAAAATGTGGTTTAATAAGATGAAAATAATTTTTGATGAATAGAAACTTTTGACTTTTATTTATCGCGGTTAAAGGTAAATAGGGTAATTCAAGGTAAAAAGAATATTATAATAATTCAAAATTACCTTAACACTTGTCCTAACCTTATTAGATGAGTAATGGGCTACCATGGGAATCTTTGGGTATATTTTGAGACCCCATAGAGCCACTTATGAATGATAATAACACTTTAGATTAATTAATTTAATGTAAAAACAAAAATGACAAAAACAAAAATCTTTTAGTAAATTAATTTTTATATGGTGTTATATAAGTAATATTTTTGCCTATAAATATTCATTGGAAAGATAAAAATATTCCCCACATCATGGTATTTTTTCATTATTTTTAAACATCAAATAAAGTAAATTATTTATGACACATTAATGATGCAGTATTTACCTCATTAATAAATGATTTAAATAAATAAGATTATAATGATTAAAATATTATCCAAAACATGTCCTATTTTGATTGGATGATTTTATTTCGAATATGAGTCATCTTATCTTCAACTTTAATGATTTTTGGACCTTTTTAAACTGATGATATGTTTATAATAAAATATTGTTTTCACACTTTCCTAAAGAGCCCCTCCTCTCCCTTATAAAAGGAGACCACTTCAAACCAATTCCACACACCTCTCAAGGATTTTGTCTCATCCAAAATCTGCCCGATTAAGCTCCCTATATCCATATCCTCCTCCTAGAATACTTACCTTAGGCATAAGTCACTTCACAAAGTCCTTTGGTTCAAACCAAAGGGAGTCACCCAAATTAAAGGTAACAATTTCTCTTAAATTATTTTCTTTTATTTTACTTCTCTAACCCCAAAAGTCTTTTTATTCCTTTATTTTGTAACAACACTAGTAACATTAATATACTAGGATTTTTTTATGAGAAGGATTAGAACTACACTTACATACACATCCATATAATGGATGAAGAATATAATGTTTCTGTGGATGACAAACTAACGTCTCACGAAACGCTGATTGTTCGATTATCTCCTACCGCCTCTCATGGTGGCCATTATGATGGAACTGTATTTATATATGATATATATTATGTTTATGTTTTCTTTATGCTTCTGTAATTTCCATTTATAGCATGACTTTATGCTATCCATTATGGGTAAACACGATAATCTCATTAGAGGAAATGCGGACTACCACCCCCTCAAAGTGATATAACTCGTTAATGCCATATGTGGGACGTATAAAGGATGGAGTTAATGATATTATATATGATATTATATATGACATTATACTGGAATTATAATATACCTATGTATCATTATGTTTTAATTTTATTAAAATAAAAAGTAGAAATGAAAGTAGCGTTCATGCGTACGTACGGCTTACCATATCAATGAACGGTGCATTTCATTTATATCATTAAAATGTTATTTACTATTATAAATACATGAATATAATTGATATATATGATATATATGATATCTAAATCATGAATACCATTCTGGATATAATTTACTATTAACCACATGGACAACTTGTAAATATAAGGTGTTCATTTTTGACTCAAGTACCAAATATCGACAAAACGACCATTATTAAATTGAATGATTAAATAATGTTTATAACATGGTAATAAGTGATATAAAAGGAATAATAAATTTGAAAAATGTTCTTAAGAAAGTATAAATTAACTTTAGTTTATTATTCAGGAGATTAAAGAACGATCGAGTCAAGTCGAACACGAGGTAAGGGACTTCGTCTCAATCTCCTTTCGTTGAGGCATATTTAGTTTTATACACAACTTTATTTTATACGGTGTATAAACCCCTTTGACTATTCATTTAATTCAAAGTAAATCTTTTTATATGAAGCGTTTTACTAAATGACAAAAATGAATATTTTATTAACGTAAGCGGTGACAACGACCTTTCCGCCGCCGTGAGTATTATTTGATCTATGGCTTCCTTAACAAGCCGTAATGTTTTTAACAGGAAAAATAAATACCATATACTCTTTTTACGTATTATGGTATTGAAAATAATTTTTAGAATAGATTTATTATTTCAATATCTTGAAATGATATTTTGTTATTGCAATGTGGGAATGTTATCTTTCCTTTATGCTTATGTTATATGTTATGATCATGTTATGGTTCTTGGGCATTATTTATGTATACGGGTGGTTCCGTGATAAACCTAGGGTGAGTGAGCCCGAGATAGCTCTCTAATGCATTGGGTAACGTGATGGAGGTAAATGTGAATGGGTTTCCAAAGTAACTCCCTATGTAGCTGTGATAACTACATTGTATGTATGTTATGGATGCCACAAGTTACCTTTATGATTTATTATTTCTATGTGTTATTCATAAATATTATGTTTTCATGAGGTAAGTAAAAGAGTTTATGTTTTGTATGTATTAATGAACAAATGTTTTCTTTCATTGTTTTATAACCCTTAATGATCTTTTTATTCTCATCCCAAGTTTTGAAATGTTTTCACAGGACTTAAAGAAGAATAGGGTAAAGGATGGGATCAAAGAAAAGTCATGTTGTCTAAAACATGGAACTAAACATGACTCTTTTTTCAAGAGTTTTTATTTTATGAAAAAAATGGAATCTGTGTAGAAGTGTCTACTTTGTAATCTTTTGAGATGTAATAGTTATGTCCTAATTATCTAAAACTCTAAAATTTAAAAGATCCTCAATGTGAATTATTCATTTAATTCAATATTATATAAGGTTTAAGGTCAGGTCCTTACATAATATCATGAGGTATATCACTTTACCCAATGCATTGGAGGGCTATATAATTCTGGGCCCACCTGTCACATCATAAAATGACCAAAATCATTCATTCCACATGAAAAGAGAACATATAACAATCATAGTCATGAAATAAATCTATTGAAAGGAATGAGTATCATAAGGGTGTCATAAATCATACTTTAAGGAATAACCTTTGGGGTTTCTAAATTAATAAGGTGGATCATATATTGGAATAAAATATCATTTATCTTTGAAGGAGATACAACATAATAGGAGTTGAAAACATATTTTGCAAAAAATAATGTTCTTTTCAAAAAAATATATTTGTAATTGGCATAATAATCCTTTAAACAAGGTAAAAACATGTATATCCCTAGAATGAAAAGTGAAGGAATTGTGAATGAAAACTTGAAAATAGAGAAACACCCATATTGAGATAATTTTAAAGTGGATATAACCCATACAAAATTAATTATGTTTGAGAATCTCCTTACCTTGAATCCTACTTTACTTTTTCGTTTTTCCACCTCCTGAATAATAAACCTTGGTTTGTTAAAACATGGAACCAGAATCAATTTATGATCATTTTTGTCACTGTTGATCAATTATAATCACCATATTCTATTACTTACTTCCATTTGTTAAAGATGAACTATTATGATATCATATTTTCCTCAAAATATCACGTCCTGCTTCAATTTAATGATCTTTCTTAATTACTATTTATACATTATTAAGATTAACTCGAAAATATTTGAAATAGTTATATTTATAAATTTAAAATTTATTATGATCATTCATAATGGTTGTGATAATTAAATAGTTGGCAATGTCTTCATGGGTGATTCCCCTTCAACCATTAAAAGGGGGGTTATCCATAATAAAATAAAAAAGAAGGCCTTTAGAAAAAAAGAGAAGAATAGTTATTGATAACTTACCCTCTTCTCGGTGTTTCTTATTTTCTATGACATTGAACACCTTAATTTCATGGATATCGTTACTCCAGAACATACTAAGAAGCATGATAGAGGGGATTTGGGTAGAGATTTGGCTTTGGTGAGTGATGGAGGAGTGGTTTTCCAAAGTAGGGGTGATGATTTATTTATACTTAGCCGAGAGGTATTTTAAGGATAAAATATTGAATACATTATTATATCCAAGGTTAATCTTTCAATAGTAACATTTTTGAAATTATGAAATGAATTTGAATAAAATAAAATTATATGAGGCTTTTGAATCACTTTATAATTCTAATTTATTATTTTAATCCAAATGAAAGGAGAAAAATGAAAAATATGTTTATTTAAAGGGAAAAGATAGAATTTTAGACTTTGGAAAATACTTTTTAGGTTTAGAAAACAAGTTTATTATATTAAAATGACTCATTTATAAAATTAAATATGTTTTTAGTCGATCAAACATTTCTATAATTGGTTAGGTCATTATTACATAATGAATGTTGTAATTTAAAATGCACTTGTTAGAAAAGAACCATATTTTGACTATTCATAAAAAAATTAAAGGATGTAAGAAAATTACTAAAAAATCACCCTCATAAAGTTTTGGTGCAATGATTATAAAAATGAAATTTATTTCATCAAAATAATTTTCTAACTAAGGTAATATTAATTTTTAATATAAAAAATTATTATTTCTAGGAAATACATTAAAATAAAGTTTACTAAAAAATGTTCTTAAAGTTTCTTTGAGTTTTTAAGATTTATATTTTATTATGGTATTATAGTATTCATATTTTCTTAAATTAATATTGATAAATATAATTTATTCCCAATAGCTAGGTTGCTATTTCCAACAGTCATATTACTATTCCCAATGATCATGTTACTATTATAATAGTCACATTACTATTTCAATGGTCACATTACCTGTAACGACTCGACCCATTAGGGCCCTCATGGCTGGTAAAAGGTATAGGTTCCGGGCGCAGTAGAAGCGCGTTGGTGGGTTTTCCCAACTTTAATTTTAACATTAAAAAACGTTCAATTCGAGATCTATCACGATATAAAATGCCAGATCTTCGGAATAGAACGAAGAGAAAAAAAGAAAAGAAGAGTCCCAGAACCATTGAGATAGGATCATCATATGTTGGTTATAATTAATTTAATCAATTCACAAGAATTACCTCGGTGGAATTCATTCTTCGTTGATGTCTCGGTCACGATCCTGTGATCCATTTTTGCGTCGTATAATCTAAGTATAGAATTCCTCTAGCGGTGATCCACACATGCTCCACGTATCTCTGGATGTCGCCGAAGGGATCTCCGGGTGCTAGCGCGGAAGAACCTTCGCTTGCGATGTCCGCCTTCGACCGCCTTGATCCGGTGGAGGATCTCGCTGTCATAACTTGAGGGCGTTCTTGGTAGAAAGGGAATTCTCTCTTTACTTTAAAGTATTTCCAAATCCATTGTGCACAACAAAAAATGGCCCTTAAAAAGTGTTGGGGTTGTGGGGATATTTATAATCGGGTTTGAGGTTAATAGAGTTATGACAATAAATAAACGCATTACGCATTTTATTTATTTCATTAACTCTTATTGAAACCCCATATCAAATTATTAATTCCTTGAAATGCGCCCACACTGATTATAATTAATATCATTTTATAAAACAATATTATACCCTTAAAATTCCGACTGGAAAACTACACGGCGTGTAATAATTAATACACGGCGTGTACTTGTTTTCCATAAAACTACACGGCGTGTATACTTAATATACACGATGTGTACTTTTATTTTCCATTTTTCTCCACCACATTTATTAGACCATGAGTAATGGATATTTATTTCTTAAATAAATGTAACTACATTACTCGCTAATAAATATATTATTTCACCCACAATATATTCTCTCGAATAATTAGTGTCGAAATAAATGCGATCAGGCATCCTTAAATAATTATTAAACCACAGTGGGGAATAATAGTTATTTAACTTGTTAAATTAATATTTAACTGAGATACATGGACACACTTAGTGTGTGACCCTCTAGGCCTCTTTATCAGTGGCATTAGGCAGAGCCTGCCTAAAGTCCAAGGTTAGCATATAGCAACACACCAAGGCACCCATAGAGAAAGAAGTTAATGCTGCAATGACGTGTCACCTCATACGAATGCTTACCGTGTAATATAATCCCTTTGTCTCGATATCTCTAATAAAGCGGGTTGCATGCTAGTGCCATTAACCCATGTGCTCGATTATTCTTTCTTTGACTTCCTGGAATTGAAATCGCCCATACCTTACCATGGACATGGATTTATTTAGTCTATATCAATTACATCAAAGGGCCTGAGATATCTACTTCTATTATGGAACAGAAAGGACAAATACTTTCTCGCATTATCTATTAATGCAGTATTACTCGTGATGCACCCAACGCATCCTACCTTGCTGCAAACAGTGGCTCGTCACAGTTTTCGTCAATACATATAAGTGCGTGAGTTGTAATACCCATTAATAATAATCTTAAAGTCTAAGGGCCAATACACACGTCTGCAGATAGGAACATCCAATGACACTATGAAATGTGGATTTCCTACTGGTGGGTCTCGTTCTCATAATATGCTCCGGGATATTACCAAGGGCGCACACCATAAGAAGGTGCATCAAAGTTTTATGATTCCTCACCCCTAATGACCTGTATTATTTGTGCCCCTCAAATAATATCATCCGGCCATAAAACATATATTCAAGAACAATGTTATGGAACTTCTGGGTTCTTATCATAGAAGGGATCTTCTATGGCCCTTTAATGCAACAACTTTCCATAGGACATTATCACATGCATTATCATGTAGAAGAACAACCAAGATGTGATAAGGATTTTATTAATGAATAAAGTACAAAGTTGTTGGTTCTAGGACACCAACTCCAACAGACTCCCACTTGGAATAGAGCCAACTGCTAACAACCTTTAACCCGCTAGCTCTCACATGATATTCATGCTTCTGATGAGATAGGCCTTTAGTCATGGGTTCTGCCACATTCTCTTCCGTGGACACTCTGATCACTACAACTTCACCCCTTTGATATAAATCCATCAAGAGGTAATACTTTCGGAGTATGTGCTTTGTCTGTTGGTGTGGTCGTGGTTCTTTTGCAAGAGCCACCGCTTGCAGTATTATCACAATACAATGTAATGGGATATTTACTGCTAGGCACCACATCAAGATCCTGGACAAAGTTCCAAATCCAGACGGCTTCCTTGGCTGCATCAAAAGATGCTATATATTCAGACTCCGCTGTACAATCGGTGACAACTGTATGCTTTAAACTCTTCCAGCTCACAGCTCCTCCATTGAGACAGAAAATATATCCATATTGCGACTTCAGATCATTATGATCTGTCTGAAAACCAACATCAGCATACCCTATAATGAGAAGCTCCTCGTCTCCTCCATACACCAGGAACATATCCTTAGTTCTTCTCACATACTTAAGGATAATATTAACAGCAGTCCAATGCTGTTCTCCTGGATCTGCTTGATATCTTCCTACCATGCTCAGTGCATAGGCAACATCAAGCCTGGTACATAACATGACATACATGATTGATCCTATAGCTGAAGCGTATGGGATCTTACTCATTCTATCTTTCTCTTGTTGTGTCTGAGGACATATTTTCTTATAAAGATGTAGGACATGTGACATTGGAACTAATACCCTCTTAGATTGTTCCATACTAAATCTCTTAAGTATCTGGTCAATGTATGTACCCTGACTTAGTCCAAGTAGCATCTTGGATCTATCACGAATGATTTTGATCCCTAGAATGTAGGATGCTTCTCCTAAGTCCTTCATGGAGAAACACTTGTTCAACCAGTCCTTAACTGACTGTAAGACTGGTACATTGTTTCTAATACGTAATATGTCATCAACATATACTACTAGGATAACGACCACATTCCCATTAAACTGCTTATAAACACATGGCTCACATTCATTCTTAATGAAACCAAATTCTGTTATGGCTTCATCAAATCGAATGTTCCATGACCTGGATTCTTGCTTCAATCCATAAATGGATTTCTGCAACTTGAAAACCCATTTGGCTTCACCTGGTGTCACAAACCCTTCTGGTTGTGTCATATAGACATCTTCCTCAAGGTTCCCATTAAGTAATGTTGTTTTGACATCTATTTTCCAAATCTCATATTCATGGTAAGATGCTATGGAAAGTATGATTCTTATGGATTTAAACATGTCAACTGGTGAGAAGGTTTCATCATAGTCAATTCCTTGACGCTATCTGAATCCTTTAGCCACTAGTCTTGCTTTATAGGTACTAACTTGACCTTCCATGTCCAATTTTATCTTGAATACCCATTTTCATTCAACATGCTTTACATAAACTGGCTCATCGACTAGAACCCATACTTGGTTTTGATACAGGGAATCCATCTCAGAATTCATAGCTTCTAGCCATCTTGTAGCTTCTAAGCTTTCTACCACTTCCTTGTAAGAGAGAGGCTCATCATTGTCCAACAATAATGATTCACCATCCTCGGTGACTAGGAAACCAAATCTCTCTGGTTCCCTTAAATCTCTTGAGCTCCTATGCAGTAATTGTGTTTCTGAAACCTCCTCCACAGGGACCTGTGGAACTTGTTCCTGTACCAACTCTTGTGTATCTTGAGCATCAACTTCATCGAAGTCAATCTTGCTCCCACTATCCTTCTTGAGGATGTGCTCCCTCTCAAGAAAGATGACTTGTCTGGCGACAATCACTTTCTTGTCTTGAGGGTTATATAGGTAATATCCTTTCGTTTCCTTGGGATATCCTATAAAGATACACTTCGTGCCCCGAGGTGCTAGTTTGTTTCCTGAGAAGGCCATAACAAATGCCTCACATTCCCATACACATGTATGCGAAAAAATGGGTTTCTTTCAACACCATAACTCAGAGGGAATTCTATTTTCTACCTTAGTTGGTACTCGATTTAATGTGTATGCTGCAATTTGTAATACATATCCCCGAAAGGATAATGGAAGATCCGCATGACCCATCATTGACCTCACCATGTCCAACAAGGTGCAGTTCCTCCTTTCACTAACACCATTCCACTGTGGTGTATAAGGAGGAGTGAGCTGAGATAGAATCCCAGACTCCCATAGAAGATCTATGAACTCTTGGTTCAGATATTCTCCACCTCGATCCGATCGAATCTTCTTTATCTTCTTACCAAGATGATTCTCTACTTCATTATTGAATTCCTTAAAATTCTCTAAGGCTTCTGACTTATACCTCATTAAGTAGACAAATCCGTATCTACTCAAATCATCAGTAAAAGTAATGAAGTAAGAATATCCACCTCTATCTTCTACTGGAAATGGTCCACATACATCCATGTGTACCAATCCTAGAAGCTCAGTAGCCCTTTTACCCTGTCCACCAAAAGGTGGATTAGTCATTTTACCTTGTAAACAAGCGTGACATATATCAAGTGGTTTTAGCTCAATAGATTCTAAATCGCCATCTTGGCAGAGCTTTGTCAAGCGCTTCTCGTTTACATGACCAAGACGGTGATGCCACAACTGGGTGATGTATGAGTCATGTGCGTTTGTTTCGTTATCAATTTCCAACACTTGGTTTTCATAATTTAATACATACAAACCATTATTTAAATGTTCCATACCATAACATACGTTGTTCTTATAAAAGAGACAACCCTTATTTCCAAACATGAAAATAAATCCATCCATATCCAAACAAGATACAGAAATTATGTTCTTGGTAACACTAGGCACATAATAACAGTTATGTAAAACCAAAATCATGCCAGTCGGCAATGAGAGGTGGTAGTCGCCAATAGCCAATGCAGCAAGCCTTGTGCCAATGGCAGCTCGAAGATCCACCTATCCTCTAGAAATCTTTCTAAATCTACTTGGTTCCTGGATTTGAATACAATTGTGAGCCCCACAAGCTGTAACTAATACCCAATGTGTAGAAATGGAAAGATTGCACTTGATAACGAATGCACATTTAGCGTCCTCACGCTTCTGGGTGCAGTTCCTCTTCCAGTGGCCCTAATTTCCACATGCAAAACACACCGCCTTCCGTTCCTTGCCCTGCCTCTGGATCTTCCCCTTCTTGGAGGGACGGTTCTCGGGGGCTTCAGACCATTTATAAGTCTTTGGCCCCTTTGACTTGTCCTTCCTTTCCTTATTCACCATAAGGACTGCGGGTTTTTCGCACCCCATGTCCTTTTCTACCTGGAGAATCAATGTCAGAAGGTCCGATAGACTCTTCTCATTGCCGCTCATGTTATAATTGACAATGAAGCTAGAGAAGGTCTTGGGCAATGATGATAGGATGAGATCTGTATGCAACTCATCCAGGAATTTAATCCCTAAGATTTCCAGGCGTTCAATGTAGCCAATGAGCTTGACTACATGAGGCCCAGCTGGCGCAGAATCTCAAAGTTTAGTTGTAAACAAAGAATTGGAGATCTCATACCTCTCCTATCTTGCCTTCTCTTGGTAGAGATCCTTAAGGTGAGACATCATGTTATACGCGTCCATGTTTTCATGATGCTTCAATATCTCATTGGACATGGCCGATAGCATGAAACACTGGACATATGTGGCATCATCCATGTGTTTCATATAGAGAGATAATTCTTCATCACTGGACTCTTTCCTAGGAACAACTGGAATAGGCTCTTCCAACACATACAATTTCCTTTCATGGCAAAGGATAACGCGTAAACGCCTCTGCCACTCATGGAAATTGGTGTCAGGGAGAAGGTTTTCCTTCTCGAGTATGGTTTGCAATGATATGTTTGAAGTTATTTTCTTGTCATTTCTACAAATTAAGATGAGAAAATGTTTAGTACTTTATTACAAAACTAATACAAATAAATAAATTAATAATTATTAGTCTCCCACTATTTTATTGAAATCCAATAGCCCTCACCATTGATTTTTGAATATTCTATTGCTTGAATATTCTAGTGACAAGGATCCATATTGTCCTTCGCATTACCCCAACTAGGGTTGGTCAAGAAACTTGAAGGGTTTTAGGTAGGCATTCCAAATGCCAACTGCATTAACTCATAGCTCCTTGATCTTCTGAGTGGACTCCCCAATCCTGAAATCCTTTTATTTTGGATTTTCTCAACCTTTGCCTCTTGGTCACACCAAGTCCTGTTGTGGCAGTCAACCCTTGATGAGAACCAAGTCAAGTTAATCCAAAACCTTGAATTATAATTCCTCGATAATTGAAATCACCCCAACTAGGGTTGGTCAAACACTTTGAACTATGGTTTGATTCTAACCAAGATTATGGAAGGCTATACCGACTTGATATTTCTTTTGAGGGATTTTATACTTATACGTAAATTGACATTTTATTATCTTTGATTACATGCTTGTTAATATTAAGTGGGATATACTTAAGTGATTAACCATGTCTAAGATAATATTTACGTATTAGACGGTTTTTATTTTAGTTCCATCTTGCATGCTCATTTAATTCATTAATTGTGTGATCATGACAACACACCCACAATAAATAAACTATGCAACTGACAGAAATAAAATAAATGGTATGATCATGAGCCTTTTCTATTGGTTAGTTTATCTAGCTGTTGATAAACTAACCCAAGACCTAGGGGAGAAACAACTTGAACCTTTCGGGTTCATGTTTACAGCTTTCCACCTGACCACCTTTGTTTCTCCTTAGATTGGTTTCACCTTGGCTCCTGAATTGAGCCATCTCCACTAGCTTGGGATCTCCATCCCTTACATATGCATTTATCTCACATGCAGGTGAGGGGAAAAAGGGGTTTTTATATAAAAGAATACTTGGGCACGCAGACCCTACATATTAATGAGGAGATGCCTTGCAGACAACGAATTTAATTAAAAGAAACCATTCACACACAAAGGTCCTGGTCTAGCGCATGATCATCCATACATGAAACGATATTTACGCATAAATAAAACTATCATTCAATTCTTTAATCGTTTTTGTTTAAGATAAATCACGCTCGAATTAATTAATTATCTTTAATTAATCAATCCTTTTATCTTAAACCATTTTCTGAACTTCCTTGAGATTCTCATCCATCACAATTTTAAACAAATAAATACATTTAAAATTATCCTTTATCGTAACTTGTACCTTGGAGGCAACCTGGTGAATTCCTGTTCATTACGCAGATGTTAAATTAAACACATATATATAAAACAACTATCACGTGGTGTGCCTCAGCTTTATGCCTGCACCATGGTACACGTCTCAAGGGTTTGTATAATATAATAATAAATTTTAATAAATCTGCGTAATTTGGGTGAGTACACGGCGTGTAGTTCAAACTACACGGCGTGTACTTTTCTTCACCATCCATTCAAAGTACACACCTGGGGACAGGGCATGTTAATTTACTTCGGAAATTTTCAGAGTACACGGCGTGTTCTGTGGGACACATGTCGTGTAGTTTCTGCGTTACACAGTTTTCAGCCGGGAAAGTCGTGTACGGGGTACACGGCCCAACCCTAACCCAAAGGGACTAGACGCCGTGTTCATTGGACCACACAGCGTGTAATTCGGAAACCGTGTGCCACCTGTTTCTAGTCAACACACAGTGTCTTGAATTCTTAAAAGGAATCCAATACACAACCTGATTTGGCAGATCAGTCAATGCATTGAACCTAGACTACATGGCATGTACTTCCGAATACACGCCGTGTATTCTGGTGTTGTACGTCCATGAAACATTTGGCTCCTCTGGATGAGTTCCTCTATTTTATTTTAATCAAAATTAAAAGAAAAATTCATTTCTGTGAGGTGAACGCGAAACGATGGAGGAAGAATAGATCTCAAGATTCATATTTCCAGAATGATTAAACTTGAATTGAAAGAAATAAATTATTAAATTCATAAAACATCAATAAAAAACTAAATAATTATAATCAACAATATTACCGCTCTGATACCACTTGTAGGTTTCGGGTGCAGAGGAAGCGCATTGGTGGGTTTGCCCAACTTTAATTTTAGCGTTAAACAATGTTTAATCCGAGATCCATCACAATATAAAACGCTGGATCTTTGGAATAGAATGAAGAACGAAAAATAAAAGAAGAGTCCCGGAACCATTGAGATACGATCATCATATGTTACTTATAATTAATTTAATTAATTCACAAGAATTACCTCAGTGGAATTCTTTCTTCGTCGATATCTCCGGTCACGATCCTGTGATCCGTTGTTGCGTCGTAGAATCCAAGTATAGTATTCCTCTAGTAGTGATCCACACGTGCTCCACGTATCTCTAGATGTTGCCAAAGGGATCTCCGGGTGCTAGTGCGGAAGAACCTTCGCTTGCGATGTCCGCCTTCGACCGCCTTGATCCGGTGGAGGATCTCGCTCTCGTAACTTGAGGGCGTTCTTGGTGGAAAGGGAATTCTATCTTGGCTTGAGAGTATTTCCAAATCCATTGTGCACAATAAAAAATGGCTCTTAAAAAGTGTTGGGTTTGTGAGGATATTTATAATCGGGTTTGAGGTTAATAGAGTTATGACAATAAATTAACGCATTACACGTTTTATTTATTTCATTAAATCTTATTGAAACCCCATGTCAAATTATTAATTCCTTGACATGCGCCCACACTGATTATAATTAATATCATTTAATAAAACAATATTATATCCCAAAAATCCTGACTGGAAAACTACACGGTGTGTAATAATTAATACACGGCGTGTACTTGTTTTCCATAAAACTACACGACGTGTATATTTAATATAAATGACGTGTACTTTTATTTTCCATTTTTCTCCCCCACATTTATTAGACCTTGAGTAATGGCTATTTATTTCTTAAATAAATGTAACTGCATTACTCTCTAATAAATATATTATTTCTCCCACAATATATTCTCTCGAATAAATTGTGTCGAAATAAATGCGATCAGACATCCTTAAATAATTATTAAACCACAGTCGGGAATAATATTTATTTAACTTGTTAAATTAATATTTAACTCAGATACATGGACACACTTAGTATGTGACCCTCTAGGCCTCTTTCTCAGTGGCATTTGGCGGAGCCTGTCTAAAGTATGAGGTTAGCGTCTAACAACATGCCAAGGCACCCATAGAGAAAGTAGTTAACGCCGCAATTACATGTCACCTCATATGAATGCTTACCATGTAATATAATCCCTTTGTCTCGATATCTCTAATCAAGTGGGTTGCAGCTAGTTCCATCAACCCATGTGATTGATTATTCTTTCTTTGACTTCCTGGAATTGAACTCACCCATACCTTACCATGGCCATGGATTTATTTAGGCTATATCAATTCCATCAAAGGGCCTGAGATATCTACTCCTATTATGGAACAGAAGGGGAAAATCCTTTCTCGTATTATCTATTAATGCAGTATTACTCGTGACGCACCCAACGTATCCTACCTGGCTGCAAACAGTGTGTCGTCATAGTTTTCATCAATACATATAAGTGTGCAAGTTGTAATACCAATTAATAATAATATTAAAGTCCAAGGATCAATACGCACGTCTGCATATAGGAACATCCAATGACACTATGAAATGTGGATTTCCTACTGGCGGGTCTCGTTCTCATAATATCCTCCTAGATATTACCAAGGGCGCACACCATGATAAAGTGCCTCAAAGTTTTATGAGTCCTCACCCCTAATGACCTGTATTATTTGTGCCCCTCAAATAATATCATCCGGCCATATAATATATATTTAATAACAATGTTATGGCACTTCTGGGTTCTCATCATAGCAGGGATCCGCTATAACCCTTTAATCCAACAACTGTCCTTAGGACATTATCACATGCATTGTCATGCAGAAGAACAATCAAGATGTGATAAGGCTTTTATTAATGAATAAAGTACAAAATAGTTGGTTCTAGGACACCAACTCCAACAAAAGGTTGGGATAGAACAACCTCAAGACCACCTACAATAGGCTAGGGGATGAATACAAGCACTGAGAAGGCATAAATTAAATGAGGGGCATTTTCCTAATGTACCTATACTCACGCACCAAACTATCCCCATAAAAAAGTGAATAGAAATAATAATGAAAAGACTGAAATATCAAGAGTATAAAAATTCATGAAACAAATCTAGGGGATACATCAGTGCACCATAGTATAAACCAAATTAAAGAGGGAAAATACACACCTATCCATAAAAGAGATCCCAACCTGAAACAACTAGAAAAATAATAAAATCGAGAGAGCTCGGCTCTGGATATCCAAGTCCTAACCACTGTATATAGTAAATGCACCCATGTAACCCTACGATCCACCAATGTCACCACTAATATTTCCATCATCTTCATAACACATGAAACATGCGAGAAAATCCCATGGAGGGGTCAATAAATACATACCTCGAAGGATGCCATCATAACCGAAAATGGAGTGATTGAGAGATAAAAAAAATTCATCTCAACCCATAGCAAGAGGGAAATGAGAACCCATAAAATAAATATATATATGATTATAATGAAACCCATAAATACAATAAAGGGGATCTCTTTCTCACAGCCTAGACAAAGTGGATGAGTTTTCCTACACCTCCAAAATTCCATCACTGATGTCCAACATCAAATGCAACCACTCTAGAATATGTGTGGAGGGTCCCGCACCTTGCTACTACGGTCCACAACTAAGGGAGGAAAAACTCTCATGAAAGACCCACATCATGCCAGAGATCGAATACATGGGATTACCACTCTTTAGACAGAGGACCTCACCTAATACAAAAGAGTTCTGACTCTACCTGTATAAAGAGTACAGGGAACCCATTATATAGTGTTATAGAGGAGTATTGACCCTAGAAAATATATGATGATCCTACCCTGATTACTGTCATCATCAAGAATCACTTAAAGAAGTTTCATACTCATAAGATCTCACATCATATATCATATTCCATAATAAAGTTCATCATCATGTTTACGAGGAAAACTACTCAGGATAGCCTACTCACAGGACAAAATTCGATTCCAAATGAAAGAGATACGAGAGGAATAAGTTGAAGGAGGGAATACATATCCTGTATGGGGTTCTGTATGACATGTAACCCCACCTCATCGCATGGTTGTGTTCTCATATAAACACATCCTAGAAGTTATGTCATCATACATGACATGTGTAGGTGGTACACAACATGTATCCTCTACTTAGGGCCTTCTTGTGTACTACCGGGAGTGCCCATGTACTTTGAGATATGACTATGTACCTAAATGTGTACCTGGACATGCATGGGTACTAAACTATGCACATGAACTCAATGAGTACATGGAATTTTCAAAGGAATGGGGTCTAGTGCATGTGTGAGCTTCCACATGGATTGGCCACAAAAGGAGGGTTACACAGTGTGTGGGTCTGGCCCCATAGTATATGATCCTTAACTCTTCCTGAAATCCTATTACCGACATTCCGGGCATGCACACCATGTTCTCTATTGGAATACATGATGTGTAGTCAATATTTTTATAGATCATGACTTTCCTTCACACAGTTCATAGATCTAACCTTGTAGCCACAATCACCTCTGACGATCATTTCCCTACGTCCGATGGCCGAAATATGGAAACTGGAAAGCTGCACGAAGCCTTCGCACACCCCATGTGTGTCCTATTTCCTTCACCACTCATAAATCCCAAATCCAAAAAGTATCACACACAATCCATCTCAATCTGTTCGCAAAACACTGATCTGTTCATCATGCAAAAAACCACCATGAATTAGGTAGTTCAATCACGCTCAAACCCACCCCAATGATATCAAATCATGGAACCATGGCCTAATGATGAAGAACACGATGAACGAGAGGTGGAAAACCACAATAAAAAAGGTGTATACATCATTATAGCCAAGCATTCTTGTCCAAAGATTACATAAATGGGGAAACCAAGGTGGAACATGGAATAATCAATAACAACATGAATTAAAAAAATCAATTCATATACTGGGATCATGTGAAGGATAAAATAATCATAGATCAAAAGAATATAAATAACCAATAGTAAATATATTAATTAAAATGGAGAAATGAACAATTGGAGAGCCCCACCTCAATTTCGATCGATCATTGATGATGAACGCGTTCACCAGTGATGAAGATGATCTACTGCCTTTACTGCCTCCTGATCATTTGTTATCATCTAATATTTATTATCCAATTAATAATGATATGAGATCCTCTCAATTATCCAAGGGTATATGTTTATATCCTTGTAGAAATGTTATAATGAGTTATATATGGAGGGATTTAAGTCATGGGAATTAAAAATAAATAAATAAATTTAAATATTTATTTTAATTAAACACACCACCAATGACTGCCTGAACTAGACGTCTATCACCGACCAATATTAGGTCACACCTAGGGTAAATCCATGTTATAGACTCAACAATGGTCTCAGATATCTGATTTAAGATTCCATTCAAGAGTTATTCCATGCTTTCTGGAAAACCACGTGTCAGAGATATTAATATTTTTAATATTTTTAAAATATCATTACCAGTCTCACTGAGCCTCAAAATCTCATGCCAACCTAGTGTCTGGCTCTGAATACATTCCTTAATATATTTCAAATTATTTAAAGTAAATAAAAGAGTCACTATATTCTCCCATCCATCAAGGATTTTCTTCCCGAAAAGAACAAGCTTAACAAAAATTTCGGGATATTGATCCCACATCTGGATCTCTTGCCTCTATGAGCTGTCCTGCATGGTCCTATGCTACCACAGTACACGAACCAAGGGAATGGTCCCTCCTTATAGGATCCTCTCTTGCCAATACTTAATCCCCATTGGGTACTCCATAAAGGTATATCCATCCTCAATGTCCAGATCACCATAGTCAATAATGTCTGTAGGATCATGCACATATCTCCTCAACTACGACATATGGAAAACATCATGCACTCAATCCAACTGTGGGGAAAGGGACATGTTGTAAGAAAACTATCCAACCCTCTATAGGATCTCGAACATCCCAATGAACCTTAGGGATAACTTGAATCCCGGACCTAACCTCTTCATTATCATCATGGGGAGACTATCAAGAAAACGTGGTATCCCTACTTAAAGTCAAAGGTCCAATGATGTTGATATAAATAAGATTTCTATCACATATGGGATATCCTCATATGCTCATGGATCACCTAAATCTTCTCTGTATTTTCTTAAACCATATTTGGACCAACAAGATAAGTCTCATAAATCATAGAATAGTATAGGGATGACCTTTAGGGTCTTCAATATAGGTTCTCAAAAGGATCCATGCTAATAATTTAGTGATAACTGTTATTATAAGAAAAATCTACCAATGAAAAGTGATCCTACAATATTCATATGAAGTATAACACACAATCCCTCAACATATCTTCCACCACCTAGATAGTATACTAAGTCTACCCATCCTTATGGGAGTGAAATGTTGTACACATCCTCAGTAGGGTCTCAAAGGCCACCTGCAAGCCTCTCCACAACCATGACATAAATTGTGCATCACAATCAAAGACAATTGTCAAAGTCATCCCATGATGATAGACAATATTATGCACATAAAACTACCCCAAACTCTCTACTGAACACTGCTACCTGATAGTAAGGAAGTGCATAGACTTGGTAAGTCATCCAACTATCACTCAGATGGAATTATGACCTCTATATTTTTCTAGAAAATCTATCACAAATTTCATGCATATATCATCCCAGTTCCACTTTGTGGTCTTAAGAGGCTGCATCTAACCTATTGAAACCTAGTGATTTCACTTCACCTGCTGACATGTGAGACACCGATAGACAAACTCAGCAACATTTCACCTTATGTCATCCAACCAAAACTACCATTAATGTCCTTTTAAATATTCCCCACTATTGGATAATTATGAAACTTCATCATCACCTCCTTTAGCATCATGACCAGTACCATCATCCATCCTCATAAAAGGATGGAATATTCCCTCTTTTAGAGAATCAATATAGTGAATCCTCTGAAAATATATAGTTATGAAGAACCAAACAGTTGATATCTTCTAACTGTGCCTCCCTTGCACACTGAATAAGCATAGGTGTCAATAACATTGATTGAAGAAAAGATAAACCCCTCTCCTCCACCAGGGCTAGCTGCAAAGAAGACAAATATTTAGACACCTCCTCTACCAAGAAAAAACATGACTTTATACTAAGGTAATCTACTACTACATTAACATTCCGAAGAGTATATACTATTTTAAAGTCACATTCCTACAGGAAATCCAACCAACACTGTTATCTCATGTTAATATCTCTTTGAGTGAATATTTATTTGAGACTTTTTTGGTCTGAGTATACAAAAAAGTTCTCTCCTAAAAGATAGTGCCTCCAAATATTCCAAGTGAAGACTATAAATAACTACTCTAGGTCATGATTCATGTTGTTCTTCTCATGGGGTCTCAACTTCCTCAACCTATATGCAATCAATACTTATCTCTATATAAACACATAACCTAAACTATATCTAAAGGAAACTAAAAGTACTATGTATTTCACACCCTCCTATGATAGTATCAATATAGAAGCACTGTTTAACATCAACCTCAACGAATCAAAGGCTCTCTGACACTACTTGGACTAGATAAATAGATTCCCTTTACAGTTTACGGAAATCAAAGAGGATGCTACTCTGGAAAATTTAGGCACAAACCTCCTCTAGTACCCCACCAAAATAAGAAAACTATGATCCTTTACCTCACTCTTGGGTGGCTCCCAATAATGAACTATATGAATATTCAGCAGGTCCACAACTAAATTGTGCTCGGAAATGAAAAGCCCAAAAAAGTGAACCCCATGGATCCAAAACCAACACTTCAAGATTTTACTAATAACTTGTTATCCCAAAGTAAGTCTAGGACCATCCTTAGAGTCTCAACAAGATCCTCCTATATTGTAGAGTAAATGAGTATGTCATCAATGAAGTCAAGCACAAATCATTCCAGGTATAGCTAGTAGATCTAGTTCATCAAAGCCATAAAAATAACAAGGTCATCCATCACACAAAAATTCATCACTAGGAACTCATAGTGTCGGTAGTGAATTCTGAATGTTATCTTCGGAATACCATCATCAAGAAATCTAAACAAGTGGTAGCTGAACCTAAGATTGATCTTTGAGAACCAACTCACTCTTCACAACTGCTAAATTGGTCTTCAATCCTCTACAAGGTGTATATTTTATTTATCATTACCTATTTCATGTGACGATAATCAACATAAATCATCTATCATCCATCCACATTTTTAATGAAAAAATTGGAGCTAACTAGAGGGTCACACTGGGTCTCATGAAGCCCTTCTCTCAAAAGTCCTCCAACTACACCCTCAAATACTAGAGATTAATAGGGGCCTTCCAATATAATGCTGAATATATTGGCATGGACCTAGGGTTTAGATCGATGTAGAGGTCTATCTATCACTGTGGAGGTAGTCCTAGAACATCCTCATGAAAGAAATCCATAAATTCCTCCACTACCAAAGGAATCTAGATACTTGAAGTTCCCTCTATGCCAAGGTATAAACTCTCCAACTGATGGGTGATGGGTTACAGTTTATTTCTCACAAAACTCACCCACTCATCTATGATATCTCTCTAACACAATAATAAGAATCTTGTCCCATATATCCATAGGCATATGAATCATCTATGATGACATCCAATATGAACCTGAATGGTAGAAAACTAGTCCATATCTAAGATGAATTCATAAATGTTTCATTGTGATAAAAAATTGGTCCCATGTGAAACTCTCTCCACTAAGTGATATCTCGCACTAGAAAAAGATAAGTGATATTGAATAATCACACTCATTCAAAAACTCTATAAAAAGATACACAGGTAAAGGCTCAAATGGAATCTCAATCTCTTGAATAAGGGATAAGGAAATTAAATAATGACTCACACCTGTGTCCAATAGTACTGAGGATAGAGTAGAATAAACATTGATCATACATCAGATCATCTCATATATAGCCTAGTTACATCCCTACACAGACTAAAACTTCCCACAACCCTAGCCATTATATCCCTAAGTAAAAAATGGGAAACCTAGTGGTGGTGGTGGTAGAATCTCATAATTTCATCCTCCACTTTCCACTCCTCCCTTAGAAGTGGGTCCTACTCATCTAACAACAACACATCCCTGCCAGTTTCCCTTATCATGTTTGGGTGATCTCGGATCATGGTTCTTCCTCTATCATAATAGACCATCTACTGTATTCCTGGCCTTCTCAGCATGCTGAATTGGGAAATCACAAGCCATGTCACTTCACCCAACACAATCATATCATCACCCCTCTCTGGGATGACTAGATCATCTATGTAATCCCTAATCCACAGATACATGTGTTTGAGTCTGAGAATGAGAATGCATCCCGTTTCAAGACCTCAAAATCTAACACCTACTACTGGATATAGATGACTCATACATATAATGGACACTACCAGATCCCTCAACATAGAATCCCTCTTCTAGGAATATCTCAGTCATAAGTTCTCCCTTTAGCACTCTAGCATATGTGGGCATGCATAAGAAGACCGAAATGTCTCTAATGTCTCTACAATAACCTTTCATGAACATCCTCACCCGTAATAATTTGTCTCACACCAAATCAAGGGAGTATTATATGAGGTTAGTGAACCTTGGGGAAAGCATAAAAACCATAATACTACCCTGTTGTATCTCTAGAATCTCCTAGATCTTAACTGAGCCTAAGTAATAAGGGTAATAATTCTTATGAAAGAGCAGCTGGAAGTATGACCATGGAAGCATCATGTCATTATGGTTCAATATTACCAAACAACACTAGTGCTCTGACTCTCTATGGAAAATAATAGATTCCAGTGCAACCATTTGGTTAGTCTGGGTCCACATGATCTTGAATACTCATATGACCAATATAAGACAATCCTCCCCCACTTGGGGATCTAGTTTTCTGCATAACCTCAGTGGTCTCTATTGATAGAACTCATAAAGTGCAATAATCATATATGCATCATCATCTATAACTTTCAATACTATCTTTTACTAGGAAAGGGTTCTCCTATCTACCCACTTGGATGTAAAATCATGTGAGATAGCCTGTAAACCAATTCCTAATCACTCCTCATATTATTGTCTCAATCCAAAATCAGTAACCTGACTTGATGTCATCATGAAGGCATCTTGAAGTTACTCAAGACGTACCATGGTTAGATTAGAATATATATAGGGAGTTCACTCAAGAAGGGTAATCAAAGTAATAAATCCTATATGATGAATGTATCATTTTTCCATTAAAAAAATGTACCATTTTACTCTATAACCAATGTCTCTACATGCTGAGTCGAAAATAAGGTTGTCAGAGTCCTAGTGAATGGATACGTTGGCCACCACAACAAAACTGGTTTCTTTAGCCTGAAAGGTACACTTAAGACACTTAAACACTATTTCCATAAGTCCTAACCAATTCCTCATAATGGGAAAATTAAAAACACTATCCCATGGAATGAATCTCTCTAACACCACACTGTAACAACCCAACCCATCGAGGCCCAGCTGGCTGGCAGAAGGTTGGGTTTCCACAACCACAATCTCGCCTTTAATAGGCCAGGGACTAGCTAAAAGTGATGATAAAGAAGAAATTAAATGGGTTAAATTTTCCTAATATACCTATACTCACACATCCACCCCTCTCTAAGAAAAAGCTTAGAGGAATAATAATGAATGGACTGCAACATCTAGAGTATAAATAGGCATGCAATAACTATAGTGAATTCATCAAAGTATCATAGTGTATATTGAATTAAAGATGTAAAAATATGCACTAAACCAGAAAAGAAGAACCAGTATGAAAAAACTATAAAAAGAATAAATTTGAGAGAGCCCTTCTCAAGATATCCAAGTCCTAATCACTATATGTGGTCGATGCACCCAAGTATCTCTAATGTCCACCAAATTCACTGCCGATCTTCTCATCGTCTGTATATGACATGACATTTGTGGGAAAAGACCATGAAGGGGTGAGTATATACATACATAGTAGGATTACCAAAAAACCAAAAAGTGATTGATAGAGAGATTTAAAAAATGGTTATCTCAACCCATAGAAAGAGGGAAATAATAACCCAACAAATACACATATATATGCTCATAAAGAATCCCATATGAGAGAGAAGGGGTATATCTATCTCATATACCAACCAATATCAATGAGTCTACATGAAGATCTAAAATTCCATCACCAATTCCCAATATCAAGGGTAACACCACCAAAATATGTATGGAAGGTCCCACTCCTCGCTACTATGCTACATAGCTAAGGGAGCCTCAACTCCCATGGAGGACCCACACCCCCTAGAGCTCGAAGATGGGGGAGTAATACTCAGTAGATAGAGGACCCACACCTAGTCTAGGGGAGTTTCAACTCTACTAGTATAAAGAGTATGGGGAACCCAATACCTGGTGTAATTGGGGAGTGCTGACCCTAGAAAATCTCTGATGATCCTTCCCTGATCACTGCCATTGTCAAGCATCTCCTAATTTTTTTTACAATTGGAACATATTGAATCATATTTCATATTCTACAAAAAAGGACATCATCACATTATATATAGAAAACTACTCAGGATAAACTACTCACATGCCAGAATACAAGTCCAAATTAAGGAGATACCAGACTAAGAAGTCGAAGGATGGAATATATTCCATGTATGGGGGTCCAAAAGGAGTGTGTCCCAGACTCATCTCCGGGATGTGTTCTCCTATAGACATATCTTGTAATCCATTTAATAGTACATATCATGTACAGAGGGTACACAGTGTGCCTCAACATCTCAGGGATTTCCCATGTGCTCTTAGACATGCCGGTATACTCCAGGTCATGCCTGTGTACCTGGTCATGCCAAGGTACCAACCCATGCTCATTTATTCTCAGAGTACACATCAAAACCAACTCCAAGGAATCTGGGGTGTTTTAAAATTGGAAAAAATCTTGGACACCCAGATAGTGTCACACTACATGTGGGTCCAATCATATGGCATGCTATCATTAGCTCTACATGAAACACTAGAACCATAGCCAAGGGGAATACATGTCATTTGTTCTTCTATAAGTCACATCATGTTGTTGGGATTTTTATAGATCTTGGATTTCCTTCATGAGATTTCTAGATCCATCCTTAATGTCACAAATCACATGGTATGATTATTTGAAACTAAAGGAAATAACATCTGATTTTTTGTTTCCTAGCCTTCAGTGGCTGGAAAATAAAAACCAATAATCCACACAAATCCACCGTACATCTCGTGCATGTCTCATCACCCATCACTGCTTTTGGATACCATATCCACTAATTATCACCCACAATCCATCATGGTCCATCCTCAAAACACCTATTCATTCATCATGCACACCACCAATGTGAATCTGGGGATTTGGCCATGCTTGAACTCATCCAGAAAAAGTCAAATCACAACCTCATGGTCCAATGATGGAGAATGCAATGAAAAGATGTGGGAAAAGCACAAAAACAAATGTAACAATCATTTGACAATATTTCTCATCCAATGATTTTTTTAAATGGTGAAACAAGGGTGAGAACAATGCGTAATCATGAATAACATGAATTAAACAATTTATATCATATACTGGGATCATTTGAAGGATCAACAAATCACATATCAAAAGAGGATAAATAATCAATGCTTTTATATTTTAATCAGAAGGATAAAATCCAAAATAGATGATCCCTATATTGATTTGGACTGATCATTAGTTAATAATGTGTTTTCCAAGGATGTAAATGATTTTTTGTGTTTACTGCCACTCGATCCACCTCAATCTGATCACCCTTTATCCTCCGATATCAATCTACCAATGAAGAACACTCAGAGATCCTCTCAATTATCCAAGGTTCTATGTAGATAAACCTGAAAATTTATTATAAAGTGGTATATAAATAGGAAATTAGTTTGTTGGAAATTAAAATAAAATAAATAAATTTAATTATTTATTTTAATTAAATGAACTACCAACTACTTCCTTAACAAGATGTCCGGTACCGACCAACCTTAGGTCATGCCTAGGATAAACCCCATGCCCAGACTCATTTGTGATCTCAGATTTATGATATGAGAATATGTTCATCAGTTATTCAAATTTTATAGAAAAAATATGCATTTTTGATATTAATATATTTAATATTTCAAAAATATCAATATCGGGTTCATCGGGTATCAAAATCTCACACTGAATCAACACATGGATCAAAAAATATTCCTTAATATGTTATAAATTATTACAAGGGAAAAAGAGTCCCTAAATTACTATTATAATGGTTATATTATATCTTATGAATACAACTTCATTCCTTCATTCAACATTCACTACAATTCCTTCTAAGGTTCTATATTTTCAATTTATAAGATGTCAATTGGTTTACTAATATTCTTTTTGTTTTACACAATGTTTTTAATGAGGGTAATGATTCTTGTAGATAAAAATGATCCAAATTTCCTGATTTTAATTTTATTATTTTGTATTTTTTTACCCATTGTAATTTTTTACATTTTCATGGGTTTATTTGTTGACTAATGTAATTATCTTTATTAATGAAATAAATTGTTTTTTGTTTCTCTATGTGTTTTATGAGTATAATAATATATAATATAATATAACAAACATTTATTCTGGAAATAAATGTCACTTAAAAACTTTGGGTTGTGTAACGCCTTGACTTGGATTCCACTAAAATGGTGCCTTGAGCTAGTTGGTTATGAGGCCTCAAGTACTCCTCTACATAGAATAGAGATTTTCAACTCACAATGAGGGCCTAGGGTGTGATAGTGGGGAGGTTATGACCTCATATCAGAGTAAGTAAAGAGAGAAAACAACTAAGTATCATTTACAATAGTAAGAAAATAGAGTGTGGAGGTAGTAAATAACTGAAATAGAACATGGTGTAATAATAAATGAAAAAGATATAAAAGATCTAATAGATATGAAATACAAACAATACTGGTCACCCACTAATCTGACAATAAATATATCCAAAATAAAAAAGAAACTTAAATAAAATTATAGGTCTCTACTATTAACTTTGAGCCAGACCACATACCGGGTCTCCAGATACTATTGAACTGTACCAGCCTGAACAGAAGAACCCACATGAGAAGCTCCTCCTGAACACGCAACTATGGGCCTCAGCCCAATCTACCATGCAACTGTGCTCAACCTGAAAAGTAGACATAATATATGCACGTACACTGAGGTACACATACAAGGTTGATAAATAATCACATTAGGCCACCCTAATGATGAACATATAAAGTATGCTACTATACGTGTATGAAAAATAAAACTACTTATCATAGCCAAGTCACAACTGATAAGTTATGTAAAATCAATAAACATGAAACCACAATCAAACCTCATGTCCATAATCCCAGTATACTAGCCAAGTTACACCATGGATTAAAATATCCTTATCCGTATACATGTATAGTCCCATACCCATACATATATACAAAAAAACTAATATTCATCAGTAAGTGATGAGATCACATAAAAACAACAACAGTCGATCCTTGGGGTGTGTAATCCCAATCACCTAGACATCCTATGTAAGGTAATTGAGTTGGATGTCATTCCACTCAAGTTTTGTATCATTAAGTCGATCTATGGGTCCCTAATCCCAATCAATATATATATGTTTCATCCAATGCTGGAAATGTCTCTAAACAAGCTATGTCACTATCGGGGGAAACTCATCCTACACCTGGGTTCACCTGTACTTGCCATCAATAATTGAAATCATGGATTCTAGGGAAGTATATCCTAACATCTTAAAAATGGTCACTAAGCTAGATTCCATGCTACTAAGGCCATTAAATTTCATCCAATGTCTAAGACCTAGGTTTTGATCTGTAGGAGGTCATTAAATTCAGAACTCATATAATCTAAAAGGTTTTGAACCTTAGGCGATCTTTCAGGACAACTCACCGGTGAGATGTCATGCCCACTCCTGGAGTCTCTACTAAAGGATAGCGTTAATCATCACTATCATCCAAAATATCATAATCATTCTAGGTATAATCATATTTAAGAGAGTGTAATAACCCACATCATATATCAAACAACGGATAGCAGAATCATCTCCATCACTTAGAAGAGAAGAATCATCCACGAGTATCATTATTAGGGATGTCAGGCCCGTATATCATAGTAGTAGTCCCAACAGATGTATACTAGGAAACACCTCTGGGAATCCCAATAATATAATAATCAAATATATAAAGGCTCAACAACCAATTCCCATATAGTACCTCTGGATATACTAGTAAATGTAAGAAATAACATGGCTCAAAATCCAAATCCCGGGAAGAACATTTGGGAATCCCAAAGAGAAAAAAAGACACTTCATGCCAGGCTAAAAAACCACCTACTAGGAAGCACATCTGAAAAACATCATTGCATTAGTAATAGACATGTGAGGGTATAAATAAAATACCAAGGGTATCAAAATTACTAAACCCAATACTAAAACCACAACCCCATGGGCTTACATGTTTGGAATTAATTCTAAGGTTACACATGCTACCATCTCTACCCAAACCCAACACAATAGCTCAGGGTCAGTCAAACATCGGGGCACCCACTAGGTCCCTCAAGTCAGAAACTTATAATCATCTTACTTGGTATCCTTATAAATAAAGGTAAATGAAGAATAATACAAGGGATCCTCAAATAGTAAGCAATACAGATGAATGTAAAATTGGATCCTCAAAACAACACAAATATGAAGTTCCCTACATGGGACCCCTTATAACCATATAAGAAGGAAGAGGCATCTTACAGGGGATCCTGAAATGGTAAATTGTTAAAGGTATCCTATGAGGGATTACTTAGGTCATCATGTAAGTGAAGGAATCCCATAGGGTATCCTATATAATAGTAATGAGATAGATGCATCCTACTTGTGATCCTTTAGGTCGAAATGTAAGCAGGTGAATCCTACATGGGATCCTCAGAAACAACTCATATCATGGCCTCATAGTTTTAAAAAGAATATATAACAAGGGATACATACTAAAAGGAAGCATAAATGAAGATAGATAGCTCATGGATCATCTCAGAACATGTCTCACTCTCAGGAGGCACTAGATTCCTGTACCGAAGGAAGAACCCCTCCATTCATGATATTCCTGAAAACCCACTTATGAGTCCTCAAAACATCCACGGGTCTTACAATCATGATATACCTGAAAAGATAATCTGAATAGACTACTCATAGGTTCAATTCTGACTCTAGGGTGAAAAGATATGAAAACCCTCAGAGTGTGAAAAAGGGGTATTATATGACGTGTCTCCATGAGTACACGATCTGTACTCTCAATTCCACACCTGGGTGTGTAATCTGGCCAGAATTGGTGTGTGAATTCCCAATTACACCACATGTAAGGCGGGTGCACAGTGTATCCCCTACATGGGGTACCTGACTATGTCCCTAAAATGGACTGGCCATGTACTTGGCCTGGCCGTGTACTTCTACACAGTGTGTGACCCACACAGGGTCTGGTTGTATACTATACACACCCATGTGTCCCTACATGGGCATCTTGGATGCGTACTCAACTATAGTGTCTAGTACTAGTACATGACATGTACAACCATGTACATGATGTGTACTTAGAAAACATCATCTTCCTTGAGTAGGAAGAACACAAAATGTGTGTCACTTGAACCACACACTGTGTAGATGTGTTTTCCCAAACGTAAAAAACTCAAATCACCCCCAAACCCCCATTTTTACCTAAAAAATAGCAGATCAACCCTCAAAGGGTACTAAGAAATCCTAATAAGGTATTAAAATTATAAATGGTAAATCTATGGGGATCTATGAAAAATACATAAAAGGCATACTTTTGGGAATAATCTGCTAAAGCTTCAGCTGTTTTGGTGATCCATGTTTGCCGCACATCGATTTGGCGCGTCCCGAGCTCCACGATGGTACCTCTTCCCCCCTATATAACTCTCTCCCTCACCCACTTTAATCTCTATAATTTAAATAAGGAACTCATAGTGGGGAATCTTCAAGAATCCAAGAGGGAAAGGAAGAAAAATAAAATAAAAATAAAAATAAAAGGGGTCCCTGGCCTACCCGAACACCAAACTCAAGATTATGCCTCACCTAGGAAAAATCCACATTCTAGACTCAAGGGAGGAGATGGAGTTTCAATTTGATCCTCTATTCAAAAGATATGACCGAACAAACTTGCATGAATTATTTAATATTTAATTTATTAAATATTATATATTAATTATTCTGCTAAAATTTGAACATCTTCGATTTCCAAAAAACTCCTATCCTGGGGTAAAATATAAATTCCAAGACGAATAGAGTGGTCATAAAATTTATTCAATATCATCTAATAGGGGAAAAGACAACTTTCCTCTTATATGCATCTGAAAGAAAAAATTCAAATTTTTTCTAAAACATCCTATCCAGAAAAACATGGGTCCTTAGAATATCCCCAAAATAAACCTTATCATCCCCGAGAAGCTTGGTGATAAGACTAGAAGCCATTGTCTTAACATGAGAATCTACAAAACAAAGGTACCTGGACTTTCCAATGACTAGTCTCATAGCATCAACAACAGTATCCTACATGGAAGACACTTAACTACGACTGATCTGGTACTCCCCACCACAGGAATACTCTTATCACCATATGAAAACAAACCCAGATCTCAACATCCTATGAAAAACACTAAAAACTTAGCTAGAATCAAGGGTCACCACCCTCAAACTTCTAATGGTGTGATTCACACCATATGGATTACCTTACACTACTCCTAGAGCACAACCCCAATAGGTTCCTCTTTCTAACCAAGAATACATTTAAAATAAAAGTATCTCAGTGTAGGGATGATGCTCTCACAACATACTCAAGATTAATTTAAGGTGGATTATGATCATCTCTAACCAAGAGTAAACTAATATTACAAAAAGGGTGTGTACAAATTTTCTGACCCATGCTCTTAACAAATAGGCTAACAACCTTTAACCAACATCTAACACCACATCAACCAACAATGTGTGTCTAGGTACAAAATGATGCATCATCTACCATGGAGGGACATTCTTAATTTTAACAAAACTCTTGAGAAACCATGCCTATAGAAAGTATTGAAAACATCGGTACTTGGATCACACCTGTCCCACTCACTCATTAAGATTCAAATGATACCACACACAACCATCATGTACCTTTATCCCCTGACTCACACTCGAGTAAGTATTCCAACACAAGGCTAAGCTGACCTTGCTACATGGAATGTCAGTTTTATTAAGCTATAATCTCCTTTGGAACTCCTATTCAAAATTGAGCACCTCACTTGTGCCATGATTTATTCCATGAACACCTGTTACCCGACCATGTCCCAATCATGAGCATCTACGCACACTCTGAAAACATTAGCAATAGAAAAAACACTAGTTGACCAGGTCAGGAACCCGAATAGTTATGCCCGTTGAATCTAGTATTGATACTAAAGCACCCTTAGTGCTTATCAAAACTTGAAGTAATAAACATACCCGTAATGAAAAATTCAAGCACCTACTATGCCTCGATCTCAAAATGTGCATACAACGAAGATCATTACCTAAAAAGGAATCTGAAAACATGATCCAACCGTTCTCATGTAGGTTTCCTTAAAAAAACAAACATCAACCTACAAGGGTCCAATTCAAGAATAAGGGTATCTATGTCTCTAACCTAGAAAAACTAATTAGGTCTCACAACTGGTTTATAAGGTACAAAAACCTAACCCAGAAGATCAAACCTCTATAAAGAATGTAAATATCACAAAAATATATGACGTTAAAAGATGAAAGCATGGTCTACAAGGGCCCTAATCCTCACTGATCATCCTCATAAGGAACTTATCCATGGAGGTCATGATACAAATAAAGAAAAAGAAATTAAATTGACACTCAACAGGAATTTGTATATAGTAATACCCCTGGATGTCTAGATTGCAATAAAGGTCTTGGCATCCATCGACATCGTACCCCGTGATCCAACTAGATAACCATAAATTGAGAAACAATACCCTACAAGGAGTAAAATAGAAGGTAATCACATACCATATTAACCTACTAGGGTCACGACACCTCTTATGCATGAGGACTGAGTCAGCAGCTTCACAAAAAATGACTCAATATAGATCCACATAACCATACATTAGAATGATATATATATATATATATATATATCTATGTAAGCACAATTATATAGGCCTCAACCATCAGTAAAAATGACACACTAGTAGGTCTAAATGATGTGAATCCTACGTGATAAATATGATGCATAAGATGCCTCTTGCCTTTGATGGCCAAGAATAAAAATCCCTCTTAGGCCTATTGACAATGGGAAAGATCCATATATTTTGAGTAAATCATAAAATGCACAAAACATTTTCATCTCTCAATGAGAAAATAATATACAACCGTAACATCCTAGATTAGAACATCAATCCCATAACTTGGAAACCAATACTTCTTATAGGAAAAAGTGTTCCTGATGCACCATTCTAATATCCATCATAGGTTCTAACACATTATTAATACTCTTATTTACCATATAAAAAATAGTTAAGACCAGGAAAAGAACTCCTATGATACCACTTTGTAACTTCTTGACCCGGATGCCACTAAAATGGTGTCCTGATTCGGTTGGTTATGAGGCCACAAGCGCACCTCTCCCTATACAAGAGGCTACCAAATAGTAGCGAGGGCCTAGGTTTTGATTGTGGGGAGACAATGAACTCATATCAGAGTAATAAAATAGTGAAAAAGATAAGTATCATATACAGTAGTAAACAAACAGAGTGCCATATTTGTAAATAACTAAAATAGAACATGCTATAATAATAACTGAAAAATCTATAAAAGTACGAATAGCTATTAAATACAAACAGCACTGGTCACCCTCTAGGATGACCATATAGATATGTAAAATAAAAAAAATGAAATAAAAGTACATGGATCTACTACTAACTCCGAGCCAGACCATGTACCCAGTCTCCAGATACTATCAAACTGCACCCACCTGAACTGATGAAACCACACGAGCAGCTCCGCTCTAACAGGTGTCTCTAGGCTTCAGCCCTATCGACCATGATATTATTATTAACCTGAAATGAATACATAAGGGCTACATGTACACCGAGGTTCACATAAAAGAGTGAAAAATAATCCCAGTAGGCCACCTCGATGATGAACCTATAATGTATGCTACTATAAGTGTATGAAAAAGAAAACTAATCATCCAAGATGAGTCACAACTGAAAATATAAAAAAAAATAAACATGAAACCACAGTCGAACCTCAGTTACGTAATCCCATTCAATTGGTAATGTTCCACAATGTATATCTATATATATATATGACTATACATGTATAGTACCATACCTATTCATATATACATAAATATGAATATTCATGAGTAAGTGATTAAATCACATAAAACTGACATTAGTCAATCCTTGGGTCCATAATCCTGATTGTCTGGACATCCTGTGCCAGGTAATTGAGTTGGATGTCGTTCCACTCAATTCATGTATCATTAAGTATATCTATGGGTCTATAACCCCCATCGATATATACCTACTTTAACCAACACTGTAAATATATCTGAGAAAGCTACATCACCACAGGAGGATACTCGTCCTACACCTGGGTTCACCCATAGTCACCTCCAATAACTAAAATCATGGATTCTAGGGAAGTACATCTGGACATCCATTAAATGGTCACTCATCTAGATACCATGTTGCTCAGTCCATGTAAATCCATTCCAATGTCTGAGCCCTATGTTTTAGTATGTAGGTGGTCATAACATTTGGAACATGGAAAATATCTAAGGGTTTGAACCTTAGGTGATATATAAGGAGAATTCATCAGTGAGACTCCATACCCACTCCTAGAGTCTCTAGTAAGGGATAACATAATTATCCCTAACATTATGAAGAGTGTAATCATTTCAGGTATAATCAGATCAAGGAGAGCATAATCATCCTCATCATATATCAATTAGAGGAGAAAAAAATTATCCTCATCACTCAAGAGAGTAGAATCATCCATGAGTATCATTACTAGGTATTCTATACCCATATATCATAGTAGTAGGATCAAAATTTGGATACCAGCAAACACCTATGGACATCTCAATAATATAATAATAAAACATATAAATGGTTAATATCCAGGTCATAGGTAGTACCTTTGGGTATACTAGTAAATGTAAGAAATAACATAGCTCAAAATCTGAATCCTAAGAAGAATTTCTAGGAATCCCAAAAAGAAATAAAGATGCCTCTTGTCCGGCTCAATACCCACCAACCGGGAAGAACCTCTAGTAAAAATTAATGCATCAGTAATAAACATGTGAAGGTATGTGAAAAATATATGGGTGGACAATTCCTAAATAAAACACTACAAACACAACCCCATGATCTTACAAGTTTGGAAATGGTACTAAAGTGACACCTGCTAACATGTCTACCCTAAACTAATGCACTAGCTCAGGGTCAGTCAGACATCGGGGCACCCACTAGGTCACTCAAGTCAAAAAAATAATAGGAATCCTACTTGGATCCTCAGTAGAAGAGGTAAATTTGGAATCCTATAAGGGATCTTGAAATGGTAAGAAAGACTGAGGAATCTTACATGGTATCCTCAGAACAAAAAAAAGGTGAAGGTGTCCTATAGGGAACCCTCTATAACCATATAAGTAGAAAGAGAAATCATATAGAGGATTCTTGAATGGTTAATATGTAAAGGGATCTCGTGAGGGATTCCATAGGTCAGAATATAAGTGATGGAATCCCATAGTGGATCATAAATAGAAATAAAGAGATAAAGGCATCCTAATTTAGATCCTCTGGTTTGAAATGTAAGTAGATAAATCCTATAGGGGATTGTAGCATTTTGCCCCAAGTGCCTATGAAAACGGGCCCCGAGATGGTGGGCCAAAAGACCTCAAGCACATCCCCCCAAAATACTAGAGGAAACTGGCTAGAAGCGAGGGCTGTGGGTAAGTCTGTGGGGAGACTATGCCCTCATAAGAAAAAGGAGTTTCAAAGAGGAAGGTAATAATATAATAGATCAAGAAGCAGAAGCAATAAGAAAATAAACAGACAATAACAGAAGGAGATAAATGACCTAATAGAAAAATATATAATAAATGCATAATCTAAAATGTCCCAACTCATACCATGATGATGTCACTATATGTTTCCAATTGTAAATAAATAAAAGTGAAAGGGTATGGGGTAAAAACATATAATGTATGATAATAAAGGCTCAAAATACCAAACAAAAACTGCCACATGGAATCTCGAGCATGGCTCAATCCTCTACCCCCAAAGCTCCATCCAAAATAGTAAAGAAATCAAGCACTAGAAGCAAAATTCTTCGCTATAACCATACCTGTGAACATAATGTCTACTCAGGTACCAAAAAACCCCCGAGAAGGGTGTGATAAATAATCTCAGTAGGCCAAAAACCAAGGTATCTTGGCCTTTTCATTTCACACAGTACACAAATAGCAGTGTCCTAATGTATAAAAGAAGCAGGAAACTCAAATAAAAAAATAAATGTAACTTGGCCCAGGTTCCCAAGTGGACATCCATCCCATACCACCTACTTATACCTATGCCGAAAGTCTGAATGAGATACCCAGTAAAGAAAATCATATATAGAAAGGCCAACATAACATGAAAACTAAAGGAAAAGTGCATACTTCCAAGATTTTCCATTGGCTTAGGGTCTAAACCATATGTCAAAACCAGGCATACTAAAGGCATAAGAAAGAATCAAAAAGCATAAAGAAAATCTATGTTTCATCAATAAATGCATTTCAAGCATTTATATTAAAATTTATAAGTATAGAGGTGGGGTTTAATCCCGTCCTGAAGGTATCACTATGGTACATCCATTCAATTATCCAATGCCACCAAGTCTATCCATTTTAAAATCCTAGGTATCTCTTGTTTTGTGGTAACCATGAGTTCGTACCATGAATCACACATAATGGACCGAGTCTTAACTAAGGTTTGGAATAACTATCTTTCCAATAGGCACATCCTCAGTTTCCCCTTAGGGAACCAGTGTCACTCAATAGTATTTGAAAATCCTAGGGGAGACCATGCTTGGTGATCCTAAAACATCACTTCCCCAGCACATCGTGCTGTGACCTATCAAGCACGGTGACTCCAATTTTGGGTTCTTAATACAGAATCTACATTCTCTCACCAGCCCTATTAACTGCAAACAAAAAGAGAGACACATATACATATATCATAGAGCAAGAATTCATCATTGCATCCATTTAGGAAACTAATCAATTTTAACATCATAACTCAGGATAAAAACAAGATGACATTGATCAGTTTAAGTAGAAGAAAGAACACTAAAATAAAAGTAAGGCACAAAAAACATTATAACAAAATTATTTAGGAAAACAAATGACCCTAAATAATTTTATTCAATTTAAACTTCAACCCAAAGTATCACAAAAACACACACAAATGATAATTTAAAGAACCAAAGCTAATGGTAAAGACATTATTATTATATTAACACACCTGAAGGGGTGTCAAATGGTATAGAGACAACCTAGGAAGGGTTTTCATTAATAAATGGTCACAAATACCAAGGCTAAGCAATTTAATTAAATTATTAAGCTTTAATTGAGATTATCTAGTAGGAACCAACGAGTGACACAATGGTGTGAATTGAACAATGCAACGAAAATAAGGAAAAAATCCTAGAATCCCTACCTCTTCGTCATAGTATCTCCCACATCCCACAACAACCTTTGATTTTACCCAAAACATAAGAAATCACATGATTTTAGAAAAACCCAAATTTCTGGTAAAAAAATTCCGCAGAAGATTACATGATGGAGAGTGGATGAAATACAACTATTCATGGTGCAGAATATTAACCATACCAAGAGATTCACTATGCTTATGACGGTGTTGAAGCTCGAGCAGAGAAAAATTCATAGAGGTCTTCCAATGGGAGAGTAGAGGAGGTAGGGGCGCTACAAGGGGGAACTACATGGGAAGACTCACCAAGGGGGGGAAAAGAGGGAGAAAAAAAAGATAGGAAGTAAATAAGAAAGGAGATAAAAAAAGAAAAATAAAAGAAATAAAATGTACATGGATAAAATAAAATAAAAATAAAATTAAAGGGAAGAGAAAAAAAACAAACAAAAGGATAAACTCATTTTTAATTATTTTTATTCTTCTCATTTCTGCTTTTTATTTTATTACTTATCTTCATTTATTTTTCAACTCTTTGAAGTTATTTCAATTTCTTTTTATTCATTTTAATAATTTTTAATTATTTTAACCTAAACACATTATGCTGGGTTGAAACATATTATTTTACATAAATCTAGGGCAACCATTTAAATAATTTAATTACTGCTTGGGACATAAAACAAGCTACATGGGCACACATCCTGGGTCAGTTTAAGGAAATGGACTAAAAAATTAAAAGTTTCGTACCTTGATTAATGATGGGATGTCACAACGTCCCCACCTTATAGAAACATGTCATTGAGTTTCCCTTCTGAGGGAAGTGGATTATCGTCTGAGAAATGTTTTGTCCACTATGCACATGCATCAATCTCTCACTCCCAAGTCTCATCCTAAAGGAATATGGGTTTTCATAACATTAAGACCAGAGGAACTGACTTGCCTTGGAGAACCTTCATGCTATGGTCAACGATACATATCGAATTCTCCTCAAAGGATGCATCCTCCTCAAATTAGATGTCGTCGGGATCAAAAAAATGAGATAGGTGTGGAAGATAATTTGAAGATGAGATACATGGAATACATTGTACATGGAATAGAACCTATGAAGTAACAACAACTATTAGGCTATCGGCCCAACTCTCACCACTATCTCGAATGACCCGACATATCTTGGTGATAAATTTCCCTGTCTCTTAATTTGCATATGACCCAACCTCAAGAAACCATGTATAAAGACCTGATGTCCCACCTCAAACTCCAGAGGTTTGAAATGATGATTGGTATAATACTTCTTTATGGACTAAGCTGTATCCATACTCTTCTGAATTAGTTGGACATGCTCAATAGTCTCCTGAATGAGTTGAGGACCCAAAAGAGATGCCGCACCTACTTTGAGCTAGCATAGATGTGAATGAAATGGTCTTCCATTGATGGACACATAATGATCCATTTGAATTGTGGCCCGAAAGCTTTTGTTATAAGAAAACTCAACTAGATGAATATGTTTCTACCAAGAAACACAAAAATTAAGGATATAAGCCAACAAAAAATACTATAACACCCTAATGATTCTCTCGGACTTGCCATTAGTCTGGGGGTGATATATGGTACTCAAAAGTACCTGTGAACCCAGTGCCATCTACAACCATTACTATAATCATGATGTGAAATGGGCATCTCATCCCGACATGATATAATAGGGAACTCCATAAAGTCAAACTATCTCTTGAATATAAATCCCCACAACTCATCAATAGAAAAGGTTTCCCAGATAGGTAGTAAGTGTATGAATTTTATCAACCTATCGATGATCACCCATACTGCATCGCTATCTCGAGGAGATATTGGAAAGCCTATAAAAAAATCCATGGTGACACCGTTCAATTTCCACTCAGGAATGGATAGAGGTTGTAGGATCCCAGAAGGTCACTAGTGCTCTTCCTTCACCTAATGATTGGTTGATCATTGGGTAATAAAACATACTATTTTAATTTTCATACTTGGCCACCAACGATGCATATCTCAGTACATATTGGTAAGTGAAATATTAAATGACTAAAAAGAGGAATGAGATCCCCTAATAAACTCTTCCCAAATATCATAAGGGACCTCTACATGACCATGATAGATCAGAGTTTCACTAGTGTTAACAACCCAACCAGGAGGTGGGTTTTAACCTGTGATGATTTCCCTCAAAATGAGCCCCTTTGGATTAGATAACTATTGCATGCGTACTCACTCTAGAAGAGAGGATGTCACTGCAAGAGATGGTATAACTGGTTGTATGAACTGATCCTTAAACTCCAAATGCATCTTAGAAAACAAATTCATCATCTTCCACTCACTGATGGCTACTTGGATGGCTTGTTTATGCATCTTGTGGCTCAAAGTTTCAACAACGACATTACCCTTACCAGGGGTATAAGAAAGTTGAAAGTAAAATGACTACAGGTATTTGACCCACCTGTGCTGCCTCAAATTCAAGTCTCACTATGTGGAGATATATTTCAAGATTTTATAATCTGTGTAAACAAAAAACCTTTCTCTAAACAAGTAGTGTCTACAAAAGTGTAGATCATGAACCACAACTTCTAATTCGAGATCTTTTGTAGGATAGTTCCACTCATGAAGCATCAATTGGTGGGATCCATAAGCCATGAATTGATCACCCTGCATTAATACTGCACCCAGTCTGATTCTTGAAGCATCATAGTAAACAACACAACTTATTCATATATCTAGAAGAATCAGGATCAAATATTTCATGATTATTCCTTTTAACTCCCAGAATACTTTTTCACAATCTTCAGAACAGATTAACTACACACCCTTATTAGTCAATTACATAAGAGGTGTTGCTAAGTGGGAGAAGTCTTGGATGAATCATCTGTAATAGCCCACAAGACCTAAGAAACTGCGTCTGTCAAAAACATTATTGGGATTCTCCCAGAAAACCACCATGCTCACATTCTCTGGGTCAACTGATATGCTTGCCTCAGATAAGATATAACCTAATAATTGAACCTTGTTGATCCAAAAGTGGAATTTACTTAGCTTCGTGTATAACTAGTTCCCTCTCAGTGTACTCAACACGACATCAATATGGGTATCATGGTCATGTTTGGATCATGAATACACCAAGATGTCATCTACAAAGACTACTACAAAGGAATCAAGGTACGGGTGGAAAACCTAATTCGTCAGATCCATGAAAACTACTGGCACATTCATTAGACCAAATGATATAACACAAAAATCACACAATCCATACATGCTTTGGAAAGTGGTATGTGGTATATCTGATGTTCTCACACACACCTGATGAGAGCCTAAACTCATAATGATATTGTATAAAATAGTTTCTCCTCAGAGCTGGTCGAAGAGTTCATCTATACGAGGCAACAAATATCGATTCTTTACTATAAGATAGTTGAGTCAATGGTAATACACAAAAAATTTGATGGTACCGTCCAACTTCTTGGAGAAAAGGACTAGTGAACCCCACTGTGATGTACTAGGTCTGATGAAACCCTTCACCTCAAGATCTTCAAGATGATTCTTGAGTTTTTTTACATCTGTTGGTGACATCCTATAAGGAGAAATGAACACTAGTTCTACACCTAGAACTAGCTCGATATTTTTCTAAACATCACTCGCAGGAGGTAATCTTGAGAAATCGTTAGGGAATATATCCCTGAAATGATCCACAATGGGAGGAAACTGCACTGATTGTAGTTCCTGATCACTCATTAAGAGACATTCTAGCTGAGCTACCCAACTGAGAGCGCTTGGGTCCAACTCGATCTTCCTGGATATCCCATTCCCCCTTGTGTATAAAAGTGATTCCCTCAGATGTTGTGAAGGACACTCAATAGCGATAACAATCCACTTGGGAATGATAAAGAATGATCCTGTCCATACTAAGAATGAAATTAAATCCAGTCATCTTGAGGACATAGAAATTATAAAATAAATGGTACCCACCAATCTCAAGGGGGAACTCTTGGAACTGGTGTATGCCCTCTGTTCTGACCCCCAAATGAGTGTCGAGAGATATAACGCCTCATAAGTAATCTATGGAAAGGACCAAACTCCCAATAGTTTTAGTAGATAATAAATAACATGAAGCACCTATATCAAAAATAGTAGAAGATAAAGTAGAAGCCATAAGGATAGTACCTATAACTATAGATAGACCAAGAATCTACTCCAATTGCACTAGATTAACTACATACATATGGTCTGATCCTTAGCCTTTAGATACCACCTAACTAGCCTAAGCAGGTCCACTTTGCTGATGCAAAAGTTCTGGAACTTGATTGCCTTGACCGCGACCTCCACTTCCTCGACCTGATTGGACAGTGGAAAATGAAATCCTAGCCTAAAATGGATTCCTAGATCCTATACCTGATGGAGGTTCTATCATGAATTCTTTACCACTAGATACTAAAGGAAAACAATGGAATAAATATTGAATGTGACCCATATTTTCGCAAGCTCATCACTAAAATAGGTTTCTCGGGCACTGAGGTTTCCTATGGTCATTTATACCACATTTATGACAAATGATAGTGTTGTCAGTATGTGTAATATGGTAGGCATTTCCCCCATGTGCACCCTCAAATTGATGCTTCTTACTACCCGAAGAACCATTACCCTTCTTTGGAACTGAACCACCTTGGCTCACTGGATTAGCTTCCCTAAGATTTTGTTTTGTAATAGGGCCTAAGTCACAATATCTGTAATGGTTAAAAAAAAGATGTTCACCTATGAGTAGATAGCATATCCAAGTCTATCCTCAAAGAGTCTCATAGTCTTTTGTGTGTCACCAGTCAGAGATGGAGAAAAATGATAGAGCTCAGTGAAACGATTAGAATACTCTAACATTGTTATATATCCCTAATGAAGATGCAATAACTCTCGAGAATGATATTCTCTCACTGTCTATAGAAAGAAGTGATCATATAAAGTTGTTTGGAAGTATGCCCAAACCATATCTCTGGGTTTCTCTGACTGAGAAATGGCTTCCTACAAACTCTTGGAAAATACACAAAGCATAAATACAACAAGCTTGACCCTCCACTCCAGGAGCATATCAAGATGGTCAAAGATGGATTTTATAGCTTCAATCCATGAATATGCATCATAGGGACCACCATACCACGAGAAGGTAGGAGTATTCTACTAGATAAAATCCTATGCAAGATTTTCCATAGTCAAGTAAGGCATATGAAAATTCTAAAAGGACTGTATAAACTAGAGAATACTGTCCCTAAACTGAGCATCGATTCCTAGTGGAAGGTTATGAGGAGGTCCCACATGAGGCACTATAGGAGTCATTGCAGGAAGCATTGAAGGATGAATTATGGGAGGTTCCATTCCTACCAACTTTGTAATGTTCTCATCGATAATCCCCTGGAATAAAACATGAAGATATTGCAGCTGCATTGATCTAAAACTGTTAAATTCACACCTTATATGAGATTCTATGGCAGATGAGGTAAACAAGTCAAGGAGTAGTAAGAAAAGGGAAGGTGCAATACCTCCTAGGTAAAGTCAAGGCAAGGTCTAACATTTCCACTTAAGGTGACCATTTCATTCTAACATATGGTATACACATTATATTTATAACCAGAAAGTACTTTAAAATATTACAACTAAACAAAAAAACACTCACATACAACAGGCCGACGCACACTCAAAGTAGATATGGCATGGCAATATGCATGTCATTTTAATCCATATGGTGCCTAATATGATGCATGAAAATAAATTTCCCTCATGTAATCAGGCTGGAATAGTCAAAATAATCATTTTAATAATACCAATACCAGTAATAACATAAAATAAGTGGGCCACC